>CM055116.1:1181179923-1181821589 GCA_029206835.1 Rana muscosa | reverse complement strand
AAAAATGCTGGGTTTTTTTCTTTTTAGTTTCCTTGCATGTGATTAATTATTCTTTGCAAAGTGAAGCCTCCCCTCATTTACTAATTTCTATTTGCCTTTAGTAAATAAACCCTGATGATATTTAAATTTATCGTCACAAATTTGTAAAAAAGTCTCCATCATGCTCATATGTATCCTTACAAAGGGAGTTACATAGTTACATAGTTACATAGTTAGTCAGGTTGAAAAAAGACACAAGTCCATCCAGTTCAACCGTAAAAAATAAATAAATAAATAAATAAAAATAAACATATATCGTACAATCCCATATACCCAATTCTATACCCACAGTTGATCCAGAGGAAGGCAAAAAAAACCCAGAAGAGCATGATCCAATTTGCTACAGCAGGGGAAAAAATTCCTTCCTGATCCCCCGAGAGGCAATCGGATATTCCCTGGATCAACTTTACCTATAAATGTCAGTACCCAGTTATATTATGTACATTTAAGAAAGAATCCAGGCCCTTCTTAAAGCAATCTACTGAGCTGGCCAGAACCACCTCTGCAGGGAGTCTATTCCACATTTTCACAGCTCTTACTGTGAAAAAACCTTTCCGTATTTGGAGGTGAAATCTCTTTTCCTCTAGACGCAAAGAGTGCCCCCTTGTCCTTTGTGTTGACCGTAAAGTGAATAACTGAACACCAAGTTCACTATATGGACCCCTTATGTATTTGTACATGTTGATCATATCCCCCCTTAATCTCCTCTTCTCAAGAGAGAATAAATTCAGTTCCTCTAATCTCTCCTCATAGCTGAGCTCCTCCATGCCTCTTATCAGTTTGGTTGCCCTTCTCTGCACTTTCTCCAGTTCCCCAATATCCTTTTTGAGAACTGGGGCCCAAAACTGAACTGCATATTCCAGATGAGGTCTTACTAATGATTTGAACAGGGGCAAAATGATATCTCTCTCTCTGGAGACCATACCTCTCTTAATACAAGAAAGGACCTTGCTCGCTTTGGAAACCGCAGCTTGGCATTGCATGCCATTATTGAGCTTATGATCTACCAAAACCCCCAGATCCTTCTCCACTACGGATCCCCCCAGTTGTACTCCCCCTAGTATGTATGATGCATTCATATTATTAGCCCCCAAGTGCATAACTTTACATTTATCAACATTAAACCTCATCTGCCACATAGTCGCCCAATTAGACAGAGCATTGAGGTCGGCTTGTAAATTGGCGACATCCTGTAAGGACGTTATTCCACTGCATAGCTTGGTGTCATCTGCAAAGACAGAAATGTTACTTTTGATCTCAGACCCAATATCATTTATAAACATATTAAAAAGTAAGGGTCCCAGCACTGAACCTTGGGGTACACCACTGATAACCTTGGACCATTCAGAGTAAGAATCATTAACCACTACTCTCTGAATTCTGTCTTTTAGCCAGTTTTCTATCCATTTACAAACTGATATTTCCAATCCTGTAGACTTTACCTTACACATGAGCCGTGTGTGGGGAACTGTATCGAACGCTTTTGCAAAATCCAAGTATACCACGTCCACTGCCACCCCTCTGTCCAAGGTTTTACTTACCTCTTCATAAAAAGAAATCAGGTTTGTTTGACAACTTCTGTCTTTCATGAATCCATGCTGTCTGTTGCTTAAATAGTTTTTTTCCAGCAAGAACTCATCTATGTGGTCTTTTATTAATCTCTCCAGTATTTTCCCAACTATAGAAGTTAAACTAACAGGTCTATAGTTACTTGGTAAACACTTAATTCCCTTTTTAAATATAGGCACCACATTGGCCCTGCGCCAATCCAGTGGTACTATTCCTGTCATTAATGAGTCCCTAAAAATTAAATACAATGGCTTTGAAATTACAGAGCTCAATTCTTTTAGGATCCGTGGGTGTATGCCATCTGGTCCAGGTGCTTTATCCGCCTTTATTCTGTCTAAATATTTCTGGACCATATCACTTTTGAGCCATTGTGGATTTGGGGCTGTGTCACTACCACCCCCATTTTGGACATGAGCTCCCCCATGCTCCTTTGTATACACAGAACTGAAGAAAGTATTTAATAAATTAGCCTTCTCTTTGTCCCCAGTCACCCACTCTAGATTATTTTGTAAAGGGCCTACATGCTCAGACTTGACCTTTTTACTATTAATATATTTGAAGAATTTTTTGGGGTTTGTCCTACTATCTTTTGCAATCTGTCGTTCATTTTGAATTTTTGCATCCTTGATTTCCTTTTTACATATCCTGTTATATTCTTTGTAACATTTAAATGACACTAGTGTTCCCTCATTTTTATATTTTTTAAAAGCTCTTTTCTTATAGTTTATAGCTTTTTTAACTTTGGCAGTGAGCCACATAGGTTTTATTTTTAGCCTTTTAAACTTATTGCCCATGGGAATATACTTTGCAGTGAGTTCACAAACAGTCTTTTTGAAGAATTCCCATTTCTGTTCTGTGCCCATTGATGCCAATATTCCTTCCCAGTCTAAGTCCTGGAGAGCAGCACTCATCCTTGGAAAATTTGCTCTCTTGAAATTAAGTGTTTTTATCTTTCCTGTATGTGATTTTTGCTTACAACTAACATCAAATGAAATCATGTTATGGTCACTGCTACCCAGGTGTTCCTTTATCTGAACATTAGTAATACGCTCTGCATGGTTTGAGATTACCAGGTCCAACAGAGCATCATTCCTAGTTGGGGCCTCAATAAACTGGACCATAAAATTGTCCTGCAATAGGTTTATAAATTTTTGCCCTTTAACTGTCCCAGCAGTTCCATTACTCCAGTCAATTTCTGGGTAGTTAAAATCCCCCATTATTATCACCGTCCCAGCCCTTGCAGCCCTTTCCATCTGTGCAAGGAGCTGAGTCTCTAACTCTTCATTAACATTGGGTGGTCTATAACAAACTCCAATGATTAGCTTTGAACTACGCACATCTGTATGCAGTTCCACCCATAATGCTTCAGACTCATCACACTCTCCATCCACCAGGTCCTCTTTCACACTCGCTTTGAGATCACTTCTCACATAGAGACAGACCCCTCCACCCTTCCTTTTTACCCTGTCTTTCCGAAAGAGTGCATAGCCAGGAATATTAATAGCCCAGTCATGTGAGGAATGAAGCCAAGTTTCAGCAATACCGATTACATCATAGCTCTCCTCATGCACCAGAGCTTCCAACTCACCTATTTTGCTTGGCAGACTTCTGGCGTTGGTGAACAGACACTTTAATGCATTAATATTATTTGACCGGTCACATACTATCCTCTTGGGTGTTCCCAGATTGCAACTAGGACTTGCTACTATACTTACCTTGGGTTTATGTTCTTTGGTTACCCTACCACTAATGCCCCTAATACTACCCTTTAGAATATGTTCCCCGCTGACTCTCACTATCTCTGGACCCTCCCCCCTGTCACCTAGTTTAAAAACCCCTCTAACTTTTTGGCCATCCTTATTCCCAGCTGATCTGCACCCTCCTCATTTAGGTGCAGTCCGTCCCTTCTATAGTACTGGTTATCGACTGAGAAGTCGGCCCAGTCCTCCAGGAACCCAAACCCCTCCTTACTACACCAGCTCTTCAGCCACTTGTTCACTTCCCTAATCTCCCTCTGCCTTTCTGGTGTGGCTCGATGTACCGGTAGTATTCCCGAGAATACTACCTTGGAGGTCCTTTTCCTCAATTTAGCTCCTAAGTCCCTAAAATCGTTCTTTAGGACACTCCATCTGCCTCTGACTTTGTCATTGGTGCCAACGTGCACCATGACAGCTGGGTCTTCCCCAGCCCCTCCCAGTAATCTGTCCACCAGATCCGTGATGTGCCGAACCCGAGCGCCCGGTAGACAACATACAGTTCGGCGCTTCAGGTCTTTGTTACAGATTGCCCTCTCTGTCCTTCTAAGAATTGAGTCCCCTACCACCAGAATCTGTCTTTCCTTTCCCTTCGCTTCCCCCCCACTCTCACTGGAGGAGTTCTTCCCCTGGCAGCTAGGAGAGTCCCTCAGCTCCAGCAGTGCTGGTCCCGGACTGGTTTCACCAATGTCACTCAATGGAGCATACTTATTGGGATGCTCCAGCCCTGGATCGGCCTCCCTGGCACTTCGCCCTCTACCCTTCCTGACTGTCACCCATCTACTATTTTCTAGTGCCTGCACCTCTTTGACTCCACCCACCTCTGTGCTGGCCCCTGCCATCACCTGCCGGGTACGTATCCAGCTCTCCTTTAGTGTGGAGGGACTTCCCAGTGCTGACAGTTGCTTCCCTAGATTCAGAACCTGGGCTTCCAGGGAAACAATGTGTTTACATTTTGCACAGCAGTAATCGCCCTCGATCAGATGATCAAGGAATGCATACATGCTGCAAGATGTACACCGAGTCGCCTCGCCACACCCGCTGGGCATCGTACCTATTAATTTAATGAGGATTCGAGATTATACCCTGTCCAAATTACCTAACACTATCTTCCTGACCCAACTATTCAACAAGACAATACACAGGTACTCAACAAGACAATACACAGGTCCTCAACAAGACAATACACAGGTACTCAACAAGACAATACACAGGTACTCAACAAGACAATACACAGGTACTCAACAAGACAATACACAGGTACTCAACAAGACAATACACAGGTACCACGCAGACCCACGTGCACCCACAGACCAACGGACCCGCGTGCACTCGCAGACCAGCGTGCACTCGCAGACCAGCGGACCCGCGTGCACTCGCAGACCAACGGACCCGCGTGCACTCGCAGACCAACGTGCACTCGCAGACCAACGGACCCGCGTGCACTCGCAGACCAACGGACCCGCGTGCACTCGCAGACCAACGGACCCGCGTGCACTCGCAGACCAACAGACCCGCGTGCACTCGCAGACCAACGGACCCGCGTGCACTCGCAGACCAACAGACCCGCGTGCACTCGCAGACCAACAGACCCGCGTGCACTCGCAGACCAAACGGACCCGCGTGCACTCGCAGACCAGCGTGCACTCGCAGACCAACGGACCCGCGTGCACTCGCAGACCCGCGTGCACTCGCAGACCAGCGTACACTCGCAGACCAACGGACCCGCGTGCACTCGCAGACCCGCGTGCACTCGCAGACCAACGGACCCGCGTGCACTCGCAGACCAACAGACCCGCGTGCACTCGCAGACCAAACGGACCCGCGTGCACTCGCAGACCAGCGTGCACTCGCAGACCAGCGTACACTCGCAGACCAACGGACCCGCGTGCACTCGCAGACCAACAGACCCGCGTGCACTCGCAGACCAAACGGACCCGCGTGCACTCGCAGACCAGCGTGCACTCGCAGACCAGCGTACACTCGCAGACCAACGGACCCGCGTGCACTCGCAGACCAACAGACCCGCGTGCACTCGCAGACCAACAGACCCGCGTGCACTCGCAGACCAGCGTACACTCGCAGACCAACGGACCCGCGTGCACTCGCAGACCCGCGTGCACTCGCAGACCAACGGACCCGCGTGCACTCGCAGACCAACAGACCCGCGTGCACTCGCAGACCAAACGGACCCGCGTGCACTCGCAGACCAGCGTGCACTCGCAGACCAGCGTACACTCGCAGACCAACGGACCCGCGTGCACTCGCAGACCAACAGACCCGCGTGCACTCGCAGACCAAACGGACCCGCGTGCACTCGCAGACCAGCGTGCACTCGCAGACCAGCGTACACTCGCAGACCAACGGACCCGCGTGCACTCGCAGACCAACAGACCCGCGTGCACTCGCAGACCAACAGACCCGCGTGCACTCGCAGACCAGCGTACACTCGCAGACCAACGGACCCGCGTGCACTCGCAGACCAGCGTGCACTCGCAGACCAGCGTACACTCGCAGACCAACGGACCCGCGTGCACTCGCAGACCAGCGTGCACTCGCAGACCAGCGTACACTCGCAGACCAACGGACCCGCGTGCACTCGCAGACCAGCGTGCACCTACAATACACAAGTACTAACGATCCACACACACTACTCAGACAACACCCAGGTACTCACACTACACATCTACTATGACCCCTGTTTTAAACTCTTGATTTTAACTCACCACTTAGTCCAGTTCCACTTGGACAGAGTTCCAGCAACTCAAAATGAGCAGGCTCTAAATGAGCTCTACAGAAGTTTATATAGGCCTCAAGCACCTGTGACCAATTAACCACTCCCCTTAATTAGTAGGCTGAAGGAAAAAAAGAGAAAAAAAGGCTGTTTAAAATGTGCCAGAAAAAGGTGTTAAAAAGCTGCAAGGAAAAAGAGCCAAAAATAACCAAAAATGCAACCCAGCAGTCAAAAGCAGAAACTTCTTCACTCTCCACGCAAGGTATCCTCCACTGTCTACCCTCCAACCAACAAGACTGGCCAGTGAGTGAGAGAGTGCGTTGCAGTGTGGCCTGAAAAGAGGAAAAGAGCTCTAATAAAGTAAAGTGCATACGTTCACTTTGAGCTTTACCATTCACTGCCTTACATAAAAGTTGCACAAATGTGATATCATTTTAATCATCAGACTTTGTGGTAAATATGAAGGGGTGCACACATTACATAAACATCGCAAGTAATTACAGGAAAATGATTTTTATACATTTAAAAAAAAAAACATTTTAGAATTTAATCCCACGAAAAAAAGAGAGAAAAACATATGTATCCAAATTTCCAAAGTCCTTTCTGTCTTAACAAATAATGTATAATTCATTAGAGTAGACAACAAAACCTAAAAGATATAATGTGTGAAACAGACATTGGCAAAACAAATGCCCTGGGATTCAAGGGAATTTAGGGACAATATAGCTTGTAGACTCCAATAGTTAAAGTAAATGGTTCAGTGACTGGGTCTCTTTAACCACTTAAGCCCCGGACCATTTGGCTGGCCAAAGACCAGGCCACTTTTTGCGATTCGGCACTGCATCGCTTTAACTGACAATTGTGCGGTTGTGCGACGTTGCAGCCAAACAAAATTGACACCTTTTTTTCCCACAAATAGAGCTTTATTTTGGTGGTATTTGATCACCTCTGCGTTTTTTATTTTTTGCGCTATAAACAAAAATAAAGCGACAATTTTGAAAAAAAATGCAATATTTTTTACTTTTTGCTATAATAAATATCCCCCAAAAATATATAAAAAATAAATAAAAATTTCCTCAGTTTAGGCCGATACGTATTCTTCTACATACTTTTGGTAAAAAAAATCACAATAAGCGTTTATTGATTGGTTTGCGCAAAATTTATAGCATCTACAAAATAGGGGATAGTTTTATGGCATTTTAATTAATAATAATTTTTTTTTTTTACTAGTAATGGCGGCGATCAGCGATTTTTATCGAGACTGCGATATTATGGCGGACACATCGGACACTTTTGACACATTTTTGGGACCATTGTAATTTTTACAGCGATCAGTGCTATAAAAATGCACTAATTACTGTAAAAATGACACTGGCAGTGAAGGGGTTAACCTGTAGGGGGCGCTGAAGGGGTTAAGTGTGTCCTCGGGAGTGATTCTAACTGTTAGGGGGCGTGGCTACGAGTGACACGTCACTGATCGCTGCTCCCGATGAAAGGGAGCATTCGATCAGTGACATGTCACTAAGAAGAACAGGGAGATGTTGTGTTTGCACTGACATCTCCCCGTTCTTCAGCTCTGTGACCCGATCGCGGGACACCGGCGGACATTGAGTCCGCTGGTCCCGCGGGCACGGTCACAGAGCTCGCGACAGGGTTGCAAGCACGCCGGCGACCACACTGCGGCAAATTAAAGGGGATGTATATATACGCCCATTTGCCCAGCCGTGCCATTCTGTCGACCTATAAGTTCGTGCGGCGGTCCTTAAGCTGTTAAATGCTAATCAACAGATTTTTTTTTATTATACTTCAAAAAGTGAAGTTACACTTAAAGGTACTGGGCAAAAGCATCACTTGAAAATGGAGGCAGGTGGTTAGGGCATTTTGTTCCATGTTTATTTGAACAGCATGGAACATTTTGAAGTATATTTATCACCATTTCAGAGCTCTATAGGACCTTCTTCGAGGACTGTTGTGAATGCCTGCTGATCAGTAATGTCAAGGTACATTGTAGCTGAGAATCAGTTATAAACTCACAGCAGGAGCTTTGTACACAATATATGTTATGGGGAAATGTTAAACTCTTCTTATTCCAAGCACAGAACTAGGCTATTCACAGATATAAAGTAGGACGCTGAAGTAATAGATGATACAGATTTGAACATTTGTCAAGAACATTTGTATGAACTTTCTCTAAATGAACAAATATCATCCAAAAATATTGATCTCTGGGACTGTAATTTGCCAGCTGTTTCCCACCTGACAAACAATTTTTTTAATATTTTATTTTTTTCATCTTAAAATTCAACTCTAAAGCTAAAACACTAAAAGTTAAATTGCCCAAGTGTCCTTAACCACTTCAATACCGGGCTTTTTATACCACATCAATACCGGGCCTATTCTGGCAGTTCTCTCCTACATGTACAAATAATCATTCTTTTGCTAGAAAATTACTCAGAACCCCCAAACATTATATATGGTTTTTTTAGCAGACACCCTAGGGAATAAAATTACGGTCATTGCAACTTTTTATCTTACACAGTATTTGCGCAATCATTTTTCAATTGTCTTTTTTTTTTTTTTTAAATGGTTTCATGAATTAAAAAATAACAAAACAGTAAAGTTAGCCCAATTTTTTTGTAAAATATGAAAGATTATGTTATGCTGAGTAAATAGATACCTAACATGTCACATTTTAAAATTGCGCACACTCATGGAATAGCGCCAAACTTTGGTTCTTAAAAATCTCCATAGGCGACGCTTTGGAATTTTTTACAGGTTACCAGGTTAGAGTTACAGAGGAGGTTTAGTGCTAGAATTGTTGCATGCGCTTTAACGCACGCGGCGATACCTCACATGTGTGGTTTGAACGGCGTTTACATATGTGGGCAGGACTTACGTGTGCGTTCGCTTCTGAGCGCGAGCTACCAGGGACAGGGGCGTTTTATTTTTTTTATTATTATTTATTTATTTATTTTACTTATTTTTTTTCTTTTTACACTTTTTTTTTGATCACTTTTATTCCTATTACAAGGAATGTAAACATCCCTTGTAATAGGAATGGTGTGTGACAGGTCCTCTTTATGGAGAGATGCAGGGTCAATAAGACCCCACATCTCTCCTCCAGGCTGGAAAGCATGAGATTGTGAAAAAAAATTCACCAATCTCATGCTTACTAGCCGCAATTGTGGCTTTGTTTACTTCTGAGGACCCGGGCGTGACGTCATCACATCACGCCCGGGCCTCCGACGGTCATAAAGATGACTGGTGACCATCTGGTCACCAGTCATCTCTATGCTTGTCATGTGACAAGACACCGGCACCAGGCGATTCTTTCTCCGGGCCCCCGATGGCACGGGAAAGCCCGGAGAAGCACCGGATGGCGGCGGGAGGGGGGGTGTCCCCTCCCGCTGCCTATAAGAACGATCAATCGGCGGAACCACCGCTATGATTGTTCTTATCGTGCGTAGAATCGCCGGCTGAAGAGAAGGATATCTGAATGATGCCTCTAGTTGCAGGCATCATTCAGATATCCCCCCACAAAGCCCAGGACATCATATGACGTCCACCCAGGATGGGAGATCCCATCTGTGGACGTTATTTGACTATGGGCGGGTAAGGAAGTGGTTAAATTAAGAAAACGGCTCTACAGACTTTCCTGCAGACTCACCTCTCTGCAATCAAGCACTGGTCCTCTTCTGGGTTGAATGACACCCAGGGGTTTATTTACTAAAGGTAAATCCACTTTGCACTACAAGTGCACTTGGAAGGGCAGTCGCTGTAGATCCGAGGGGGACATGCAAGGAAAATAAAATACAGCATTTTTGCTTGTACATGATTGGATGATAAAATCAGCAAAGCTTCCCCTCAGATCTACAGTGACTGCACTTCCAAGTGCACTTGCAGTGCAGAGTGGATTTACCGTTAGTAAATCAACCCCCCAGTGTCATTCAACACAATTCTTGTGAGCCCAGGGTGTCAAGGACCAATCCCCTGGGGCTGCATCATCAAGTCACCCTGGGATCACAAAACATGCTACAAAGAATGTCATTATGTAAGCAGCATTCCCTGTAGCATTCCAAACCAGTGTTCCTCAACCTTTTTTCAGTCAAGGCACCCTTTAAAATTATACACAATCTCGAGGCACCCCATTCTGTAAAAAACCAAGCTAATCATTTTTTAACACAACAAAGCAACATCCGCACATGTAGGATACCCAGCATTTGAGTTGATTTATTCTTCCAAAACAAACACACCTTTGCACACTAGTAGTGTCTGGTATCCCAGAGTTTCTCTTCTTCTTTAGTTCCTCTCCCTCACTCAGATAATATGCCCCCAGTGCTGACAGAGAGGGGCAGGGGAAGGGCAAACAAGGATGCTGTGCAGGCACTTGACATACTCCTTATCAACTGATGACATAATTAGGTTGTTAGGATGCCAGCAGCTAGAAGGTTGTAATGGTGCATAATAAAAACCTGTAACTTGGTGTAGCTAAAAGGCAGATTTTATCTACCCATTGGCTTGCATACAATTTCTGGGCAATTTTTCAGGCATTTTGCCAAGGCACCCCTGAAGAAACCTGAGGGCACCCTGGTCAAAAAAGGCTGTTCCAGACCACCCACTTCTGAGTAGACCAGAAGATAAGGAGGACTCATGATATGATCAGTAAGAGGAAAGCTGAAAAAGGTCTCTATACTAACCATGAAATAAAAAAATATTCATAAGGGAGCTGCAGAGGTGGCATGGGGGGGGGAGGGTCAAAGGGCTGGGGGGTATCCCTGGAGTTGAACTTTAAAGTAGTGTGATGGAACCGCTTGGCACCCCGATTAGGTGCTTCCTTCCGCCAAACAGTGCCTCCTGCCCTCCAAACCGTTCCGGGGAGACCGAGAGCTAATACCAGCCCTTTTTACCCCAATCATTGTGCACAGACAAGACGTGGGGATAGAACCAAAGGAATGACAGTTTATTGAAACTCAGACACATACTTTATACCCCAATAGGAGGAAATTCTCCCTCCTGATCATATTACCCTAACGATACAAACTGTAAACAGGAATATAATAAACATAGCTAACAATGATCTTAATTAAACAGTAAATTAAATAAACAGTAAGTTAATCAACAAACATAACATCCCACAATAATTTGGTAACAAGGTAAATTGGTCACCAGATTAATCTCATCTTCAAGAGATGATCAGACAGAACAATAGAACAATGGGAAAGACCGACTTAACAATAAACACATACCGAACTGTGATCTCACCCCACCTCTGACTATCAGTGTTCAAGAAGACCCAGGGCTGTCCAAATCTCTTTTCACAAACATCTGTTCACTGAGTTTCAAGTTGGCAAACACCATCATGGCTTCCTTGACTGTTAAATGTAATATTGTCCTTTTGCATTATATAACAGGACATCTTCCTAAATGCTTGTAGCTCCCTCCAAATGCCAGGGCCTATAGTCAGTGGGTCGGAGGCTTGCCCTTAGTCCTCTCTAAAAGCCTCTGTCCTTGTTGGGTCTGTCACATTTCTCCCCCATCAAAAGTGAACTAACAAGGTCCCAGACCTCCACCTGGTCTGGACCTGCGTTAGTCGGGCAGATTGAGCCCACATAGGTGGTCAACCTGATTTCCATTCTTGGCCACAGGGAAGGGTTGTCATCAGTAGGTGTGGGACAGAGGTCATGAACCCTCTCTCCGGCTGCCAGTGCTTCAGCTGGGTGGTCTTTACCATTCCGGGGCTTGGTCTGCTGCTGGGGAGCGGTGGAGCTGTCAAAGGGCAGGAGCCTTTGTCGGGTGCGGACCAATGTACTCAATGTACCCCATACTCATTCACATGGGGGGGCCTGGGATCCCCTGTAGTGGTATTATGCAATTTGCAAACTGGTCTCCACGTTGAATATGTATTATTCTGGCCATTTCTGCAACAAACACCATACTGGCCAAGACTATGTTGTACACCTCCTCCAACTCAACCAAAGTTTAGATGACATATTTAGGACCTTTGAATTGCAGATGACAGTGTGGGAAATTTAATCTCACCTCCTTGTGTGGATGCTAAAAACAATGTGACAGTAACCATAACCAAGTACTCTGGTAGTAGAATGAGGAAGCGTTTTATATGGGATTGCCAAAGATGTTAGCGCAGAAGCTTCAACTTATTCAAATGCTGCGGCTAGGTTACTCATGGATGTCCCGATGAGGGATCATATCACCCCTGTCCTCTGCGCCTTGCACTGGCTGCCGGTCCACTATCGCACCTTATTTAAGGCTGCATGTATTATTTTTAAGATAATGAGAGGCCTGGCCCCAAGCTATCTCTGCTCTCGTTTTCATAAACGAGCTTTTGTTAGATCACTCAGATCTACCGGCAGAGATCTCCTCCACATCTCGGTGCCCAAGAAGATCCGGCGTGGTGGTCGGGCCTTCTCCCACCAGGGTGTCGTTTTGTGGAATAGCCTCCCCGTCGAGCTCCAGGAGGCCCCTACTATTCCGGTCTTCCGCGGGTTACTGAAGACTTGGCTTTTCACGCAAGCCTTCCCTGCGTAGCCTCTCTCTTCCACCCTTTCTGCCGCTCTGTGCTGCTTCTGGTTCCTGGGTCCTCTTTTCCCAGGAACTCTGCTATGCGCTTCGGGACCCTTCGGGGTAAGACAGCGCTATATTAAGATACCTCTCAACTCAACTCATATAAGCAAATATATATTTTTATACTGTATATTATAATGGTAATGTTTGTTTTAGATGAACTGAAATCTGATTGGCTATTATGGGATACTGGACTTTCTGTTTTAGCTTTTACCTTTGCATACTAAATAAGCCCATTTATTTTATGACTTGCCTAAAGAACAGTGCTGGAACAGTACTTGTTAGAAGAGTAATTAGAAGAAAAACTTTAATTTGATCCTTAAATACATTCACTAACCAATTGCTGAAGTTATTTTAAGCCATGTTATGTAATAATTTCCTTAATTCCTCTGCACATTAATGAAAATTGCAAATCAGACACTAGGAACACCTGCACTGTCTGGTGAACAGTAGGAGAAAGGGCAGCTCAAGGATGACGATCCCATTGGAAACACTGTTGGGTGGAACATTGGTTTAGACAGCATACAAAAGGTCTCACCAAGGTCAAACAAGTCAGAAGGGATAGCTGTGGCTCCAAATAGAAATAATTATAGCCTCATAGAATGATACCCCCCTATATGCCAGGCAGGGGTTTGCACAGGCGGGGATTGCATTGGCAACTATCATCTTGGATAAAGTATTCATATTGGATTAAGTATTGCACTTCGGCTCAGGACTTTCTAAAAAACTTTTCTCTATTACTCCACGGGTAATCTATGCTGCCTTCAAATTCCACCTTTAACTGCACCATTGTGTTTTAAACATGCTTTACCTTTGTCCATATCACTGTGATGTTTGTTTTTGTTTTCCTATTGTCTGTACCTAAATTATGAGCTGGTTTTATCTTTATAGCCATGATGATCTCCTGCTCTCTTGCTCTATCTTGTAGTCTGTTTTTGGAGTGAGAAGTTCGTTTTGTCAGCCATGTGTTCCTCCTATGCAATTCTGACTGATTAATTGGCAATAATAGCCCCACCCAACTCAGTATAAATGTAGGCCCTCTCTAGGGGATGCCCAGGCAGGGGTTTGCACAGGCAGGGATTGCATTGGCAACTATCATCTTGGATAAAGTATTGCACTTCAGCTCAGCACTTCAGCGAAAGCACAAAGTGAATATCCACAACAGACTTCTGCAGAACACTAAACAGACTACAGGTGACCTGATTCTCCATCAAACTTTCAGCCCTCATCCAGGCTTCGTTTCAATCTCACCACTCTGTATTATGCACTCCCTACTTTTCCTACTCACAGTTGCATCCTCTCTCCTTAAATTCTCTCTTCTTCACCCCTCTTCTCCACACCACAGCTTGTATATATCCCCCTCACTCCTGTCCTCATCTTATTACTGCCGGTATCAGCTCCTGCTAATTCTGAACCCATATACCAATAAAACCTGTAGGACACTGGGACATGTCCCCCCACATAAGTCACACTCCCATATCACCTCTCTCACCCTTCTGCTTTTCCTAACTTCTGGAGATATTTCCCCAAATCCTGGACCGCCATCAATTACCTCCGGCCAACATACCCAGCACCCTCCATCCTCTAAAAGCAGCCGCAATCCACACAATCTCATTTCTATTCCTCTTCAGCCTAGAACCAGCCTCCCCTGTGCCCTTTGGAATGCCCGCTCTGTTTGTAACAAACTCACCACCGTTCATGACCTATTTATTACAAACTCCCTGAACCTACTTGCAATTACTGAGACCTGGATTCAAGAATCTGACCTTCCTTCTCCTGCTGCTCTCTCCTATGGTGGCCTCCTGTGGACTCACTCTCCCAGGCTTAGTGGACAGAAAGGAGGTGGTGTTGGAATCCTCCTATACCCTCAAAGCACTTTTCAGGTTCTTCATCCACCCCCCTCTCTGTCCATCTCCTCATTTGAAGCTCACTGTATTTGTTTATTTTCTCCAGTTTCAATAAGAATTGTTGTGATCTATCGGCCTCCGGGACCAGGATCAAGCTTCCTTGATGACTTCTCTGCCTGGCTACCCTACTTTCTCTCTTCTGAAATTCCAACAATCATTGTTGGTGACTTCAACATCCCTGTTAATGGTAACACTCCCGCTACTTCTAAACTGCTAAGCCTAACCTCCTCTTGTGACCTAAAACAATGGACACATGCTTCTACTCACTCTGTTGGCAACTGCCTTGAGCTCATATTCTCCTACCTATGCACTCCGCACAACCTCTCCAATATTCCTTTTCCTCTCTCTGATCACCTCCTTATTAGTTTCACTCTCTCCCTGTCTGCCTCCTCCTTGCCTTCCAACTACAAAACTATTACCCGTAGAAACCTTCGCCATCTTAACCCTTCTCTTCTTTTTTCTGCTACAGATTGTCTCTACGTCAAAATCTCATCCTTGTCTTGCCCCAACTTAGCCACTTCTGTCTACAACAGTTCACTGTCATCCACCCTGGATACCTTTGCCCCCCCTCACTACACACAGAATCAGGCCCCGACCGCTACAACCCTGGCAGACAGACAATACCAGAAGCCTCAAAAAATGTAGCGGCGCTCTTGAGCTTCTGTGGCGTAAGACTAAGTCACAGCAAGATTTCAGCCAATATAAATCTGCCCTCCAAAAATACCATTCCTGCCTCCACACTGCCAAATAGACCTACTTTATCACTCTCATTAACACCCTCTCACGCAGTGCCCATCAACTCTTTTCTACCTTTACCACTCTACTTCGTCCTCCATTACCTCCACCCACTAACTTACTCACTGCTCAGGAGATTGCTAATCACTTCAAAAATAAGATTGAGACAATTTGTCTCGAGATCTCCGCTCTACAGATATCTCCCTCACTTTACACTCCTTGTCCTCCTGCACTATCAATACTTCCCTCTTTTAACCCAGCCACTATAGCGGAAGTCACTAAACTTTTTTCTAACGCCCACCTAACCTCCTGCCCCCTGGACCCTGTTCCTTCTCAAATACTACAATCGCCATCTGACTCTATCCTACACTCTTTAACTCATATCTTCAACCTCTCACTCTTTACTGGCATCTTCCCCAACCCTCTAAAACATGCGCTAGTCACTCCCATACCAAAAAAGGCCTCACTATACCCCACCAATCTTAACAACCTAAGACCCATCTTTTTACTTCCTTTTGCCTCCAAACTCCTTGAAAGTTAATCTACAACCGACTGAGAGACCACCTCCTTGAGAATAACCTTCTTGATCCCCTTCAGTCCGGATTTTGCCCACAGCACACCCCAGAAACTGCCCTCCTAAAACTCACAAACGACTTACTAATAGTGAAAACCAATGGTCATTATTCCATACTCTTACTCTTGGACCTTTCCGCTGCCTTTGATACAGTTGACCACCCCCTCCTCCTCAAAATACTTAATTTGCTTGGTCTCCATGGCTGAACTCTCCGTTGGTTCGAATCTTACCTATCTCACTGCATCTTCAGTGTTACTTACAACTCCACTTCCTCCTCTCCAACTCCTCTTACCGTTGGGGTCCCCCAAGGTTCTGTCCTTGGACCCCTGCTATTCTCGGTCTACACATCCTCCCTGGGTCAGCTGATAGCCTCCCATTGCTTCCACTACCATTTATATGCTGACGACACCCAAATCTATCTCTCTGCCCCTCAGATCACCCCATCAATCTCCTCACGCATCACTGATTTACTAACAGACATATCAGCCTGGATGTCAAACCACTTCCTCAAACTGAATCTTTCTAAAACTGAGCTCTTAATATTTCCTCCCCCACGTGCCCCTTCCCCTGACTTCTCTATCAAGATCAATGGCACATCTATCAGTCCGTCCCCACATTCCAGGGTGCTAGGGGTAACCTTAGACTCTGAACTGTCCTTTCAGGTCCACATCCAATCCCTGTCCAAATCATGCTGCCTTAGCCTCTGCAACATTTCCAGAATACGCCCCTTTTTAACTAATTACACCACCAAGCTTCTAATTCACTCCCTGGTCATCTCTCGCCTCGACTACTGCTACTGCGACCGAAGAGAGCGGCTTGGTTGATATTTTGAGATCAGGATAGTGATGTAGCTGGGGGCCGAGTTGTGGATGGTTTTGTAAATTATTGTTAGTGCTTTGAATTTAATTTGTTGGGTGAGAGGAAGCCATTCGAGGGATTGGCAGAGAGGGGTGGAGGACACTGAATGGTTGGTAAAGTGGAGGAGTCTTGCAGCAGCATTCATTATGGACTGAAAAGGGGATAGCCTGTGTAAAGGTAATCCAATGAGGAGGGAGTTGCAGTAGTCGAGACGAGAGATAACCAGGGATTGAATTAGAAGCTTGGTGGTGTCATTGGTTAAAAAAGGGCGTATTCTGGAGATGTTGCGGAGGTCAAGGTGGCATGATTTAGACAGGGATTGGATGTGGGCCTGAAAGGGTTACCCCTAGCACCCTGGCATGTGGGGACAGACTGATAATGCCATTGATCTTGACAGAGAAGTCAGGGAAAGGAGCACGTGGGGGAGGAAATATTATGAGCTTGGTTATAGATAGATTGAGCTTGAGTAAGTGGTAAGACATCCAGACTAATATGTCTGTTAGTAAATCAGTAATGCGTGAGAAGACTGATGGGGGAGCTGAGGGGTAGAGACATAGATTTGGGTGTCATCAGCATAGAAATGGTACTGGAAGCCATGGGAGACCAACAGCTGACCCAGGGAGTTTGAGAATAAGAGAGGACCAAGGGCAGAAACTTGGGGGACTCCAACGATAAGAGGAGTAGAAGAGGAGGAAGTAGAGTTGTAGGTGACACTGAAGGTGCAGTGAGATAGGTAAGATTCAAACCAACGGAGAGCACAGCCACAGAGACCAAGCAGATCAAGATATTTGAGGAGGAGGGGGTGGTCAACTGTATCAAAGGCAGCATCATACAGCCCAGAAGTCTTCAGGAGGGGAGGAGGGGTTTTCTCAGCTAAGCACACCCGCCTGCCTGCACGCCTGAGCTAAGGACAGATAGATCCCAGGAAGTAAATGCTAAATGGATCATCTGCCCTTACACAAGATGACCTCAGCCAGAAATGCTTGGGGGGGGGGGGCTGGGGTGTAATTTAAAAACAATTTCTCAGCAAAAAAAGCACTGAGACATGGATATATAAATGAGTTTGCTTTGAAAATTAAAAATGAATTAAATAGCGTTTTTGGTTTGTGGTACTTAGATTTAAGCCTGTTACTGTACACACTAACACTTTGTTTAAAGTGGTTGTAAACCCTTATGCCCCTTCCACACTGAGGCGGGGGCGGAGGTGGCGGTAAAGCGTCGCTATTTTTAACGGCGCTTTACCATCAATTTCTCTGCGCTAGCGGGGCGCTTTTACCCCCCGCTAGCGGCCAAGAAAGGGTTAAAACCACCGCAAAGCACCTCTGCAGAGGCGCTTTGCCGGCGGTATAGTCACGGTGCCCCATTGATTTCAATGGGCAGGAGCGGTGGAGAGACAGCAGCGGCTGTTTCAGGACGCTTTGCAGGCGCTGTTTTTAGCTTTATACCACCTGCAAAGCGACCCAGTGTGAAAGGGGTCTTACAATCCACTTTTCACTACAGGTAAGCCTATAATGAGGCTCACCTGTAGCTACCCCGGATATCTTCTAAACCTGCACGGTTTAGGAGTTATCCCCTGTATCTGCATGTGCCGACGTCACACATGGGCACTGAAGCAATGGCACGTATGTGCCATTGCTTCAGTGAGTGTGCCGTTACCGGTGGCTCCTGCGCGCATACGTGGGAGTGACGTCATCACGGCTCCGGCTGATCACAGCGCCGGAGCCACGATACCCGGAAGTAACTCGCTGGCCGGTGCTGTGTACGGTCTCATCTGCCATCATCATCACGCCATTCCATGCTTATATCAAAGCTTTTTTACATTATGGAAATGTGAGTGTTCTCTTTTTATCTTTTTTACATTAAATATTCATACGTTATTACGATATGTCAAGTTTTTCTCAATTTTTTGATTACTACATATGAATACGGAGATTATCCTTCTCCTCGCTTCGTGTGATTCCTACTGTTAATTCTACCATCCATCTGTGGAGGATATATGCTCGGTTTACCTGGATGTTTGATTGCTATTACCCTGATCTTCACTATAAATGGTGAATATCCCCACAAGCTTCTCTGACTTAAGTGGTATACACCTCCTTAAAGCGGAGGTCCACCCTAAAAAAAAAAAGTTACATTAACATTCTCCTTAAAATCTGTAAAAAAAACATTTGAAAAAAAAAAATTTACTTACCAGAAACGCCAGTTGCTAGGCAGTCTTTCTAATCTGCCACTTCCTATGCCGCGGAGCTTCTCGTTTTCTTCCTCCCTCGCGTTGTCTCCTGGGAAATGGGGCCAGCTGTCTTCTGGGACCTGTGTGTGTCCCAGAAGACAGTCGGCCATTCACCAAGTGCTGCGCGACTCACTCATGCACAGTAGGAAATGGGCAGTGAAGCCGCAAGGCTCCACTGCCTGTTTCTCTTAGTTAGGATGGCGCCGCCGGCACCCAATCCGATGGACAGAGCGGCCTCGGGGGGCGACATCGTGGGCTCCCTGGACAGGTAAGTATCCTTATTAAAAGTCGACAGATACAGTGTTTGTAGCTGCTGACTTTAAAAAAAAAAAATCTTCGGCTGGAACACTGCCTTAAGTCCATCATTTCTGGTAAGCTTCCATACAGTTGGTGGCGGTTCTTCTTGCAAGTCTTCACGTTTCACTTCATTGTGATGTCTTCTTTCCAGTGATGCCATATTGATGTTCAATCATCTCCCCATTAGGACTTTTTAAATTTCACATATTTCGGTGGACTGTTGCATCCTTCAATTAATTTTAAGTGTTATGGTACAATATCATATCATTTTTTGTATGATCATTTAGTATAATTTTATCACCAGTCATAACTGATAATAATTTTACAACCACTTTAAACCTGCTGGTTTTCCAGTATGCGCATTCGACAGAAGCCGGACGTTTGGCCAGCTTCTGTCGGACCGGCTGACATACACATGGGCTGAATGTCAGACGGTTTCTATTGAACTGGCTGATGTCTCCTGACATTCGGCCCGTGTGTTCTAGGCTATAGTGTAGTTCCACTTTAAAGAGACTCTGTCACTAGCAAAAAGGAACACTGCGATGGATATGGAGTGCAGGCTAGGGTGACCACGTGTCCCGGATTGCCCGGGACAGTCCTGCATTTTGCAGGTCTGTCCCGGGCACCTTCATTCCAGGACAATACAATGTCCCGGAATGAAACTAACACAGCCACCCTCCGGGCCAATCTGATGTCCCAAAAAAGGGCGCCACATCACCGCTTTACTCACTGACAGTACTTGTCCTGGCCGGGAATGCCTGGAGGAGCCCAATCCCCGCCCCCTGCTTGTGATTGGAGGAATCATAAATCCAGCTTCTTGTGTCCAATCACTGTGCTGTGATTCGTTACAGCACAAACTGATTTTTGGGAAGGGGGGGTGTCCCTGAATGGTAGTTTGGAAATGTGGTTACCCTAGTGCAGGCACATAGAGCTGCATATATCTGCAGCAGCCTCCCAAACTATGGTGAACAGATTTTTTTAATGAAATCCGGGGACATATTTTTTTTTTTACTAGTAATGGCGGCAATCAGCGACTCTCTGCCCGTCACCACCGCCACCCGCCTCACAGCCTTTCAAGTCTTACTCTCCGGGCCCCGGCTACTACTGGGTGGGGAGCGGAGGAAGATCACTCCACCAGGGAAGGCAAGGAGATAAGCAGGCAGGCGGTTGGCCTGGACTTGAGCCAAGGGAGAAGAACATGCAAGCGGAGCTGAATGGGCATGCACCCGAAACTGAAGAAATATTCCCTCCGCTCCGACCAGCACATGATCATCAGAAAGGGGCCCAGATAATGGATAACAATACAACCCCCTAAGCTAGAAGGAGCGGCGGAGCAGGGGTGTGCAATTCAGAATTTATTTTTTAATTCTGAACTGACTGTCTATGAAATTGCCCCAGCCCCTGTTCAAATCCCATCCGGGGACAAAACCGAGGACAGACTTGGTCCGGGGATAGTGTCCTCAATCCGGGGACTGTCCCCTGAAACCGGGGATGTCTGGTCACCCTATCCCAAACCCTCACGTCATGGCCGAATCTCAAAACCGTACTCATAAGTGCCAGCTCTGCTGCCAAGGTAAGAGTTACATCGGCAGTAGCGAAAGGGTTAAATCACACCGGCATGCTGATTCCACTAACATGGGCTAGTGTAGGAGGATTTATTGCCCTAACAGTGACAGAGCTTGAAAGCCAACTTAGACATATGTAAAAAAAAATTCAGGCATGCGAAAAAAAAATATTTGCATAGAAAATTTGGTACAGAAGGGGGGGAAGTATCCTTATCCTTTTAAGGATTGAGTTAATAGTAGCCTAGGAAAGTGCAAATGATAATGCACAGTCTTACAATCAATGAGAATGAGACTTTCTGGTTAGAATAGTAGAGGGAATACATTTCCATGCAAGGCGTTATGTAATGTAGCAGATGTTTTACTTAAATGCAATCACAGTTTTAATCTTCACTTGGCAGATGGTTAATTTTTCCAAATTGACTTTATCCTTAAAGGATCACATTCCATTATAGTGTTTGTGTTTGTCGTATGGCTGCTCTTTTCTGGAGGTAGGTAGGGGAGGAAGTAGGAATTATTTTTGATTGACGTTATTAAGGATGAGCCTCCTGGTAAAATGTTCCCACAATACAATTTACTTGAAGATGTGTTGTGTATGGAATGCTGGTGGCTAGTGATGAGCCGAACACCCCCGGGTTCGGTTCGCACCAGAACCCGCGAACGGACCGAAAGTTCGTACGAACATTAGAACCCTATTAAATACAATGGATGCGAACGTTCGAATTCTAAAGTGCTAATTATAACAACTATTATGCATGTTATTGTCCTAAAAAGGGTTTGGGAACCCGGGTTCTGCACCAGGGGACATGTATCAATGCAAAAATAAGTTTTAAAAACGGTCGTTTTTCGGGAGCAGTCATTTTAATGATGCATAAAGTGAAAAAAAAAAGTCAAATATTCCTTTAAATATCGTACCTGGGGGGTGTCTAAAGTATGCCTGTGAAGTGCCACGTGTTTCCCATGTTTAGAACTGTCCCTGCACAAAATGACACTTCTAAAGGAAAAAAAAGCCATTTAAAACTGCTTGTGGCTTTAATGTAATGTCTGGTCCCGGTAATATGGATGTAAATCTTTAAGAAAAATGGCATAGCTACCCCATGACCCCCCCCCCCCCCTACCCCAGCCCATTACCAGCCCCTTTGGGTCTTGTATGGATATTAAGGGGAACCCCGCACATAAAATAAAAAAGGCCCTATATACTCTGAACAGCTGTATACAGGCGGTGCATACAAGACAGGGACTGTAGGTTTGTTCTTATGTAGAATCTGTTTGTAATTTTGAACAGGTACATTGTTGAAGTGTAGCTCCAGCCCAAAAATCTATTTTTAAACTTTTTGGAAAACATAGGTAAGGGTTATCACCCCTGTAACATTTGTTTTGCTGTCTGTGCCCCTGTTCAGAACATTTCACCTCACTTTCCGTCCCAATGTCAACTGTTTTTGAAATGTGGTGTTTTTCTTGAAACAAGGATTGCTGATAAAGCATCAGTACAGAGGAGACACCTTTCTCCCATATTTATTCTTACAGGAGAGAATTTTCCTTCCTAGGGGTAGATTTCCTCTCACTTCCTGTTGTCTTCTTGCGTTTGCAAGTAGGAGTCGTTTGTAAGTTGGATGTTTGAAAGTAGGGACCTGCCGTATATACTCTGCAGAAATAGGCCCCTTAGTTGTTGGTGTTGGCACAACACTGTAAGCACTCACAGTTACTCTTGGTTGGTGCTGGAACGCCCTGCTGTCAACTATTATATCAGGAATTTTAATTACATATAATTGTTGAACAGTGGTAGTAAAAATTGGGCCTTTGATGGTGGTGCTGGTGCCACAACACTGTAAGCCCTGACAGTTACTCTTGGTGGGTGCAGCAATGGGCCCTGCTGTGAATTATTAGATCAAGAATTGTAATTGCATGCCCCTGTTGAACAGGGGCTGAAAAATTGGGCCTTTCGTGGTGGTGGTGGTGGTGGTGGTGGTGTTGCCACAACACTGTAAGCCCTCAGAGTTACTCTTGGTGGGTGCAGGAATGGGCCCTGCTGTGAATTATTAGATCAAGAATTGTAATTACATGCCCCTTTTGAACAGGGGCTGAAAAATTGGGCCTTTCGTGGTGGTGGTGGTGGTGGTGTTGCCACAACACTGTAAGCCCTCAGAGTTACTCTTGGTGGGTGCAGGAATGGGCCCTGCTGTGAATTATTAGATCAAGAATTGTAATTACATGCCCCTTTTGAACAGGGGCTGAAAAATTGGGCCTTTCGTGGTGGTGGTGGTGGTGGTGGCGTTGCCACAACACTGTAAGCCCTCAGAGTTACTCTTGGTGGGTGCAGCAATGGGCCCTGCTGTGAATTATTAGATCAAGAATTGTAATTGCATGCCCCTGTTGAACAGGGGCTGAAAAATTGGGCCTTAGGCACTGGTGGCACAACACTACAACCCCTCACAGATACGTTACTTGGAGCACAGCAATGAGCCCTGTTGCAAAGTATTGCTTCAAAAATTGTAATGACACGCCCCTGTTAAACAGGGGCTGAAAAATTGGGCCTTAGGCACTGGTGCCACAACACTCCAACCCCTCACAGATACTGTACTTGGAGCACAGCAATGAGCCCTATGGCAAATTATTGCTAAAAAAATTGTAATTACACGCCCCTGTAAAACAGGGGCTGAAAAATTGGGCCTTAGCCACTGGTGGCGGCACCCATAAACAAAAATGATCTTCCAAGCTATCATCATCAATCGTATCATTGAGGACTCGGAGGAGGAGGATAGCCAGTCAACATAACAGCACAGGCACTCAGCATCAGCATCAGTCTTGAAGGGATGTGACATGTTAAAATCAATTAGTCTGTTATATCAGCATCAGGTGTGTGGTAGCTGGTGGTGATCCAAGACTGGTTCATCTTGATGAAAGTCAGTCGATCAACCGAGTCGGTGGACAGGCGCACCCTGTGATCCGTGACAAATCCTCCAGCAGCACTGAATGTGCGTTCCGAAAGAACGCTGGATGCAGGACAGGCCAGTAGCTCAATTGCATACTGTGCAAGCTCTGGCCAGTGATCCATCCTCAAGACCCAGTAAGCCAGAGGATTTTCGGTGGGGAAGGTGTCCAAGTCTGACCTTGCCCCTAGATATTCCTGCACCATGTTTATCAGACGCTGGCGATGGTTGCTGGAACCGATCATACTTTGGGGCTGCGGACTAAAGAATTGTCTGAACGCATCGGTCAGACGGCCACCTTCCCCACCGCTCCTTCTTTGACTGGCCGAAGCCTCAGCAACTCGTTGTCCAGGACCAGGAGTTTGTAACCTCCCAGTCTCTGGGAACGCGTTGCACAGACCTTTCTGCAAGGCCTCCCGGAGTTGTCTCATCCTCTGCTCCCTCTGCGAAGGTAACATAAGGTCCGCAACCTTACCCTTGTACCGTGGATCAAGGAGAGTGGCCAGCCAGTAATGGTCCCTCTCCTTGATCCGAAGAATACGAGGATCCTTCCGCAGACTTTGCAGGATCAGGGAGGCCATGCAGCGTAGGTTTGCTGAGGCATTCGCTCCGGAGTCCTCTGGGTCACTAAGGACGACATGATCCGCAGCCACCTCCTCCCAGCCACGTACAAGTCCACTGGTTTCTTGGGACTGTAAATCATCCCTAAAAGACTGCTGCTGATGATGCTGAGTGCCAGCCTCCACCTCCATGCAGACACAATCCTCCTCCTCCTCCTCCTCCTCCTCCTCTTCCTCTTCCTGTGCGATGGGTGGGACAGAAGGAACACTGTCTGGGTAAAGGGGGCCTTGAGAGGCAAGGAAGTCCTCCTCTTCCTGCCTCTGTTCTGCCTCAAGTGCCCTGTCCATTATTCCACGCAGCGTGTGCTCCAACAGGTGGACAAGAGGTACAGTGTCACTGATGCATGCACTGTCACTGCTCACCATCCTCGTGGCCTCCTCAAATGGTGCCAGGACAGTGCATGCATCCCTGATCATGCCCCACTGGCGTGGAGAAAAAAAACCAAGCTCCCCTGACCCTGTCCTGGTGCCGTAGTCGCACAGGTACTCATTGATGGCCCTCTGCTGCGTGTGCAGCCGCTGCAGCATGGCCAACGTTGAGTTCCACCTGGTGGGCATGTCACATATAAGGCGGTTCTTGGGCAGGTTCAACTCCTTTTGCAGCTCAGCCAGGCGAGCACTGGCATTATAAGATCTGCGGAAATGCACACAGACTTTCCTGGCCTGCCTCAGGACATCCTGTAAGCCCGGGTACCTGCCCAAGAACCGCTGCACCACCAGGTTAAGGACGTGAGCCACACAGGGCACATGGGTCAGTTGTCCCTGTCGGAGGGCGGAGAGGAGGTTGGTGCCATTGTCGCAAACCACCATTCCTGGCTTAAGCTGGCGTGGCGTCAACCACCTCTCGGCCTGGCCCTGCAGAGCAGACAGGACCTCTGCCCCAGTGTGGCTTCTGTCCCCCAAACACACCAGCGCAAGCACGGCATGGCATCTTTTTGCCTGCGTACTTGCGTAGCCCCGTGAACGGCTACGGAGCACCGCTGGTTCATAGGACAAACCACAGGAAGAGGCCATGGAGGAAGAAGAAGAGGAGGGGGTGGAGGAGAGAGGTGTGTCACAACCAGTAGTAGCATTTTGGAGGCGTGGCAGTGGAACAACCTCCAACACTACTGCACCTTGTCCTGCATCCTTCCCAGCTGCCAAAAGAGTGACCCAATGGGCCGTGAAAGAAAGGTAACGTCCCTGTCCATGCCTGCTGGACCATGAGTCAGCGGTAATATGCACCTTACCGCTGACCGCCCTGTCCAGCGAGGCCAAGACATTGCCTTCCACATGCCGGTAGAGAGCCGGAATAGCCTTCCGTGAGAAAAAGTGGCGTTTGGGAACCTGCCACTGAGGAACCGCACATTGCACAAACTCACGGAAGGGGGCCGAGTCTACCAACTGAAAAGGCAGCAGTTGAAGCGCTAGCAATTTAGCCAAGCTAGCATTCAACCGCTGGGCATGTGGATGGCTGGGAGTGAACTTCTTTCGACGGTCCAGCAGCTGGGGCAGGGAAATTTGCCTGCTAGAATCGGACGTCGGTGTACTGCTAGCAGAGTGGCCGCAAGTACTTGGCTGTGACACACCTAATTCTACACCTTCATTCCTCTCAGTGCATGTTTCAGAGAGGACTGAAGTTATAGTGGGGTTGGAGATCCCAGCTGATGCGGTGCAAGGAGAGGTCCGCTTTGTTCTTTGGTGTGGGTCTTTGAGGTAGGCTTGCCAACGAGCTGCATGGCAGGTCAACATATGTCTGGTCAGGCATGTGGTACCCAAGCGGCTGATGTTTTGGCCACGCGATATACGCTTGAGACATATGTTGCAAACAGCAGCTGTGCGATCTGATGCACTAGCCTCAAAAAAGGCCCACACCAAGGAACTTTTTGAATGACGGGCAGAGGCAGCGCCCTGCACAGGCGGAGCTCTGCGGTGTGATTCCGTTGGTGTACTGCCCTTACGCTGGCCACCAAAGGGCATCCTGCCTCGTTGGAGATGTGCCTCCTCCTCATCCTCCTCCTCCTCCTCTCTCCTATTAGGCACCCACGTGGAGTCAGTGACCTCATCATCCCCTCCCTCCTCATCACTGGAGCCAATCTGGCAGTATGCTGCAGCTGCTGGAACATGACTGCCAGATTGGTGTCCTTCTTGAGCATCCCCTCTGTCTGCTCTCACGCTACTGCCTTCCTGTAGCTGGGTTTCATCATCAGACCCTTCGAAACGCTGGGCATCCTCCTGGAGCATGTACCCAACACTGTGCTCAAACAGTTCGGGGGACTCCTCAGGAGGAGGACATGGTGGGTCTAGGGAAGGAGTGACTGATGATGAGTCTGACATTGATACCAGGGAAGAGGACGCTTTGGCAGCTGCTTTGCCAGTACCCTGAGCCTGGGTGAGAGAGGATGAGGAGGAGGAGGAGGGCTTGGTCATCCACTCTACCAAGTCTTCGGCATGATGTGGCTCAACATGTCCAGCTGCCGAAAACAAGGACAAGCGTGTCCCATGGCCATGTGCTGATGACAATGCACCGCGTCCACGACCAGCACTGTTGCCCCCAGACACAGAGCCTGCTTGCCCTCTTTTATTGCCTCCTGACTGTCTGCCTCTCCTTGTTTGCCTTCCAGACATTCTAATAGATGGCCTGCAGGGAGATGGGAAAAAAGCAATAAGGGCTACCTTCAGGTGTCCTTCTCTGTCCCTTTACTTAAGGATTTCTAAATATGGTTGAGGATTATTGCTTTTGCACAGAATAGCACAACGACAATTTCCCTGACTGTCCAAAAAACAAGGATTTCAAAGATGGTTGATGAGGAATGCTTTGGCACACTATAGCACAAGGAGAATTCCCCTCACTTTCCTTCTTTGTTCCTAGAAACAAGGACTGGCACAGTGAAAGAAACTGACACTCTCCCTACCTACAGTTTTCTGTCCCTAGAAAAAATGTTTTTTTAAAGCACACTATAGCACAAGGAGAAATCCCCTCACTTTCCTTCTTTGTCCCTAGAAACAAGGACTGGCACAGTGAAAGAAACTGACACTCTCCCTACCTAGAGTTTTCTGTCCCTAGAAAAAATGTTTTTTTAAAGCACACTATAGCACAAGGAGAAATCCCCTCACTTTCCTTCTTTGTCCCTAGAAACAAGGACTGGCACAGTGAAAGAAACTGACACTCTCCCTACCTACAGTTTTCTGTCCCTAGAAAAAATGTTTTTTTAAAGCACACTATAGCACAAGGAGAAATCCCCTCACTTTCCTTCTTTGTCCCTAGAAACAAGGACTGGCACAGTGAAAGAAACTGACACTCTCCCTACCTACAGTGTTCTGTCCCTAGAAAAAATGTTTTTTTAAAGCACACTATAGCACAAGGAGAAATCCCCTCACTTTCCTTCTTTGTCCCTAGAAACAAGGACTGGCACAGTGAAAGAAACTGGCACTCTCCCTACCTACAGTTTTCTGTCCCTAGAAAAAATGTTTTTTTAAAGCACACTATAGCACAAGGAGAAATCCCCTCACTTTCCTTCTTTGTCCCTAGAAACAAGGACTGGCACAGTGAAAGAAACTGACACTCTCCCTACCTACAGTTTTCTGTCCCTAGAAAAAATGTTTTTTTAAAGCACACTATAGCACAAGGAGAAATCCCCTCACTTTCCTTCTTTGTCCCTAGAAACAAGGACTGGCACAGTGAAAGAAACTGACACTCTCCCTACCTACAGTTTTCTGTCCCTAGAAAAAATGTTTTTTCTTTTTCGTACATCACGGGACACAGAGCGACTTAGTCATTACTAATGGGTTATATAGATTACCTTCAGGTGTTGGCACTGGCCAATTCCAAACCGGAAGTACCCTCCCCTATATAAGCCCCTCCCACCCGGGAGCACCTCAGTTTTTTGCCAGTGTCTAAGGTGTTGGCCAAAGAGTAACATGTGTTTTCACTGGGCTTGCGTACAGGTTCTTTTGGGCCTTAGTAAGCTGTTCCGGATCCCACCAAAAAAGCTTCATAGCTAAACGGTCGGTACCCGGGCCTTGCAGCAGAAGAGCAAGGTTTTGCCTGTAATGCTTCTCTTAGGAGGGCTGGACCCTGGGATCCAGAGCTCTGGTCATACCCACGACCAAGATGTTGTCTGTGCAGGGTGCTATACAGGTCCAGGGGAGTGGAATCCTTGGGAACCCGGTCCCTGAAGGTTTAATTACAATGCCTGCCGTGATAGGTGAAGTTTGGACTTCTGTGGACCAAACAAAGTCCTGCGGCGGGGATCAGGTAAGTGGGGGCCCCCAGGAACTTGGTTCTATTGGGGGACCCCCAAGCCTAATTTGTCTTTCTGTCTGTTACCTAACGGTATTCCCGCTAAATATCTGTGTTTGCCTATAACTACGGAAAATGTAAAATTTTAATAGTAGTCAAGAAAAAAAAAAAAAAAAACAGGGACCGCGGTACCTGTGTTAAACCACTAGAGGCCGCTGTAGTCCATTTTTCTTGTCATGTGGATCTTTGGTTTTCTCAAGTCAAAAGATCCAGGCAGCTGGTAAGTTTCTCTGTGGGAATCCACTTCCTCTGCCCTGTTGCTGCGCTCATCCACCGCACAGGCCCTCCGGCAAAAAGGGCCCTGGCTCCTAGTCCCCTGTTTGATTTCGAAAAGGGCGCCAATGGCGCACGGGCGCGCGCGCGGGCGCATGCACGCGTCTTCTATGGAAAAAAAGGGGCGGGGCGGGTGGATGACGCTCGATGCGCGCCTCGGTGCTTCTGCGCATGTGCGGGCGTCCCAGCATGGTTAAAAGACACAGTACAAGTGTCAGCTGCATGCAAACAGAGCTAGCAACAAACAGTGGCACACAGAGGCGGTTGATGCAGGCATCCCCATAGAAAGGCACTTTAGTGGACACCAGCTGGTATATAGCAGCACCTGTGTTAGACTATTACCAGCAAAATTGGTGTATGACGACGGGAATACCTCAGCTTTGTGCTTAAAGGATATGTCGTCCAGACGCTCCGGAAATAGATCTTCCAGGAAGCCAAAGGGGTCTCCATCGGGCTCTGAGGATATTGGGCATGCTTGTACTGCACCAATCTCCCCTGAGAATTCAGAGGTCAGTAGCCGTAGAAACCCCGCAGGAATGCCTGGTGCTGCGGCTGTCCTCAGTCCACCTGCTCCTGTATATATAACAGAGGAGGTTTTATCCTCAACTCTGGGAGGATTGGAAGAGAGATTAACAGCATTGATCGCTGCTTCCCTGTCTCAGGAAAAGCGCGTCCGATCTCCGTCTCCTCCTTCAGAGTGCCTGTTAGTGGAGGAACAGCCCCACACAGAGATCGACCTACCTGAAGGGGATCAGGATGAGGTTGATTCAGTTATGGAGGAATCAACAGTGGAAGAACCTTTCTCAGCTTCTCAGGCTGAAAGATTATGGGTTCAGTCTCTGACTAATATGGTCCGATCAGCATTTAAAATGCCTCTGGCGGAACCACCATCCACTACGGTTTCCTCGCTGGGGTCGCTAAAAGCTCCCCAGGCTGTCTGTTCCTTCCCAATCCACCCTTTATTAGAAGGGCTTATTTACCAGGATTGGGAGCATCCTGATAAAATATTTGCTCCCCCCAAGAGATTTCCGGTGATCTATCCCATGGAGGATAAGTTCATAAGAAAATGGAGGGTCCCTACAGTGGACGCAGCCATCTCTTCTGTTAACAAATCACTGACATGTCCAGTAGATAATGTTCCAATGTTCAAAGACCCAATAGATAAAAAATTGGAGTCTTTACTAAAATCTGCTTTCTCTACAGCAAGTATGGTGACACAACCTGCGGTAGCAGCGATTGGAGTCTGCCAAGCAGTGAAAGATCAGTTGAAACAAGTCTTAAGGGACTTACCAGATCAGCAGGCTCTTGCCCTAGCTGACCTGCCTAGAGCCTTGTGTTTTGCGGTGGACGCCATAAAGGATACAATCCAACAGGCCTCCCGCTTTACGCTGTCTATAGTACATATGCGTAGGCTTCTGTGGCTCAAAAACTGGTCTGCTGAAGCTCCCTGTAAAAAACTGCTGGTTAGCTTCCCATTTCATGGAGAACGCTTATTTGGAGAAGATCTGGACAAATATATCCAGAAAATTTCTGCCGGTAAAAGTTCACTCTTACCGGTTAAGAACAAGGGTAGAAGTCCTTCTTTTAAGAGGCCTACTTCTCCAGTCCCAGGCACATCGGCTGTGAAGCAGTTCCGACGGCCTCCGCGGTCAAATTCAGGGGGCAGAAATCAGGGACAATCACAGGGTAACAAGAAGCCCTGGATCAAGAGAGGTACAAAACCTCCCCCCAAGGCATGAAGCGTTGCCCCCACTCAATCGGGTGGGGGGAAGACTTCAGTTGTTCACAGAGACCTGGCGGGACACCATCAGAGACAGATGGGTGCTCTCCGCAGTAAGTCTGGGATACAAGCTGGAGTTAAAAGGCACTCCTCCTGCCCAATTTATGAGGTCAAACGTGCCAAGAGATCCCCAAAAGAGAGGATCCCTCCTTCTGGCACTAGAACAACTATTGCTCCAAGGTGTAATCATGAAGGTTCCCCTGGAAGAAAGCGGATTCGGGTTTTACTCGAACCTTTTCACAGTCCCCAAACCAAATGGGGACGTGAGGCCCATATTAAATCTAAAAGGGCTAAACAAGTTCCTAAATATCAGGACTTTTCGGATGGAGTCGATCCGATCGGTGGCCACCGCCCTACAAGGGCAGGAATGGCTAGCCTCGATCGACATAAAGGATGCTTATCTGCATATTCCCATCTTTCCGGCCCACCAGAAATTTCTACGCTTTGCAGTAGAAGGGCGCCATTTTCAGTTCAGAGCCTTACCTTTCAGTCTGGCCACAGCACCACGAGTGTTCACAAAAATTCTGGCCCCATTATTGGCCAATCTAAGAACACAGGGTGTAACGATAATGGCATATCTAGACGACCTGCTACTAATAGACCACTCAGTGGAAAAGCTGGAAGTAGCTATTCACAAGACAATCGAGTATCTGGAATATCACGGTTGGATTATCAACCGGGACAAGTCAGCTCTAAGACCAGTCAAAAGTCTGGAATACTTAGGGCTAAGGCTGGATTCAAATCAGAGAAAGATTTTCTTACCTCCAGAGAAGGTGTCGTCTTTAAAAGATTTGACCCACTTAGTGGGTACAAAAAGAAAACCATCCATACGCCTCTGCATGAGGCTGCTGGGAAAGATGGTGGCTTCATTCGAAGCGGTACCCTACGGTCAATTCCATTCAAGGAATTTGCAAAGGGCCATACTGTCAGCCTGGAACAAAAAAGTTCAGGCTTTAGACTTACCAATGTCCCTGTCCCCTTCCGTTCGCAAGAGCCTCCATTGGTGGTTGGTGCCCCAGAATCTGGAAAGAGGGAAACCCTTCAGTCCGGTTTCTTGGAAGGTGGTCACTACAGATGCCAGCCTCATAGGCTGGGGGGCAGTACTGGAGCAATGGTCTCTCCAGGGCAAGTGGTCAGAAGCAGAAAAGGCCCTGCCCATCAATCTCTTAGAGATACGAGCAGCCCGGTATGCCCTAGTAGCATGGACATCCAAACTCCAAGGGTCCCCTGTCAGAATTCAATCAGACAATGCCACGGCAGTGGCATATATCAATCACCAGGGTGGCACCAAGAGTCGTGCAGCCCAGAGGGAAGCAAATTGCATCCTGGAGTGGGCAGAAAAATATGTCCCAGCCATATCCGCGGTTTTCATCCCAGGAGTGGAAAATTGGAGAGCGGACTTTCTAAGTCGCCAACAATTATGCCCGGGGGAATGGTCTCTTCACCCCGAGGTTTTCCAGGCAATATGCCAGCGGTGGGGAACACCGGATGTAGATCTGCTAGCATCCAGATTCAACGCAAAGGTGGACAGATTTGTGTCTCGCACAAGGGATCCCCTAGCTTGCGGCTCGGATGCCCTAGTGTTCCCTTGGGATCAGTTCAAGCTGATATATGCATTCCCACCGCCACAATTGTTACCGCGATTACTCCGCAGAATCAGGGTAGAAAAGAAACCAGTGATTCTGGTGGCTCCAGCGTGGCCCCGAAGGGCATGGTACGCGGAGATTGTAAAAATGTCAGTGAGGAGTCCTTGGACCCTCCCACACCGTCCGGACCTGCTGTCGCAGGGACCGATATACCACCCTTCCTTACCAGCCCTAGGTTTGACGGCCTGGCTATTGAAGCCCACATTCTGAAAAAGAGAGGGCTCTCTAATTCTGTGGTATCTACCATGATCAATGCCAGGAAACCGGTATCCAGGCAGATCTATTATAGGATCTGGAAAGCATACATTACGTGGTGTGAGGCCAAGAAATGGCATCCACGTAAGTACGTGATAGGGAGGATTTTGGACTTCCTACAGTGGGCTGTAGATAGGAAGCTTGCCTTGAGTACTATCAAGGGTCAGATTTCGGCCTTGTCAATATTTTTTGTTTTTTTTTTGTTTACAAAAGTTTTATTTGGAAGATTCAAAAATAATTTACAAAACTGTGAGGAAGTATTACAGTAGAAGATATAATGCAATATGATATATACCATGAGAATAAAGGAGTTTAAGATAGAAAACAAAGAAGTTCCTGAGATTTGGAGGGCATATGAATCAATCATTAGACCAGTACATCCATTTTGAATTAAAGGTGTGAATGCTATCAGTTAGGGTATGATGGATTCTTTCGGATAACTGTAGATTTTCCATTCTGGATAAAACCTGGGGCCAGGGTAGGTTATTGGATTTCCAATTGAGAGCAATCATCCATTGAATTGAGCTTACTAGTGAATGGATCAGTCTAACACAGGGTGGGGGGATATCTGGGATATTAGCATAGAGAATACATATTTGTGGGGAGAGGGTAATTCTCTTTTTGACTATTGTTTCTATTTTCAATTCGGCGTGTCTCCATATTGTTTCTAAAAATCTACAACTCCAGAAAATGTGAGTGTATGTGCCAGTGTCTATGCAACCTCTGAAGCAGCATGGAGAAGATGATGGGTAGAATGAGTGAATTTTTTCAGGAGTTAGATATAGTCTAGTAAATAGTTTCATTGGGGATTCTCTGTATGCTGGAGCTATGTTGCATTTGCGGAGATTGTCTATCATAGTGTTCCAGGATTCAATGGGGATGAAGCAATCTAGTTCTGATTCCCAGTGTAACATTTGGATAGATTTGTCTGGCATCGAGGAGCTGTTGAGGTCTTTATAAAAAAGGGAGATTAGGCCCCTATCTCTCGAGGAGTTTAAACAAACGTGTTCGAATATCGTCGTAGGGGGATGAATACATAAAGAGTAATGCTCGTTGAAAAAGTTTTTGATTTGAAAGTAGTTTGTGAGTTCCGAGGATGGGAGATCGTATTTAGATTGGAGAGCGGGGAATGTGAGGAATGTATTGTTAGAGGACAATGATTTTAGGGAGGACAAGTTATTATTTCGCCATAGGGGGAACGAACGTATATTATTCAAGTTCTGTGTAAGTCTGGGGTCACCTAAAAATGAGGCAAGAGGGGGAGTGTCAGATGAAAGTTTGAGGGTTTTAGTAAGTGTAAGCCATAGTCGGAGAAAATGGGCAACAATAAGGTTATGTTTGAGAAGTTTTTGGTGATGAATACAGTTAGACCAGATGATGCCTTGTAGGTGGTATGGAGCAATGGAGAAGGATTCAAATTTAAGCCATGGGAGCTGTGGAGTGGGAGCATGCCATTGGGCCATCTGTGAAAGTTTAGTGGCAATAAAGTAGTGCCAGATATTGGGGAGGCCTAGGCCGCCCTTATTTTGGGGTCTAAACATGAGAGGGTAACCACATCTTGGTTTTTTTGATGACCAGATAAATTTGTTAATCTCCCTTTGAAGGGATTCAATCCTTGTTTTGGGGACATTGATAGGTAAAGCTCTAAAAAAGTATAATAATTTTGGAAGGAGGGTCATTTTAAATGCGCAGATCCTACCGAGGAGTGAAATGTGGTACGTGGACCATATTTTAAGTAGAGAGCTAATCTGTTGGAATAGGGGGATAAAGTTGGTAGTATATAAGGTTTTGTGATGGGAAGTGATGAGGACACCTAGATATCTAAATGATGTAGAGCACCAAATAAAGTTAAAGTTTTTTTGTAGGGTAGTGGTCAGGTCAGTGGGGAGGTTGATAGGGAGGGCGGAACATTTATTGACATTAATACCTAAACCAGAGATGTTGTGAAACGATTTAAGTTCAGAGATAAGGTTTGGTAAAGATGTTAAGGGGTTCGAAAGAAACACCAGCGCGTCATCAGCGTAGAGGCTAAGTTTGAATTCATGTGGGCCTTTGTTATACCCTTTGATGTTTGGGTTGTTTCTTAAGGCTTGTGCTAGAGGTTCAATTGCTAAGGCGAATAAAAGTGGGGAGAGGGGGCAGCCCTGTCTGGTACCTCTGCTTAAGGGGAAGAAGTCAGAGTTGTGGCCTGGGATTTTGATTCTGGTCTGGGGGTGGTGGTAAAGTGCTTTGAATCCATGGATAAATTTGTCTGTGATGCCGAATTTAGGGAGGAGAAATTTAAGATAGGACCAATTTACACTATCAAATGCCTTATGAATGTCGAGACTAAGGAGGCATAGTGGGCTGGAGGAAAGATTAGCATCTTGGATGATATTGGTAACAAGTCGGATGTTGTCTGTGATTTGACGGCCAGGGATGAACCCTGATTGGTCAATATGGATAAGGGGGGTGATGACAGATGCTAGTCTGTCAGCAAGGAGTCGGCCAAAGATTTTCAAGTCATTATTAAGGACTGATATTGGGCGAAAATTTTGGGGAAGGGAGTGGTCTTTAAGAGGTTTGGGAATAAGAGACAAATTTGCAAGGAGCATGTCTTCTGGGAAATGGCCACCTGTGAGGATATGGTTAAAAAGTTTAGTTAATCTAGGTGCTAAAGGGGGAGCAAATTTTTTGTAGTATAATGTGGAGAAGCCATCAGGACCCGGCGCTGTCGAAGTTTTGAGAGATTTAATGATGTTAGTAATTTCTAGCTCTGTACAGGGATTATTGAGAGTTGCAGTTTGTTGGTCATTAAGGGTGGGGAGATGTATATTGTCTAACCAATTAAGCGAGGAGGTGGAGGGGTGGGTCTGGGGCCCTGAAAGGAGATTTTTATAGAAGGTGGAGAAGATGTCCAGGACATCACGGGGATGTGTAACCAAGTTACCTTTGTGGTTACGTAGTTTGTATGTGTGTGGGGGGTTATGTTCCTGGTTGAGTTTGCGTGCAAACATTTTGGATGTGGCGTTGCTATGTAACATGAATTTTGCTTTGGAAAATCTAAGGGATTTCTCCGTGTCAGCTGACAGAATTGTGTCTAGGGATTGGCGTTTGGAATGGATTTGGAATGTAATTTCTGGAGATGGGGATTGGCTAAGTTTGTTATACAACAGGTCTAATTCCTTAGTTAGAGTTTTTATTTCTGTAAGTTTAGCTTTATTTTTGGCTGCAGCAATGCTAATCAAGTGTCCTCTCAGGACAACTTTGTGTGCCGACCAGAGTGAGGTAGGAGCGATGTCTTCAGTTGAGTTGTTAGCAAAATAGTCTACAATGTGAGAGTTAATGTCTTGTAGTGTGTGTGGGTCAGATAAAAGGGAGTCATTAAGGCGCCAGCTAAATGCAGTGGGGGCGAGTCCCACTTGAGAGGTGTCAAATTCAACCATGTCATGGTCAGACCAGGGGCAAGGGTGAATTCGAGCTCTAGAGGAGTTCGCTAGAAGAATGGGGGTGCAAAATATATAATCTAGTCTGGCGTAGCAGTCATGTGGGTAGGAGTAATGGGTATAGGCCTTTATGCCTACATTGTGGGATCTCCATGAGTCGATCAGTTGGAATTTATTGAGTGAGCGGCACATTGATCTGGAGAAGGCTTTTGAGGAGGGAGTCGTCTTACTCCTATCTAGAGAGGGGTGTGCAGCTAAATTAAAGTCACCCCCTAACACAATATGAGGGGAGCTGTGTCGGTCAAGGGTGTCAAAAAAGGTATTAAAGAATGTAGATTGTGTATCGTTAGGTGCGTAGACGGAGGCGATCGTGATCGTACGTTTGTTTATTGTGCCTTTTAGTATGATGAAACGGCTTTCTGTATCTCTATATATGTTTTGTATGTCAAAGATGATAGAATTACGAATGAAGATTGCCACCCCTTTTGACTTGTTAGAGAATGTGGTAAAGAAGTGTTGGTTATATGTTTTATCAAAGTAATTTGGGTGGTTGCCTGAGGAAAAATGGGTTTCTTGTAGGAGAAGGATATCAGCGCCCAATCTTTTATAGTGCCTGAATGCTTTTTTCCGTTTGTGTGGTGAGTTAAACCCATGGACGTTATGAGAAATGATTTTAAGACCCATTGATAAAGGGGATGAGTACGCTGAGTATTTGGGACAGGATAGCGAGGGTTCTGTATGGGATTTGGATCATGTAAGAAGGTACTGTAAGAAGTTGTGTGACATAATTGTCCACAACAGGGCGTAGAGTAGTGTCATAAAGAGCATCGGTATGATTTATAGAAGGATAGTGTTCGTATAGTAGTAGTTTGAGTATCCTCAAGGGTGTAGAAACATAATCATAACTGCAAAGAGAATCAAAGGAAATTTTAGTGCGAGAGGATGCCTTATGGGCAACATAAAAAGTTTTGTAATATATCAAGGTGGGGTCAGGAAGCGGAAAATCTACTGACCATTTAGAATTTAATCTTCCGTAGTATTTCTCAGTCATATGAAAAACAATGTGAATAACAAATAACATATAAAGTATATGTAAAAGGGGGTTAGAGGACAGGGAGTCCACCAACCTAAAAAATTGTAAAGATGGACAGTAAAGTCCGAAACTCACAACCAAGGCCCAGCGCAGCCACCAAGACAAGGGGGAAGCCACGCCGGGATATGGACGAGAGTGTGGGGTCAAACCAGCGGCGACGGATATGCCAGGGAATGTAAGACAGGTATATCAGTTGTGTGCATGTTAGGGGTTATAACATAGGGACAAACATAACAGTTGAAATAGAGCCATTATTGTATGGACAATGGTTATATAGGCCTAGAACCATATAAGATGATAACATATTTTTCTACCTGTAGTGTGTTCCTACGCCGTAGGAACAACACCTTTTTATGTACACATTCCCCGTCCCCACCCCCCCCCCACCCCTCACCAGGGCAGGAGGCGGAGAGGGAGAAGCCCAGACGTAAAAAAAAAAAAAAAAAAAAAGGGGGGAGGGGGGGGGGGCGAGGGGGAAGGAGCCACAAACCAAGCATATGGTATATATCAGAGAGTCAGGAAATCAAAAAAGGTATTTGCTCATAACAATAAAATAAATTTCAGATCTGGGAGGTAAAAATAGGGCCAAAGCAAAAAAAAAAAAAAAAAAAAAAAAAAGGAGGCAGAGAAGAGGAAAGGCCCTTGGCTTCGCATTCACTAGTCAAAGCCTTTATACAAGCAGTGATGCGTATTAGCCCTCCGGTTAGTATTCCCATATGTCCTTGGGACTTAAACCTGGTTCTGTCGGTTCTACAGAAACAACCGTTTGAACCATTACAACACATTTCCTTGGTTCTTCTCACCAGGAAATTGATTTTCTTAGTAGTAGGGATGAGCTTCGAGTTCGAGTCGAACTCATGTTCGACTCGAACATTGCCTGTTCGCCCGTTCGCCGAACAACGAACAAATTGGGGTGTTCGCGGCAAATTCGAAAAATCTATGGGAGAAATCTAAAGTGCTAATTATAAAGGCTTATATGCAAGTTATTGTCCTAAAAAGTGTTTGGGGACCCGGGTCCTGCCCCAGGGGACATGTATCAATGCAAAAAGAAGTTTTAAAAACGGCCGTTTTTTCGGGAGCAGTGATTTTAATAATGCTTAAAATGAAAAAATAAAAGTGAAATATTCCTTTAAATTTCGTACCTGGGGGGTGTGTATGATGTGCATGTGAAGTGGCGCATGTTTCCCGTGCTTAGAACTGTCCCTGCAAAAAGTGTCATTTTTGAAAGAAAAAAATGCATTTAAAACTGACTCGCGGCTATTAATGAATTGTCGGCTCCCGGCAATACATACAAAAGTCATTGAGAAAAAAAAAAAAAAAAAGCGTGGGGGTTCCCCAGAATTCAATTACCAGGCCCTTCAGGTCTGGAATGGATATTAAGGGGAACCCCGCCGCAAATAAAAAAAAAATTGACGTGGGGTTCCCCCAAATATCCATTCCAGGCCCTTCAGATCTGGCATGGATTTTAAGGGGAACTCCACCCCAAATTAAAAAAAAAATGGCGTGGAGTCCCCCTAAAAATCCATACCAGACCCCTTATCCGAGCATGCAACCTGGCCGGCTGCAGGGGAAAAGGGGGGGACGAGAGAGCGGCCCCCCCTCCCTCCTGAACCGTACCAAGCCACATGCCCTCAACATGGGGAGGATGTCCCCATGTTGATGGGGACAAGGGCCTCATCCCCACAACCCTTGCCCGGTGGTTGTGGGGGTCTGCGGGCGGGGGGCTTATCGGAATCTGGAAGACCCCTTTAACAAAGAGGACCCCCAGATCCCGGCCCCCCCCCCTATGTGAATTGGTAAGGGGTACATTGTACCCCTACCATTTCACGAAGAAAGCGTAAAAAAATGTTTAAAAAAACACAAACACCTTGAAAAAGTCCTTTATTTAAAAAAATAAAAAAAATACATTCCAGCGGTGAAATCCAGTGTCCCGCGGCGATCCCGATGTCCAGCGCTGTCCGTCATTGGTTGTGCCTGAGCGGACCTGATGGGGAACTCCCTCTCAGTATTTTAAATGTATAGACCCGCCCCTTCTAAAGTTCCCCATCAGGTCCGCTCAGCGGACCAGATGCGGAACATGAGAAGGGGCGGGTCTATACATGTATTACCAAAGTGAGAGCAGTTCCCCATCAGGTCCGCCTCCTCGGTATGTCGGACCGGCTACGTCATTGGCCTGAGCGGGGAACTTCCTTCACTGTGTAATTTAAATTTACATAGTGAAGGAAGTTCCCCGCTCAAGCCAATGACGTAGGCGGGTCCGACATACCGAGGGGGCGGACCTGATGGGGAACTGCTCTCACTTTGGTAATACATGTATAGACCCGCCCCTTCTCATGTTCCGCATCTCGTCCGCTGAGCGGACCTGATGGGGAACTTTAGAAGGGGCGGGTCTATACATTTAAAATACTGAGAGGGAGTTCCCCATCAGGTCCGCTCAGGCACAACCAATGAAGGACAGCGCTGGACATCGGGATCGCCGCGGGACACTGGATTTCACCGCTGGAATGTTTATTTATTTATTTTTTTAAATAAAGGACTTTTTCAAGGTGTTTGTGTGTTTTTTTAAACATTTTTTTTACGCTTTCTTCGTGAAATGGTAGGGGTACAATGTACCCCTTACCAATTCACATAGGGGGGGGGGCGGGATCTGGGGGTCCCCTTTGTTAAAGGGGTCTTCCAGATTCCGATAAGCCCCCCGCCCGCAGACCCCCCACAACCACCGGGCAAGGGTTGTGGGGATGAGGCCCTTGTCCCCATCAACATGGGGACATCCTCCCCATGTTGAGGGCATGTGGCTTGGTACGGTTCAGGAGGGAGGGGGGCCGCTCTCTCGTCCCCCCCTTTTCCCCTGCGGCCGGCCAGGTTGCGTGCTCGGATAAGGGGTCTGGTATGGATTTTTAGGGGGACTCCACGCCATTTTTTTTTTAAACTTGGGGTGGAGTTCCCCTTAAAATCCATGCCAGATCTGAAGGGCCTGGTAATTGAATTCTGGGGAACCCCCACGCTTTTTTTTTTTTTTTATCAATGACTTTTGTATGTATTGCCGGGAGCCGACAATTCATTAATAGCCGCGAGTCAGTTTTAAATGCATTTTTTTTCTTTCAAAAATGACATTTTTTGCAGGGACAGTTCTAAGCACGGGAAACATGCGCCACTTTACATGCATATTATACACACCCCCCAGGTACGAAATTTAAAGGAATATTTCACTTTTATTTTTTCATTTTAAGCATTATTAAAATCACTGCTCCCGAAAAAACGGCCGTTTTTAAAACTTCTTTTTGCATTGATACATGTCCCCTGGGGCAGGACCCAGGTCCCCAAACACTTTTTAGGACAATAACTTGCATATTAGCCTTTATAATTAACACTTTAGATTTCGAACGTTCGAGTCCATTGTATTTAATAGGGTTCTAAAGTTTACACGAACATTTTGTCTGTTCGCAGGTTCTGGTGCGAACCGAACAGGGGGGTGTTCGGCTCATCCCTGCTTAGTAGCCGTTTGTTCGGCTAAAAGAGTATCGGAATTAGCCGCCTTGTCCTGTAAGGAGCCATATCTGGTTGTCCATAAGGACAGAGTAGTATTACGTCCTCATCCAGCCTTTCTTCCTAAGGTGGTATCGAGGTTTCATTTGAACCAAGATGTGGTTCTTCCTTCTTTTTTCCCCAAACCTAGCTCGGTAGAGGAAAAGTTATTACATTCTTTGGATGTAGTAAGAGCAGTTAAAGCTTATCTAAAAGCCACTGCTCAGATTCGCAGAACGGATTCTTTATTTGTTCTGCCGGAAGGCCCCAGAAAGGGTCAGGCAGCATCAAAATCTACTTTAGCCAAGTGGATTCGACAGGTCATAATACAAGCCTATGGCTTGAGAAAGAGACCGCCTCCGTTCAAAGTTAGAGCGCACTCCACAAGAGCAGTTGGAACTTCATGGGCAGTGCATCACCAGGCCTCCCTGGCTCAAGTATGTAAGGCCGCAACATGGTCTTCGGTACACACGTTTACTAGGTTCTACCAGGTAGACGTTAGAAGTCAGGAGGATGTCGCCTTTGGGCGCAGTGTGTTGCAGGCCGCAAAAGATCCTCATGCCTGATGGCGCCCAGCTTATGTATCCCTCCCCTCATTTGGCATTGCTTTGGGACGTCCCATTAGTAATGACTAAGTCGCTCTGTGTCCCGTGATGTACGAAAAAGAAAAAGGGATTTTTATAACAGCTTACCTGTAAAATCCTTTTCTTGGAGTACATCACGGGACACATAGCTCCCACCCCTCTTTTTGGGACACTTATTGCTTGGCTACAAAACTGAGGTGCTCCCGGGTGGGAGGGGCTTATATAGGGGAGGGTACTTCCGGTTTGGAATTGGCCAGTGCCAACACCTGAAGGTAATCTATATAACCCATTAGTAATGACTAAGTCGCTCTGTGTCCCGTGATGTACTCCAAGAAAAGGATTTTACAGGTAAGCTGTTATAAAAATCCCTTTTTTAAAGCACACTATAGCACAAGGAGAAATCCCCTCACTTTCCTTCTTTGTCCCTAGAAACAAGGACTGGCACAGTGAAAGAAACTGACACTCTCCCTACCTACAGTTTTCTGTCCCTAGAAAAAATGTTTTTTTAAAGCACACTATAGCACAAGGAGAAATCCCCTCACTTTCCTTCTTTGTCCCTAGAAACAAGGACTGGCACAGTGAAAGAAACTGACACTCTCCCTACCTACAGTGTTCTGTCCCTAGAAAAAATGTTTTTTTAAAGCACACTATAGCACAAGGAGAAATCCCCTCACTTTCCTTCTTTGTCCCTAGAAACAAGAACTGGCACAGTGAAAGAAACTGACACTCTCCCTACCTACAGTTTTCTGTCCCTAGAAAAAATGTTTTTTTAAAGCACACTATAGCACAAGGAGAAATCCCCTCACTTTCCTTCTTTGTCCCTAGAAACAAGGACTGGCACAGTGAAAGAAACTGACACTCTCCCTACCTACAGTTTTCTGTCCCTAGAAAAAAATGTTTTTTTAAAGCACACTATAGCACAAGGAGAAATCCCCTCACTTTCCTTCTTTGTCCCTAGAAACAAGGACTGGCACAGTGAAAGAAACTGACACTCTCCCTACCTACAGTGTTCTGTCCCTAGAAAAAAATGTTTTTTTAAAGCACACTATAGCACAAGGAGAAATCCCCTCACTTTCCTTCTTTGTCCCTAGAAACAAGGACTGGCACAGTGAAAGAAACTGACACTCTCCCTACCTACAGTTTTCTGTCCCTAGAAAAAATGTTTTTTTAAAGCACACTATAGCACAAGGAGAAATCCCCTCACTTTCCTTCTTTGTCCCTAGAAACAAGGACTGGCACAGTGAAAGAAACTGACACTCTCCCTACCTACAGTTTTCTGTCCCTAGAAAAAATGTTTTTTTAAAGCACACTATAGCACAAGGAGAAATCCCCTCACTTTCCTTCTTTGTCCCTAGAAACAAGGACTGGCACAGTGAAAGAAACTGACACTCTCCCTACCTACAGTGTTCTGTCCCTAGAAAAAATGTTTTTTTAAAGCACACTATAGCACAAGGAGAAATCCCCTCACTTTCCTTCTTTGTCCCTAGAAACAAGGACTGGCACAGTGAAAGAAACTGACACTCTCCCTACCTACAGTTTTCTGTCCCTAGAAAAAATGTTTTTTTAAAGCACACTATAGCACAAGGAGAAATCCCCTCACTTTCCTTCTTTGTCCCTAGAAACAAGGACTGGCACAGTGAAAGAAACTGACACTCTCCCTACCTACAGTTTTCTGTCCCTAGAAAAAATGTTTTTTTAAAGCACACTATAGCACAAGGAGAAATCCCCTCACTTTCCTTCTTTGTCCCTAGAAACAAGGACTGGCACAGTGAAAGAAACTGACACTCTCCCTACCTACAGTTTTCTGTCCCTAGAAAAAATGTTTTTTTAAAGCACACTATAGCACAAGGAGAAATCCCCTCACTTTCCTTCTTTGTCCCTAGAAACAAGGACTGGCACAGTGAAAGAAACTGACACTCTCCCTACCTACAGTTTTCTGTCCCTAGAAAAAATGTTTTTTTAAAGCACACTATAGCACAAGGAGAAATCCCCTCACTTTCCTTCTTTGTCCCTAGAAACAAGGACTGGCACAGTGAAAGAAACTGACACTCTCCCTACCTACAGTGTTCTGTCCCTAGAAAAAATGTTTTTTTAAAGCACACTATAGCACAAGGAGAAATCCCCTCACTTTCCTTCTTTGTCCCTAGAAACAAGGACTGGCACAGTGAAAGAAACTGACACTCTCCCTACCTACAGTTTTCTGTCCCTAGAAAAAATGTTTTTTTAAAGCACACTATAGCACAAGGAGAAATCCCCTCACTTTCCTTCTTTGTCCCTAGAAACAAGGACTGGCACAGTGAAAGAAACTGACACTCTCCCTACCTACAGTTTTCTGTCCCTAGAAAAAATGTTTTTTTAAAGCACACTATAGCACAAGGAGAAATCCCCTCACTTTCCTTCTTTGTCCCTAGAAACAAGGACTGGCACAGTGAAAGAAACTGACACTCTCCCTACCTACAGTTTTCTGTCCCTAGAAAAAATGTTTTTTTAAAGCACACTATAGCACAAGGAGAAATCCCCTCACTTTCCTTCTTTGTCCCTAGAAACAAGGACTGGCACAGTGAAAGAAACTGACACTCTCCCTACCTACAGTTTTCTGTCCCTAGAAAAAATGTTTTTTTAAAGCACACTATAGCACAAGGAGAAATCCCCTCACTTTCCTTCTTTGTCCCTAGAAACAAGGACTGGCACAGTGAAAGAAACTGACACTCTCCCTACCTACAGTTTTCTGTCCCTAGAAAAAATGTTTTTTTAAAGCACACTATAGCACAAGGAGAAATCCCCTCACTTTCCTTCTTTGTCCCTAGAAACAAGGACTGGCACAGTAAAACACACTGACACTCTCCCTACCTATCCTTCTCTTTCCCTAAACTAAAGGAATCCAGGTTAAGCAAGAAAGAAATAAATGTCACTGTCCCTGCCTATGCTTGTCTTTCCCTGCTCCGGAACACACTACACTAGGCCGCCGTGCTGGCGGCCTTTTATAGTGTGGGGCGTGTACTAAACACCCTCAGCAATAATTGGCCACAGGCATCCTGCCTGTGGCCAATCATTGCTCTCCTCGCTGCCGGCGCTGTGATTGGCCAAGCATGCGGGGTCACAGTGCATGCTTGGCCAATCACAGCGCCTGGATGACACTGCGATGGCGTAGTGCATTGTGGGCCGTTCGCGTCACTCGAATTTGGCGCGAACGGCCCAAATCGTTCGATCTTCGTCGAACGATCGAACAGCCGATGTTCGAGTCGAACGTATGTTCGACTCGAACACGAAGCTCATCCCTACTGGTGGCATGATTGTATCTAACGCTAAAGCTATAGCAGAGCCTGGCAGCTAAGAAAGCGTAGTGTCAGGGCCTCAGCGGGAAGGGGAAGATACAACCACAGCCAGATTCCAGGGCTGATCACCCACACATAATACTACTTTGTTGTGTTTACACAGTTATGCTGCGTACACAGGGCCGTACTTTCCAACGGGAAAACCTCAGTCGGAATTTCCACGGAAAATAGAGAACCTGCTCTCTATCTAAGTCCGTTGGAAATTTCCGACAGAAAAAGTCCGATGGGGCATACACACAGTCGGAATTTCCGATGAAAAGCTCCCATTGGACTTTTTCTGTTGGAAATTCCGACCGTGTGTACGCGGCATTAGACATTACGTGCAGTACATGAATTACTACAGGCAAAAATGTGTTACAATCTGATTGTATAATCTATTATTATTTACATAGGATTGTACAGAAATCTAAACACGTGTGGACTTTTATTAAATCCAAAGGACTGGAAGGGGTTGAATAACCACTTGCCAGCCAACCAGACTTTTTCTGGCGCTTTTTGTTTACAAGTTTAAATCACTATATTTTTTCTAGAAAATTACTTATAACCCCCAAACATTATACATTTTTTTAGCAGAGACCCTAAGCAATAAAATTGCGATCATTGAATTTTTTTTATGTCACTTGGTGTTTACACAGCGGTTTTGCAAACGCAAATATTTTTGGAAAAAATACACTTTAATGAATAAAAAAAACGAAACAAACAATATATACCCCAATTTTTTTATATTGTGAAAGATGATGTTACACCTAGTAAATAGATAACTAACATATCAAGCTTTAGAATTGCGCACGATTGTGGATTGGCGACAAACTACGGTACTTAAAAATCTCCATAGGCGACGCTTTAAACGCCTTTACAGGTTACTTGTTTAGAGTTACAGAGGAGGTCTAGCGCTGGAATTATTGCTCTCACTGTAATGTTCTCAGCGATATCTCACATGTGTGGTGCGAATACCGTTTACATATGCATTCGCATCTGTGCGAGCACGGAGGGATGGGGGCACTTTAAAAAAAAATGTTCTTATTTGTTTTACTTCTCATTTTTTATTTTTACACTGCCCCTTAAAAATTTTTTTTTTTGTTTGATCACTTATATTCTAATTACAAGGAATGTAAACATCCCTTGTAATAGAAATAGGGATGACAGGCCCTCTTTATGGAGAGATCTGGGGTCAAAAAGATCCCAAATCTATTCTTTACCTTTAAAAACAAAAGATCCCCAAAAAAGTTTTAACTTTTGCTTTAAAAAAAAAAAAAAAAGGCCATAGAGTCGATCAAAGAGTATCTACTCTTTGATCACCTATGGGAGCAGCCGGTCACGCCATTGGATCGTTTCTTGGGCAAACTGGCGGAAACAGTAAGCCAGAGAAATTTGGCGAGTGGCAGGTGTCCCTTCTCGCTGCTTCAGAAACTGTTCCAGCAGCTCATGAGCCCCTCAGGAGCAACCCCCCGGTTCCAAGCTCACCCCTGCACAGTCGCTGCGCTGCGGCTTTCTTGGCTTTTTCTCCCACCAACCCGATCTGCCTCCTGTCCTGGTTGGCTGGGAGGAGAAGCCATAAAATAATAGGAAATATTGATTCACTAGTGTCACAAGAGGTTGGGTTCGATGCACAGTAGGTCCGGGTTCCCCGCATGCATCTCGCATGCAAACTAGGGGGGCGGTGCCCCTGTGCCCCTTATGGACCGGCTGCTCCTGGCTCTAATACTAGTGCTGTCTCAATAAAGAACGCTGACCCCAAAGAACTACACAATTTTCAGCAAATTTTTGTAAGGCTACGGCCAGGCTGCTAGAGCTCCACCTTCCCCTCTGCTCAGATGCTATGGTTGACAATTCAGCATCGTGCATGCGCATTGGTGATGGTGCATGCCAGTGATGATGGAAGTGAAAGGGAGTTCCCAACAAGAAGTTAGTAGAAGGTGCTGCGCTCAAAATAAGGAAGTCTGCTGTTATAAGAAATAATTCAAACCTTCAGAGTACATCAAAACAACAATACTATTAATTGTTTTTAGAATGAGGGCTTAACACTACTTTAACAATCTAGCTATGCCTTACCATTTTTATCTTTTCTACAATAAATTTGGTAGGTAGCTGTAGGGGTACCCTTGTTGAAGCCCCTATATAGGACGGGTCCTCTTGTTTTTTGCCGCAACCTTTTCAAGAACCTGAACCACTCTGACACACCTGGTTACATAGTTACATATTTGGGAAGGTTAAATAAAGACCATCAGTCCATCCAGGTAAACCTGTGTGGTTGAGTGTACAATACATACAATATCACAGAAAATTACTATAAGTACGGTAATACTTGGCACACAGCTGTAATGTTCTATTACCAGTGAGAACTAAGCATACAATGGCATCTAACATCCAGATCAGCATAAATGGTAACAACACTGCCTGAAGTGCAACAGTAATGCCCTGTACACACGGTCGGACTTTTGACTGGCCAAAATCACATCGGAATTCCGACGGAATTCCATCGGAGTAAAAGAGAACATGTTCTCTATCTAAACGCCAACTGAATTCCTTGGAATTTCTGATAGAAAAAGTCCGATGGGGGCAATACACACCGTCTGACTTTTTCCATCGGAAATTCCGATTGTGTGTACAAGGCATAATAGGATCTAGTCTACCAAACTGTAGGAACTATACTAGCTGTGTTTACTAATGGCGGTTATGCTAGGCTTAAACTGACAGTGTAGGCACTGTTCGTGTTTAGATATTGAGGCTGGGGGGGGGCATGTGCAGGGTGGTTTATGGGAGGGCAGTCTTTAAGGTTGTTCTTCTGTCGGCTATCATTGGGGCCCTTTAAGAAGAATTGTGCATTTGATGGAAGTCTTTTAAACCTGCATGCAGGGAAGTGTTAGGAGGTGCTGTACAGTTCTAATGTGTGGTGGCGGGAATGTGGCCCAGAGGAGGTGACAGTCCGGTATAACTGCAGCTCAGAGTTGTTAAGGGTGTGGTACAGGTTTGGTGAATGTGCAGTACGAAAGTGGTGCATTAAAAATGTCCTAAACTCAGTGTCTTGGTTTTGGCTAGCAGTTTAAAGGCGGGCCAGTGGCCCTCTCACTGACTCCCAGGAAGTGGAGGGGTCCCCTCGGTCTTGTCATGGCAATTCTGTCATTCAGTAATCTGCAGCAGAGAATAGGATGAATGCTCTGGTCTCTTGGTGGCAACTGTGAAAAGGTAGCAGCGCTGACAGGGCTGTTGAACATCTGCTTTCCCCACTCTCGACCTTGGGCTTGTGTCTGGCTGGCCCAGATTTCTGCTGGTAGACAAGTACCTCACTGCTGTGTCTACATGGACTCCTGTGGCGCCAAGAGAGCTGGCTTTCCCGGGCAATTTAATGAAACCGCCCTCCTGCTTCCCAGTATATTGGAATCTGTAGTTCAGAAAGTCAGTTGTTGTTTTATATGGCTGCTGTCTTGGACTACACCTCCCAGGGTTTCAGGCACTCTATAGTAAAGATTTGACTTTAGCTCTCCCCCTACTGGCCGGAGGTAACAGTACAGCACAACTTCAGCATCTTAGTAGAGGGAGAGAGGTAAGTAAAGAGCAATGTCTTTCTCTATTTGTGGCTATGCAGTACTTAAACAAGGTAAGGTAGTCTAACCCGCTGTTTGCTCTAGTTTACTGGCAAACTTTAATTTGGGCTTTCTATGTAGGCACATGCACTGCTAAATTTGTTTTCACCTAAACCAGTTTTTCTCAACCAGGCTTTTGTGAAACCCTAGGGTTTCTCCAGAGGGAGCTAGGGGTTCTTCGAGCAATCAGCAATGCCTTACTGTTTTTTTCTTTTCTTCCCTAAACTTGGTAGGTAGTCCTAAAACTAAAAAAGATAGTCTAACTTGCCGTAGGCTCTAGTTTACTGACAAACTTTAATTTGGGCTTTGCTATGTAGGCACATGTCCTGCTAAATTTGTTTTCACTGAAACTAGCCTTTCTCAGCCAGGGTTCAGTGGAACCGTAGGGTTTCTCCAGAGCATGCTAGGGGTTCCTTGAGCAAAGAGAAATTCCTGCCATACAGATAAGTAACCATTGACAACAATCATCTTTTTAGCTATATGTAAGGCAGGATTTTTCCAAATGATCACAATTGTAAGGAGCATTCTTCGCAGTGATGTAAAAAGGTTAAAGTAGAACTATAGGCAAAAAATTTTTTTTTTCATTTTGGATAGAGCAAAGAAGAATTATAACCCCTGTCAATTATTATTTTTTGCCATCTATGTCCCATTGCAGATGTAGCGCCCCCCCCCCCTAATATTTGGGGGCACTATGTGGAAATTTAGGGGTAGTCTGAGCCGGTAGTTGGGCTCAGACCAATCAATGATTCAATATTGCTCTGCTCTGGGTGTGATACTGCCTGGCAGTAGTGTTCTCCGTTGCCTGTAGGTGGCACTGTCACCGCCAGCATAGGTTAAACTACGGGGGTATCACAACACCTTGGGTGTCCCCTCTCGGCAGCTGTGCAGGAGGCATGGTCAACACGCTGTGCATGCTGGGAGAGGGTACATAAGGGGCAGACACCATTAGGCGTGAGGCGATTCCAGGGGGACCCCAAGTCGCACAGGGGGGGCCTCTGGTCCAGTGAGTGTGCCTCGTGGCTCGCATGGCACAAGGTGCGCGAGTGTGTTTAGGCCTCGGGCACCTTCAGCCCGAGGCCCTGTTGCTGCATCGTGGGCCCAGCTCTGCTGGCAAGGGCCTATGCTTCAGAGAAGGATCCCAGGCTGCCCGCTTGTAGGGGGCCCATCTTAAGGAAAGGAGTCCAGGGGAGGATCAGCCCCAAGAGATTAGCGACGGTACTGCTGTCTCGGGGAGAGGCCTGGAAACTCGCCTAAAGAGGGATTCATCGTCTCTAATATCCGTGCTTCATCCCGACTGCTAGGACCACTCTCATAGGGACTATCCGGGTGAGCAATACCCACTCAGGCTTGAGTGGCGACGAATATAGACACTGAACATTAAGTGTTGCGTGCCTGAACCTTCCCCTACTTCTTTCAACTTCCTACTCTCTCTCTCTTCAAGTTGATTTAAAGAAAAATAATAAAGCCTTGCTGATTAGGTTTTTCTCCTGTGTGGACATTGGCCTTATTACAAGAGATCTTTTTGCCTGGCTAACGGAGCTAAGTGATCCACTCTAGAGAGGTAATTGCTGCAGACCCACAACAAAACCAGCCGGTCCCTTAAATGGGGGTAAGTGCTACACAGAGATTTCCATTCACTTCATGTGCCATAGTCAAACAGGAAGTCAGTGGAAATCCCTACCAAATTAAGGGAAATCCTTTCGGACCCCCAGGTCACCAGAACCAGTGTCCCCATTGGAAGATTTCCTCTCTCTCTCTTACTTTTCTGGGGACAGGGTGGTTCGACGAACTTGATATTAAAAATAGAAAACAAAAATAGACTACTTTTTATTTACTCAAGAAAGAGAGCAGCTGGGAGGGAAGCGGAAAGCTCCAACCATGGGGTCCATATATCCCTAAACTTATGTAGCGGGGTCCTCAATTTAAGGGAAGTGTTTGAGAGGTAGTCAGCTCAAACATCCTAATTTGTCAGGGTTTTTACAACCATTTCTATCCACAGGGAGAGTGTCGGTGTGTAGTTCCCTGTGGCCTACAGGTGGCGCTGCCATAGTAGGCTAGGGTTGAACCACTGATACAGTGCTGTGCCTTGTGTGTCCCCTCTCGGCAGCCATACGGTGGGTGTTCTACCTGCTGGGCATGCTGGGAGAGGATATAAAAGGGGCAGACGCTGCCTGTTCGGGGTTCTTCGGTCAGCAAGGTCCTACCCCAGGTGTTGTTCCTGTCCGCCCTGGGCACCTTTGGCCTGGGGCGGGTGGTCGTTGGTTCGGTTGCCGAGAGTCCTACTCCCAGGGAGTGTTTTGTATCCATCCTGGGCACCTTTAGCCCAGGGTGAGGTACTATCGTGATGTTCCTGTCCGCCCTGGGCATGTAAGCCCAGGAAACACAGTGGAGGCCTGGGGCCCAGCGCCTTCGGCTGGGGTCCGCCAGGGATCGAGCAATCTCAGGGTGCTGCCTTGCGAGGGGACCCGTATCTAGGATGAGGAGGTCGGGAAGGAACTCTCCGAAGACCCAGTGCAGTGTCATGGTGACGGTAGGGGCTTGGTAACTCTCCAGAGGGATGTCTTCTCCTAAACAAGGGCCATAGCTAAAGAAGGGAATCAGTTTTCACCAGGTCTGTGGCAGAGACCAACCTCACAGTCTATGGCAGTGACTGTGCACCTAGTTAACTTTGCTCGATAAGCTGAGCGAACATCCGTAACGTTTGTGCCTGGACCTCATCCACACCTTGTGCTGTTCTGTTTCTTGCTCCAACCTTTCTTCTATCAGAGACTGTGTTATTGCTAAGAGAAAATAAACTCTGAGTTGGAGATTCAGCTTGTGTGGACATTCACTTTAATGGGAAGTCAAGGACTTGTCTCTAGTTAACATAGAGGTGAGCATCAGACTCTGGAGGTTTTCATGTTCTGACCCAACAACAGCACCGCTCAACCTCTTTGCACAGGAGGATACGAGCTGTTAGTACGGTGTGCCTCTCTCTTCCTGCGAGGAGCCAAAGTTAATGCACGTAAAGAAAGGGGTCTGTGCGCAACACATGGGGGCTCAAGTCTACGGCAGAAAAGTGGGAAAAAGTGTTGGAAACCCCCCCAGAGTTTGAACTTTATTCCCCTGTGAAGTTCCGTGGAGGTCGGCCATATTAAGAGGAAAGTGTCTGCGCCACGAGGAGAACCCATGCTGCATAGTTCATGGACGTGTCTTCAGAAAAAAGGCCCGCAAACGTTGCAGAGAGATGGGAGGAGCCATGCCATGTGAGGAGTTGCACGTGGTGGTTTTTGGGCCAAAGGGACAGTGCGACATGGATCGACAAGCGGGTAGCATGGCGTCTGATGCTTCATGGGTCCGGCTACTTCTACCATGAATGTAACCTCGTTTGCCGCTTCTGTGACTGACACAGGGATTTGGCTGAAGCCTCGGGGTCGCTTCGCTCTTTATGTCTGCAAAGAGACGGAGGCCCTTGGAGTGGTTTGTCCCGGATGCCAGGGACTGGTGGTGCATCTTAGGCCATTCGGAAGATGTGAACGGTGCAAGGAGTTCCTGTTCGTGGTGGAGCAACCTACGGAAAAACCTCGGGCCTTTCGTTTGAACTGACTTACAGGCGCCACCCATTGGAAGAAGAAGAAACCAGAGCTTCTGCGGCCACCCCTACGCGCACTGTCGGGACTTCGGAGGAAGTCACAACCGTGAATGTTCCAGTGATTGAGGAACCGGAGTTGGAGAGACCAGAGGATGTTGCTTTGGTAGCCACTGGATCCTCGTCTCCGCCGCCCAAGAGGAAGATTGGCTTTGTAAAAGCTTCCTGCGGTCGTGGTGGAGTTACACCCCAGCGCTTGCTCGGATCGGATGCTTCCGTGGGAAAAAGTTCCGGACGTCCTGCTTCAGCTACAAGCCAAGGTAAGCCGGGGAAAGGGGCCTTTGACAAGGTCCGAAGTGTCGGGGATCCCAGAGTTAATGAACTTGTTCATGGCGGTGACTCGTCGTCTAACTGGAGTTACCTGCAGGCGGAGGAATGTGATACCTCCGACCTGGAGTCAGTCTCCGATGCGGGAGATGATGCTGCTATTGAAGAGGTGTTTGAGAAGAAGGGTTGGGATAAGGTACCCCTGTCCTAGTCCCATAGGAAGAGAGACTCACCCATGCTTGCTGGGGATGCTACACCCCAGGTGGAGGCCCCGGAGCCTGAGGAGGGATCTGTCTCACCGTCTGCCCTTCCACCCAATGTTAAATCTGCACCTGCTAGTGTGGTATCGAGAGTGTCATTGCGGGCCCCTGTGTCTGGCCCAGAGGCAGTGAAAGTGCCTCGACACCCGGATGCCATCGTTCTGCCAGGTGTAGGAGATCGAGCAACCATGCCACCATTGTCTCGGCTGCAACGGTTGTTCAATCAGAGAGTGGCCAGCGAATACGGGTGGGAATATCCATACCTGCCCAAGGAACTTTTGTTTGAAGTGGAAGTTTATAGATGTCAGTGGTACTCGGACTTTGTCTGGACTCATTTGAAGGTACCCGAGACTCGTAGGTACTACTCTTGCTCCATTGCTGCTACTAAGAGGTTTAAAGACTGTAAAGAATCCTGGATGCTAGGTAGACACATACATGCGGACAGAGTGGTCATTTGTAGGAAAGATGAAGACAGTGTTAAATACCACATAGACACCTTTGACAAACATTGTAAACCACTTGTGTTGCCAGATCCGCAGTACTACCTCTAAGAGACTGGACTTTTTTTTGTTTGCTTATATTCATTCCGGAGTGTACTCTCCTGAAGCCCAAGAACTTTGCCTTCACCAAAGAGGTCTACTTTGCTACAAGCGGGAGCAGTTTTTTTCCTTTGCTCACAGCACATTGACTTTTGGGGTAAAAGTAGTTAAGAGCAGGGCCAGAGAAGAAGAAGGAAGATTTACCCCTCAGGAAAAGAAAAGTTTTTTTGGGGATGGGTGTCTTGACGGTAGCACTTCCACTAGGTGGCGGTGTTACGTAACTTTTACATTGTAGTTTGTTTGAATGTGTTTACTTTCTAGAAGGAAGGGATTTTTCCCTCGGGGAAAATCTTTTCATTCTAAATGTTCCAAAGTTAGAATATGCATATTGGTTGTGTTTTTCCTTCTCTACAGGTGGACGTCGAGCAAGTCATTGAGAAAGGGTGGCTTAGCTATGGTAGTTGGGAGGGAAATGTAAATTATAAATGTGGTTTATTGTGTCATTGAGAATGTGATGTACACATATATTTCTCTACTCTTCTTTCATCTCTGCTTTTAACTCCCCTTTCCCCATGTTTAGGTTCCGGCACAAACAAACATTTTTTTCCCAAATTGTTGTTTTTAGATAGTCTCTGGAGTAAGTCTATGTTGACTCAGGATTGAGAGGCATAGGTTTGATCCAGACACTGGGGACCAGTGTCCATTAGTAGGGGGAGTATGTAGCGGGGTCCTCAATTTAAGGGAAGTGTTTGAGAGGTAGTCAGCTCAAACACCCTAATTTGTCAGGGTTTTTACAACCATTTCTATCCACAGGGAGAGTGTCGGTGTGTAGTTCCCTGTGGCCTACAGGTGGCGTTGCCATAGTAGGCTAGGGTTGAACCACTGATACAGTGCTGTGCCTTGTGTGTCCCCTCTCGGCAGCCATACGGTGGGTGTGTTCTACCTGCTGGGCATGCTGGGAGAGGATATAAAAGGGGCAGACGCTGCCTGTTCAGGGTTCTTCGGTCAGAGGGGTCCTACCCCAGGTGTTGTTCCTGTCCGCCCCAGGCACCTTTGGCCCGGGGCGGGTGGTCGTTGGTTCGGTTGCCGGGAGTCCTACTCCTAGGGAGTGTTCCGGTTCCATCCTGGGCACCTTCAGCCCAGGGTGAGGTACTATTGTGATGTTCCTGTCCGCCCTGGGCATGTAAGCCCAGGAAACACAGTGGAGGCCTGCGGCCCAGCACCTTTGGCTGGGGTCCGCCAGGGATCGAGGAATCTCAGGGTGACGCCTTGCGAGGGGACCCGTATCTAGGATGAGGAGGCCGGGAAGGAACTCTCCGAAGACCCAGTGCAGTGTCATGGTGAGGGTAGGGGCTCAGTAACTCTCTGGAGGGATGTCTTCTCCTAAACAAGGGCCATAGCTAAAGAAGGGAATCAGTTTTCACCAGGTCTGTGGCAGAGACCAACCTCACAGTCTGTGGCAGAGACTGTGCGCCTAGTTACCTTTGCTCGATAAGCTGAGCGAACATCCGTAACGTTTGTGCCTGGACCTCATCCACACCTTGTGCTGTTCTGTTTCTTGCTCCAACCTTTCTTCTATCAGAGACTGTGTTATTGCTAAGAGAAAATAAACTCTGAGTTGGAGTTTCAGCTTGTGTGGACATTCACTTTAATGGGAAGTCAAGGTCTTGTCTATAGTTAACATAGAGGTGAGCATCAGACTCTAGAGGTTTTCATGTTCTGACCGTGGAAGACCCAACAACAACACCGCTCAACCTCTTTGCACAGGAGGGTACGGGCTATTAGTGCGGTGTGCCTCTCTCTTCCTGCGAGGAGCCAAAGTTAATGCAAGTAAAGAAAGGGGTCTGTGCGCTACACTTAGAATGATTTTCATTAGCTACCGCTGTAAGTTCCTCCATCCGCATGACATAGTTCAATTCTCTGCCACCCACTCACGTATTGTAGGGATTGTGGGGGATTTCCAGTGTCTTGGAATCAGAGCTCTGGCTGCTATCAACAAAAATATGAATAGTCCCTTTTTAATAGATTTTAATTATACCAGGAATCATAGAAATCATAGAAAGAAGGGCCACTATACATTCTTAGTCAGTCTTTCTCGGCCTTTTTACCCTACAGGAACCCTTAAAATTATTTTCACTTCTCAAGGAACCTCTTCTAAATATTATATCTAGAGCTCGTGGTAAGTTATCAATATAAGTATGCTATAGATATAAAAATAAAGAAAATAATAAAGAATGTGACATATTCAGAGCATTTGACATTTATGGTTGATAATTTTTAACACTAAAACTGCCTAAATTAAGAAAAATATATTTTCGGCTATAATCACAAAATGAAAATGAGTGTTCAGTGTACAAGTGTCCCATAACATTGATGGTCAGTAAAAAGAATGCCATCCTTACAATCATCTAAAAAGATCATTATTGGCATGCCACTGATTTTGCCAAGTGATGTTGGCCCTGGAACTATGCATGAGATTGGAGGTCAGTCTGCCAAAGTTCTAGGAACCCCTAGGAACCTCTGGAGGAACCCTGGTTGAGAATGGAAATTCTAAGTCTTAATTTTGTAAAGAGTTATCATTTGAAAACTTAGGATGCTAGCTTAAAGATAGTAAAAGCAATATAGAAGAGAGATTGTAGGGAAATGTGTAGTGTTGGGACAATACAGACAGGCTGGGGGGCTACAGATGGTACTATCTTTATCTTTATCTTGGGTGTTAGTGGACATTCTCTGGGTTCCAATTTGAGTTCCTGGTTGAGCAGGAATGGGAGCTCGAGATTGCCTACAAGCGGCTGTTTGACGGTGATCAGCAGCCTGGCATGGCTCCCATTGCCTGGGACTGTTCGGGAGAAATAGCAGACAGTCACAAAGAAGGGACTGTGGGCTGGCCTTCTACCCACAGACTATGGCCCAAAAGAGACTGAGAGACTTGCGGACAAGCTGGCATTGAGATAATGTAATGTAATGCTACATCCCTTCTCCCCCACCCCCCCCCCCCTCTTCTTGCTGTGTTTAATTGTGTTGGGTTTGGACTGGAGACATCTCTCCGCAGGGAATGTGTATTGAGGGGCTGCCTGCTTACCATAATCCCTTTATGTTTCAATGTACAAGTGTTGAGTTCCCATTGGTTCTTCCTTGTCCCCTACCCTAGTCTATGACAAGGCTAAGGGGAGTGTCCCTAACTGTGTGTAAAAGTGTATGTTTTGTATTTAATAAACAGTTGATGCTCTGCATGTTTAACCCTCAACACCTGTGTGGCTTGTCTCGTGATTGAGGGGTTAAGGGCTGGTTATGGCGAATCTGCAGGCTGCGGGTGCGTTTGGAGGACAGGAGACAAAGGTCTGGTGGATGTGCCCACCTGGGGTATGCGAGATCCGTCACACTCAGTAAGATAAATAAAGCAGCTCTGCAACAGTCCATAAAGATTCAAAAAGTGACATGTGCTGCTTCCAAAAATTTGTGACAGTCTATAAAGTGCTTGGTGAAAATAGTTGCTTGAAGTGACTCTTCCGTGCTCCCCTTATGTGTTTGCACTCACCAGAGCGCTTCACCCCTGCAGGGGTAAAGGCATATAGTAGAAATCCACTCCAGATCCTGGTACCCCTTGCTCACGGTATCCACCTCACAGCCAGAGAAGATGATCCATCCACGGGCATAAGAGTGTGAAAAATTCCTACTAAGTCCCCCTCAGTGGTGTAAGCTTTAACAAGGTATCCACATGTAATTCAATGTGTAGCACCTTTTTCTCACCTGGATCACTTGTAAGACACATCGTGCTATATGCCCATACCCTCCTATTTGAAGAGGTTAAGCGGTGTTCACAAATTGTTGGGTTCCGCAGCGAGTTACATCTTATAGGCTGGTTCCTTTCCCTAGAGTGTAGGGAAAAAGTCTGTTGCTTGTGTATCAATAAGGCCAATGTCCAGACAAAGTTAAACCTCAATGGCTGAAGGTTTATTTTCTCTATGCTTGAAACCGGACAGGAAAGTTGAAGGTGAAGAATAGAATAACAGGAGGTGGGTTCAGGCACTCAATATCACCACTCAATCCCAAGTGGACTCTGCTCACCCGGATAGTTCCCTCTCACGGTCCTAGCAGCCGGAGTGATGCACAAATTTTACTTTACTGTCCTAGGGATACGTTCAGGAACCCATTTGCCTAGTTCCAAACTTCCCAGCACTTGTAGCATAAAGACCTAGGTGCAAGTTGAAGCATGCTACAGTGCCTGTGGTGGACTTGTGGAATCGCCCTGTAGATGACCAGGCCTCATCCGAGGCGGTGACTTCCTTCACCGTAAACCCTGGCTCCCTCTCCAGAACGGGTCACCCTCGAGTGCCCTGGAATTCCTTTTTAGATGGTAGGCCAGCTAAAGGTGCTGGGCCTACATGAACAGTTGCAGCCCCAGGCTGAAGGTGCCTGAGACTGATCTTCCCCTGCATACTCCCATATCCTGGAGGGCCACGAGACGCAGGCAGTACTGCTCCTCAGTACTCCTCCTTCTCCAATCCTAAGATGGAGTCTGCCCCTTATATATCCTCTCCCAGCACGCACAGCAGGCCAACCACGCCCCCCATACAGCTGCCTAGAGAGGACACCCAAAAGTACAGTAATGTCACCAGCTGTTCAACCCTGACCTGTTATAGCAGCACCACCCACAGATCACCAGCAACACCACTTGGCAAAAGTAGAAGAACAAACCCTAACAATTGAAGTGATCTGGGTCTGGCTACCAAGCCAGATCAACCCCTAAATTTAGGTACCTAGCTCCCCTGAAAGTAAAGGTGTGCTACAAATGTAATAGAAAAAAATCCCAAAGAGTAATATTGCAAAGCTATGTCTTTATTCAAAATTATATTTAAAGTTATCTTTAAAAAATAGAGAGCTCCAATGCTCAACTCAGCGGTCTATAGGACACGGTAGCAACGCTCTCTGTTCCGAGCGTGCGTTCCACGGATCGTGTAGCAAAAAACGGAAGTACCAGAAGTGACGTATTTGGGTAACAGGCGGCCTTAGGCGAGACTAACTTGTTACGCAAATACGTCACTTCCGGTACTTCCGGTTTTTGCTACACGATCCGTGGAACGCACGCTCGGAACATAGAGAGCGTTGCTTCCATGTCCTATATACAGCCGAGTTGAGCATTGGAGCTCTCTAATTTTTAAAGATAACTTTTAAATATAATTTTGAATAAAGACATAGCTTTGCAATATTACGCTATGGAATTTCTTTCTATTACATTGAATTACATGTGGATACCTTGTTGAAGCTTACACCGCTGAGGGGGACTTAGTAGGAATTTTTCACACTCTTATGCCCGTGAATGGATCATCTTCTCTGGCTGTGAGGTGGATACCGTGAGCAAGGGGTACCAGGATCTGGAGTGGATTTCTACTATATGCCTTTACCCCTGCAGGGGTGAAGCGCTCTGGTGAGTGCAAACACATAAGGGGAGCACGGAAGAGTCACTTCAAGCAACTATTTTCACCAAGCACTTTATAGACTGTCACTAATTTTTTGAAGCAGCACATGTCACTTTTTGAATCTTTATGGACTGTTGCAGAGCTGATTTATTTATCTTACTGAGTTTAAACACGTCTCACTTTTATTGATGCAATTCCTTTTAGCACTAGTCACTTTCAGGATTTGATATAACACTATTTATGCTATATGGTTGAAGTTACCCATTTACACGTACTTACCAGTTTTTGTTTTATCAGTTTATTTTTATTTTTCACTTCATATGGTATAATTGGGTTGAAATAGTACTTTATTTGTTTATATTGCACACATAGGGCTCCTTCCCCGTTTTGATATATAGCTTTTTTTATAGAACAGCGCCATATCCCCTTTCCTTTCTGATTAATTTACTGGATTCCACTTAGGTGAAATCTTTATAGAGGGAGGCAGCAGTTCTTATAATCCTAAGCGCGGAATTTTTTCATACATGTTAAAAGTGTAATTGTTTAAATTTAAATTCAGTTTTATTAACAATTACATTTAAATTAACACTTAATTTAAAGTTTAAAAAAATCCTTCCTTAACATGGTGGAATGCTGTTATATATTTTCAAACTTCCTTGATGTGCCTAGATATATAAAAAAAAAAGTTAGGGCGTGTTAAAAGTATAATTGTTTAATTTAAATTCAGTTTTAATAACAATTAAATAAAATTAACACTTAGTTTAAAAAAATCCTCCCTTGAAATGGTGGAATGCTGTTATATTTTTAAACTTCCTTGATGTGCCTAGATATATAAAAAAAAAGTAAGGGTGTGTTAAAAGTGTAACTGTTTTAATTTAAATTCAGTTTTAATAACAATTAAATTAAAATTAACACCTAATTTAAAGTTTAAAAAAATCCTCCCTCGACATGGTGGAATGCTGTTATATTTTCAAACTTCCTTGATGTGCGTAGATATATTAAAAAAAAGTTAGGACGTGTTAAAAGTGTAACTGTTTTAATTTAAATTCAGGTTTAATAACAATTAAATAAAATTAACACTTAATTTAAAGTTTAAAAAAATCCTCCCTTGAAGTTATTAAGGCCCGTTTCATACAGATCGTTCGTTTCATCAGTTCAGTCACGTTTTTTCAAAGAAAAAACTGATGAAGTTTACATAATTTTGTCATCTGTTTTCCATACATTTTTTACATCCCCAGATAGATTCCTTAATCACTAGAGTCCCGGGGCCATTTTTTCATGCAAAAACGGACCGTTTGTCCGTTTTCAACGGTTTTTCATCCGATCCATTTTTTAACAGAAGAAAATCAGGGCATTGATCCGTTCCAAAAAACGAATGTTGACAGAAGCGAATGTAAATGGATGATCATCCATTTACATCCATTTTTTCATCGAGATGCATTGATGTCCATTTTTCATGAAAAATGGACAAACGGTCCTCATATGTGTGCTTTTCCTTTTTTTTTTTTTTTTTTTTTAAAGAAAATCTAACCAGGCGAGAAATAATTTCTATAAAACTTTTAACTTTTTCACCTAGGGGTCTGTATCTTCTACAATCATATATTATGAAATTCCATTTAACTTTAAAAACATGACTGCTCTCTATAAAGGTAGTATTTTAAAGGTGAAACCTTTGATTGTAACCTTTCCCATGTGAAGAAAAGACCCATGCACAGTGATCCAGAGACAGATACTCTGATGTAAAGGGCACACTACATGACGGATGGGCTAGTTATACCTATTTAAAGGGCAACACCACACAATAAGTAATGTTAACCAGTGAACCATTAATGCTATCATGGAGACAGAGCCTGTGCTAAAGACAAGAGCCATGCCACACTAGTGATCCTGTGCACTTCTCTTTTTTTCCTTTGGTTTGTTAAATACTGTATATCATTTTATGTGTTTTGTTATTTCTGTTTGATATGTACAAAAAAATATATATATCTGTTGATCCTGTCAACGATTTAGTACTGCCCTTTGTCCTGTGCGCACTTCCTGTGTTATCGTAAGAAGTCAAATTAACTCTCCAGTTGTTATCTTTGGACTACAGAATTATTAATGTCTATGTTGTGAACAATTGAATTTATCAAAATAAATCTGGGCAGGGCTGACACCTCTCAGTCCACAAAAATGCTGTAAAAAAATGTTGTCAGCCTACAACACGACTTGAGGATGAGTGCATTTCCAGCAGATCACCAAGTATTTTTCTGTAGCATCTTGGATAAAACATGGAGAAACATGCATGCATTCCAGAGATGGACTGCATATTTTTTTCCTGATACAGTAAAACCTCTGATTGCGAGTAACGCGGTTTACGAGCGTTTCGCAATACGAGCTGTTTTTAAAAAAAATCCTGACTCGATTTGCGAACGTTGTCTCGCAAGACGAACAAGATTCAAGCATCTGGGGTGTGCAGTAACGCATTTGGCCAGAGGTGCAGGGGCGCTGGTGACGCTCAAAGCCGATCAGAGACACTCGGAGCCGCTCGGAGACACTTGGAAACACTCCATTCCCGAGTGTCTCTGAGTGTCTCCAAGCATTTTTGAGTGTCTCCGGCGTCCCCCTACCTTTGGCCACATGCGGTACTGCATACAATAGCAGTGATACTGGAACAAATTATCTGAGTTTCTATTGATTCCTATGGGGAAACCCGCTTTGATATACGAGTGCTTTGGATTATGCTCGTAATCCAAGGTACTACTGTATACACTTTAAAGTATCAGTTATGCCCCGTACACATGGTCTGACTTTTTACCGGCCAAAATAACATCGGAATTCCGACGGAATTCCATCGGAGTAAAAGATAACATGTTCTCTATCTAAACTCCGACGGAATTCCTCAGAATTTCCGATGGAAAAACTCAGATGGGGCATACACATGGTCGGAATATCCGATGGAAAAAGTCAGTCGGACTTTTTCCATTGGAAATTCCGATCGTGTGTACGGGGCATAAACGTTGCATTCAAAAGAACATTCTAAGCCTGAGTAATGCCCGACAAATCCCCTGTATATTTTGAATCTGCACAAAAACGTTACATATCATTATTTTAAATCAAAGTATTGCTATTTCTGTCCCCTACGGATGGTGGCTTTTTTCAGTTTACTTTTTGTCTTTTGTTACAAGTAGTGCACATATCTTGCGATCACATGCTTTATTCTCTCTAATTCTGGGTACACAGTAGTAGAATTTAAAAAACAAAAACTTCAGAAAATTTTACAAAAATTCTCAGTACATTCGAATGTCATAGTTCAAGATTTCATTTGCTTTTAACATTCGATTTTGGAATGAATGGACTTTACCGAACAAAAAACACATACACTGTTAGAAATTTGTACGTTTAAGAATTTTTTTCCATCTTGCTCCTTCCAATTTTCTTGCCACTGCAATCAAAAATACTCACAAACATCAGTTTAAAAACAGCATGTCCTGCATCGCCGCCCAGTGTGTGGCATATATGTGTTGACATCACAAACTAGCTCCACCCAGCGCGTTTCCTGGCACACCATATCATCACATTCGTGATGTCAGCACGTACGCCGCACGTTTTTGCATTATTGGGCCATAGTGTCTGTGGTTTATTCCCTTTGAGCATACAAGTCTATCCCTGGTCTTGAGTGGTGACCGGCCATATCCGGAGTTGTTTTGGAGGAGTCCTGCATTGGAGGGGTGGACCGTTGCTGTGGTGGTTGAGAAGAGTTTTACTACTGACCTAATCTCTTATAATCTGGAGGTTAATATGATGCAGTAAGCGGACATTTTTTGTGGTGGTGGTACACTGTGAATCGAAATTGATGATCAACAGCATTGATCTATTCTGCATGCTGAATATTTATGAAGGACATTTTATATGCACTTATCAATTGTGAATGATTCACATTGCAGTTTTTGTTTATCTGTATTCACTTTAGCACTGAGACACTTTTTGTCTATTTAAACAGGTGGCGTTGGAAATGCAGATGGGAGAGGAAGTTAAAATAAGCCATGTTTCTCTATGATTTCCTCAGTCACTATGGCAGTGATCCGGTTGGATGCACTTGCCCCACATGACACTGGAAGCTATCTTAGGTCAGGCAGAGTCTATTTAAAGGGATTGTAAAATCTCTTTTTTTTTTAAATAACAAACATGTTATTCTGACCTCCTCTGTGCAGAAGCCTTTGCCATCGGGGGCCCGGAGAAAGAATCGCCGGGGCCGGTGTCTTGTCACATGACGAGCATAGAGATGACTGGTGACCAGATGGTCACCAGTCATCTCTATGACCGTCGGAGGCCCGGGCGCGAGGTGATGACATCACACCCGGGTTCCCAGAAGTAAACAAAGCAGCGATTGCGGCTAGTAAGCATGAGATCGGTGAATCTTTTTTCACGATCTCATGCTTTCCAGCCAGGAGGAGAGATGTGGGGTCTTATTGACCCTGCATCTCTCCATAAAGAGGACCTGTCACACACTATTCATTTTACAAGGGATGTTTACATTCCTTGTAATAGGAATAAAAGTGATCAAAAAATAAATGTAAAAAAAAGTGTAAAAATAAAAAAAATTAAGTAAAATAATAAAAAAATAAAAATTAAAACGCCCCTGTCCCCGGTAGCTCGTGCTCAGAAGCGAACGCACACTAAGTCCCACCCACATATGTAAACGCCGTTCAAACCACATATGTGAGGTATCGCCGCGTGCGTTAGAGCGAGAGCAACAATTCTAGCACTAGGTCTCTTCTGTAACTTTAAACTGGTAACCTGTAAAAAATTTCAAAGCGTCACCTATGGAGATTTTTAAGTCCCGAAGTTTGGCGCCATTCCATGAGTGTGCGCAATTTTAAAGCGTGACATGTTAGGTATCTATTTACTCGGCGTAACATCATCTTTCATATTTTATAAAAAAATTGGGCTAACTTTACTGTTTTGTTATTTTTTAATTCCCCCCAAAAAAGGCGTTTGAAAAATGATTGCGCAAATACCATGCAATGACTGTCATTTTATTCCCTAGGGTGTCTGCTAAAAAACATATATAATGTTTGGGGGTTCTGAGTAATTTTCTAGCAAAAGAATGATGATTTGTGCATGTAGGAGAGAAGTGCCAGAATAGGCCCGGTATTGAGGTGGTATAAAAAGCCCTGTATTGAAGTGGTTAATGAATTAAAGTGTTTGTGTCCTCCTCCCCTTCCTACATTTTAGCTCGTACCAGTGCCCCCCCCCCTCTTCCTGCTGCTATCATAAGGTATTGGTGCTACAATCCTCTCTGTTATAATAAATGCTGTGCCCCACTGTATGTGTTTTCGAAAACATCAGCCGATAAATACCTTATGACATGACATGACATGACCGGCCATCTCTCTCCTCCTCCCCTCCTCCTGGCTGACATCAGCGGTGGTTTATCAGCTCCGCCCGCTTTGCTGTCAGACCTGGAGAGGAGAGAGGTGGCCGGTCACATGACCGCCGAGCTGCGCTATAAAATAAGGCATTTATCAACTGATTTTTTACAAAACACATACAGTGGGGCACAGCATTTATTATAACAGAAAGGATTGTAGCAACAACACTAAATGGCTTAACAACCACTTTAAGATAAAAAAAAACCTTCTTCCTTTACAATCCCTTTAAGGCTCTTGCCCCCGAGTTTGGTGTGCTTTATGTGAGTGGACAGGTTAAGGACAGGATCCCCGTCTGACAGAGGCAGTGGTAGGGAAAGATTCCAGTGGAGTAGGGAGAGAGCATGGTCTACTTTTACCTTTTTAGAAAGCTTCCCAATTGGGCGTGGACTGGCTAGGCCACACTTCGATCCTTGTGGCAGACGCTGTTGCAACCCCTGAGTTTTCTGACCACTGACATTCGCTGCAAGTTTATCTATGGCTCCGGATGGGTGAGCTTCCCGCCCGGCCTGTTGTGCTGTTGACTGACTGTTCAAAACAACGTTCTTTGCAAATCGGGACTCTGCGCGTTTACTGCCTACCACACCACGCTTCATCTAACAAACACACCTTTATCAATCTTATCTAAAGCTGCACTAAAGCACTATGTAACATTTTATGTGTTTATGTATGCATTTATATGTATTTATCTATTGTCATCATTTTCAGCACTGAGCATATTTGTTTATTTAAAGAGATAGCACACCTTTACCATCCAATTCTAAGTAATACTATAGTCCAGTGGTTCCCAACTTCAGTACTTGAGTACCCCTAACAGGCCATGTTTTAGGAATGTCTGAGGAATACATGTTTTAGGAATATATAGCAACTTAGCAATCCAATGACATTGATTTAAAGCGGAGGTCCACACAAAAAGTGAACCTCCGCTTTTCGGAACCCTCCCCCCCTCCGGTGTCACATTTGGCACCTTTCAGGGGGGAGTGGGTTGCAGATACCTGTATAATACAGGTATTTGCACCCACTTCCGGGAATAGAATCCCACGGGAGTCACTCCACTTCCCGTCCCCCCGCTGTCTTCTGGGAAACACACTGGTCCCAGGAGACAGCGGGGACCACTGAGAACGCGCCACGCTACTTGCGCGTGCGCAGTTGGGAACTGGGCAGTGAAGCCGCAATGCTTCACTTCCTTATTCCCTCACCGAGGATGGCGGAGGGGGCAGCCAAGAGACGAGCAATTGCTCGGCTTCGGCTGCCGACATCGCGGGCACCATGGACAGGTAAGTGTCCATTTATTAAAAGTCAGCAGCTGCAGTATTTGTAGCTGCTGGCTTTTAATATTTTTTTTTTTTGGGTGGACCTCCACTTTAAAGAACCAGTACAGGGTGAAGGAAATCCTGAAAACATAACCTGTTGGAGGTACTTGAGGACTGAGGTTGGGAACCACTGCTGTAGTCCATCCCTGGAGCAAGATGAAGTGGGATCATGTACAAAATAGAATGTACATAGCCACCCTTAATAAATAAAGGATGAGAACATTGGCATTTAAATACAGGTTACATAGTTACTGTTTATCGGTTTGAAAAAATACACAGGTACACATCCAGTTCAACCTATGTGCAGGTGTGTTATGCCGCGTACACACGGCCATTTTTAATGTCATTGGAAAAAACAAAGTTTTTCTCGATGTGATTTTTCGTGTTTCCTCTCCTCTCAAGTCGGCCTTGCCTACACACTATCGTGAAAAAAAATGCTCGAGTAAAGCTCGGGGACGTACAACACGTACGACTGCACTATAAAGGGGAAGTTCTATTCGGATGGCGCCACCCTTTGGGCTGCTTTTGCTGATCCTCGTATTAGTAAAGTTTGGTGAGAGCCGATTCGTGCTTTTCAGCCTCATGCTCTTCAGTCCGTTACAGCGTGACGAATGTGCTATCTCCATTACGAACGTTAGTTTTACCAGAAGGAGCGCTTTCTGTCTCATACTTGATTCTGAGAATGCGCATTTTTTTTCCCCTCGTAAAAGCATACACACTACCGTTTTTCACGACGTTAAAAAGAACGACGTGAAAAACGACGTGAAAAAATAGAGCAGGTTCTAATTTTTTTAGGCCATTTTTCACGTTGTTAAAAATGCTCTGGAGCCTATACACAATCGTTTTTAATGACCAATTTAAAAAATTTCATTTTTCACGCCATGAAAAACGGTCGTGTGTACGTGGCATTATTGTGATTTTTATTCTCTAACAATTGCCATAGCCCTGTATATTCTGCTTCCTGAGGAAGACATCGAAAAGTTCTTTGAAATTGCCAACATTCTCAGCTAGTACCACTTTCTGGGGAGGGAGGTCCACATTTCAACAGTAAAGAACCTTTTTCATAATCTAAGGTTAAATCTCCTGTCTTCTAACCTCAAATTGTGGCCAAGGGTCCTCTTCAGGGACCTTAGATTAAACAGTTTATTATAGTTACTGATGTCACCTTTGATATATTTGTATAATGTTATCATTTCCCCTTCAAGCATTCAAGCATACAAGATAAAAAATTTAGCCGCTGACATCTTTGGCCAGTTGGCTTCCGTGTTTTGATCCTTGGCCATTTTTATTGGCTGGGCAAAGATGACCTCACTCCTCCTGTGCAGGCGTGGGGGCTCATTCATCGTGGCATTACCAAAATTTTACACTGAGCTGCGTGTGCACAGGTTGATATACGGGACGTGCTTGCAGGTAAAGAACTTTAACCCCTTTGCGCCAGTGCCTCCCGGCCCTTTAAGAGATTTCAAATGCTGGGAGGCGGCGCGGGGTTTATGATCATGTAACCACCGTGATTGGCTGGATAGATTGCAAGAAGCGATTGGGAGCTTTTCATTAGCCGCTGGTACCACCCATCCAGAGGCCGCATATTTGTGTAATGTCGGCGTCTAGCTGTTACAGCTGCTGTATTTACACATAAATCCCTGAGGGTTATTTGACAGTGGGAAATTGCCACCAAGTGCTGGGGGGAAGTGGCAGCGGGGCAGAAGTACACGTCCTGTGTATTTAAGTAAGTTTTTTTGGGCATATGTAGTGAGTCCAGTGTCCACATGTCAGTAGTGTATCACTCTGGATACACAGCTAGCAGCTTCTGGTCTCATTCCAGCATCCCAGTTTTGGCTCTCCCTGTCTGTCACCTGCAGGTGATTGGTGTAGACACAGATTCCGGGTGGGGTCCAAACCTGTTTTAAGCCTGCAAAGCCCTTAGACTCCATTCACACAGGGGCAACACGACTTCCAGCGCGACTTTGGGAGGCAACTTGGACACGACTTGAGTATGAATCACAGCGCGACATGAGGCAACTTACAAGGCAACTTCAAGTTGCCTCCAGGACAGGAGTCTTTCCAGTGGCCAATCAAACAAGAATCAGCTCTGTGGGAGGGGGGAGGAGGGGTTTGCCTGAGAAATGTATGTTCTCTTCCTGTATTGTTTCTTCTGTTAAGACAGTGATTCGACTTCTGAGGCGACTTCCATTGAAATCAATGGGTACAAGTTGCCTACAAGTCGCCTAGAAGTCGGATTGAAGTAGTACAGGAACCTTTTCTGAAGTCGGAGCGACTGCAGTAGTGTGCGTTAAGACAGCTCCATTCACTTACATTGATTTTTCTCATGCCGTCGGATCCAAAGTCGTCCCTATGCGAATGGGCTCTTAGTGTCATGCTTGTGATGGTGTTTGCAACACACATTTCAAGCTCCCTGTTTACCTGCCTTGTTCCCATACCTTGACCTTTATCTTCACCCAATCCCCGCTGTCACGATCAGAGATCAGACTCAAAGACCAGTTGCCATAGTAGTTGCGCGACTACCACTGACCAGCAGGATAGGTACACAGGCAGTCATCCTGGAGGATGACGCAGGCTCACCTGAGGTGCGGAGTCTAAGTACTAACCAGGAGGTGAACAAGTCAGGGTCCAGTAGTGGAATAGCAGGTTAGGCTCAAACAGAAACATAGTCAGTAAACAAGCCAAAGGTTGATAACGAGTAGTTGTAGGTTGGGATCAGGCAGAAGCATAGTCAAGGATCAAGCCAAGGGTCAATAACGAGTGGTAGCAAAATGTGGACAGCAGCAGGGAAGACGAGAGTGAGATACTGGCTGAAGAGAGCACAGTAATCTGGCAAACAGGAAGTGCAGAGACATGGCTTAAATCAAGAAGTTCATGGGAGGAGCAAAGAGTTCAAGGTTCAGCAGAAGTTAAGGCACAAGGCAGGATTGTCCAGTGGATCAGACAGGGTGCTGTCCAGCATCTCAGGTAGCTCAGCGAGTCATTGCCACACACAGCAGAGGTCCCAGCTTCAAGTCCAGGCCCTGACACCTGCCCTGACAGCTAGTTTGGATTTCCTAGTTATTACAACCTTGGATTTGACCCTGACTACTCTCTGAATGTCGCCTGCCTTGAACCGGGACTGCCATTGGATCACTGTGCCTGGCTGCCAACCACAAGTACCTGTTTGCTGAGCTTAGCTTGTGCCTGCCCCAGCGTGGCAGCCAGGCACTATAGCATTGTGTTTAAGACCTGCGGGCAACCGAGTAACGGTAGGCCTGCTTGCCTTATGAGAAAGAGGGCTGCTATAGGTGAAGAACACAGTGCCAGCTATAGTGCCTGATCACCTACGCTTTGGTTAGATGTGACATCTGGTTAAGGTGACTCGTCTTGATATTTAAAAAAAACGCACATACACCAATGTCATGGGAAATTGCCAACATTTTCTGACCCATATAATCGCTTCTTATTTTTTTTTTTTACTTGATCCTTCATAAGTCAATATATGTTGTGATTCCACTGAAATATTGAAAGTATTAAAGAATGGAACAATTGCACAGATATGTTGCAGATACAGACAATTTATACAAAGCATAGGAAGTTCTATTTCAGATCTTTTGCTGATTTGACTGATAATGACTTCTTAAGATAATGACTATTTCAAGATGCAAAGCTCAACATAACAAAGTGTACATATACCATTGAATATTGTTTTTCTCTCATTAACACTCAACGATATCCTGCAGAGTCTGCAGAATTCTGTGATTCTAGTTCATAAATAATTCCATTAAAGACGTTCTGTGTATGGCTCATTATTAGAACAGTACATTTAAAAAATGTAATTACACAAAGGAATAATTTAGCTTTTGTAATATCATCTTGAAAATATGCCACAGCTGAGCCGCTGGTATAAAAATATGCTTTTTTTTAAATCAAAAAAGAAATCTAAATTAGGATCTTCAGCAGTGTTCAGGGGATGCGAAACATTTGTACCAAAAGTCTACATTGTCTTTCTACAAAGCAAAGGTTAAAAATGATTGAAAAAAAAACAAAAGGAGAAAAATCACAAAAATAAAATCTGAACTCCGGGCAACACATAAAAACACAGATACTGTGTAGATTTCAATATTGAGTTGGCCCACCCTTTGCAGCTATAACAGCTTCAACTCTTCTGGGAAGGCTGTCCACAAGGTTTAGGAGTGTGTCTATGGGAATGTTTGACCATTCTTCCAGAAGCGCATTTGTGAGGCGCATGTTGGACGAGAAGGCCTGGCTCACAGTCTCCGCTCTAATTCATCACAAAGGTGTTCTATTGGGTTGAGGTCAGGACTGTGCAGGCCAGTCAAGTTTCTTCACCCCAAGCTCGCTCATCCATGTCTTTATGGACCACCCCCCGGGAGGTCGGTTGCATCTATGGCATGGGCAGCACTTCCCTCCAGGGCTATGGGCGGCGGCTTCCACCATGCGTCTCCCCCCTCCTCTTTCTAGGCAAATTGGAACGCTTCTCCTTTCAGCCAATCGGGAAATGGGTCTCAGACCCACTTCCTGGTTGGCTGGGAGGAGAATCAGTGTGGGAGGAGAATCAGGCTGGGAGGAGGATCGCTATTGTCACACAACTGGGTGGGCTCAGGATGCAGTGCTCTGCGCCCCAAGCCCACCCTTTTCTTTAAGCCTATTAGAGCCTCTATCTCTAATCAGTTGGTTAAAAAAAAAAAAAAACACTGATTGGATTCCATGCGTCCGGTGCCCAGCATGTAGATTAGGGGGCCAGACACATGGATAGGGGGGGGGGGGGGCGGCACTTATGCGCCCTGCATTACCGGCCACCACTAATAGTAATTTTTCTTCTTTTTCATTCCAGGTAACTATTAGATTCTAAGCAGAAGCAATATGCCATCATTGGGTTTTCAAAGAAGGAGGGGAACAGGCTGTCCAACATTGATGGTTTCGCATTTCATGATTTGTCTGCAAAGCCTGCACCCCCTACTGCAAAACTAAATGAGGGCATGTTTTGTGCTGCACGGGGGTTTGATCTGATGGTGGATTTTATTTAGATATATATTTCTTAAAGCGGAGCTCCACCCGCGATTTTTTTATTTTTTTAAAGTCAGCAGCTACTAACACTGTAGCTGCTGACTTTTAATAAGGACACTTACCTGTCCTAGCCGCCCGCGATATCAGGCCCCCGACGGCGATTGCTCGGTCCTGGCAGGTCCCGGCGCCTCCATCCTGACTAAGGGAAACAGGCTTCACTGCCCGTCTCCTACTGCGCATGCGCGACTCGCACGGCGCTTTGTGAATGGGCGGCTGCCTCCTGGGATACACACAGTTCCAGTGGCGGTGCGTCCATAGAGGGCGACGGAGCACTGCCCCCTCTCGCTCCCGCACCGCCACTGAAAGACAATACACAGATTCATGCATTGCATGAATCTATGTATTGTCACCGCTGCCGCGCTGCCCACTATTCATATGGCCGGCCTCCTGGTGAGCGCCGGCCATATGAATTAGAGCGGCGGCCGGCGGTGGGTGTAACTTGGAAGTGCCTATCAGAGCCAGCGGCTCTGATAGGCTTTCCAAATACAGCTCTCACGCTGTATTTGGCTTCCAAAAACTCCTCCCAGGTACGCACGGGGGTGCGTTCCTTGGAGAAGACTGTGTGGAGGTTTCAGCCAATCAGGTTCACCGGATCTGGTTACCGGTAACCTGATTGGCTGAAGCAACATCGAGGGCGGGAGAACACATCGAGGAAGGCGAGGACCGAGGAAGGTACCGTATATACTCGAGTATAAGCCGACCCGAATATAAGCCGAGGCACCTAATTTTACCACAAAAACTGGGAAAACGTATTGACTCGAGTATAAGCCTAGGGAGTGCCTCACTTTGCCTCACTGTATCCATGCCTCACTGTGTCCATGACTAGACTGACGTTTAACATGAGAGTCTATGGAAGGGGTGCCCGGCTTTGAAAAATCGGTGCTCCCCGGCCGTAGGTCCCCCGGACAAGAAACTTTGCAGACCTGTAGAGGAAGAGTGGGGCTGCATGTGTGCCAGTTTGGGGTCCAGAGGACCTACGACCGGCCGGTACCAGGTCCCCAAAGTCACCAGAGAAATTACCGTTTAACATTGGAGTCTATGGAAGGGGTGCCCGGTTTTGAAAAATCGGTGCTCCCCGGCCGTAGGTCCCCTGGACAAGAAACTTTGCACACTTATAGAGGAAGAGTGGGGCTACATGTGTACCTGCTCCCCAAAATCCGGAAGATCAGGCGCAAAAAGGTGACTCGAGTATAAGCCGAGGGGGGCATTTTCAGCACACAAAATTGTGCTTAAAAACTCGGCTTATACTCGAGTATATACGGTAAGTGCAGGGCTGGGGGGGAACAGGCTGCATTTTGGGGACAAACTGGCTGCATTTGGGGGGAACAGGCTGAATATGGGGGACAAACTGGCTGAATATGGGGGGAACTGGCTGAATATGGGGGACAAACTGGCTGAATATGGGGGGAACTGGCTGTATATGGGGGACAAACTGGCTGCATTTGGGGGGAACTGGCTGTATATGGGGGACAAACTGGCTGAATATGGGGGGAACTGGCTGTATATGGGGGACAAACTGGCTGCATTTGGGGGGAACTGGCTGTATATGGGGGACAAACTGTCTGCATTTGGGGGGAACTGGCTGTATATGGGGACAAACTGGCTGTATATGGGGGCACACTGGCTGTATATGCTGGCACACTGGCTATATATATGGGGGCACACTGGCTGTATATGGGGGCACACTGGCTATATATATGGGGGCACACTGGCTATATATGGGGGCACACTGGCTATATATATGGGGACACACTGGCTGTATATGGGGACACACTGGCTATATATATGGGGACAAACTGGCTGTATATGGGGGCACACTGGCTATATATGGGGGCACACTGGCTATATATATGGGGACAAACTGGCTGTATATGGGGACACACTGGCTATATATATGGGGACAAACTGGCTGTATATGGGGGCACACTGGCTATATATATGGGGACAAACTGGCTGTATATGGGGACACACTGGCTATATATATGGGGACAAACTGGCTGTATATGGGGACACACTGGCTATATATATGGGGACAAACTGGCTGTATATGGGGGCACACTGGCTATATATATGGGGACAAACTGGCTATATATGGGGGCACACTGGCTATATATATGGGGACAAACTGGCTGTATATGGGGGCACACTGGCTGTATATATGGGGGCACACTGGTTATATATATATGGGGGCACACTGGCTGTATATGGAAACAAACTGTCTGTATTTGAGGGGGCAAACTGGTGGCGTGTGGGCACAGTGGCTGCGTTTAATGGGCACAGTGGCGGCAATTGATTTTTTTTTTCAGTTTGTTTGCGCCCCCCCAAAAATTTTGAGCACCAGCCGCCACTGCACAGTTCCCAGAAGGCAGCGTGCCCCATTCACCGTGACAGAGGACGAGGAAGAAGACCACCACGGTGGATGAAGAGGCAGAAGAGCTAGTTCCGCATAGCAACCGCCATTTCTGGTGAGTATAAAAAAAAAACTTTTTTTTTTTTTTTTTTTGAGATTTTAGTTGAAAAAAAAAAAAATCAGGGTGGAACTCCACTTTAAAATTATCTTTTGTGGCAGCGTCATTTCAGAATATTTTGTGGGTCCTCCTTCTTCCTTCCTTCCTTCCGTGGCCCCAGTCTGACCCTGGACTTAAAGACCTCCATAAAATGTGCAAATTAACCACTAGCTTCCCAAGCCTATACTGCTAGAATGATTGCTTTCGCTCTGAAACTCGCAGTGATACCACACAAGTGTGGTGTGATCACTGTTTACATATGCGTGCGGGACCGATGTGTCCGTTCGCCACTGCATGTGAGCACGGGGGGGGCACTTTTTAATTTTATTTATAATAATAATTTTTTATACACAAGACACTCCTAAACCTTGTGGACAGCCTTCCAGCCTTCCCAGGAGAGTTGAAGATGTTATAGCGGCAAAAGGTGGGCCAACTCAATATTGAACCCTACAGACTAAGACTGGGATGCCATTAGAGTTCATGTGTGTGTAAAGGCAGGTGTCCTAATACTTTTGACAATATAGTGTAAAATATATATGTAACGGGGTATTCCCCTATATTGGGAAGAAACTACATTACCCATAACCCCATTCTTCAGATGTTCCACCGCAGAGACTCATGGGAGGGGTTATAAAAGGAGGAGGCGAGGCCGGGCTCGGCCTCTTTTGGGACACGAGACTTCACAGACGGATCCTCCTGTGCGGATGTGTCGGAGTGCAAGGCCTGAAGCCTGAGGCCTTGCTCTGCACCAAAGAGCCTTCCACCCCCCCTCTGCGAGCCTGGGTGGCATCTGACTTTGTGCGCTACAGCCTTGTCGGATCGGGGGCCCGATCGTTGGAGAGATCGAGTGTGTGTGACACGGCCGGTGGAGGTTTCCCGGACTGGATCCGTAGTCCGGCGGGTGAGAGGGCGTAAGCCCAGCTAAGATACTGTTACTGTGTATAGGCCTATAGACTGCCGTGGCCTACAAGTGATTTTCATACCCCTATTGAAGAGCCTTGTCAGAACTGAGCCTGCGACTGTATTTAACCAAGTTCTATACCCCTTGGATTACAAAGTTATACTCTGTTTAAAGTGCACCAACATTACAGACCTGCCGGTGAAGAAAGAAGGACTAAGTTAAATATTAGAACCAGGCCTGGTGGGGATTCTAGTGTGTTTGATTACTGCGCCATAGGGCACTTAGTTAACGGTCGCCCGTATGGCGCACCTGTAGCGTGTGTTACTATATAGTGTGTTAGAGTGGCAGGACGCTGCCCTTAGGAGTGATTATCTTGAACTGTGATTACTGTTACCCCTTTATCCATATTGAGAAAATGAGTAAAACACTTTACCTATTACAATTCATTACTGTGTCCTTGCTTAGTTATTCTATTGCATAGGACATATCATTGATTGTTAATACTAGCTGTGCCAGAAGGGGGTAGAGCCTATTGCCGGGGGTTGGCGGAGCTGCACTCAGGGCCCAAAATCTAATTCTGCGGCCTCCTTAGTTGGAGGTATCGCTACACGTGGGGGTTCTCGTCCGGGATCCTGATGCAGCAAGCGAACTCCAGAAGTGCCGGCATGGACCCCATGGATCCAAGAGCGGTAGAAGAGTGGTGCAAAGCCGCTAATACAGAGCCAAAACAGTCGATAGCCATTAGCCTCCCTGGGGAGAAATGGTCAAGTGAGACGGTAGAGGAACTAATGAGTTCAGTGTCCCCAGATCACACACCGTGGGTGATAGACATGAAGACAGACCCAAACATCTCATATCAATACGCATTAGTGGAATATTGGGACGGGATGCCAGAGGCTTGTAAGCACAAGTGTCTGCGGACGCCAGACAACAGAACATTTAGGCTGGCGCACGCAATAACTGTAGAAAGGGAACCATCCCCTACGGGATCGCTACAGGCTGCGGCCCGAACTCCACCTGAAAGAGAAGACAGGGCGACACCCCCGGTGGCACCTGCACCGGCCACTGCTATATCACCAGAACTGATAAATGCAATAGGGGATTTGTTAGCCAAATGTCAGAAGACAAGTACGGTGCATGTGGAAACTAGCTACCGGAGACTAAAAATATTCTCAGGGAAGCTCCCTGTCCCGGCAGGGGAAGAAGATTTTGATACCTGGGTGGAGCAGGCATTACAGGCGGTGGAGGCATGGGAGGTGCCGGAAGCACAGAAGAGGCAGCGAGTGTTAGAAAGCCTTAAAGGTGCAGCAGCAGAAGCAGTGAAAAGTTTCCGGTTTGGGAATGCAGGGTGCACGGCGCAGGACTGTCTAGCTATGCTGCAGGAAGAGTTTGGTCAATTAGACAAGGTGACAGAGATGGTCTACCAGTTTGAACACACTTTCCAAAAACCGGAGGAGAAACTTTCCGAGTATGTCAGAAGGCTAAACAGGCTGCTGTGCAAGATTGTGTTAAAGAAAGGGATGAAGCCCCAAGATGCCGATGCGGCAAGAATGAAGCAAGTCTTAAAGGGAGCGCTACGCTCCGATCCAGTCTGGCTGCACCTGAAAACCTTGGGAGGAGGAATGTTGCTGACTTATGCTGATTTAATAAAAATCATCAGAGATGAGGAGGCGCTGCAACAGGACCAGCAGAAGGATAAGACAAGTGTTGTACCCGCACAGGTGCTGGTCAATCCAGTAATGACCCCTGAAAGAGAGGCGGAGATAGACACCCTAAAAACTCAGATGTCCAAGGTGTTAGAGATATTGACCTCTCTGATAGCAAAAGACACAGAGTGTCCCAAGATGAAGGAAAGTCCAAGGAAGGAATTGTTCCCGATTGCCTCAGCACCCGAACCTTTACAAGAATGGGGAGATATAGTCTGCTTCAACTGTGGGGGAGTTGTCCACATTGCAGCCACATGTTCTAGTCCGAAGAAGAAGAGACCAGACAACCGCAAGCCGGCGGGAAACTCCAGAGGGCCCCGGTGAAGGAGTCAACCGGGTGCCCATCATCTTCAGTAAACTCCAAGCTGAATGCGAAGAAAAACAAAAAGAGAGATAGAACACCAAAGGGGAAACGCAATACCCCTCAACAAAGCTATACTCCAGGAGAAAGGGGGGACCCCTCAGGAGAGGCACAGCACTCCCCAAAGGGGGTGCCCACCCAAGAAAAATAATAGTACCCCTCAGCGGGTTCCTACACCCATTAAAAGGAGGGAAGTCAGTGCATACCAGGCTCAAGAAAGGTTCAAGTCCAAAGGGAATAGGACAAGAGAAAGTCCAAAGGGAAAAGGCGTGAAGAAGGCGGCTTCTGCCGGACCATATCCAGAGAAGCTGGTAGGCCCATCCCCTATAGTGCCCATTCAAGTGGAGGGAGTCTACACCAGGGGCCTCCTGGATACCGGGGCACAAGTGACCCTACTATACCGGGACTTCTACGACAGGCACCTGAGTCATCTGCCTATCCAGAAGATAGAAGAGCTGGAAATATGGGGAATTGGAACCCAGAGTTTCCCTTACGACGGCTACCTTCCCATCAAAATGACCTTTGACCCATCCGTGGCTGGAAAGGCCGAAGTGTTTGACACCCTGGCAGTTGTGTGCCCTAGGCCGCCTGGAGCCAACAAGAATTCCCTTATAATAGGGACAAACACGGACCTGGTCCGAAGACTCCTGACCCCTCTCGTGACAGAAGAAAGACAAGCAGCTACCAAGATCCATCCCATGCTGAAGACAGCCTACCAACGGCTGGTCCAAGAGCGGGAGACCCCTGGAGAGGAGATAGGGAAGGTGTGGAGACTTGGAAGAGAAGGGGTAGTGTTGCAGCCCGGTGAAGTAACCTGTCTCAGGGCCACTGTGAAGCTTACTTGGGAGCAGCCTGGTCCCTTTGTCATGCTGGAGTCAGACCCAAGGGGTGAGTCCTCAGGCCTGGAGGTGATACCGGAAGTGATTCCGCTGAAGGTCCTGAAGAAGGCCCATTATAGAGTTCCAGTGAGTGTTAGGAATACTACCAAAGACCCCATGGAAATCCCAGCCAGAATGTTGCTAGGCCAGGTGAGCCCGGCGGCCCCTGTTACCCTGTCAGAAGTGAAGAGGACAGGTGGAGGAGGGGATGTTTGGGAGAAGCTGACCATGGAAAACCCGAATCTGTCCAGGGCTTGGAAAGAGCGAGCCAAGGCCCAGTTGAATAGATAGGAGAAGATCTTCTCTAAGGATGAGTTTGATGTGGGGTGTGCAAGGAGTGCCACCCATCGGATCCGCCTCCAGGAAGATAAGCCCTTCCGAGAGAGGGTCAGGCGGGTCCCGCTAGCAGATCTGGAGGATCTGAGAGAACAACTTGCAGAACTCAAGAGGACTGGTGTGATATGGGAGTCCAGAAGCCCCTATGCCTCTCCCATAGTGGTGGTCCGAAAGAAGAATGGATCATTGAGGCTCTGTATCGACTACAGGACTCTCAACAGGAGAACCATACCTGACCAATACACCACTCCGAGGATAGAGGATGCCCTACAGAGCTTGTCTGGAGCCAAATGGTTCAGCGTTATGGATCTCAAGAGTGGGTACTATCAGATTCCGATGTACCCAGCAGACAAGGAGAAGACAGCTTTCATAACCCCAGTGGGGTTCTTTGAATTCGACCAGATGCCCCAAGGTCTGTCTGGAGCCCCAGCTACTTTCCAACGCCTCATGGAGAAGACAGTAGGGGACATGAACTTGATCGAAGTCCTTGTATACCTGGACGATGTCATTGTCTTTGGGAGAACCTTGGAGGAACATGAAGAGAGGCTGGAAAAAGTGTTGAGAAGACTCAGTGAGGAGGGACTTAAGCTTTCGCCTGAGAAGTGTCGGTTCTACCAGTCTTCTGTGAACTATCTGGGGCACATAGTGTCTGAAGAAGGGGTGGCCACAGACCCTGAGAAATTGGAGGCAGTTACCTCCTGGCCACGGCCCACCACCGTAACAGAACTCAGATCCTTCTTGGGCTTCTGCTCCTACTACAGGAGGTTTGTGGAGGGATTTGCCCGAATTGCTAGACCATTGAATGAGTTGCTCAAGACTGAAGGAGAAGAGGATGGCTCGGGGCCCAGGAGGCCAGGAGAGTCCATCAGAGATCAGTGGAATCAGAAGTGTGAAGAGGCTTTCCAGGAATTGAAGAGGAGCCTGACCACTGCACCAGTCTTGGCCTACGCAGACCCAACCAAACCCTATGAACTGCACGTGGATGCTAGTCATGACGGTCTGGGAGGAGTACTTTACCAAGAACATGAGGGGCAATTGCGGCCTGTTGCCTATGTGAGTAGGAGCCTGACCCCCTCTGAGAAGAACTACCCCACTCACAAGCTGGAGTTCCTGGCCCTCAAGTGGGCGGTAGTAGACAAGCTCAAAGACTACCTGTATGGAGCGGAGTTCACTGTGAAGACCGACAACAACCCCCTTACCTACCTGTTCACCACGGCCAAGCTGGATGCCACTGGACACAGGTGGCTGACCGCACTGTCTGGATTCAACTTCAGCCTTAAGTATAGACCAGGAGTGGGGAATCGAGACGCAGACGCTCTGTCCAGGAGATCTCATTCCCCCACCATTGAAATAGAAGATTGGACCCAAGTGGCACCGGACGGGGTGCGGGCCCTTTGTCAAGGAGCTGAATTCCAAGCCCAAGGAGGCTCCAGAGCAGAGGAAATAGGAGTTACCACGGTGGGAGTCCCCAAACACTACTGTGGAGTAGCTCAATTGGAAGAGGACAACCTACCAAGACTGTCCAAGAAGGAATTGAGGTGTGACCAATTGGAAGACCCCATGGGGAGATTGGTCCTGGAGGCCTTGAAAAATCAGTATCCAGACAGACTCATGCGTCAACCTTCAAAAGAAGCTCGCCTGCTGAGGAAGGAGTGGGATAGGTTGCAGTTACATCAGGGAGTGGTCTACCGAAGGGGCCCCTCTGATGACTCAGAAGATAAGTGGCAGCTGTTCCTCCCAGAGAAACATCGGGAGACTGTTCTGATTGCCCTGCATGACAATCATGGCCACCTAGGGGCTGAAAGGACCTTTCAACTTGTCAGAAGTCGGTTCTATTGGCCCTGCATGAGGGCAGAGGTAGAGGAGTACTGCCACTCATGTGCGCGATGCATCCAGAGGAAGACTTTGCCCCATCAAGCTGCCCCAATGGGCCATCTACAGAGCCAAGGGCCCATGGACCTGGTGTGCATTGACTTTCTCTGCCTCGAACCCGACCTGAGTGGACTAGGAAATGTTCTGGTGATAACCGACCATTTCACCCGGTATGCCCAGGCTTTCCCCACCAAAGATCAGAAGGCCTCCACCGTGGCCAAGGTACTTATGGAGAAGTACTTTGTCCATTATGGGCTGCCACAGAGACTCCATTCAGACCAAGGGAGGGACTTCGAGAGTAAGCTGATCCGGAAGCTCTTGGATTCTTTGGGAATTAAGAAGACTCGAACTACACCTTACCATCCTCAGGGAGATGCTCAGCCGGAAAGGTTCAACCGAACCCTGCTCAACATGTTGGGGACTCTGGAAAGCGAGAAAAAGCAACATTGGAGCAAACACATAGCAGCCATAGTACATGCTTACAACTGCACCATCAGTGATGCTACAGGCTACTCCCCATATCGACTCATGTTTGGGAGAGAAGCGAGACTACCGGTGGACCTGGCTTTTGGCACCTCACTGGACCATTCCTCAGCCACATCCCACAAAGGATATGTGGACAGGCTCAGACACAGCCTGAAAGTAGCCTATGAACAAGCTCAAGCAGCCTCAGATCAAAGGGGAGCTCGGAATAAAAGAAATTTCGACTTGAAGGTCCGGGTACAAGACCTACAGCCCGGGGATCGAGTACTGTTGCGCAATCTGGGAGTCCCCGGAAAGCACAAACTTGCAGACAGATGGAGATCTGAACCCTATGTCATCTGCAGGAAGTTGCCGGGCCTACCTGTCTACAAGGTGAAGCCAGAGGGAAAGGTAGGCCCACTGAAGACATGGCATCGAAACCACCTGCTCCCAATTGCGGAGGCAGTTAGAATACCTTCCGTGGGAGACTCCCCTGCACCGGCCTCTATCTTGGATACTCCTAGGCCGAACACTCGGTCACAGACCTCCCGAGCGGAAAATGGAGAAGCCTCCCAACTTAGTGGAGATGAAGAGGGAGAGCTTGATTGGCTGTGGTCTTCCCCAACTCCAGGAACTTCTATCATAGATCTTCCAGTCACCCAAGATACCACAGATGAAACACTGAACCCAGAGGCTACAGAGTTCATCCCCTTTAGTCCTTCAGCAGATTACTGGGAAGATGCCCATGATAGTTGCTCCGAGGAAGAGGAGCCGGTGGCGCCGGAGCCAGAGATTCCAGGAGAGCAAAGAGCTCGAAGAGTCATTCGACCTCCTAAGAAGCTGACCTACCCTCAGATGGGGAACAGTTCGGAAGACTCTGTAGTCACTGCTAGGAGAAATGCTGAGATTCCGGATCCCTCCACTGTCCATTTGGTGGAGGGCAACCCCAGCTCACTCTCTGGCACAGTTAGGCAGGCCACCCATGATAATGTGACCTGTGGGCAAGGGAATTCAACCCCTCAGTTATGGTGGGAATCCCCTATCCCCACATCGTTTTCAGAATTGTCCAGTGTTATATATAGTTGTTGTTAAAATTTATCTTTGGGGACCAAAGAGTTTAAGTGGGGGGAGTGTGTAGCGGGGTATTCCCCTATATTGGGAAGAAACTACATTACCCATAACCCCATTCTTCAGATGTTCCACCGCAGAGACTCATGGGAGGGGTTATAAAAGGAGGAGGCGAGGCCGGGCTCGGCCTCTTTTGGGACACGAGACTTCACAGACGGATCCTCCTGTGCGGATGTGTCGGAGTGCAAGGCCTGAAGCCTGAGGCCTTGCTCTGCACCAAAGAGCCTTCCACCCCCCCTCTGCGAGCCTGGGTGGCATCTGACTTTGTGCGCTACAGCCTTGTCGGATCGGGGGCCCGATCGTTGGAGAGATCGAGTGTGTGTGACACGGCCGGTGGAGGTTTCCCGGACTGGATCCGTAGTCCGGCGGGTGAGAGGGCGTAAGCCCAGCTAAGATACTGTTACTGTGTATAGGCCTATAGACTGCCGTGGCCTACAAGTGATTTTCATACCCCTATTGAAGAGCCTTGTCAGAACTGAGCCTGCGACTGTATTTAACCAAGTTCTATACCCCTTGGATTACAAAGTTATACTCTGTTTAAAGTGCACCAACATTACAGACCTGCCGGTGAAGAAAGAAGGACTAAGTTAAATATTAGAACCAGGCCTGGTGGGGATTCTAGTGTGTTTGATTACTGCGCCATAGGGCACTTAGTTAACGGTCGCCCGTATGGCGCACCTGTAGCGTGTGTTACTATATAGTGTGTTAGAGTGGCAGGACGCTGCCCTTAGGAGTGATTATCTTGAACTGTGATTACTGTTACCCCTTTATCCATATTGAGAAAATGAGTAAAACACTTTACCTATTACAATTCATTACTGTGTCCTTGCTTAGTTATTCTATTGCATAGGACATATCATTGATTGTTAATACTAGCTGTGCCAGAAGGGGGTAGAGCCTATTGCCGGGGGTTGGCGGAGCTGCACTCAGGGCCCAAAATCTAATTCTGCGGCCTCCTTAGTTGGAGGTGTAGCGGGGTGTTTCCCCTTTAATTAGGAGAAAGAACTACGGTTCCCAGAGCTCCACTGGTTCACATGCCCCAGAGACTCATGGGGGAAGTGATATAAGGAAGGGGCGAGGCCTAGCTCGCTCTCTTTGGACACGGGACGGCTGAGACTGATCCACCTGTGCGGAGCTGTGCTGTGTGAGGGCCTGAAGCCTGGGGACTTCTTACAGCGAACCAAAGAGCCTTCCACCCTTTGCGAGCCTGGGTGGCATCCAACATCTCCTGCCTGCAGCCTAGATTGGATCGGAGACCCGATGGCAGCAACCGCTGTGTGCGAGTGACGACACAGCCGGTGGAAGTCCCGGACGGGTCGCGTCCGGAGGGTGAGCTGAGCGAAAGCTCATCCAATAACCTGTTTATAGTACTGTGCCTATAGACTGCCGAGGCCTACCACCTCACTTTAAGACTCTCACTGGAGATCCGCAGCAGGACTGATCCAGAGGATCTCTAGTGAAGTACGGTCAGTTGTTCAGATTCTCCCTGTTGGATTACAAAGTGTTTATTATTCTTATGTGCACCACCTCTACAGCAAGCCGGTGAAGAATCCATTATTCTTACAGGACTAAGTTTTAGAGTAAGGGATCAGGCCTGATCCGTTAGGTATACATTTAGCTGTTGTGCCATAGGGTACCTAGTTAACGGTCGCCCCACGTGGCGTTCCTTTACCCCCCTTTATTCTTATGGTGTAATGTGACTGTCATTGCAGGGCTCTGCATACAAGTTAAAAATCATATTGTCATTGCTGTGTGTTTTCTTTGCATAACAAGAAGTAAAATCCGTTATCCCTTTATCACTGTTCTATGTTTGAATCTCTCTCTTAAAGTATAAGGATATATGTGTGTATCCTTTAGACTAGCTGTGCCAGAGTGGGTAGAGCCGATTGCCGGTGGGTTGGAGAGCTGTACTCAGGGCCCAAATCAAACCTTGCGGCCCGCTTAAGCTGAGGGTATCGCTACACGTGGGGGCTCGTCCGGGATTACTGAGACAGCGGTGAAACCGCCAGAAGCTACCGGCATGGACCCGATAGAGGTGGGACAGTGGTACAAGAGATGGGGCGTAGACCCAGCCAGGACGGCAGTTACAGAACTCCCGAGGAGTGGCTAGACAGCGCAACTCAGGCACTAGAGGAATGGGAAGTTCCGGACCGCAGAAAGAAACAGAGGGTTGTGGAAAGTTTGAAAGGGCCTGCTCTAGAGGCCGTACGCAACCTGAAGCTGAGCAAGGCAGATTGTACTGCACAAGAGTGCCTCGATGTGTTACAGAATGTGTTTGGTGGGACAGAGAAAGTCACGGAGCTTGCTTATCAGCTGGAGCATTGCTACCAGAAGGAAGGTGAGAAACTATCAGACTATATGGGACGCCTGGACAAAATACTGCATAGGATGATCCTAAAGAAGGGGATCAGCCCAGGGAAAGTAGATGAGGCCCGTGCTCAACAGGTAGTGAGGGGAGCTCAACCCATGGATCCAATTGCATGGACACTGCGTGCCCGGCAGGATGGGAAGAATCTGGAGTACCCTGACCTCATCCGAATGATTAGAGAGGAAGAGGCTATATTGGAAGAAAAAAAAAAGAACGCCTGATAGAGCCTGTCAAACAGCCGGTAGCAATAGTTACACCGGCCATGACTCCCGATAGGGGAGCGGAGGTGGACACTTTGAAGTTGCAGATGTCCCAGATGATGGAGATGATGACTGCTATAATGGCGAAAGGTCAAGGTGGAGCAGAGAAACCAAGCCCCAGAAAGGAGTTGTTCCCAGATACGTCAATACCGAGTCCCACTCGGGACCGAGAAGAGATGTTATGCTACAACTGCGGAGGCAGTGGCCACTTTGCCAGTAGGTGTTCCAGTCCTAAGAAGAAGAAAATGGATAATCGCCAGCCGGCGGGAAACGCCAGAGGGCCCCGGTGAGGGAGTCAACCGGGTGCCCATCTCTTTCAGTGAGCTCCAAACTGAATAGAAGGAAGAGGAAGAGAGAAAACACGACCCCTGAGAAGGAATTTAGGGTCTCTCAACCAAGATACACACCAGAGAGAGGGGACAAGACCCCTCAGAAGAAATTTAGCACTCCCAAGAAGGAATGCCTACAACCAAGAGACAATAACATCCCTCAGCGGGTTTGTAACCCCATTAGGGTGGCGAGGGTCAGTGCATACCAGGCTCAGGGGAGAACAAAGTCAAAAACCAACTGGATGAAGACAAGTCCTCAGAAGAGAGTGACCTCAACCCGGCCGTACCCCGAAGAATTGGTCGGCCCGTCCCCCACGGTATCTATCCAGGTGGAAGGAGTATATACGAAGGCCCTTCTGGATACTGGAGCTCAAGTGACTTTATTGTATAGAGACTTCTATGATAGGCACTTAAGCCATTTGCCTATACGGAAGATAGAAGAGCTGGAGATATGGGGCCTGGGAACGCAGAGTTTCCCTTATGATGGTTATCTACCCATAAAGCTGACATTCGACCCCTCTGTGGCTGGGAAGACAGAAGTATTCGACACCCTGGCGGTTGTGTGTCCTAGACCACCCGGGGCCAACAAGATGTCCCTCATCATAGGCACCAATACGGATCTAGTGAGAAGACTTCTGACCCCCCTGGTGAAGATGAGGAGCCATCAAGATCCAAACATCCATCCCATGCTGAAGACAGCCTACCAACGGTTAGTGTTGGAGCAGAAGACCCCAGGAGAGGGGATAGGGAAGGTGTGGAGACTGGGGAGAGAAGGAGTGGTGCTGCAGCCCGGACAGGTGGCTTGCCTCAAGGCCACTGTGAAGCTCACCTGGGAGCAGCCTGGCCCCTTTGTCATGCTGGAATCCGACCCAAGGGAAGATCACTCAGGCCTGGAAGTGATACCGGAAGTGATTCCAATCAAGGCCTTGAAGAAAGCCAGGGGAAGAGTCCCGGTGAGTGTAAGGAACTCTACAGGAAGGGCCATAGAGATACCTGCCCGGATGTTGCTGGGACAGGTGAGTCCTGCTGTCCCAGTCAGCTGGTCAGAAGTGAAGCAAGCGGGTGAAGAAGGAGATGTTTGGGAAAAACTTTCCATTGAGAACCCGAACTTACCTGGGGCCTGGAAGGAGAGAGCCAAGGCCCAGCTGACTAGATGGGAGAAGATTTTCTCAAAAGATGAATTCGATGTGGGGCGTGCGAGGAGTGCTACCCACCGCATCCGCCTGCAAGAAGACAAACCGTTCAGGGAGAGAGTCAGGCGGGTTCCGCTGGCAGATCTGGAGGATCTGAGAGAACAGCTTGCAGAACTGAAAAAGACTGGGGTGATTCGAGAGTCCAGAAGCCCTTATGCCTCTCCAATAGTGGTGGTCAGGAAGAAGAATGGGTCGCTGAGGCTCTGCATTGACTACAGAACTCTCAACAGGAGGACCACCCCTGATCAGTACACCACGCCAAGGATAGAGGACGCCTTACAGAGTTTGTCTGGAGCTAAGTGGTTCAGCGTGATGGACCTCAAGAGCGGGTACTATCAAATTCCCATGCACCCAGAGGATAGGGAAAAGACCGCTTTCATAACTCCTGTGGGATTCTTTGAGTTTAACAGAATGCCCCAGGGCCTATCTGGAGCCCCAGCTACTTTCCAACGACTCATGGAAAAGACTGTTGGAGACATGAACCTCATAGAAGTCCTAGTGTACCTGGACGATGTCATTGTTTTCGGGAGAACTCTGGAGGAACATGAGGCCCGATTGGAGAAAGTGTTGAGGAGACTTAGTGAAGAGGGGTTGAAGCTTTCCCCCGAGAAGTGTCGGTTCTACCAGTCTTCGGTGAATTATCTGGGACACGTAGTGTCTGAAAAAGGGGGTGGCGACTGATCCTGAGAAGTTGGAGGCGGTTACCTCCTGGCCAAGACCCACAACAGTCACCGAACTTAGATCTTTCCTGGGGTTCTGCTCCTATTATAGGAGGTTTGTGGATGGGTTTGCCCGTATTGCCAAGCCCTTAAATGAACTGCTCCGGACTGAAGGGGAAGAGGATGGCTTGGGCCCTAGAAGACCCGGGGAGTCGGTTCAAGATCAGTGGACCCCCAGGTGTGAAGAGGCCTTCAGAACCTTGAAGAGGAGCCTCACCACAGCCCCAGTATTGGCCTATGCTGATCCCACCAGACCCTACGAGTTACATGTTGATGCTAGTCATGAAGGCCTAGGGGGAGTGCTCTATCAGGAGCATGAAGAGCAAATGCGACCAGTGGCTTATGTGAGTCGAAGTCTGACCCCCTCGGAGAAAAACTACCCCACCCATAAGTTGGAGTTCTTGGCCCTCAAATGGGCAGTTGTGGACAAACTAAGAGACTACCTTTATGGAGCAGAGTTTACAGTGAAAACAGATAACAACCCCCTGACCTACCTGTTCACCACTGCCAAGTTGGATGCCACAGGACACAGGTGGCTAGCTGCATTATCTGGGTTCAACTTCAGACTGAAGTACAGACCAGGGGCTGGAAATAGGGATGCAGATGCCCTGTCCCGAAGATCTCATGCCATGGCTGATGACTGGGAGGACTGGACTCAGGTAGCACCGGACGGGGTGCGGGCCCTTTGTCAAGGAGCTGAATTCCAAGCCCGAGGAGGCTCCAGAGCAGAGGAAATAGGAGTTACCACAGTGGGAGTTCCAAAACACTACTGTGGGGTGACTCAACTTGAAGAGGAATGCTTGTCGAAGCTGTCTAAGAAGGAACTGAGGTGCGACCAATTGGAAGACCCCATAGGGAGATTGGTCTTTGAAGCATTGGAAAACGAGAGTCCAGAGAAACTTCGACATCACCCCTCCAAGGAGGCTCGTCTGCTATGGAGGGAGCTAGACAAGCTACAGGTCCATCAGGGAGTGGTCTACCGAAGGGGCCCCTCTGATGACTCTGAGGATAAATGGCAGTTGTTTCTCCCAGAGAAGCACCGAGAGACTGTGCTGGTTGCCTTACATGACCAGCATGGTCACCTGGGAGCTGAAAGAACCTTCCAACTTGTCAGAAGCCGGTTCTATTGGCCCTGTATGAGGGCTGAAGTGGAGGAATATTGCCACTCCTGTGCACGATGCATCCAGAGGAAGACTCTACCCCATCAAGCTGCCCCAATGGGCCACCTACAGAGTCAAGGCCCAATGGATCTGGTATGCATTGACTTTCTCTGCCTCAAACCCGATTTGAGTGGATTGGGAAATGTTCTGGTGGTAACCGATCATTTCACCCGTTATGCACAGGCGTTCCCCACCAGAGACCAGAAGGCTTCCACTGTAGCTAAGGTGCTTCTAGAAAAATACTTCGTCCACTATGGATTACCACAGAGAATCCACTCCGACCAAGGAAGGGACTTTGAGAGTCGCCTGATCCGGAACCTACTGGACTCCCTGGGAGTGGAAAAGACCAGGACTACCCCTTATCATCCACAAGGAGATGCCCAGCCTGAGAGGTTTAATCGGACTTTGTTAAACATGCTGGGGACTCTGGAGACAGAGAAGAAGCAGCATTGGAGTCAACACATATCCACTTTGGTGCATGCTTACAATTGCACCACCAGTGATGTGACGGGTTACTCTCCGTACCGCCTCATGTTTGGAAGAGAAGCAAGATTGCCAGTGGATCTGGCCTTTGGCATTTCCCTAGACTATACCTCTGCTACCTCCCACAAAGGATATGTGGACCGACTTAGGTATAAACTGAAAGCGGCCTATGAACAAGCCCAAGCGGCCTCAGACCGGAGAGGGGTCAGAAATAAAAGGAACTTTGACCTGAAGGTTCGAGTGCAAGACCTGCAGCCTGGAGACCGTGTGCTGCTACGCAACCTAGGGATCCCAGGGAAGCATAAACTTGCTGATAGATGGAGGTCCGAGCCTTATGTCATTTGTAGAAAACTTCCTGGACTACCGGTGTATAAGTTAAAGCCAGAGGGGAGAGTGGGACCCTTGAAAACCTGGCACAGAAATCACTTACTCCCACTTAAAGAGGCAGTCAGGATACCTTCAGTGAAGAACCTGCCGGAATCTGTTTCCATCTTGGATACCCCCAGACCCAACACTCGGTCTCAGACCCTCCGAGCTAGGGATGGACAGGCTTCCCAACCAAGTGAAGATGGGAGGGGAGAACTTGAGTGGCTATGGCCCTCCTCAACTCCAGGGAGTTCCGCCATAGACCTTCCACCCACTGAAGATACACAGGATGGGACCCTGAACCCAGAGGCTACAGAGTTCATTCCATCCAGTGATGTGCCTGAATGCTGGGAAGATATTCCGGGCCTTTACTCAGAAGCAGAGGAGGAAGAGGCCCCAGAATCAGTGATGATGTCAGAAAGTGTTCCTGACGCAGAGCCTGTGGTACCTGAGCCTGAAGTCCCAAGGGAGCAAAGAACTTACAGAGTCGTGAGGCCTCCCAGGAAATTAACCTACCCTCAATTGGGAAAAAGCTCAGAGGACTCTGTTGCCACTGCCAGAAGAAGTACTGAGTGCTCAGATCCTTTCACTGTTCATTTGGTGGAAGGCAACCCCAGCTCACTCTCTGGCACAGTTAGACAGGCCACCCATGCTAGTGTGACCTGTGGTACAGGGAACCCCACCTCTGAGTTTTGGTGGAAATTCCCTGTACCAACATCATACTCCGCATTCAGTAAATTGGTTCAGAATTGTTGTTAAATTGTTTATCTTTGGGGACCAAAGAGTTTTAGTGGGGGGAGTGTGCAGCGGGGTGTTTCCCCTTTAATTAGGAGAAAGAACTACGGTTCCCAGAGCTCCACTGGTTCACAGGATGTTTTGGGTTATGCCCCAGAGACTCATGGGGGAAGTGATATAAGGAAGGGGCGAGGCCTAGCTCGCTCTCTTTGGACACGGGACGGCTGAGACTGATCCACCTGTGCGGAGCTGTGCTGTGTGAGGGCCTGAAGCCTGGGGACTTCTTACAGCGAACCAAAGAGCCTTCCACCCTTTGCGAGCCTGGGTGGCATCCAACATCTCCTGCCTGCAGCCTAGATTGGATCGGAGACCCGATGGCAGCAACCGCTGTGTGCGAGTGACGACACAGCCGGTGGAAGTCCCGGACGGGTCGCGTCCGGAGGGTGAGCTGAGCGAAAGCTCATCCAATAACCTGTTTATAGTACTGTGCCTATAGACTGCCGAGGCCTACCACCTCACTTTAAGACTCTCACTGGAGATCCGCAGCAGGACTGATCCAGAGGATCTCTAGTGAAGTACGGTCAGTTGTTCAGATTCTCCCTGTTGGATTACAAAGTGTTTATTATTCTTATGTGCACCACCTCTACAGCAAGCCGGTGAAGAATCCATTATTCTTACAGGACTAAGTTTTAGAGTAAGGGATCAGGCCTGATCCGTTAGGTATACATTTAGCTGTTGTGCCATAGGGTACCTAGTTAACGGTCGCCCCACGTGGCGTTCCTTTACCCCCCTTTATTCTTATGGTGTAATGTGACTGTCATTGCAGGGCTCTGCATACAAGTTAAAAATCATATTGTCATTGCTGTGTGTTTTCTTTGCATAACAAGAAGTAAAATCCGTTATCCCTTTATCACTGTTCTATGTTTGAATCTCTCTCTTAAAGTATAAGGATATATGTGTGTATCCTTTAGACTAGCTGTGCCAGAGTGGGTAGAGCCGATTGCCGGTGGGTTGGAGAGCTGTACTCAGGGCCCAAATCAAACCTTGCGGCCCGCTTAAGCTGAGGGTATCGCTACAGAGGTATCGCTACATATATATATATATATAACGGTATATATATTGTGGCCGGTAGGGAAGCCGTTAAATAGCAAACGTGTGATAGTACATATACTTCTCCTCTAACCTCTAAATACCTCTAAACTTCTGGGGTTTTTTTTCATTTTGAACAGCCAATATAAAGGAAAAATAGTGGTGAAAAAACTATCCATTGGTTTAATCAGTTCTTTATGGTTGGCATAATTGGGGGTGTGGCAGTGTTGTGTGCTTTGCCTACATGCTTTGTGCTAAAGGATGTGTTGCACCTGTGTCTTTTAGGGGGGTCCTTTCAGACAACTGCCATTCATGAACAGATCCCCCGCTGATTCAGAGCAGAAAGAAACGGCTGTAATTTTTGTGACATCGATGCCCATTTATTTTTCCCCCCCATCTTGTAACAGACTAATGGGGGGTCTATGGGCAAGTGGATATAATGGTTGTGCATCAGTTTAAGTGCGTTTACCTTTAATCCGTCACGTTTTGGTCTGAAAAAAATGGAAAAGGACGCAACCCTTTTTTTTTTTTTGGACCTAGACAGATTTGGAGGTAGTCAGATGTAAACGGATGCATGTCTTTTCAAATCTGCCTACCCATTGATTAACATTGATCTTTCACATCCTCCAGAAAAACAGGAGCGCTCATCTAAAAACAGACACTTACAGGTCTATGTATAAAAAGGGCGCTGACCAAATGTGACACATATCGCTCAGCTTCAACAAAACTTGCCGTATTCTGTGTTATATAACTATCTTGTATGACCGAAAGTGCCATCTATTGGCCATAAAGTAGTATTTGTTATGAAATTCTTCAATCAGGAAAAAAGGGAATTTTGGCCACTAATGCCGCGTACACACGACCGCTTTTCTTGACGAGAAAAACGGCATTTTTTTTTTTCGCCGAGAAAAACGATCGTCTGTGGGCTTTATGTCGTTTTTCTCGTTGAGAAAAACGGCATAAAAAACGACGAGAAAAATTAGAACATGTTCTAAATTTTCTCATCGTTTTTTCCATCATTTTTTTCCACGGCAGTTTTCCCATAGGGAGACACTGCCGCGGAGCCCACAGACGGTCGTTTTTCTCGTCAAGAGAAAAAATGACGGGAAAAACGACCGTGTGTAGGGAACCAAGCGGTTCCCTCGTTTTTCCTGTCATTATTCACGGCGGTTTTTTAACCACCGTGAATAATGATCGTGTGTACGCGGCATCACTCCTGTATCCTCAGCTCCATCTAGTGGCCGAAATGCAATATAATTTTCTTGAAATACAGTCGACCCCCACAAAGTCTCGGTTCAGAGTTTGCGGACTCAGTCGTTCGCAGATTTTTTCCCAGCCTAGCATTCCCGCATCAGGGCAACCTGTCAGCCTGACAAGTCGCACTCCATGCAGTACAATGGTACCGTTCTAAGTTGGAGCGACTCAAGTTGGTCCGACTTGGAAAAAGGTTCCTGCACTACTTGGGGGGAGACTTCGGAGCGGCTTGCATTGACTTCTATACAGAAGTCATTTTGCAAAACGTGCTGAAGTTGTGCTGTAGGGGGCGGCTTCAGAGTCTGATGGGAGTCAGGCGACTTTGAAGCCGCCTCTGTGTGAACCATTTATAGGCATTTTTTTTACCACATCCAAAATTCAAGGATTTTCACAATTCACGGGTGCTCAAAGAATGTAACCCCCGCAAATTTCGGGGGTCGACTGTACCTCAATGAGAACATATACCAAATTTTGACCAATAGAGGGAGCTGATGAAACAGAAGTTAATCTATTCAAAAGCATAGCTTGGCTTTCTTTCAACAATGAGTATCTTCTTGCCACTCTTCCATAAAGGCCAGATTTGTGGAGTGCACGACTAATACTTGTCCTGAGGACAGATTCTCCCACCTGAGCTGTGGATCTCTGCAGCTCCTCCAGAGTTACCATGGGCCTCTTGGCTGCTTCTCTGATTAATGCTCTCCTTGCCCGGCCTGTCAGTTTAGGTGGACGGTCATGTCTTGGTAGGTCTGCAGTTGTGCCATACTCTTTCCATTTTCAGATGATGGATTGAACAGTGCTCTGTGAGATGTCCAAAGCTTGGGATATTTTTTTATAACCTGACCCTGCTTTAATCACTTCCCGCCCGGTCAATAGGAGATTGATGTCCGGGAAGTGGTTGTGTTATCCTGACTGGACGTCTATTGACGTCCTGCAGGATAACAGCCGCCGCGCACCCGGGGGGCGCGCATCGCGGCGATTGGTGGAGCGGTGTGTCACTCTTACACACCGCTACACAGATCTCAGTAAAGAGCCTCCGGCGGAGGCTTTTTACCAAGTGATCAGCCGTGATCAGCCGTGATTGGACACGGCTGATCACTTGGTAAAAAGCCTCCGCCGGAGGCTCTTTACTGAGATCTGTGTAGCGGTGTGTAAGAGTGACACACCGCTCCACCGATCGCCGCGATGCGCGCCCCCAGGGTGCGCGGCGGCTGTTCAGGGCTGATCACGATGTAAACAGGAAGAGCCGTTGATCGGCTCTTCCTCACTCACGTCTGACAGACGCGAGTAGAGGAGAGCCGATAGACGGCTCTGCTGACAGGGGGGGTTTGCGCTGATTGTTTATCAGCGCAGCCCCCCCTCGGATGCCCACACTGGACCACCAGGATGCTGCCCAGGACCACCAGGGAAGCACCTAACGTGGATGGCCAGGTAAGTCCCCCATGGCCATCCACATGTATAAATATATGCCTAACTTATGCCAATCAGTGCCCACAAATGGGCACTGACTGGCACCATCTTGGCACAATTTTTTTTTGTGATGCCCAGCAATGCCACCCACCAGTGTCATCAGTGGCACCCACCAGTGTCCATCAGTGCCACCTATCAGTGCCCATCCGTGCCCACCTATCAGTGCCCTTCCGTGCCACCTATTAGTGCCACCCATAAGTACCCATCAGTGCCACCCATTAGTACCCATCAGTGCCGCCTATGAGTGCCCATCAGTGCCGCCTATGAGTGCCCATCATTGCCACCTATGAGTGCTCATCAGTGCCGCATACCAGTGCCACCTATCAGTGCCCATCAGTGCCGCCTATCAGTGCCCATCATTAGTGCCCATCAGTGCCACCTCATTGGTGCCACCTCATCGGTGCCCATCAGTACCACCTTATCAGTGCCCGTCAGTGCAGCTATATCAGTGCCCGTCATTGAAGAAGAAAACATACTTATTTACCCCAAAAATTTACAGAAACAAAGAAAAACTTATTTTTTTTTCAAAATTTTCGCTCTTTTTTTATTTGTTGTGCAAAAAATTAAAATCGCAGAGGTGATCAAATACCACCGAAAGAAAGCTCTATTTGTGGGAACAAAATGATAAAAAATTTGTTTGGGTACAGTGTAGCATAACCGCGCAATTGTCATTCAAATTGCGACAGCGCTGAAACTGAAAATTGGCTTGGGCAGGAAGGTGTATAAGTGCCTGGTATTGAAGTGGTTAAACTTCTCCACAACTTTATCCCTGACATGTCTGGTGTGTTCCTTGGCCTTCATGATGCTGTTTGTTCACTAAGGTTCTCTAACAAACCTCTGAGGGCATCACAGAACAGCTGTAGTTATACTAAAATTTTATTACACACAGGTGGACTCTATTTACTAATAAGGTGACTTCTGAAGGCAATTGGTTTCACCAGATTTTAGTTAGGCCCCTTTCACACGTGCGGACCGTATGTCCGTTTTTCATCCATCCGTTTTCGGATGAAAAACGGACATACATGTATCCCTATGGGATAGCGGATGTCAGCGGATGAACATCCGCTGACATCCATTCTTATCCGTGCCCGCAATGCTCCGTTTTTCTGGATAGAAAAATTCCTATTTTTCTATCCGTCTGCGGAGCGGATCGGATGAACACGGACAGACGGTCCGTGTTCATCCGATCCCCCCATAGGGGAGAGCGGAGATCTGACAGGGCGGTCCCTGCACAGTGTGCGGGGACCGCCCTGTCATCTGCCGGCTCAGCGGGGATCAACGGAGCGATCCCCGCTGAGCAAGCGGAGGTTCACGGGGTGGATCATTACTGATCTGTCCCATGTGAAAGGGGCCTTAGGGGTATCAGAGTAAAGGGAACTGAATACAAATACATTTTTTACATATTTATTTGTAAAAAAATGTATAAAACCATTTATCATTTTCCCTCCACTTCACAATTATGTACCACTTTGTTTGGTCTACCACATAAAATCCCAATAAAATGCATTAACGTTTTTGGGTGTAACATGACAACATTTGGAAAAATTCACAAAAGGGGTATGAATACTTTTTCAAGGCCCTGTATTTCTATTTCTACATGTTATTCACATATTTTGTTTTATATTTAGAGATGAGTGTTTGAATAAGCGCACAATTTTTTTATTTTATCAGTACTTTATGGAGTGTTGGAGTTCATCAATCAATGGTTGCAGCTGTTCTTCCTTGTATTTGCTACCTGTTGTCTTCACTTTTTTCTTCATTGGCAGCACTCTCTAGTGATTCTAATTACTAACTTTATAGTTCACACATAGCAGCGCACAAGTACCTCTATACACAATGTTTTATAAATATAACCCTTAGTTTTGCAAGCAGGCATGCGTGAAATTTAACTTGCATTGTTAAAGTGTAATGCTGCGTACAGACGATCGGACATTCCGACAACAAAACCGTGGATTTTTTTTCCGACGGATGTCCGCTCAAACTTGTCTTGCATACACACGGTCACACAAATGTTGTCGGAAATTGCGAACATCAAGAACGCGGTGACGTACAACACTACGACGAGCCGAGAAAAATGAAGTTCAATGATTCCGAGCATGCGTCAAATTGATTTCGAGCATGCATATAATTTTTGTGCATCTAAATTGGCTACACACGATCGGAATTTCCGACAAGAACTTTTGTTGTCGGAAAAATTGAGAACCAGCTCCCCAACATTTGTTGTCGGAAATTCCGACAGCAAATGTCCGATGGAGCCTACACACGGTCGGATTTTCCAATAACAAGCTCCCATCGAACATTGGTTGTCTGAAATTCCGACCGTGTGTTTAAAAAAAAAAAAAAAAAAAAAACGTCTGTTTTAATTTCTATAAATACTTGAAATAAAAATGGCTTGCTTGTATTACTTCACAGTAATCCTCTTAAAACTCCCATTTTTTTCAGTGCAGGTTTGAATTTGACTGCTTTTCCTTGGGCAACACAGGCATTTTTTGTTTCAGAAACTTTGATGACTGAGGCGCACTTTCACTTTATTGAGTGCTGCCGAGTTCTCCAAGTTCTGCAGAATGCATGGCAGATTTTAAACCATTTTTTTTCCTTTAGATCAGTGTCCACCTATCTGAACAGATGCTAAGAATACATGACAGAAGATAAAACTGCAGATACCTTCATTCTGCCTCTCTGAACACATCTGCCTCATCTGAAGAGAAAGTTTCCAAAATTGTGTGTGAACATTTGTAGAGAACAGAGCAGGTTTTCATTACAAATCCAACTTTGACTACAGCAAAATTTTAAAAGAATTTAAAAAAGAACCATTTGATGGAAAGAACGCTTAGATCCCCTGTTGTTTGTAGTAACTTGGAGGAGTCCCAACTTCCTTCGCCATTTTTGAAAGCCTTTGTTCCACTTCTGTTTAGGGCATGTATAGACTGTGCTTGAAGGACCCATTTATACTAGAGGTTGGTTGGATGGGTGCTGGGGTTGCCCCTCGACACTCTTCGCTTTTAGGGCAGAGAGCAGAGGGGATGTAGGATGAATTCTTTATGATGGTTCATCCATGCTCCAATGGTGTCAGGTATAGGGTGACCAGACATCCCCGGTTTCAGGGGAGAGTCCCCGGATTGAGGACACTGTCCCCGGACCAAATCTGTCCCCGGTTTTGTCCCCGGATTGGATTTGAACAGGGCTGGGGCAATTTCAAAGACAGTCAATGCAGAATTAAAAAAAAGAAAAATCAGAATTACACCCCCCCCCCCGCTCCGACTAGCTTAGCTTAGGGGGGTGTATTTTTTCCATTATCTGTGCCCCTTTCTGATGATCATGTGCTGGTCGAAGCGGAGGGAATATTTCTTCAGTTTTGGGCTCATGCCCGTTCAGCTCCGCTCGCATGTTCTTCTGCCTTGGCTCAAGTCCCGGCCAGCCGCCTGCCTGTTTATCTTCTTGCCTTCTCTGGTGGAGTGATCTTCCTCCACTCCCCACCCAGTAGTAGCCGGGGGGCCCAGAGAGTAAGACTTGACAGGCTGTGAGGTGGGCGGCGACGGGCAGAGAGTCGCTGATTGCCGCCATTATTAAAAAAATATGTCCCCGGATTTCATTTTAAAAATCTGGTCACCTTAGTCAGGTAGCAAGCACCTCATCATTTCATTCATACTGTAGGAGTATCTTCACTGTCTGTCTATCTATCTATCTATCTATCTATCTATCTATCTATCTATCTATCTATCTATCTATCTACCTATCTATCTATCTATCTATCTATCATTGAATATATTTTTATACTTGGGCAGTAGCTAAATGGGGGGCTCCAAATTGCTCTCACACAGTTTCTCGAACAATGAGCAAAGTTCGAAGTTTGCAGACTTTGTGGTGAAGTTGGGAGGGAGGGCAAGACACTTTACCGAGATGGTCCAAGGGGCTGGGTACTAGGTGATCGCTGTGATTGGGACACATGGTATTGTTTACAGTGCTGATCTCTCCCCTTCCCCTTACAACAGGGGAATGAGAGAAATAGAGTATTTGTAAATGGGGAAGGAATGAATGGATCAGCAACTACGGATGTCAGTGGTTGGCAACTTATGGTCTAAAGGGGGCCTCAAATGCAGCCCCCGACATCGCCAAAGGGACGCACATAATGTTTAGTATATGTAATGCTTGAGAGGACAATCAGAAGCTGCAGACCTAATAGAGGAAATGATGGTCAAAGAGTGTGGAGATGCTACATTTTTGGCTGGGGATATTCTACAGAAGACAACATGAAACTGGAAACATGTTACATAAGGCTAGTAGAGATCAGTGCTATTACCCAAACCAATATTCCTACTACGGATTGCTGAGGTCCGAGGGCTGCATATCATATACCAAAGGGCCCACAGGTTGGGCACCAAGGATGTAAAGCAACGCTGTATCTTGGCCTAGGCCAACAAGGCCCAGGCCTAGGGCAGCACTTTGGAGGGGGGCAGCAAAAAAGCCGCCCCGCCCCACACATAAAAAAACAGCTTCCTCCTGGCTCCCACACAAAAAGAGTCCCCACCAGCTTACACTACACTTTTAGTGTAGCGCCAGTCTTGTGGGGCGGACTGGGCCGGGGGGGGGGGGGGAACTGATTATTTCACTTCTTTCTATAATGACTAGGGAGTTCCTAGTCATTATACAAATAAGTTAAATAATCCTATGATTACAATCAGTGACAGCAAACACAAGTCAAAATATCTTTGTAATCTTACTAATCCAGTGACATATTGTGATAGCACATATAGGTGAGCAGGTCCTAGTTTAACTAAAACTAAGTCCCAGATAAGATATTACGTATTAGCTAAGATCAGTAGTACAAATATTTCTTCTCTACAACATACTGTACAATGTATATAAAAAGAAAGAACCCCAGCGCTAGCTGGGTGTTTAACTAGTGGAGGTGGATGGGGATAAAAGGAAAGGAAAAAGGGCTGGGGACACTGCAGCAGTCACCGGGGGGTCTGATCCAAGCAGACAGAAGTGAATATATGAAAGAAGGGTGATGGTGGCCGCGCTGTGATTATAACTAGTGAGGGAGGTGGGGGGGGGGAGGAGGTCTGGAAAGGGAAACTACCTAATGCTCACCAAATCTATTATCTACCAACCAGATGCAGTAACGTGTTGCCATTAGTGATGAGCCGAACACCCCCGGGTTCGGTTCGCACCAGAACCCGCGAACGGACCGAAAGTTCGCACGAACATTAGAACCCTATTAAATACAATGGATGCGAATGTTCGGATTCTAAAGTGCTAATTATAACGACTATTATCCATGTTATTGTCCGAAACAGAGTTTGGGAACCCGGCTTCTGCACCAGGGGACATGTATCAATGCAAAAAGAAGTTTTAAAAACGGACGTTTTCCGGGAGCAGTCATTTTAATGATGCATAAAGTGAAAAAAAAAAGTCAAATATTCCTTTAAATATTGTACCTGGGGGGTGTCTAAAGTATGCCTGTGAAGTGCCACGTGTTTCCCGTGTTTAGAACTGTCCCTGCACAAAATAACATTTCTAAAGGGAAAAAAGTCATTTAAAACTGCTTGCGGCTTTAATGCAATGTGTGGTCCCGGTAATATGGATGAAAATCTTTAGGAAAAATGGCATAGCTACCCCATCAACCCCCCCCCCCCCACCCCAGCCCATTACCAGCCCCTTTGGGTCTTGTATGGATATTAAGGGGAACCCCGCACACAAAATAAAAAAGGACCTATATACTCTGAACAGCCGTATACAGGCGGTGCATACAAGACAGGGACTGTAGGTTTGTTCTTATGTAGAATCTGTTTATAATTTTGAACAGCTGCATTGTTTAAGTGGAGCTCCATGGCAAATTCCTTTTTTTTAGTTTTTTGTAAAACATAGGGAACGGTTATCACCCCTGTCACATTTTTTTTTGCTGTCTGTGCCCCTGTTCAGAACATTTCACCTCACTTTGCGTCCCAATGACAACTGTTTTTGAAATGTGGTGTTTTTATTGAAACAAGGATTGGTGATAAAGCATCAGTAGAGAGGAGACACCTTTCTCCCATATTAATTCTTACAGGAGAGAATTTTCCTTCCAAGGGGTAGATTTCCTCTCACTTCCTGTTGTCTTCTTCCGTTTGCAAGTAGTAGTCGTTTGTAAGTTGGATGTTTGAAAGTAGGGATCTGCCGTATATACTCTGCAGAAATTGGCCCCTTAGGTGTTGGTGTTGGCACAACACTGTAAGCACTCACAGTTACTCTTGGTGGGTGCTGGAACGCCCTGCTGTCAACTATTATATCAGGAATTGTAATAACATATAATTGTTGATCAGTGGTAGTAAAAATTGGGCCTTTGATGGTGGTGCTGGTGCCACAACACTGTAAGGCCTGACAGTTACTCTTGGTGGGCGCAGCAATGGGCCCTGCTGTGAATTATTAGATCAAGAATTGTAATTGCATGCCCCTGTTGAACAGGGGCTGAAAAATTAGGCCTTTGGTGGTGGTGGTGGTGGTGATGGTGGTGCTGGTGCCACAACACTGTAAGGCCTGACAGTTACTCTTGGTGGGCGCAGCAATGGTCCCTGCTGTGAATTATTAGATCAATAATTATAATTGCATGCCCCTGTTGAACAGGGGCTTAAAAATTGGGCCTTTGGTGGTGGTGGTGGTGGTGGTGGTGGTGGTGGTGATGGTGGTGCTGGTGCCACAACACTGTAAGGCCTGACAGTTACTCTTGGTGGGCGCAGCAATGGGCCCTGCTGTGAATTATTAGATCAATAATTATAATTGCATGCCCCTGTTGAACAGGGGCTGAAAAATTGGGCCTTAGGCACTGGTGGCACAACACTGCAACCCCTCACAGATACTGTACTTGGAGCACAGCAATGAGGCCTGTTGCAAAGTATTGCATCAAAAATTTTAATTACACGCGCCTGTTAAACAGGGGCTGAAAAATTGGGCCTTAGCCACTGGTGGCGTCACCCATAAACCAAAATGATCTTCCAAGCTATCATCGTTAATCGTATCATTGAGGAGGAGGAGGAGGAGGATAGCCAGTCAACATAACAGCACAGGCACTCAGCATCAGCATCAGTCTTGAAGGGATGTGACATTTTAAAATCAATTAGTCTGTTATATCAGCATCTGGTGTGTGGTAGCTGGTGGTGATCCAAGACTGGTTCATCTTGATGAAAGTCAGTCGATCAACCGAGTCGGTGGACAGGCGCACCCTGTGATCCGTGACAAATCCTCCAGCAGCACTGAATGTGCGTTCTGAAAGAACGCTGGATGCAGGACAGGCCAGTAGCTCAATTGCATACTGTGCAAGCTCTGGCCAGTGATCCATCCTCAAGACCCAGTAAGCCAGAGGATTTTCGGTGGGGAAGGTGTCCATGTCTGACCTTGCCCCTAGGTATTCCTGCACCATGTATATCAGACGCTGGCGATGGTTGCTGGAACCGATCATACTTTGGGGCTGCGGACTAAAGAATTGTCTGAACGCATCGGTCAGACGGCCACCTTCCCCACCGCTCCTTCTTTGACTGCCCGAAGCCTCAGCAACTCGTTGTCCAGGACCAGGAGTTTGTAACCTCCCAGTCTCTGGGAACGCGTTGCACAGACCTTTCTGTCTCATCCTCTGCTCCCTCTGCGACGGTACGATAAGGTCCGCAACCTTACCCTTGTACCGTGGATCAAGGAGAGTGGCCAGCCAGTAATGGTCCCTCTCCTTGATCCGAAGAATACGAGGATCCTTCCGCAGACTTTGCAGGATCAGGGAGGCCATGCAGCGTAGGTTAGCTGAGGCATTCAGTCCGGAGTCCTCTGGGTCACTAAGGACGACATGATCCGCAGCCACCTCCTCCCAGCCACGTACAAGTCCACTGGTTTCTTGGGACTGTAAATCATCCCTAAAAGACTGCTGCTGATGATGCTGAGTGCCAGCCTCCACCTCCATGCTGACACAATCCTCCTCCTCCTCCTCCTCCTCTTCCTGTGCGATGGGTGGGACAGAAGGAACACTGTCTGGGTAAAGGGGGCCTTGAGAGGCAAGGAAGTCCTCCTCTTCCTGCCTCTGTTCTGCCTCAAGTGCCCTGTCCATTATTCCACGCAGCGTGTGCTCCAACAGGTGGACAAGAGGTACAGTGTCACTGATGCATGCACTGTCACTGCTCACCATCCTCGTGGCCTCCTCAAATGGTGCCAGGACAGTGCATGCATCCCTGATCATGCCCCACTGGCGTGGTGAAAAAAAACCCGAGCTCCCCTGACCCTGTCCTGGTGCCGTAGTCGCACAGGTACTCATTGATGGCCCTCTGCTGCGTGTGCAGCCGCTGCAGCATGGCCAACGTTGAGTTCCACCTGGTGGGCATGTCACATATAAGGCGGTTCTTGGGCAGGTTCAACTCCTTTTGAAGCTCAGCCAGGCGAGCACTGGCATTATAAGATCTGCGGAAATGCACACAGATATTCCTGGCCTGCCTCAGGACATCCTGTAAGCCCGGGTACCTGTCCAAGAACCGCTGCACCACCAGGTTAAGGACGTGAGCCATACAGGGCACATGGGTCAGTTGTCCCTGTCGGAGGGCGGAGAGGAGGTTGGTGCCATTGTCACAAACCACCATTCCTGGCTTAAGCTGGCGTGGCGTCAACCACCTCTCGGCCTGCCCCTGCAGAGCAGACAGGACCTCTGCCCCAGTGTGGCTCCTGTCCCCCAAACACACCAGCGCAAGCACGACATGGCATCTTTTTGCCTGCGTACTTGCGTAGCCCCTTGAACGCCTACGGAGCACCGCTGGTTCCAAGGACAAACCACAGGAAGAGGCCATGGAGGAAGAAGAAGAGGAGGGGGTGGAGGAGAGAGGTGTGTCACAACCAGTAGTAGCATTTTGGAGGCGTGGCGGTGGAACAACCTCCAACACTACTGCACCTTGTCCTGCATCCTTCCCAGCTGCCAAAAGAGTGACCCAATGGGCCGTGAAAGAAAGGTAACGTCCCTGTCCATGCCTGCTGGACCATGAGTCAGCGGTAATATGCACCTTACCGCTGACCGCCCTGTCCAGCGAGGCCAAGACATTGCCTTCCACATGCCTGTAGAGAGCCGGAATAGCCTTCCGTGCGAAAAAGTGTCGTTTGGGAACCTGCCACTGAGGAACCGCACATTGCACAAACTCACGGAAGGGGGCCGAGTCTACCAACTGAAAAGGCAGCAGTTGAAGCGCTAGCAATTTAGCCAAGCTAGCATTCAACCGCTGGGCATGTGGATGGCTGGGAGTGAACTTCTTTCGACGGTCCAGCAGCTGGGGCAGGGAAATTTGCCTGCTAGAATCGGACGTTGGTGTACTGCTAGCAGAGTGCCCGCAAGTACTTGCCTGTGACACACCTAATTCTACGCCTTCATTCCTCTCAGAGCAGGTTTCAGAGAGGAGTGAAGGTATAGTGGGGTTGGAGATCCCAGCTGATGCGGTGCAAGAAGAGGTCAGCTTTGTTTTTTGGTGTGGGTCTTTAAGGTAGGCTTGCCAACGAGCTGCATGGCAGGTCAACATATGTCTGATCAAGCATGTGGTGCCCAAGCGGCTGATGTTTTGGCCACGCGATATACGCTTGAGACATATGTTGTAAACAGCAGCTGTGCGATCTGATGCACTCGCCTCAAAAAAGGCCCACACCAAATAACTTTTTGCATGACGGGCAGAGGCAGCGCCCTGCACAGGCGGAGCTCTGCGGTGTGATTCCGTCGGTGTGCTGCCCATACGCTGGCCACTCAAGGGCATCCTGCCTCGTTGGAGATGTGCCTCCTCCTCATCCTCCTCCTCCTCCTCTCTCCTATTAGGCACCCACGTGGAGTCAGTGACCTCATCATCCCCTCCCTCCTCATCACTGGAGCCAATCTGGCAATATGCTGCAGCTGCTGGAGCATGACTGCCAGATTGGTGTCCTTCTTGAGCATCCCCTCTCTCTGCCCTCACGCTGCTGCCTTCCTCTAGCTGGGTATCATCATCAGATCCTTCCAAACGCTGGGCATCCTCCTGGAGCATGTACCCAACACTGTGCTCAAACAGTTCGGGGGACTCCTCAGGAGGAGGGCATGGTGGGTCTAGGGAAGGATTGACTAATGAAGATAATGATACCAGAGAAGAGGACGCTTTGGCAGCTGCTTTGCCAGTACCCTGAGCCTGGGTGAGAGAGGATGAGGAGGATGAGGTGGGCTTGGTCATCCACTCTACCAAGTCTTCGGGATGATGTGGCTCAACATGTCCAGCTGCCGAAAACAAGGACAAGCGTGTCCCGTGGCCATGTGCTGATGACAATGCACCGCGTACACGACCAGCACTGTTGCCCCCAGACACAGAGCCTGCTTGCCCTCTTTTTTTGCCTCCTGACTGTCTGCCTCTCCTTGGTTGCCTTCCAGACATTTTAATGGATGGCCTGCAGGGAGATGGGAAAAACAGCAATAAGGGCTACCTTCAGGTGTATACTGTGCAGGAGGCTTAGCAACAATGACACTGACACTGTCCCCTGCCTATCCTTCTCTGTCCCTAAACACAAGGATTGAAAATATGGTTCAGCAAAATAGTTTTAGAACAGAATAGCACACTGACACTTTCCCTCACTGTCCTACTCTGTCCCTCCCTACAAACAAGATTTAGCACAGAATAGCACACTGATAATTTCTACGAGTGTCCTTCTCTGTCCCTAAACTCAAGGATTGAAAATATGGAACAGCAAATTTGGTTTAGAACAGAACAGCACACTGTCAGTTTCACTCACTGTACCTCTCTGTCCCTCAACTCAAGGATTGAAAATATGGAACAGCAAATTTGGTTTAGAACAGAACAGCACACTGTCAGTTTCACTCACTGTACCTCTCTGTCCCTCAACTCAAGGATTGAAAATATGGTTCAGCAAAATAGTTTTAGAACAGAATAGCACACTGACACTTTCCCTCACTGTACCTCTCTGTCCCTCAACTCAAGGATTGAAAATATGGAACAGCAAATTTGGTTTAGAACAGAACAGCACACTGACAGTTTCACTCACTGTACCTCTCTGTCCCTCAACTCAAGGATTGAAAATATGGTTCAGCAAAATAGTTTTAGAACAGAATAGCACACTGACACTTTCCCTCGCTGTACCTCTCTGTCCAGCAACTCAAGGATTGAAAATATGGAAGAGCAAAATTGGTTTAGAACAGAATAGCACACTGTCAGTTTCACTCACTGTACCTCTCTGTCCCTCAACTCAAGGATTGAAAATATGGAACAGCAAATTTGGTTTAGGACAGAACAGCACACTGTCAGTTTCACTCACTGTACCTCTCTGTCCCTCAACTCAAGGATTGAAAATATGGTTCAGCAAAATAGTTTTAGAACAGAATAGCACACTGACACTTTCCCTCACTGTACCTCTCTGTCCCTCAACTCAAGGATTGAAAATATGGAACAGCAAATTTGGTTTAGAACAGAACAGCACACTGTCAGTTTCACTCACTGTACCTCTCTGTCCCTCAACTCAAGGATTGAAAATATGGTTCAGCAAAATAGTTTTAGAACAGAATAGCACACTGACACTTTCCCTCACTGTACCTCTCTGTCCCTCAACTCAAGGATTGAAAATATGGAAGAGCAAAATTGGTTTAGAACAGAATAGCACACTGTCAGTTTCACTCACTGTACCTCTCTGTCCCTCAACTCAAGGATTGAAAATATGGAACAGCAAATTTGGTTTAGAACAGAACAGCACACTGTCAGTTTCACTCACTGTACCTCTCTGTCCCTCAACTCAAGGATTGAAAATATGGTTCAGCAAAATAGTTTTAGAACAGAATAGCACACTGACACTTTCCCTCACTGTACCTCTCTGTCCCTCAACTCAAGGATTGAAAATATGGAACAGCAAATTTGGTTTAGAACAGAACAGCACACTGTCAGTTTCACTCACTGTACCTCTCTGTCCCTCAACTCAAGGATTGAAAATATGGTTCAGCAAAATAATTTTAGAACAGAATAGCACACTGACACTTTCCCTCACTGTACCTCTCTGTCCCTCAACTCAAGGATTGAAAATATGGAACAGCAAATTTGGTTTAGAACAGAACAGCACACTGTCAGTTTCACTCACTGTACCTCTCTGTCCCTCAACTCAAGGATTGAAAATATGGTTCAGCAAAATAGTTTTAGAACAGAATAGCACACTGACACTTTCCCTCACTGTACCTCTCTGTCCCTCAACTCAAGAATTGAAAATATGGAAGAGCAAAATTGGTTTAGAACAGAATAGCACACTGTCAGTTTCACTCACTGTACCTCTCTGTCCCTCAACTCAAGGATTGAAAATATGGAACAGCAAATTTGGTTTAGAACAGAACAGCACACTGTCAGTTTCACTCACTGTACCTCTCTGTCCCTCAACTCAAGGATTGAAAATATGGTTCAGCAAAATAGTTTTAGAACAGAATAGCACACTGACACTTTCCCTCACTGTACCTCTCTGTCCCTCAACTCAAGGATTGAAAATATGGAACAGCAAATTTGGTTTAGAACAGAACAGCACACTGTCAGTTTCACTCACTGTACCTCTCTGTCCCTCAACTCAAGGATTGAAAATATGGAAGAGCAAAATTGGTTTAGAACAGAATAGCACACTGTCAGTTTCACTCACTGTACCTCTCTGTCCCTCAACTCAAGGATTGAAAATATGGAACAGCAAATTTGGTTTAGAACAGAACAGCACACTGTCAGTTTCACTCACTGTACCTCTCTGTCCCTCAACTCAAGGATTGAAAATATGGTTCAGCAAAATAGTTTTAGAACAGAATAGCACACTGACACTTTCCCTCACTGTACCTCTCTGTCCCTCAACTCAAGGATTGAAAATATGGAACAGCAAATTTGGTTTAGAACAGAACAGCACACTGTCAGTTTCACTCACTGTACCTCTCTGTCCCTCAACTCAAGGATTGAAAATATGGTTCAGCAAAATAGTTTTAGAACAGAATAGCACACTGACACTTTCCCTCACTGTACCTCTCTGTCCCTCAACTCAAGGATTGAAAATATGGAACAGCAAATTTGGTTTAGAACAGAACAGCACACTGTCAGTTTCACTCACTGTACCTCTCTGTCCCTCAACTCAAGGATTGAAAATATGGTTCAGCAAAATAGTTTTAGAACAGAATAGCACACTGACACTTTCCCTCACTGTACCTCTCTGTCCCTCAACTCAAGGATTGAAAATATGGAACAGCAAATTTGGTTTAGAACAGAACAGCACACTGTCAGTTTCACTCACTGTACCTCTCTGTCCCTCAACTCAAGGATTGAAAATATGGTTCAGCAAAATAGTTTTAGAACAGAATAGCACACTGACACTTTCCCTCACTGTACCTCTCTGTCCCTCAACTCAAGGATTGAAAATATGGAACAGCAAATTTGGTTTAGAACAGAACAGCACACTGTCAGTTTCACTCACTGTACCTCTCTGTCCCTCAACTCAAGGTTTGAAAATATGGTTCAACAAAATATTTTTAGAACAGAATAGCACACTGACACTTTCCCTCACTGTACCTCTCTGTCCCTCAACTCAAGGATTGAAAATATGGTTCAGCAAAATAGTTTTAGAACAGAATAGCACACTGACACTTTCCCTCACTGTCCTACTCTGTCCCTCCCTACAAACAAGATTTAGCACAGAATAGCACACTGATAATTTCTACGAGTGTCCTTCTCTGTCCCTAAACTCAAGGATTGAAAATATGGAACAGCAAAATTGGTTTCGAACAGAATAGCACACTGACACTTTCCCTCACTGTACCTCTCTGTCCCTACAAACAAGATTTAGCACAAAATAGCACACTGACACTTTCCCTCACTGTACCTCTCTGTCCCTACAAACAAGATTTAGCACAAAATAGCACACTGACACTTTCCCTCACTGTACCTCTCTGTCCCTAAACTCAAGGATTGAAAATATGGTTCAGCAAGATTGGTTTAGAACAGAATAGCACACTGACACTTTCCCTCACTGTACCTCTCTGTCCCTACAAACAAGGATTAGCACAGAATAGCACACTGTCACTGACACTCTCCCTACCTATCCTTATCTGTCCCTAAACACAAGGAATCCAGGATTATGTAAAGGAAAAATAATGACACTGTCCCTGCCTATGCTTCTCTTTCCTTACTCCGGAACACACTACACAAGGCCGCCGCGCTGGCGGCCTTTTATAGTGTGGGGCGTGTACTAAACCCCCTCAGCAATTATTGGCCACAGGCATCCTGCCTGTGGCCAATCATTGCTCTCCTCGCTGCCGGCGCTGTGATTGGCCAAGCATGCGGGGTCACAGTGCATGCTTGGCCAATCACAGCGCCTGGATGACACTGCGATGGCGTAGTGCATTGTGGGCCGTTCGCGTCACTCGAATTTGGCGCGAACGGCCCAAATCGTTCGATCTTCGTCGAACGATCGAACAGCCGATGTTCGAGTCGAACGTATGTTCGACTCGAATACGAAGCTCATCCCTAGTTGCCAACAAATGTGTACCATAAGTGGTGTGTACATAAGCTAAATAAATCACACCTGTGCGCCTAGAATGTGTATAACCAACAGTGAGAGAATGATGATGCGTGCAAAAACGTGTATCACTCTGAATGATAAACCTGTGTATATGGTATATAACTGTAGCGGGGCCGCTCCCTCCTCTCTCTATCTTCATCGGTTATATGGCTGTTGTCTAGGGGTACCTGGGAGAAAGGGATAAGACACACCACGGCCCATGTCCTCCATAGCTAGAAGGTGAAGGCCAGCAAACTGGGGTTTTGTGTAGGTGTCCTAGAGTCAAGTCCAGTACTTCGTCCCTCCTTTGCTTCTAGTAACCAAGCAATAAAACAGTCTCTTTACTTTGGAAAATGGGGACAGATCGAGGCACAATCCTTTCCCTTCTGCTGCTGACCACTGTACTGTCACCAGTGGTGAATAGTCACTGCCGCTGACTAGGTGATGTAGAACGTGAGTTACCTTCGCTCACTCTGCCCCTGTCAGAGGAAGAAATCCGTCCAAGGGAGAAATGGAGGCCTCTCCGTCACCAGCGATGCTGCGCCGGACTCTTCAGAGAAGTTACTGCGCACCAGTCCTCACAAACTCAGACACGGGCACCCAAGGAGTTAGGGCCCCCTCGGATTCCTCCACCCTCGCGGAACTCAGTCGAAGGTACCACTAGCGTTGCTAGCCAGGTGCGGGGGGGGGCGGGCCGCACCCGGGTGACACCCACCAGAGGGTGACACCCGTGGGTAGCGCAGCGGCGCCACACTGACATCGCCCGCCCGCCTGCTGCCCTGTGCCTTAGGCTCACGCTGCGGCCCTCAGTGGAGCGGAAGGAAGCCGCCGCCCCCTCTGCCTCCTCTCTGTTTACATCCACAGAGGAGGAGGAGGAGCCCGCGTTCGAGGGACACACCGCTGTGTGTATCTGCCGCTCTGTTCTGAGGTCTGTAAGGTAAGGGGGGCATCTTTACTGATGGGGGGAGGGGGTGTCTGTACTGCTGGGGTTTGCACCGGGGGGGCCTGTAACTGAGGGGGGTGTCTGTACTGAGGGGGGTGTCTGTACTGAGGGGGGGTCTGGTACTGAGGGGGGGGTCTGGTACTGAGGGGGGGTCTGGTACTGAGGGGGGGTCTGGTACTGAGGGGGGGGGTCTGTAACTGAGGGGGGATCTGTAACTGAGGGGGGATCTGTAACTGAGGGGGTATCTGTAACTGAGGGGGTGTCTGTAACTGAGGGGGTCTGTTACTGAGGGGGTGTCTGTAACTGAGGGGATGTCTGTTACTGAGGGGGGTCTGTTACTGAGGGGGGTCTGTTACTGAGGGGGGTGTCTGTACTGAGGGGGGTGTCTGTAACTGAGGGGTGTCTGCACTGAGGTGGGGGTGTCTGTACTGAGGGGGAGGTTCATACTGAGGGAGGCGGGTCTATATTGATGGCGGGGAGTCTGTACTTAGTGCAGCGGGTTTGTACTGAGGGAGGGGATCTATACTGTGGGAGTGGAGTCTGTAGTTGTTGGGGGGTGACACCATTTTTTTTCGCACCGGGTGACACCAACCCTAGTGACGCCACTGGAAGGTACTGAGCCCCAGGCATCCGCCATAGTACCTCACCCCAGGCTAAAGGTGCCTGAGATGGACTCCATCTCCGCTCCGGCTAGGTCAAGGGCACCTAGGCCTGGAACACCGGAACGCCAGCACCCAGGCTGAAGGTCCCTGGGTGCGGCCGCATCTTCTGGCTCCGGACTCTAACCCCGTGATCAGGGCGTCCGCCCCTTTTATGACCTCTCCCTTCGTGCCACAGCGACTTCCCAGCCCCGCTGTACCAGCTCCAGGAGAGGACAAAAAGGTACAGTCTTGCGGTGCGAGCCCAACCCCGGTCCAAGGCAACAATGCCACCTATAGGCCGGCCGGAACTTTACACCACCAGAGTCCTCCAAAGGGAACCTTGAATTTCCTAACAATCAAGGCATCTGGGTTACACTACCACCCAGATGCTTCCCCTAAATTCAAGTACCCGCTACACTGCTTTTCTTTTCATTAACCTCTTCAATACCGGACACTTTCACCCCCAATTTTCAGTTTTCAGTGCTGTCACAGTTTGAATGACAATTGCGCGGTCATGTAACACTGTACCCAAATGACATTTTAATAATTTTTTTCACACAAATAGAGCTTTTGGTGGCATTTAACCACTTGCCGATCTGCTGCCGTCATTATACTGCGACAGGTCGGCACGATCCCGTGAGCCGTCGTAGCTGTATGTCGGCTCCGTTAAGTGGGATAGCAGGCGTGCACGCGCTGAACTGCAGGGGTGCCGATGCTCGTGACCAGTAAACACACACATCCATGTTCTGTGAGGAGAGGAGATGCAGATCGTGAGTTCCTAATAGCTAGGATTCTGGAACCTTGATCTTTCATCTCCTATAGTGAGTCCCCTCCTCCCACAGGTAGAACACTAGGGAACACAGTTAACCCCTTGATCGCCCCCTGGTGTTAACCCCTTCCCTGCCAGTGACATTTTTACCGTAATCAGTGCATTTTAATAGCACTGATCGCCGGTATAAATGCCAATGGTCCGAAAAATGTGTCAAAAGTGTCCGATGTGTCCGCCATAATGTCACAGTCCTGATAAAAATCGCAGATCTCCGCCATTACTAGTAAAAAAAATAATAATAATATAATTGCCATAAATCTATCCCCTATTTTGTAGACGCTACAAAAGCCCCCGGAAGGGACTGCTCAATGACCAGGCCATTTTTCGCGATACGGCACTGCTTCGATTTAACTGACAATTGTGCGGTCGTGCGAAGCTGTACCCAAACAAAATTGATGTCCTTTTTTTTCCCACAAATAGAGCGTTCTTTTGGTGGTATTTGATCATCTCTGCGGTTTTTATTTTTTGCGCTATAAACAAAAGAGTGACAATTTTGAAAAAAACACAATATTTTGTACTTTTCGCTATAATAAATATCCCTTTTTTTTTTTAAAAAAAGGAAATTTTTTCCTCAGTTTAGGTCGATATGTATTCTACATATTTTTGGTAAAAAAAAAAATCGCAATAAGCGTATATTGATTGGTTTGCGCAAAAGTTATAGCGTCTACAAAATAGGGGGTAGTTTTATAGCATTTTTATTATTATTTTTTTTTTACTAGTATTGGTGGCGATCTGCAATTTTTATTGAGACTGCAATATTGCGGCGGGAAATTGGACACTTTTGACACATTTTTGGGACCATTCACATTTATACAGCGATTACTGCTATAAAAATGCACTGATTACTTTATAAAAGTCTCTGCAAGGGAAGGGGTAACACGAGGGGGCGATCAAGGGGTTCACTGTGTTCCCTCACTGTGTTCTAACTGTAGAGGGGATGGGACTTACTAGGGGAAGAGAGAGATCGGTGTTCATACTTTGTATTAACACACGATCAGTCTCTTCTCCCCTGATGAGTGGGTGCTAGATGAGTGGGTGTAGCTGAACCTAAGAGGCATTGCCACCCTTGGTGGTACAAAAAAGTGGTTACTGCCCCCACCTGTAACTGGTCACTGCAGCAAGGAGCATTGGAAAGGCAAACACATAAAAATAACAAAGACATTTCCACGCTCAACTTACCGACCAGCCTGCGACAAACCGAATTGACCTGTTGAGCAGCATGTGTCAAAGACAGGGGTTTAGTTGCACACATTTACAAATACATGCGTAAGCCACAGAGCCACGGCAAGGCACCCCATTTTCTGTGGACCCTCTTGGTGGTGGATGAGTGTATGTAGGTGGGGCCAGGGGGTAGTACCATTATGCTGGGCGTGGGGGAGTGAGGGCAGCTGAAACTTGGGGGGAAGTTCCACTGGCCACACTCACCCCGTACCCAGGGTGGTAGCATCCCCTCTTGGTGGTAGATGAGTGTATGTAGGTGGGGCCAGGGGGTAGTACCATTATGCTGGGCATGGGGGAGTGAGGGCAGATGAAACTTGGGGGGAAGTTCCACTGGCCACACTCACCCCATACCCAGGGTGGTAGCGTCCCCTCTTGGTGGTAGATGAGTGCATATAGGTGGGGCAGGGGGTATTACCAGTACGCTGGGCGTGGGGGAGTGAGGGCAGATGAAACTTGGGGGGAAGTTCCACTGGCCACACTCACCCCCTACCCAGGGAGGTAGCGTCAGATGAGTGGGTGTATTGGGTTGTGAGGCAGTTGATCCAGAGGAAGGCGAAAAACCCCAGCAAAACATGATCCAATGTGCTCCAGCTGGGGAAAAAATTCCTTCCTGATCCCCGACAGGCAATCGAATATTTCCTGGATCGGCCCTGTGTGTGGGGGTCGGGGGGGTGGGCAATTGGAGCCCCACCCTCAGTGGTAGGTGAGTGTAGATGTGGGTGTCAGTGTGTGGAGAGCAGAGAAGGAGGGACCATCCCCCACACAGAGCTCCAGAGGGAGGAGCCATTGTCCGGACAACAGGCGGGTCACGGCGTGTCTGTGTAATCTGCCGCCTCTGCTCAGGCTTTACAGCCTGTCATAATGTCACACACCGAGATGTTATCGTGGGGATCTATCGTTGAGTCTCTGTAAATGCAGAGAGTAGGTTCAGGGCTTGACAGCCCATTATAATGTCACCCACCGAGATGTTATTGTGGGGATCTATCATTGAGACTGTGAATCCAGGGAGTAATTTCAGGGCTTTGCAGCCCGTCATATTGTCATTCACGGAGATGGAATTGTAGGGATTTCCCTGGAATTGCAGTTAATGGTAGACTTCACAAACTGTATTGTCATGCAAATTATGTTGTCTCCTTGGCTCCTATATGGCACTCCATTTTTCACTCATAAAAGTGAACCCATTGAAGTACATCTGATGCTCTGCTGGAATTGGTGGCTTCAGGGCTTCAGAGTCTGTCATAAGGTCAGCCACTGAGATGAAATCATTGGTATCAATTGCTGGACCCTACAAAGAAAAAACATTGATCAGTTTTATTCGTCAATATGTAAAAAGCCCTGGGATGTCATATAACCCCATGACTGTAAGATACATGATAGTGTAAAGCAACATCAGTCTACATTCCCAAAAGTGTCAAGAAAGAGCATATCTGCCCCAAACAGACATTTTTGCTTCAGTCATTATAGTACACTAATATTATCCATTAGCTATTAAATATGTTTGATATTGCTCAAACTTCTCACTAATGTAGTTCCTTATATCAATTGGCCCCCGTTCTCACCGGTGCGACTTGTCATGCGATTTGACGTTTCCAAATTCCATGATAAGTCGCACCACATTGTCCGCAATGGAACCGTTCATACTGCCGTGACTTATGTTGCAGCGATTATGAAAAAGATTCCTGCACTACTTTTTACAGACTTCATTGCGACTTGCATAGATTTCTGTTAATTGAAGTTGCAAACCTCAGTGAAATTGGCAGCACAAATCGCACTGATGTGTGGCTTTGAAATTGCTCTTCAGTAGTGGGATTTCAAAGCCGCACCGGTGTGAACCAGGGCTAAAGGGCATAATAATGTAGCCCTCTTCTCTATAACACTACAGATTCTGCTTAGAATTGTATACTTACTGGTTCCATCCCAAATGGTGGTAGTAGCTTTCCAGTCTCTAACTCTGACCAATCAACTGTACTGAAAAATGGATGGTTGCGAAGGTTTCTTGTCAGCTGTTCACGCATCACTTGATCTATGCATAAGAGCTGTAAAAAAATATATATATAAGTTTAAGGGCATAAACAAATGACCAATTTCATCTAGTCCTTTTATTTAATAATGTTTTATCCTCAGTACTATGTCTTTCAATTCATATATTGTTCCACATCAACTTGTGTGAAGTATCTGCTAATAGGCCACTAAAATGTTTTGGAACAACCATTTCTCATTTTTATAATTGTGATTTCTGGACAGGGATTATGTAATGTTTTATGTCCAGGCAATATCCAAAGATCTAGCTATAAATGGGAATTTGGTTACTGTATAGAGTGACAGCTTTGTAAAGTGCACCTATATGTTGTGTTCTGTCTAATGTGTACGATTTCCTCTCTTCTCCCCACTATAAATAGAAAAGTACTTACTCTCTCGATGAGGTCTCGTAGTTCAGGATCTATGTTCTCTGGGTAAACTGGTGTATCCATTCACACTCTTGCGTGCACCGTCTCATATTCCTCACTGTCAGGAAATGGCTGTGAGCCCACTGCCATCTCGTAGATTATACATCCAAGTGAGAAATAGTCAGCTATTTTGTTGTAGGGTTCACATCGATGAACCTCTGGGGCCATGCATGGTGGAGTGCCGACACCATCGGTGACCGTTCTGGATCCGAACATGCCTGCCTCCGCTATGCCAAAGTCAGCTACTTTAACATGGCCGGCGCTATCCAACAGTACATTGTCTGGTTTTATGTCTCTATGCACAACGCCCCTGGAATGTAGATGTTGAATTCCACACAATATTTCCGCTGCAAGGAATCTGATATGGAAAAAAATAAATAAGGTTTAACATCGTAACATGTCAACAGTTCTAGAAGCCAACAAAACAAATTGTTTTTATGGTATACTAAATGAATATAATGGTGAGAAGAGGTTTTCACTGACTGGACCAAGTTTTAGTCTCTATTGAAGCTAAAATAATTGGTTCAGAGATTGTCAATATGGAAGGACACACAGTATCCAAGAAAATATGGATGTCCTGATTCATCTTTCCATTCCTATCATCACTGGTATCCCTCTCACCCTAAACATACTTATAATAAGCAACTCTTACCTTGTGATGGCCACATCTAATGGGGCTTTGGCTTTAATCAGTGAACTGAGTTCTCCTCCACTTAAATACTCCATGACAAAAAAAATGTAATCCTGTATAAGAGAAAAGAGAAAACAAAAGTTTAAATTCATACAGACATCATTTGTACCCTGGATTCTCACTCTGATTGATTTGTTTCCTTTGCTAAGATGAAATGGTCTTCATGCCATTATTCCTAGTTAGCAAGGTAATAGGTGTGAGGATCTAGGTGGATAATAGGACTTGGCATTTGGTAAGCAGGTGGTGAAAGGTGAAGATACTTACTTCTGTCTGGAACGTAGCAAAAGCATGAGTGAGAAAGCGGTTATCCTTGCACATCTCCAGCACTTGGCGCTCGATTTGGACGCAGCTGGGATCTTCCTCAACTAGGACACGTTTCTTCACCATCTTGACTGCCAGAAGCTGATCAATGGAAGGATGAGATGCCAACATTACCTATAGAAGAGAAAAGGTTGTTAGATAATTCATAAAGATAGAGAGCCCTAGCTTCCCCCTGATGCATAATACTTCAGATATCATCTCCACTTGTCCTTTCTCTGTCCTGTTTATGGATCTGACTCTTAAGGTTGTGATTTACAAAACGTGGAGAAACTACAGTGCAAATCCATTTTTCAACACAGAGAATAAGGGACTAACATGGATTCTCAGATCAGGTGTATGAAATGGAACTGTGAAACTAGTAGTTTCTGCAGGCGGCATATCCATTTTTCCCATTGTCATAAATTGGTTTGAATATTATAGGCTCAATTTACAAAGCTAAAACAACAGGAATTAGGGACCTTTTTTTTAAAAAAGTGACAGCTTTTTTTTAGCTATGTGCGATGAGCTTTGAAAAATACTGTCACATAGATGAAAAACAATCTTTTCCTTCGTGTAGCTTTATGAATTAGGCCTGGTTACCAGGCTTTATTCACAAAGCTTTCATACAAGCCTAAGGCACTCTATTATTTACAGCCATGAAACTATCATTTTCAGGTATCATTGGACTGAGTTGAAAATAGCTGTCAAATATTTTTTTGAAACAAGGATCCTCATCCTGGTGTGTTAACATTGTGAATTGAGTCTTATGTATTGTGCAATGATCCCAATGAAACATTTCAGATCCTTATAAAGATTAACAGTTATAACAATAAAAAATATCATCAGAAAGGTCTCCTATCTCCTGTACTTTGTATGGATCAGTTAGGGGATTGTGTATCGGGTAACTTACCTTTCCATAAGTCCCTTCTCCAAGCATGCGATGGAAGGTGAAGCTCTCAGGAGTCAAAGCATGTGGTGTTATCCGCATGGATCTTGCAGGTTGGATGTCACTTTTACCTGGAGAGAGAAAAAAATCAGATTACCCCTGTGTGCAGGTCATATATTGGGAGTAACATTTATACACCATCAAAGAGTAGAGAGCTGAGAAAATCAGAAACTGGAGCGTGAAAAGTATTAAACAGTCAATGCATTCAAAGGGAATATTTGTTGGGGGTGAATACTAGTGAGATTAATTTCCTGCTGTCATTATGGTTTCCAGAAATCTCTAACTATACCCTCCCCCATCTGTATTACTCCCCACTATCCCCCTCTTCATTTCTGGTATTTCCTATTCACCCCTCCTCTGGTACACCCTATTTACTCCTCTTCCTATAATCTTAGCAATGTTGGTCCTCATGTTATAGGAAGTTCATCCTCAACCCTCTATGTGCAAGTAGTGTAACAATAATAAATATATATTATAAAATCCTTACCTGCTGAACCTGATGAAGATTTGGTTGTCTTTTGGCGTCTTTGACAGCCAAAAGTGGGGCAGAGTCTTCTCAGGAACTTCTTGATGCCCCGCTTCAACGCTTTAAATTTACCAGCTTGTTTGGGTTTAAAAAGGTCTTCTTGGATGTTACTGGCACAGGTCTGTATGTCCTCTGTATCAATGTCCCAGCTTTCTTCAGGTATAAAGTCCATGTCCCATCTTTGCTCTGAATTGGGTTCCCAAGTGACAATGTGCTGTTCTTTCTCCGATTTGGGTTCCCAATCCTCTTCTGTGTTAGAGTCCCATTTCCAAGCTGTTTCAGGGTTCCACAGAGGAGGGGTCTGAGAGACAGAGGGGGGTCTGAGAGATAGAGGAGAGCTGAGAGACAGAGGAGGGGCTAAAAGAGGGGGTGACTGAGAGACATGGGAACTGAGAGACAGAGGGGGGGCTGAGAGACAGAGGGACGACTGAGAGACAGAGGAGGGGTCTGAGAGGCAGAGGGGGGCTGAAAGACAGGGGGGAGCTGAGAGACAGAGGGGGGCTGAAAGAAAGAGGGGGGAGCTGAGAGACAGAGGGGGAGCTGAGAGACAGATGGGGAGCTGAGAGACAGAGGAGGAGAGCTGAGAGATAGAGGAGGGGGCTGAGAGACAGAGGAGGGGTCTGAGAGACCGAGGAGGGGTCTGAGAGACAGAGGGGGATCTGAGAGACAGATGGGGGGTCTAAGAGACAGAGGGGGGTCTGAGAGACAGAGGGGGCTGAGAGACAGAGGAGGGGGCTAAAAGAGGGGGGCTGAGAGACATGGGGACTGAGAGACAGAGGGGGAGCTGAAAGACAGGGGGGTCTGAGAGACAGAGGAGGAGAGCTGAGAGACAGAGGAGGGGTCTGAGAGACAGAGGGGGGGGCTGAGAGACAGAGGGGGGGTCTGAGAGACAGAGGAGGGGGCTAAAAGAGGGGGGACTGAGAGACACGGAGACTGAGAGACAGAGGGGGGACTGAGAGACAGAGGAGAGGGACTGAGAGACAGAGGGGCAGATAGACAGAGGGGAGGGCTGAGACAGACCATATAGCACTGTCCCTTTCTGCAGTCCCTCCTCTGCTCACCCCCGCTGTCTCAGTGTTCTGGCATGTTTGTGTAGGATGCCGGGTACCTGATGGCCAGCAGCGGCAGCGCCGAGTCTCCCTCTTGATTCGGGGGGTGCTCTCGGTGCTCTCGCTGCTCTGCTCCTTACAGCGGAGCATGTTCTCTTGCTCCGGGCTCCCAGTCAGCCTGCCCTCCGACCCAGGCCGCATGGTTCCTGGAGCAGAGAGGAGGTGGAGGAATCGAGATTTTGGGAGCGCTGGGGTGGCCACGCTCGCTCCTGTTCGCCTCTTCGGTGGTCAGGGAGGGGGTGCAGCTCTTCTCCCTCCTCGGCTTTTACATCCAACTGCCCTCCCCGCTGACCACCTTCCCGGAATCCCCGCCGCTCTTTGCTGCCACGCTCCGGCTGCCGCCGAACTCTGCATAAAAAAACGGCCCACAAAAATAAAAATAAAATATATATATATTTTTTTTAAACGGCCCACTGAGCCATCGGCCCACCGGGAAACTCCCGGTAGTCCCGATGGCCAGTCCATACCTGTCTCTGGCAAGTAGATGGGCACAAGATGCCAAAGGCTAATAAATACCAGCAGTGTGTTGTTCTCGTATCCAAGAAGAAGCAGGGTGTAAGCTTGGGTCATTTGGTGCCAGCTGTAGGCCAATTAAAAGCCCCTTTACAGGCTTATTTATACACCAGCACAAATTGACTAGACATGTGCACTGCCGAAAAATGAGTTTGTTTTTGTTTCATTCGTTTTTTGTTTTTTTTTCCGGGTCATTCGTTTTTTGTTTTTGTTTTTCCGGGTCATTCGTTATGATCGAAATTCGTTATTTCGGATAAATACGCAACTTCGGAAAAATTCTAATTTGTTACGTTCCATTCGTTTAGATGCGGTATTCGTTATTTTGATAATTCGTAAAAATCCAAAAATTTGAAAATCCGAAAATCCCCAAATTTTTAAATCTGAAATAATAACTAACTAATAATAACTAACTATTAAATTATGGGTGTTTGCATTTCCTTTCAAATTTGGATGTTAGTGAACGTAATGAATATGAATTTATTCAAAGTTACGATTTATCCAAAATAACGAATGCCGCATCTAAATGATTGGACCGTTACATTCCATTCGTTTAGATGCGGCACTTGTTGTTTCAGATAATTCGTAACTTCGGATAAATTTGTATTCGTTACGTTCGCTAACAGCCAAATTTGAAAGGAAATGCCAATACCTATAATTTAATAGTTAGTAATGGTTATTATTAGTTAGTTATTAATTTGTATTTTTGCGTTTTTGAAATTTTCAGATTTTTAAATTTCTGATTTTCGAATTTCTGATTTTCGTTCTTTCAAATTTTCTGATTTTCTAATTTCAGAATTTTCGTTCTTTTGAATTTTCAAAATTTTGAAAAAATTTGTTAACAACTTAAGCCCCGAACCATTTGGCTGGCCAAAAACCAGGCCACTTTTTGCGATTCGGCACTGCGTCTCTTTAACTGACAATTGCGTGGTCGTTCGACGTGGCTCACAAACAAAATTTACGTCCTTTTTTTCCCACAAGCTTTCTTTTGGTGGTATTTGATCACCTCTGCGGTTTTAATTTTTTGCGCTATAACAATTTTTAAAGAAATGCAATATTTTTTACTTTTTGCTATAATAAATATCTCCAAAAAGTATATAAAAAAACATTTTTTTTCCTCAGTTTAGGCCGATATGTATTCTTCTACATATTTTTGGTAAAAAAAATTGCAATAAGCATTTATTGATTGGTTTGCGCAAAAGTTATAGCGTCTACAAAATTGGGGATAGTTTTATGGCATTTTTATTAATATTTTTTTTTACTAGTGTAGCACACAGACCCTTTTCCTGCCTACCTTCTCTTGCAGGAGCAAAGGCACACCATGCCACATGCCCGTATCCTCCTGGTATAAGAGGTTGAGCGGTGTTCTTGCAATTTTGGGTCCTGCAGCGAGTTACCTCCCCCCTGTTGGTTCTCGTCCCTAGAATGTAGGGAAACGTCTATTCTTCCCCGAAAGTAGGCCAATGTCCAGACAGTGTTTAAACTCCAACAAACTAGTTTATTTTTCTCTTGCTTGAACAGATTGGGAAAAGGTTGAAAGACAGCAATGAGATTAGGTAGGGAGACAGGTTCAGGCAGGCGGCACCCCGTTACCCCATTCTCCACTCAAGCTTGAGTGGGTGTTGCTCACCCGGATAGATCCCTCTCACAGTTCTAGCAGCCGGAGTGAAGCACGAACAGTTACTTTGATTTAGTCCCCTTCATGGACAAGTTAGAAGATCCTCTGCCACAGAATCCCGTGGTTACTGAACTTTGGAACCCCTGTAGATTATTAGAGACCATAGGAGCTATCTTGCAACTCACGAATCCTTCCCTCTGATAGGCAACCAGGCCTCTCCGAGACCGTGACTTCCTTTACCGATCCATCGGACAGTTCCTCCCCCGGTTTCCTCTGCTTCAAAGCGGGCCACCCTTCCTCGGATTCCCTGGGACTCCAGTGGTTGGTTTGTAGACCCAGTTGAAGGTACTGGGCCTACCTGGAACTCTGTAGCCTCGGGCTAAAGGTGCCCGAGACTCCGAGACCAGTTCACGCACCCCAGGCCTGCAAGGCCAACAGGCGCTACTTCGCCACCAGGGGTCCTCCTTGGAATCCCCCCCGACACACCACCACAGATCATGGCGTCTGCCCTTTATGTACCCTCTCCCGGCATGCACAGCAGGCAAAAACCCGCCCACCGCACGGTAGCCGAGAGAGGACACCAAATCACACCACCTGTGATTCTCCTCAAGACCTGGGCAACAGCGCCACCTGCAGGTCAAGGGAAACTATACTCCAGGCAACATTACAGCAGAGCAGAGTCCAACTAAGCAGAATTGGAGAACCTGAGCTAAACTATCGCTCAGGCTGCCCTTAAATTTAGAGCATAGCGACCCCAATTTTGGGGGTCCACTACACTAGTAATGGCGGCGATCAGCGATTTTTATCATGACTGCGACATTATGGCGGACACATCGGACACTTTTGACACCATTTTGGGACCATTGTAATTTTTCAGTCATCAGTGCTATAAAAATGCACGGATTACTGTAAAAATGACACTGGCAGTGAAGGGGTTAACCTGTAGGGGGCACTGAAGGGGTTAAGTGTGTCCTAGGGACTGATTCTAACTGTTGGGGTGTGTGGCTACGAGTGACACGTCACTGATCGCTGTTCCTGATGAGAGGGAACAGACGATCAGTGACATGTCACTAGGAAGAATGCGGAGTTGTTGTGTTTACACTGACATCTCCCCGTTCTTCAGCTCTGTGACCCAATCGCGGGACACCGGAGGACATCGAGTCCCAATTTTGGGGGTCCACTACACATACCCCCCCCTTGAAAAGCCACTGTCCCCTGTGGCTGGAAGTGATCAGAAAGACCCCTCAATCCTGAGTGGGTTCTGGTCTATTCCAACTATGTACAGTAATTGTTTTAAGATGGTGCCTGAACCAATAACTTGGGAATAGAGTAGGAAGAGAAAGATGGAGAGCATGTAACATATACATCACAGTTTGTATAAACACACAATATCACAAATTACAATCCCACCCCTTCTAACATATCTACTCCACCCATTCTCCGATAGAGTTGATTGCAGGTCATCTGCAGAGGGAGAGAAAAGGAAAACACAATAACAATTCTACATCTAAGATATAGAAGAGAGAGATGATTATCCTCAGATATATACACAATCAGTTTGCATTGCTAAGCCTAGCCTGACTGAAATTTCCGCAAAACACCACCACCTAGTGGCAACTTGAATCTGTACACTTCACTGCTGCGCGTGGGCATACATATATTTCACATGAACTCTTCATCTTGACCACATCGGTTCTCACTTTGGCCCTGACTAGACTACCCCATAGTTCAGTAGAGAAGGAAAAAAAAAACCCAGTGCGACCCTAAAGATTGTTGGTTTACACAGCTGTGTGTTGGGCTATTTAGTTCTGACCTGACTATGGCTCAGGACCCCACCCAACAGACAGGAAGTCTGTGCATGGGAGTCAGGTTGACTCCCATCCCTCTGAGAGGAGTCAGAGGCTGCATGCATGTCTGCAGGAGGCAGATGTCATTGGTGATAGAGCAGCAAGGCGCTGATCAGGAGTAAGCTAGGAAACTCTGTTTGTTCTGAGGAGCAGACCTAAGGCCTAGGCTAAAGGCCTGAAACAGCCGGAAGGCAAGAATGAAAGCCAGGAGGCTAAGGTATTGAGTATGCAAGATACAGTAATGGTGGAGCCCCCCTGTGAGGGCTACTGATGTATTTGTGAACTTTTTTTGTGCTTTTAAATAAAAGTGGGCTACCAGGCCCTTAAATTCAGTTCTGGACTGGCATACTCACTAAAAACGCACCTACCGCTGGAGTCTGATCCCCCAATCTTACTAATATATATATATATATATATATATATATATATATAATTTGTTGACAGGGCGATCTTAAACAAGAAGGGGTGAAGGGGTGTGGCCTTGCCAAGAAGGGGTGGGTCATATTTAAATTAGGGGCGCACAAGTTTAGTCAGGCCTAGGGCAGCACAAATCCTAAATACACCACTGGTGTAGAGGCAGTGGACACATTTTTTTAAATGTTCAAAACAGCTCGTTTGGCTGTACTTCTTCTGTGGATCACAAGAGTGCAGTTCGTTCTGCACTCCTGTGACCCATTTTCAGCAGACAGTGGGCTGAAGCCTGCTTTCGGCTGATGTCACAGAGTCAGTCCAGGCTCGGGCAGGATGTGACAATGAAGTTGGGATCTGCCCACATGCCCTGACCGGGACCTGGCTCAGCCTCTCAGCAAGTCGCTGAGAGCCTGAGCTGGCCGCTGCCACCCCCTCCACAGCTCAGAGAGCGGTGATTGACAGTCACCAGCTCTCTGCTCACAGAGCTCTGAGAACTGAGTGACTAGCAGTGTTTGATCGCTCGGTTTTTAGTCTTAGAGCCGGCAGGGGACAGATGTAGCATCGGACCAAGCCCTTGGTTCCGGCAAGAAGCTCTGACATTCTGGCACTGTAGGCCAAACCTTCAGAGCGCATACGCCTCTGCATGCAAGGTGAATGCCTTCTAAACCGTGCAGGCTTAGGAGATATTCATTTTACCTACAGGTAAGCCTTATTACAGGCTTACCTGTAGGTAAAAATCACAAAGCAGGGTTTTCAACCGATTTTTCAAATTGAGTCAAGTATTTAAGTTAATGAAGAGAAATTAAAGTGGTTGTAAACCCCAGTCGTGGAATCTGAGCAAAGCACATATATCTGTAGTGTTTACTTATCTCTCTCCAAAGCTTGAAGTGTCGTTTCTCTCTGGTGCTTTTTCCTCTGTTATCAGCATGAGTCACTTCTGAGAAGTCTTGCTGACACATGATATAAATTTGTGTTGGAAGGGAGGGGGGAGAGCTCAGCAAACAGCTTGTCTATTCAGAACACAATTCTGCTGTGTGGAGGGTGGTGCGTGCCTTTCCTCCAATCAGCTCTCACACACTCTTACTGCAGCCTATTTGCCCCTCCTCTGTGCTCCTTATAGATGGAGAAAATTTTTAGCACTTTTCTGCCCTTTAGAAGGGGTGTAGGGAAGAGAAGACTGCAGATCAACAAGTAAAACCTACATAGAAGGATTTGTTTAATCTCTGTGTATGATCTGAGGCTATTCACTTCACTAGGTATATGTGAGGGTTTACAACCACATTAAAAGTTGGTTAGGGGAAACTACAACGCATGAGAGGAACTGGTGAACGCTACTCTCTGTTCACTTTTGGGTATATACTGTATAGGATGTGATGTGCCCCCTAGCTGAAAGTTCTTGCCATTACACTAGTGATTTTTATGGGACTTTCCTTTTTGGAAGACAGGCATCTTTTGTTAATGGAATAGAAGATACATTATTAGAGGATTAGGCCCCATGCACACAAGACGCTGTTAAACGCACGTTCAGAGGCAGTTGGACACTTTTTTCAACTGCCCCTGAACCCATTCAATGTTATCCTATGTGACGATGCACACTGTCTCGTTTATTGCCGTTTATATGCAGTTGCGTTTAACCTTGTTTTTCCAGAAGCAAAAAAATGGGTTCAGACCCAAAAGTTTTCCACGTTTCAGATGCGAAACGCAGCTAAACTCGGTACCAGCATTTTGCCGCGTTTTCGTTTATAAGCATTTTTAAAGGTGACCTTTTTTTTACATTAGAAAACTCTAAAATGATGGCAAATGATGAAAAACCATAAAAAAAAAAAAAAAAAAAATACTGTAATTGCTTGCATTGCATTGTGGACAATCCACAGCTTGTGGCAGGTGACGTGGCCAGGTGAGGTGGCCAGGTGACGTGGCCAGGTGACGTGGCAAGTGGACAATCCACAACTTGTGGCAGGTGATGTGGCCAGGTGATGTGGCAGGTAACGTAGCCAGGTGAGGTGGCCAGGTGAGGTGGCCAGGTGAGGTGGCCAGGTGAGGTGGCCAGGTGAGGTGGCCAGGTGACGTGGCCAGGTGACATGTCCAGGTGACGTGGCCAGGTGACGTGGCCAGGTGACATGTCCAGGTGACATGGCAAGTGGACAATCCACAACTTGTGGCAGGTGACGTGGCCAGTGGACAATCCAAGTGATACGCTAAATACAAGTACACTGCTGCTCTCTCAGCTGCTGCTACTCACTCTGGTCTCACAAAATGGCTGAAATGGTTAAATAATACCGTTTCTTAACTAAACGCTTATAGACGCAAACGCGGTAAAACGCCGCTAAACGCGGCTGCAATCGCAGCAAAACGGGCGTTTCTAAACGCCGGTTTCAGCCTTTAAAAACGTGTGTTCAGTAGAGTTTGCACCGGCGTCTCGTGTGCTTGGGGCCTAAGACATTGAGTAGTTATTATACCAGGCCTGACCCTTATGCTCCTATTTGTATGAGACATATTAAGTTGAAATTATTCTGTTTTGAGGAGATAAGGAAGAACACAGCTTATTGGTGCCACTGGGATTGGCCAATTGCTCCTCTTTGTACTCTTTTGGCTCCTCGGCTCAGGACGTGCATCTGAGAACGCTGTAGATTTTGCATATCAAATTGCCACATACGAAAATGTTTTTAGAATTAAAGTGGTTGTAAAGGTTAGACATGTTTCACCTTTGCATTCCTTGCATTAAGGGAAAAAATGTCCCAGTACTAGTAGTCGCCCTCTCACTTGATGCAGCGCTATGCCTGTCTGTAGCAGCTCTCTACTCGCTCTCGCAGGCTATGCTGAGTGTGGTGGTGGCAGACACAGAAGAGGAGGAACAAAGAGCGCTGGTGGGGGGACTTCAGAAGAGGAGGTTCAAGGGCCTCTCTGAGCAATGCCATTGCACAGAACAGGTAAGTATAACATGTTTGTTATTTTAGAAAAATTAATTCCAGCCTTTAAAATCACTCTAAGTTGTGGACCAAGCATACCTAAAATTTTCTTCCATATTCTCCTGAAGAAATTATCGTTGATACGAAACGTAGAGAAATTCCAACCCCTACCAGAAGAATCTATTGAGCTGTTCATACAGGACTGAGATTACGGTAATCCATATTTAAGGTGGCCAAGATGGAAGGAATCATTTGATGTGATATTCATGTGCTAAGGCCCTGTGATTTCTTACTTTTTAATGTCTTGTAACACAAATATGTTCTGAGACAATGAAATAAATGCTATACATTTTTATTACTCATAAATGTTTTTTTTTGGGTACCGCCATAGTCTCACGTGCTTGTTTATTACAAATGTGTTTTGAATAGAAGAGAAATTAAAACATATACATTAAGAATATTGCAATACTGTCGAATTCTTAACTCTTTCTATTAATTAACAGAACGACTGGGACCCCCACTGGACATTGATCTTGAAGCCATAAACTGCACAGCATTCAGTGTACAATGGAGAATGCCCCGGCAACATGCAAGCACCATCAATGGCTATACTGTAAGTAATCAAATTAGTAATGGTGTATTTTACATGGCAGGAAGGATCACACACTTGCTGAAGAAAACTTTTTTTTTTTCTTCGATAAGCTGTGTGAAAAAATGCAACCAATACATAACATACCATGGGTGTAATTAAAGCTGTGATAGGCCAAAGAGCCATTATAGTGCCTAGGACATACAGAATGCTGCTGGAGCCTATTCTTCCTCCTTCCAGAATTCCCTTCATTCTCCTCTGCTTCTTCCACCTAAAGGCTAATGCCTCGTACACACGATCGGTTTTTCCGCCGGGATAAACTCTGACGGATTTTTCTGACGAAATTCCGTTCAAGCTGTCTTGCATACACACACGGACACACCAAATTCCGACCGCCAGGAACACGGTGACGTACAACACTACGACAAGCCGAGAAAAAATAAGTTCAATGCTCCCAAGCATGCGTCGACTTGATTCTGAGCATGCGTGTTTTTTTCTCCGTCGGAGTTCCATACAGACGAACAGAATTTCCGATAGAAATTTTTTCCGGCGGAAAACTCTGTCGGAATTTCCGATGGAAAAAGTCAGATGGAGCATACACATGGTCGGAATATCTGATGAAAAAATTCCGTCTGACTTTTTTCCTCGGAAATTCCGACCGTGTATACGCGGCATTAGAAGGGTTTAGCTTGCATGAGAGCAGTGTGTATGTAAAGCTTTTACAAATCATTTGCAACGTTTTCATCAGCTTTTTTGAAGCCTTAAATAACCCCCAAAATGAGTTGAAGGTTGCTGTCACCCCTTTAGCAGCACTGTGAAAGGCATCAGCCAACACTTTGCGTAGCTGGTGGTTCTTGGCAAAGCTTCCTGTACACACACTGCTCTTATACAGTGCCTTGAAGAAGTATTCATACCCCTTGACATTTTCCACATTTTGTCATGTTACAACCAAAAACGTAAATGCATTTTATTGGGGTTTTATGTGATAGACCAACACAAAGTGGCACATAATTGTGAAGTGGAAGGAAAATGGTAAATTGTTTTAGTTTTTTTTTACAAATAAATATGTGAAAAGTGTGGTGTGCATTTGTATTCAGCCCTCCGGAGTCAATACTTTGTAGAACCGCCTTTCACTGCAATTACAGCTGCAAGTCTTTTTGGGGATGTCTCTATCAGCTTTGCACATCTAGAGAGTGACATTTTTGCCCATTCTTTGTAAATAAGCTCAAGCTTTATCAGATTGGATGGAGAGCGTCTGTGAACAGCAATTTTCAAGTCTTGCCACAGATTCTCAATTGGATTTAGGTCTGGACTTTTACTGGGCCATTCTAACACATGAATATGCTTTTATTTAATCCATTTCATTGTAGTTCTGGCTGTATGTTTAGGGTCATTGTCCTGCTGGAAGGTGAACCTCTGCCCCAGTGGCAAGTCTTTTGCAGGCTGGAACAGGTTTTCTTCTAAGATTGCCCTGTATTTGGCTCCTTTCATCTTCTAACCAGCTTCCCTGTCCCTGCTGAATAAAAACATCCCCACAACATGTTGCTGCCACCACCATGTCTCACGGTGGGGATGTTGTGTTCAGGTTGATGTGCAGTGTTAGTTTTGTGTCACACATAGCGTTTTGCTTTTAGGCCAAAAAGTCAAATTTTGGTCTCATCTGACCGGAGCACCTTCTTCCACATGTTTGCTGTGTCCCCCACATGGCTTCTCACAAATTGCAAATGGGACTTCTTATGGCTTTCTTTCAACAATGGCTTTCTTCTTGCCACTCTTCTATAAAGGGCCAGATTTGTCGAGTGCACAACTAATAGTTGTCCTGTGGACAGATTCTTCCACCTGAGCTTGGGATCTCTGCAGCTCCTTCAGAGTTACCATGGGCCTCTTGGCTGCTTCTCTGATTAATGTTCTCCTTGCCCGGCCTGTCAGGTTAGGTGGACGGCCATGTCTTGGTAGGTTTGCAGTTGTGCCATACTCTTTCCATTTTCGGATGGTGGATTGAACAGTGCTCCGTGAGATGTTCAAAGCTTGGGATATTTTTTTATAACTTAACCCTGCTTTAAAATTCTCCACAACTTTATCCCTGACCTGTTTGGTGTGTTCCTTGGCCTTCATGATGCTGTTTGTTCACTAAGGTTCTCTAACAAACCTCTCAGGGCTTCACAGAACAGCTGTATTTATACTGAGATTAAATTACACACAGGTGGACTCTATTTACAAATTAGGTGACTTCTGAAGGCAATTGGTTCCACTATATTTTTGTTAGGGGTATCAGAGTAAAGGGTACAAATGCACGCCACACTTTTCAGATATTTATTTGTAAAACATTTGGAAAAACAATTATTTTCCTTCCACTTCACAATTATGTGCCACTTTGTGTTGGTCTATCACATAAAATCACAATAAAATAAATTTATGTGTTTGGTTGTAACAAGTCAAAATGTGGAAAATGTCAAGGGGTATGAATACTTTTTCAAGGCACTGTACAAACTGAAGCCCATGTGAAAAAATAATACATTTTATTTGAAAATTGAAAAAAAAAGTATAATAAAATTTGGTATAAATAATATTATTATTATTATTATACACAATTTCCAACAGTTTATGCATCGCTTTACAATGTAGAGGGGGGACAGCACAATTACAGTACAATTCAATACAGAAGGTACAGGAGGGCCCGACTCATAGAGCTTACATTCTAAAGGGAAGGGGTGGTGGTACAAAAGGCAATAGCTGCAGAGAATGATTTGATGGGGGTGGCTCAGGGACAGTTGCTAGGTGGGTGTGGGATAGGCTTCCCTGAATAAATGAGTCTTCAGGGATCTCCTAAAGGTGGAGAGGGTGGGGGCTGATCGGACATACCGGGGCAGGGAGTTTCAGAGGATGGGAGAGGCACTAGAGAAGTCCAGAAGGCAAGCATGGGAGGAGGTAACAAGGGAGCTAGAGAGCAGGAGGTCCTGGGAGGAACGGAGGGGACGATTTGGACGATATCTGCAGATGAGGTTGGTGATGTAGATGGGGTCGATGTTGTGGATTGCCTTGTATGTTGTGGTTAGCATTTTGAATTTTATACAGTGGGGTAGGGGAAGCCAGTGAAGGGATTGGCAGAGAGGAGCAGCAGTCACAGATCGGTTAGTGAGGTGTATTAGTCTAGCAGCAGAATTCATAATAGACTGAAGGGGGGATAGTCTGTGTAAGGGTAGGCCATTTAAATATAAAATGTATACCAAATGAAAGCCTTATATGTCTTTAAGAAAATATAAAATTAATTAGTATGCAAATTAGTTATAGAGTTTTTTTCTTAAATTGGATCTATAGGCAAAACTTTTTTTTTTTTCATTTTGGATAGAGCAAGAGAGGGTTATAACCCCGTCAGTTTCTTTTTGCCATCTCTGTCCCATTGTGGAGATTTCCCTTGACTTCCTGTCTCATAGCCAAACAGGAAGTGAAAGGAAGTCCCTGCAAATTAAGGGAATTCCTTGGGGACCCCCAGGTCACCAGAACTGTAAGATTTCCCCTCTTTTTCCTACAAATTGGTAGGATAAACCTACCTTACAGGGGCACAGACAGCAATAAAAAACTGACATACATTCTAAGCCCTCTCTACTCTATCCAAAACGAATGCCGCGTACACACGATCGATTTTCTCGACGGTGAAAACACAGTCGAGAAAATCAACGGGAAAAACGAGGAACGGCTTGTTCCCCTACACACGGCCGTTTTTCCCGACATTTTTTCTCTTGGTCGAGAAAAACGACCGTGTGTAGGCTCACCGGCAGTGTTTCCCTATGGGAAAACTGCCGCGGAAAAAAATGGCGTGAATCACGACGAGAAAAATTAGAGCATGTTCTAATTTTTCTCGTTGTGATTCATGCCATTTTTCTCGTCGGGAAAAATGATGAAAAGCCCACACACGGTCGTTTTTCTCGTCAAAGAGAATTTTTTTTATTTTTCCCGACAAGAAAAATGGTCGTGTGTACGCGGCATAAGAAAAAAAAAAAAAGTTTTGCCTTTAGTTATACTTTAACTCAGTGTAAAACAGCTAAATACATTCCAGGTACATCAAAACAAAAGGTGTTCAATCTCTATCAGTTGGTTTTCTTTCTAAGCTCTGGTTCACACTGATGCGACAATTGGTCTGACTTAGAAAAAGGTTCCTGCACTACTTTTGGTACGACTTGCGTTGACTTCTGTTAAATAAGTTGCATGCAAGTCGAGCCAAAGTTACACCGGGGTTTGACTTTGAAGTCACGGGGAGTGTGAACCGAGGCTAAAGCAGACACAGCCTGAGTAGAAAAGCCTGACCCCTACCAGCAGTAGCACAGTGGGACATATGGGGAAGCCATGGTCTGTCTGCAGAGGTCTGACACTAGAATTGCCTTGCTGTGCGACAGAATGCTCTTTTTGCTGTTTATGCACCTGGAATGTATTTAGCTTATTTAAACTGAGAGTAAGTTCCATTGGGTTTAGGTTAACGGATGCATGCTAAAATGCATGCTAAATTTAAGATGGACATTTAGGCATCAATGACCTGTGCTCCTGAAGAGCAGAGTGTAGAGAAAGCTTTTACAAAAAAGCATTTACAAAGCTTTCTGGAAGCCTTTAATGTTTGTGGATGCTGAACAGAGATCTTAATGGGAAATGTGACTGTCAATTCAAACACGCTGCTATCGGACCTTCAACAAGACTCAAGTAGTGCTTCAAATATTTCTAAAGAAAGCTGCTGGAAGCTGGCTGAAAGCTTTATAAATGTTTTGTAAAAGCTTGCTGTACACATTGCTCTTATAAAATCCTGAGTGTATAAAGCCTAAACAAGCTTTTAGCGGGGAAGTGCAAAATTGTGTTATACCAAGGGGTCCTCATACTTTTATAAAAAGAAAAAGTTTGCAGTTTGTCTGCCTGTTTTGGGACCAAAATGTGTCTAGTAGGAATAAAAAAGAAAAATGTCCCTGCGTCAGAGGTCATTGGGAGTAATAGAATTTATGGCATCATTGGTCAGTGAGATTATTAACTGCTTGTCGACCGTATACAGACTACAGTACATAAACAGCGGCAAGGCGGCTCTCCTGTGCAAAATCAGGTACAGGTATGTGATTTTGCACTTCCGGGTCTTGGGTGCTGGCGATCCGCTCCCGCTGTGATTGTACACAGCGGGAGCCAATCAGCGGGTCCGGAGAACTCAATGTCTGCCGGGACTAGGGTGACCACATGTCCTGGATTGCCCGGGACAGTCCCGCATTTTGCAGGTCTGTCCCGGGCACCTTTATTCCAGGACAATACAGTGTCCCGGAATGAAGCTGACACAGCCACCCTCCTGGGCCAATCTGATGCCCACAAAAAAGGCCGCCACATCACCGCTTTACTCACTGACAGTACTTGTCCTGGCCGGGAATGCCTGGAGGAGCACAATCTCCGCCCCCTGCTTGTGATTGGAGAAATCATAAATCCCGCCTCTTGTGTCCAATCACTGTGCTGTGATTCGTTACAGCACAAGCTGATTTTTGGGAAGGGAGGGTGTCCCTGAATGGTAGTTTGGAAATGTGGTCACCCTAGCCAATCGTTCCCGAGAGAGGCAGAACGGTGGTCTGCCTATGTAAACAAGGCAGATCGCCAGTCTGTCAGAGGGAAAAGGTCGTGATCCTGTGCTTCTGCTAAGCAGGACCACGGATCTCTGCCTTCCCACAGTAAAAGCACATTCACCAGTGTTAGCAAGCACTCCCTAGGAACACATTTAAACCTTTAATTGCCCCTGATGTTAACCCCTTCCCTGCCAGTGTCATTAGTACAGTGATGGTGCATATTTTTAGCACTAATCACTGTATTAGTGTCACTGGTCCTCAAAAAAGTGTCACTTAGTGTCCGATTTGTCCACTGTAATGTCGCAGTCCCTCTATAAGTCGCTGATCACCGCCATTACTAGCAAAAAAAATTTTAAAAAATGTAAAATAATAAAAATTCCATAAATTTATCCCATGGTTTGTAGGCGCTATAACGTTTGTGCAAACCAATCAATATACGCTTATTGGGATTTTTGTTTACCAAAAATATGTAGCAGAATACATATTGGTCTAAATTTATATAATTTATACATTTTTTTTTTTATTATTGGATGTGTTTTAAAGCAGAAAGTAAAACATATATATATATATATTTTTTCAAAATTGTCGGTCTTTTTTGTTTGTAATGCAAAAAATAAAAAGAGCTGATCAAATACCACCAAAAGGAAGCTCTGTTTGTGGGAAAAAGGGACATGCATTTTATTTGCGACTGCACAGTTGTCAGTATAAGTAGCGCAGTGCTGTATCGCAAAAAATGGCCTGTCATGAAGAGGGGTAAACCTTCCGGAGCGGAAGTGGTTAAATCTCACTGCCCTGGCAGTGAGATGTAATAATGCCCCTCCATCTCTGGGAGTAAAGAATATGCCCTGGCGTGAGTGCTCAATGAGAATAATTGCCCCTCTTTTTGAGCTGGAGTAAAATTTGGCCCTGCATCAGTGGTCAGTAGGAGTTATAAATGTTTGGGCATTGGTGGGAGTAAAAAAAAATCTGGGTATCAGTGATTAGTAGGGTTACTAAATGCTCCCGCTTTAGTGGTCAGTTGATGTAAAAATGTTCCAGCAGCATTGGGAATAATAAATACCCTGACTGGTAAGAGGGGAGGAAGTTCGGGACTTTAAATGAGGCACGTAAGTAGAACAATAGATAACATTGAAAAAGCAATTTTAATAAAATAAGCACAGGTCATACAAATATCTTGGCCAGTGGGCTCCATATAAAGATATAAGTTACCAGCAATTCTTAAAATAGCTACATCACAACATGTATGATATCATCAAGCATCTAGGATAGCCTAAAGATTGAAAAGGCCGTAGGCTTGACGCGTTTCGGCGACTAAAGCGCCTCATCAGGAGCAGATGCATATAGTCTGAAAAAACATTATAAGAAAAATAAGGACCAATAAAGTGTATTCAAAACTCTTAAAAAGGGAAAAAAATAAAAAAATCTAAAAAATATATAAGGGACAAAAATTGGGGGGGGGGTATGAAGGAGGGAAATAGACCAACCTCCTACTTACACAGTACGCACAAAATGTGCTGGTGGCACTGCATCAGCGGCAACCGTCACATATCTCTGAGGGGACGAGGAAACCCAGGGGAGAGGGATTTAAAGTCCCGAACTTCCTCCCCTCTTACCAATTATTGATTAGGGATGGAGACATTTATCTAGGGTTTCTCATTTAAAGTCCCACTTTTGCCGTCCCCCTTTTTTTCACCCTGACATCAGTGGGAATAATGAATTCCCTAAGGTAAGCGGGAGTTGTAGGTTCCCTGGTGTTGGTGGAAGTAAAATGCCCCTGCTTCAGCAGAAGTTTAGGTTCCTCTATCATTGGCTTCAGTGGTGTCAGCAGAGCTTTTTTTCAGCTGGAACTTGGTGCAACAGAGCTTTGCCTCCTTCGACGCTGGCCCTGTGGTTGCCACTCACTACTGTCACTTGTAAACACAGAAGCATGGCTCCCTTGTCTACAAGTGACAGTTCTCTTCTCCTGGCAGATGCACTGAACCCTCTCTGCCCTGCACATGCCTATGAGAGCAGAGGAGGGGGCGGGGGATGCACAAAGCTGTGCTACTCTGGTGGCACCAGCTCCTCCTGAAGCCTACGCCCACAGCCTGCACTCTTCACTCTCCCACTGACTGAGGTAAGTTATAGCTGTTTTTCTGAAGCAGCAGTTCTCTCTGGCACTCTCATAGAGAACTCTGTACTGGATTTAGGGGAAGAGCGTGGGATGATTTGGGGGAAAAGGGATGTCATTTTTGATTGTAAAGTTGCCAGTGAAATATGCACTCCTGAACTCTGCACTCTGTACATAGCATACCCCTAAACTCTGCACTCTGTATATAGCATACCCCTGATTTCTGCACTCTGTACATAGCATACCCCTAAACTCTGCACTCTGTACATAGCGCACGCAAGTACTCTGCAGTCTTCAGGCTGGGTTCACACTATTGTGAATTGGATGCGGGTTTCCCTGCCATGCCATGTCAGGAGATTGTGACCGGCTCTCTATGGAGCGAGTTCACACATCTCTGGAGCGGCTCCGGTGTAAATTGCACTAGAGTCCTGTGTGTCTTCTGGTCTGTCTTAAGTCTGAATTCAGCCAAAATTCAGACTGTAATCAGACCTGAAATGGTGAACAGGGATGCACCGGACCCCTGCTGTGAGACGCTCTGTATGGCAGTGTGAACCCAGCCTAAGTCTGTACGTAGTGTTCTCCTGAACTCTGCACTCTGTAGTACACTCCTAAACGTTACACTCTATACATAGTGCTCTCCTGAACTCTGCATTCTGTACGTAACACACCCCTGAACTTTGCACTCTGTACATTGCATACAGAGTGCAGCAATCAGAGTGTGCTGAGTCCTTTTGAACCCTGTACCTAACACACTCCTGAACCTGTACATACATACATACTCTGTATGTAGTGCACTCTTGGTATTTAACAATGTCTCTTTAAAACCCTCCCACTGTTAAGGAAATTTGGCCATTGGGCAAGGTTGAGTTCCTGCTCCATTTCTCTGAGAAGAAAAGCCCTGGGTGTCAGTCGGAAAGATACATTGCCTCAGTATTAGTGTCAGTATTAGTGTCAGTAGATTGCATTCTTCGCCCAAACATTGGTGTCAGTAGAATACAGTATATTTATTTACCAAACATTAGTGTCAGTAGGTTAAATTCATTGCCCAAACATTTGTCAGTGGGATACACAGAGTACCCCAGAGTTGGTGTCAATGAAACTTGCCTTCTTGCATGCATGCTCCAAGTCCCGTGCTGCTTCTCATGTTGACATCATTGCCTGGGACTATATTAGCCAGACAATCACCAGATAATCACCATATTAGCCAGACAATACCCTATAGTGCAGGGGTCTCAAACTGGCGGCCCTCTAGCTGTTGCGAAACTACAAGTCCCATGAGGCATTGCAAGGCTGAGAGTTACAAGCGTGACTTCCTCAGGCAGAGGCATGCTGGGACTTGTAGTTCTGCAAAAGCTGGAGGGCCACCAGTTTGAGACCCCTGCTATAGTGTCTACTATATTGATTGGCACCCACTGCCACTTTGCATTGCGTTTAGTGGCTCCCCCACTCTGGCTTGCATTAAAAACAACACTGCATGAGGGTGTCTTCCTATTACAAGCAGGGCCGATCCGCCCTATAGGCTTGCTAGGCAAGCTGCATAGGGCCCCGAGTAATTACTAGGGGCCCCCGAATCTTCGCTGCCGCCGCAACGGCCGCCGCCGCCACTAGAGGTCCGCAGGCCGGGCGGAGACAATTTTCATTTTCTTGTAGACCAAGAGGAGGGTCAGGGTGGCTGCCAATAGGAATTGAGCTGCGGCACCGCCCACCTCCCGCCCCGCTAATGTCTGTCTGTGTGTGAGTGAAATGTGGGAAGAGGCGGGGGTGGGGGGCGGCGCCGCAGCTTAATTCCTATTGCCAGCCACCCGGCCAGCTCCTCCACTGTCCCCTCTGCGTAATGGCGGCGGAGAGAGTCTCTGCTGCTGGGGCATCACACCTGGTGTAAGGGGGGCCTCTGCTGGGAATGCCTGGTGTAAGGGGGGCCTCCGCTGGGAATGCCTGGTGTAAGGGGGGCCTCCGCTGGGAATGCCTGGTGTAAGGGGGGCCTACCCTGGTGTAAGGCCTCCACTGGGAATGCCTGGTGTAAGGGGGGCCTCCGCTGGGGAGGCCTGGTGTATAGGGGGGCCTCCACTGGGAATGCCTGGTGTAAAGGGGGCCTCCGCTGGGGAGGCCTGGTGTAAGGGGGGCCTCCGCTGGGGAGGCCTGGTGTAAGGGGGGCCTCCGCTGGGGAGGCCTGGTGTAAGGGGGCCTCCGCTGGGAATGCCTGGTGTAAGGGGGGCCTCCGCTGCGGAGGCCTGGTGTAAGGGGGGCCTCCGCTGGGGAGGCCTGGTGTAAGGGGGGACTCTACTGGGAATGCCTGGTGTAAGGAGGGACTCTACTGGGAATGCCTGGTGTAAGGAGGGACTCTACTGGGAATGCCTGATATAAGGAGGAACTCTACAGGGAATGCCTGGTGTAAGGGGGACTTCGCTGGGAATGCCTGGTGTAAGGGGGACTTCGCTGGGAATGCCTGGTGTAAGGAGGGACTCTACTGGGAATGCCTGGTGTAAGGAGGGACTCTACTGGGAATGCCTGGTGTAAGGGGGACTCCGCTGGGAATGCCTGGTGTAAGGAGGGACTCGGGGCTTCCACTGATTCTGCATTATGGTGAGTTGAATAATTTCATTCTATATTACAATGTAATAATAGAAATAATGCGCTTCAGTCATCCTGACACCATAACAACCATGGTGCCGGGATGATTGAAGCGCTAACACCAGGTGTTTGGAGTATCTTTATCTGCTGATTTGTTAAACTTTCTGGAATACACATATTTCTATTGTGGTGTAGGATCTGGGCCTGCTGTCCCTCCACCCCTCTTTCTTTCTATCTCTCCCTCTTTCTTTCTCTCTTTCTTCCTCCATCCCTCATTCATCTCCGACTCTAACCACACCCCTCCGAGCCACGCCCACGTAAGCCACGCCCACCATTCCGTGTAAACCACACCCATTTTTTGCCACCGTAAAGGGCCCCTTAGCAGAATTTTGCTTAGGGCCCCAGGGAGGTCAGGATCGGCACTGATTACAAGCAGTTGGTTTACAGCAATCTTCTAGTTTGGGGGCTATTATTATATACAGTATCTTACAATATGCTTCAGCTCTGTTTCCTGTAACAGTATTTTGAACACTTAGCTTCCTATCCTGTAATCCCATAGAGCTGGGATATCAAACTAAATTTCATCGCAAGCCGTTTGAGCATTATGGTTGCCCTCAAAGGGCCAGTTGTATCAGTAAGATTAGATGTCCAGAGTACACCCCTCTGTACATCAGATGTTAACCTGCCTATAAAGTCCGCGCTGGATCAATTTCCTGTCTAGCTGCATATTGGGAGGTTGGCAGGTGTATTGAGGTTTTTCAGTGGTTCACTAGCTCCTCCCTGCTTTACATGAGATGTCAAGAGCCCCCCCACCAGTAGAGGTCAAGAGTCATGTGCTGTTACCAGGAAGAAGCTGAGGGCGGAGCTGGGAGGCAGAAAGTGCAGGGTCTGGAGAAGGACCTGAGAAGGGCTGGGGTCAGCAGCCAGAGTCTGCTGAGTGCTGAGACCAGGAGAGGCGGAGATGACAGGTGTTGCATTTGCACAGAGAGCTGCAGGATTTGTTGGAGGAGTTCTGTCCTCCTCTTTGCTGCTAAAGGCTGAGACAGGGGGGCAAATATGAGCCTCTCTACGGCTGCACAGAGAAGCGCAGGATCTGGCACAGGAGTTCTGTCCTCCTCTTTGCTGCTGAAGGCTGAGACAGGGGGGCAAAGATGAGCCTCTCTACGGCTGCACAGAGAAGCGCAGGATCTGGCACAGGAGTTCTGTCCTCCTTTCTGCTGCCGACTGCTGAGACAAAGTGGGGGTAGAGACAAAGGGGGTACCGCAGCTGCAGGACAGGTGTGAGGGCCACATGAAATGGGCCAGTGGGCCGGATTCAGCCCACGTGCCTTGTGTTTGACACTTGTGCCATAGAGGAATCCTGTAATCTCACAGCCACCTTTTTACCTAACATGCCATTAACACAAGCTGATACATTTCACAGCAAAAGTGACATGAATGTCAAATAACTTAACCACTTGCTGTCTGCCCCATAGCAGTTTTACTGCTACAGGGCGGCAGCGGTGCGCCGGATCAAGAATATATATACAGGATCTGGCTCTTTCGGGTAAGGGGCGCCTCACTCCCACTGCAATTATACACAGTGGGAGCCAATCAGTGGGTATTGCAGACTTGATGGCAGTCTGTCAGTAGGGAAGGCATGAATCCTGTGTTCCTGCAAAGCAGGGACATGGATCCATGCTTTCCCCTAGTAAAGGCACCTTCCACACTGTACACAGAAACACTGGCTAGGCACACAGTTAACCCTTTGATCGTCCCCGATGTAAACCCCTTCCCAGCCAGTGTCATTAGTTCAGTGACAGTTTACACTGGTCCCCAAATGTATAAATTAGTGTCAGAATTACTGTCGCAGTATCGCAGTCCCGCTATAAGTCGCTGTTTGCTGCCATTGCTAGTAAATAAATAAAAAATAAAAATATCCCATAGTTTAAAGATGCTATAACTTTTGCGCAAACCAATCAATATACGCTTATTGGGATTTTTTACCAAAAATATGTAGCAGAATACATTTTGACCTAATATGATGAAGAAATTCGATTTTTTTCGATTTTTTTATTGGATACGTTTTATAGCAAAAAGTAAAAAATATTGCTTTTGTTTTTTTTAAATTGTCGTTTTTTTTGTGTATAGCACACAAAAATAAAAAGCGCAGAGGTGATCAAATACCACCAAAGGAAAGCTCTATTTGATGGAAAAAAAAGGACGTAAATTTTATTTGGATACAGTGTCGCACAACCGCGCAATTGTCAAGTAAAGTAACGGCAGTGGCGTTTCGCAAAAAATGGCCTGGTCAGGGAGGGGAGTAAATCTTCCTGAGGTCAATTGGTTAAAGTTTATGTATGAATAGAGTAGGGGAGGATTAGACCCTCTTTAAAGTTTTTTTATTGCTGCATGGGTCTGCCTTTTGGGAGATTCACCCTTTTATTGGAACTGGTGACAATTGGGGGATAAACCCAATAGAGTTGTCTACAGAACTATAAAGGACAGAGCTGCTGTTAGAAATCACGGGGCCCCATGTAGCCTACCTGAGAGCCCCCCCCCCCCCCGGCCAGAAGTGACTGAGGACATAGATTTATCATTCCCTTTTTTTGCAGCCTCAGTTGCAAAGATGAATGAATTGGAAGCCCTCTGAAGATTCTTGCTCATTCACAAGCTGAAGCATAGTAAACACAGTTTACTATGCTTCAGTTCTGAATGGACACAGGAGTAATTGGTACCGATTGCTCACTGTGTTCATTCACAAAGGGAAGGGGCCAATAAATTATATATTTACCGGCCCCGTCCCCAGCTCTCTACCCTGAAACATCCCCCTGTGTGCCAGCGGGAAAGGAGAGAAGGGAAGCCAGCAGCACTGCAGGGGAGGCACACAAGGGGGCCCGGACAGCAGAGGGAAGGGATGAATGTGTTAGAACCGCTCCCCTGCAGTGCAACTGAAGGGAGAAGCTAGCAGCGTTACAGGGGAAGGTAGAAGAGGATTGGTGTCTGCAATAAGATAGTACAGCCGGCCCTCCTGCTCAGCAGGTGACTAAGCCCCCCTTTTGAACTAATAGGGCCCGGGCCCAGTACAGGAGGGTTGGCTGTACTGCCTTATCGGCGGCCCTGATAAAAGATACTGTATATCTTCTAGCAGGGCTGGGACAAGATCCTCTAGTGCCCAGGGCTAAGATCACAAATTCTGCCCCCCCTCCCTTCATTATATGCAAGCTTATGAGAAGGAAGGAGAGAAAGAGAGCACAGCCTGCACCTCCTCCCAGCTCTCTCCTTGCTGCTTCCAGTGATGGACTGACAGAAGTAGTGAGGCCACTGTTAAAACTCCTGTCAGCCTTATAGTAGAAGGAACTTGTGGTGCCTCCATCTCTACAATACACGCTGCACCCAGGGCAGCCACGCCTTCTGCCAATCCCTTGTCCCGGCCCTGTCTTCTAGTAGGGACACCATTTCCAGGGATGACTGTCTAAAAGGAGGATACCCCTCACTTTGGGAGATTTCCTTGTGTTGTGTCTCTGGGTCAGGAAATAAAGGGAAAAGTCTTTAGCGGTAAACAGACAGCAATAACCTGGCAGGGGTTTAATCCTGCCCTACACTATCCAAAAAAAACAAGAAAACTGTTTTGGCTAGGGTTGCACTGATACCGATACTGGGATAGATATCGGTGCGGGTACTAGGCATTTACACAAGTATCTGTACTCGTGAAAATGCCCTGATACTTAAAACCAGGGCTTTTTTTTCTCAGAGAATAGGTGCAGGAACTCATCCCATCCAAGTCAGCCCTTGACTCTGCCCACTACTCAACTCCGAGCACCGTTTCTTGGTTCCACCCCTTACCCACCTCTCAGTATCGCCTCTTTTAGAGAATACAGAGCCAAGTATAATTTTGTGTTTCTCTTGTTAAAAAAAAAGTATAATTTTGTGGTGCTAAGTATTTTGCATGGAATTTTTTGATGATAACAAAGGCAGTAAAATAGATCTAGCAACAATGGACACCCCAGCGACAATAGATCCACCCCAGCAACAATGGACTCTCAACAGCCAGCATCAATAGACCCTTCATCAGCCAGCAACATTACACCCCTCCCTCAACAGTAGATCCATCTCAGCAACAACTGACCACCTGCAACATTAGATTGCCCACAAGCAACAATAGACCTCCCCAGCAACAATAGACCCCCATACAAAAATAGATCTCCTCCAGCAACTATAAATTCCCCAGCAGCCAGCATCAATAGACCCTTCAGCAGCCAGCAACATTAGACCCCTCCCTCAACAGTAGATTATTTTCAGCAATGATTGACCCACCCCAGCAACAATAGATTACCCACCAGCAACAGAAAACCTTTCCAGCAACAACAGACCCCCTTCCTCTGCAAAAATATATCCCCTCCAGCAACAATAGATTCCCCAGCAGCCAGAATCAGTAGCCCCTCCATCACCCTTGCCATTACATACATTCAGTTCTGGAGGTGCTGGAACTACGTTCCCCCACGTTCCTGCTGAAAAAAAGCCCTGCTTAAAACCGATACCTTCGGGCTCAGTTGGTCCTCGTAGTTTTGGGGCCAACAGTGCTGAGTGTTGGGAGTGCTTTGTTTCTTCATTACTTGGTCTCATCCAGATGGTATTATTACACAGCACACTGATAAATGATGGAGACCCCCTGCTCCTCCTAATCTTGATCTCCCTAAATGCCGGAAATTGGTATCGGTAATTGGTATCGGCGAGTACTTAAAAAAAAGTATTGGTACTCGTTGCTAAAAAAGTGGTATCGGTGCATCCCTAGTTTTGGCTCTGCATACACTTTAATGTATGCAGTTGCTTAACCCTAGCTGGGAATGTTAGGCCTAGTTCTTTCAAAGAATGTAACCTTTTGTAAATTTCGATCCTTCAACTTTTCTGCTAGCGTCTTAAATAAAAAAAAAAAAGGATTGACCTCTAGCAAGTTAATTATGTGCACTAGTCTTGTTTCAATCCATCAGTCCTACAAGTGGACTTGCCATTGAAAGCAGTGCGCAGCATGTTTTATAGGCGCAGCTGATTGGTCGGGCCCATATTCTCATCTTTCTCTGTTTCTCTTGGGCCACATATTTAAAAACCATCTGCATAAACTACGGACTCCCGGCAAGATTTAACAAGAAACAAAACAATGACAGACAAGCTTAATAAATTTTCCGCAGAAGCAGCCATAAAAATTAATTGTACGCGGCCCACGGGTATTGGAATTTAGAGGAAGTGAGAGACCAATTACTTCTATTGATGAAAAATTAAATCATAAATTACGGGTGCTTGAAGTTAAATGCACACGGGATGAAAATTCTTAATGGCGCTGGCTGGAATGGAAAGGTGTTTTGCCAGCAAGAATCATTAAACGCCGCTGCGGTTTTTTAGATCGAATCTGAAAGATGTGTTATGTGGACCCCTGTCATTTATTGAAACAGAAAATGAGTTTATCCTCCTGAGATAATGCTGGAGAGGAGATTGGGGTCCCAATAGGCTGTCCCGCTATGCTTTGATGACAATTTCCACCTAATTAGTAACAATGGGATGGACTTCTAATCAATAAGAGGATGGAGCTGGAAAGAGATGGGAGAGAGATGAACGCAGGAACAGCAGTCTCTGTGTCTCTAATAGACAGTCAACGCGTTTTTTTTGTTTTATCTGTAGATTTGGCATGCGTAGGATTGTTTGTACCAAACATCACCTTTTGTAGGAATGGTAAAGCTTCAGTAAACATTATTTACTGTAAAAAAAAAACTGCCCTGAAAAACGAACAAGCAAACTTTTCATGTCTACCTTCACATTGGCTGCACTGAGGCTGAGCTGCTGAAAGTTGGGTCATTAATTATCTGCAAGATGTTATTTTTACTCTTTATGGTGAAGTTAGATCACCTAAACCATTAGAAGTTAAAGGGTAACTCCAATTTTGTAGGTATAAAATAACAATGAAAAATAAAAATAATATATCATATACAATTGCTACACAAGCCATATTGTAATTGAATGTTATTAAAAAAAAAAAAAAATCCTTTTCAATCTGCAGCGGTGTCATTTTCTGTAAAATTCAATACAATATGGCTACCTGCAGTCCTCCTGTACAAGTTTGGTGTACAGAACACCCCAAGAAATGTCATTTCCCGCTTGTGTGATTGGCTCCCTGCTTTTTCCAGAAGTCTGCACTAAGATACAAGTTAGATTTCAGGCACCCTCTGTAACAAAATTTCATTTTTGATGAGCTGCTCCCAAAAGGTCACTCACTTCTTAAGGGATGCTGACACTGCAACTTTCTTCATTAGAACACTGCAAGTGTATCAGCTGACTAATAGTGAAGAAGTCACTCCCATTCAGATTCACTTTGCACATTGACATAATCAAACATACAGCTTTTTCTTCAGAGCACAGGTAGGAATCTGCAACAAAGTTTGGTAAAAGTCTTGAAATGTACATTGATCACCCAGAGAGATTTTTTTTTTATCTCAACAAAAGTGGAGCCGATGCGTGTGGCCAAGAACAGAGCAGGGATCTGTCAATGTAAACAGACAGATCCCCGTTTTGTCAGGAAAGTAGAGAGAGATCTGCTGTTCCTAGTGATCAGGAACAGCGATGTCTCTCTACTCCCAGTCAGTCCCACCCCCCCCCCCCCCCACAGTTAGAAACACCTCCCTAGGGAACCCTTAACCCCTTGATCGCCCCCTAGCGTTAACCCCTTCCCTGCCAGTGACATTTATACAGTAATCAGTGGCTATTTTTAGCTCTGATTGCTGTATAAATGTCGATGGTCCAAAAAAAGTGTCAAAAGTGTTCGATCTGTCTGCGCAATGTCGCAGTCCCACTAAAAATCGCTGATCACTGCCATTACTAGTATAAAAAAATAATAATAATTAAAATGCCATAAATATATCCCTTATTTTGTAGATGTTATAAATTTTGCGCTAACCAATCAATATACGCATACCAAACATATGTAGAAGAATACACTGATAAAGATTTTTTTTTTTATTATTCTTTTTTGGGATATTTATTATAGAAAAAGTAATATACACACATATATATACACACATATATATACACACACATATATATATATATATATATATATATATATATATATTTGAAATTGACATTTTTTTTTGTTCATAGCGCAAAAATAAAAAATCGCAGAAGTGATCAAATACCACCAAAAGAGAGCCAAAAAAAAAGGACATAAATTTTGTTTGTGTACAACGTCGCATGACTGCGTAATTGTCAATTAAAACGACGCAGTGCCGTATCGCAAAAAATGGCCTGGTCATTAAGGGGGTAAATCCTTCCAGGGCTGAAGTAGTTAACGTTCCTTTATTTGTCCAAAATCTGTATGGGTTACTGTATTTTGCAGGTTTCATTACCTTTTTGCCCTACCATATTACAGTTGACCTGTAATTCATGTTTTTTTTTGTGATTCGGCACTGCGTCATTTTAACTGATTGGTGATTCACGAAGGTGAGAAAGAGAAAGTTGCAAGGTCTATATTAACTTACATAAGTCGTCCAGATTTTACTCGTTAGAATAACTGTCTCTCTTTAGTAACTTTTCTTCTTATTTCTCATTCAAGGTAGATTATGGATTCCAAGTAGAAGTAACGTGCTGTCACCGAGTTTCTGACAAAGAAAGAGTGCAGACTGTCTGTCATCCAGAAGGCTACAGAATGCATACAGAGATGACATCATTGATAAGATCAAGGTCTTGTCTTTGGTCACTTTTGTCAATAGTGTCATCTCCTTTATTATTTTCTGGAGCCTTTTGTGGATGTCGGACAGCCTGCATCGCTCCTTCATGAAGAACTCAATGACAGCACACTGCTTCTGCTTGGAATCCATTATTTACTTGTAATTAATAAAAAGCAGACAAGTTTACTATAGAGCATGCATCACTAAATGGCGGACCACGGTCCAGATTCGGACAGAGTAGCGGCCTTACAAAAAGATGTCCACTCCTGCCCGCCTGACCACCACTACTGATGTCACCCTCAAGAAAGAGCACAAGATGGGAAGTGTGGCAGGTCTGAAAAGAGGGTGGGACTTTTTAAGTTAGGAAGCGGGCGATTGGTTGCTAGGCTGCGGGGTGGTCCAAGTAACCACTCACCCATCCTTAACATGAAAAGTCCCGCCCTCTATTCAGACCTCCCACGATTCCAAATTTTCGTAACAATCCGAATTCGGGTCGGTCGAAAACCGATGGAGTGATTTGAATTCTGTATGAAGAATAGCCAGTTTTTAAGGAGCGGGCCTGGAAGACGGCCACCACATCCTTAACAACCGATGACTCATCAGCTGCCAGCGGGCTTTCCAGCTGAGAGCTAAAATTTAAACGAAAGAATGCCGGCAATGAAAAACTCCGAAAACTATACCAGGCCACATGCCCTCAACATGCCCCCCCCACTCCAAAGCACCTTGTCCCCATGTTGTGGATAAGGGCCTCTTCCCTATAACCCTGGGTGGTGGTTGAGGGGGTTTGCGGGTGGGGGGCTTAACAGAATCTGGAAGCCCCCTTTAACAAGAGTTAATTTGGAATTCGTTAGAAAATTTATAAACTAAACAAAATTAAACTAAACAAATTTCGAAACGAAATTAGTAACATAACGAATCTATCTGAAACTAAACAAAACACATTTTTCCGTGTCTAATTTTATTGACCTACGCATGTTAATCAATAATCATGTCCATGTTTGCATTACTTTCAGCAGGGCTTTTTTTCTCAAACAATAGGTGCTGGAACTTAACCACGGCCCCACAAAACCCCTCCCCCTACACACACACTCCAAATCACATCAAATAGTGGGTGTGGTCAGTCAAATTTCACGAAAACAGTAGGAGGGTCTTAAACGGGCATTAAATACCAGGATTGCATTACATACAGAGTGCAGAGATTATGAGGGTTACATACAGAGTGCAGAGCTGTCACTTGTAAACACAGAAACCAGACTTAAGTGATTGCGGTGAGGAGGCACCAAAGGGTCTGAGCCAGTGGTGGTGGAACTGAGTTCCCCCAAGTTCCCCCTGAAACAAAGCCTTGACTTTTAGTATAGCCCTTGTACACTGCACAAACTTCCAAAAATGCATTCCCAGTGATCATGTGGGGTCCTCTGTGGATACTTGCACAGTTGCATTGTTTGTTAAATGGCATTAGAATCTTCCTGACTGGTTTCACTCATTTTCTCTGGAATTGCTCTTTAACTAGTATGGGTTATTTCTTATGCCGCGTACACTAACGCTTGGAATTTCCGACAACAAATGTTCGATGGGAGCTTGTTGTTGGAAATTCCGACCGTGTGTAAGCTCCATCGGACATTTGCTGTTCTCAAATTTTCCGACAACAAAACTTGTTGTCGGAAATTCCGAGCGTGTGTACACAATTCCGACGCACAAAATTTAACGCATGCTCGGAATCAAGCAGGAGAGCCGCACTGGCTATTGAACGTCATTTTTCTCGGCTCGTCGTACGTGTTGTACGTCACCGCTTGTTTTTGACGTTTGGAATTTCAGACAACATGCATTCTTGTGTATGCAAGACAAGTTTGAGCCAACATCCGTCGGAAAAAATTCCACGCTTTTGTTGTTGGAATGTCCAATCGTCTGTACGCGGCATAAGAGTATCAAGTGAATAAATTTTCAAATTTTTTAATGTTTTCTTTAACCGCTTGCAGACCGCTGCACGAACTTATACGTCGACAGAATGGCACGACTGGGCAAATGGGCGTATATATACGTCCCCTTTAATTTGCCGCCATGTGGTCGCACCCTGTCGCAAGCTCCGTGACCGTGCCCGCAGGACCCGCGGACTCGATGTCTGCCGTTGTCCTGCGATCGGGTCACAGAGCTGAAGAATGGGGAGATGTCAGTGTAAACACATCTCCCCCGTTCTTCCTAGTGACATGTTACTGATCGTCTGTTCCCTCTCATCAGGAACAGCGATCAGTGACATTTCACTCAAAGCCACGCCCCCTAACAGGTAGAATCACTCCCTAGGACTCACTTAACCCCTTCAGCGCCCCCTACAGGCTAACCCCTTCACTGCCAGTGTCATTTTTACAGTAATCAGTGCATTTTTATAGCACTGATCGCTGTAAAAATGACAATGGTCCCAAAATGGTGTCAAAAGTGTCCGATGTGTCCGCCATAATGTCGCAATCACAATAAAAATCGTTGATCGCCGCCATTACTAGTGTAGCACACAGACCCTTCTGCTCCATCCATTTTTCTGCAGTAAGGCACACCTGCTACTTCCCGGTTGTCCAACTCCAGATATGAAGAGGCGAGCAGTATTCGATTTTTGGGCCTTGAGTCTCCACTTGGGGCAGATACAGTCTTTTCTTCTATGGCCGGGACCTCCACGCGGGGTGTAGTGCTCCCCGAACTCATGGGCGATCCCAATTTCAAACTGTGGGCCGGGGCGACAGGTTTCATCTTGTCCCATCCCTCTTTGATGAAAACGTCATCTATCTCTGCATCGTCACCCACATCGGATGATGAATCCAAGTCTGAGGTGTCATATTCCTCAGCGTGCAAGTAGTTTCGGGTAGACACAGACACATTTTCCCCAGACGGTAATAGTTCCCGAGGGTCGGCTGTCCACACATCCAAAATAGTCCACTCATGCGAGAGATAGCCACAAATCCCAGACTCGAGCCCCCATGTGTAGCACACAGACCCTTCTGCTCCATCCATTTTTCTGCAGTAAGGCACACCTGCTACTTGCCCGTTGTCCAACTCCCGTTATGAAGAGGCGAGCGGTGTTAGATTTGGGCCTTGCGGCGAGTTACCTCTCCAGAATGGATTCCTGGTCTCCGTTGTCTAGGCGAAAGTCCCTTTTTGTAATAAAGCCAATGTCCACACAGGTGTAAAACCTAAGCAGCAAGGTTTTATTCTTTTCTTGAGGTAAAACTTGTAATAAAGAGAGAGTAGAAACGACAAATAGGGTAAGGTTCAGGCACACAACGCTTAGAGAACACTTTCGTCGCCACTCAAGCCTGAGTGGGTATTGCTCACCAGGATAGTCCCTATGAGAGCAGTCCTAGCAGCCGGAGTGGAGCACGGATGTCAGAGATAATAGATCCCCCTTTAGGTAGGCCTCCAGGCCTCTCCCCGAGATAGCAGTACCGTCGCTATCTCCGCCGGGACTGATCTTCCCCTGGAACTCCTTCCCTAAAGATGGGCCCCCTTCAACCGGGCAGCCTGGGATCCCTTTCCGAAGCGTAGGCCCTCGATAGGAGAGCTGGGCCTACTATACAGCAGTAGAGCCTCGGGCTAAAGGTGCCCGAGACCAAACACACGCATCCCGTGCCATGAGGGCCACGAGACACGCTTACTGGACCAGAGGTCCCCCCGAACTCCTTGGGGTCCCCCTGGAATCGCCTCATGGCATCTGCCCCTTTTGTACCCTCTCCCAGCATGCACAGTGGGTAGACCACGCCCACTGCATGGCTGCCGAGAGAGGACACCCAATGGCACTGCGATACCCCCTGCGGTTCAACCTGAGCCAAAGACGACCATCTCCAGGCAACAGGGAACTATACTGCCAGGCAGCACCGCACCCAGAGCAGAAGCAATTTAATATATAAACAGGTCTGAGCCGAACTATTAGCTCAGACCACCCTTAAATTTGCACATATAGCGTCCCATAAATTGGGATGGGCGCTACACTAGTAAAAAAAAAAAAAAAATTAATAAAAATGCTATAAAACTATCCCCTATTTTTAGTCACTATAACTTTTGTGCAAACCAATCAATAAACGCTTATTGCGATTTTTTTTTTTTTTACCAAAAATTTGTAGAAGAATATGTATCGGCCTAAACTTAGGAAAAAAAATTTTTATTTTTATTTTTATTTTTTTGGGGGGATATTTATTATAGCAAAAAGTCAAAAATATTGCATTTTGTCGCTTTATTTTTGTTTATAGCGCAAAAAATAAAAACTGCAGAGGTGATCAAATACCACCAAAAGATAGTTATATTTGTGGGAAAAAAAGGAAAGTCAATTTTGTTTGGGAGCCACATCACATGACCGCGCAATTGTCAGTTAAAGCAACGCAGTGCCGAATCGCCAAAAGTGGCCTGGTCTTTGGCCAGCCGAATGGTCCGGGGCTGAAGTGGTTAAAAGTCAAATTTTTTTTTGTTGCAAATACTATATTTGAGCCAGCTAAGCAATTATAGCAAGCTTAAATATTTTATTTGTACTCTGTTTTTAATAGCGTTTCCTGTACATCGCTAATGAGTAACTGTTGATATCACTGTAAACGTAAAGTTGAGACACTTTATCAGCTTAAAGTACAAATTGTGCCGCAATTTTAATTTTCCATCTTTCCTTCATAGGTTTTCTACACGGAGGTAATTAACGGTAAACATGTGAAACAGCTAACTCAGGATGTTCCTCTTAAATTGGATATGTTGAACTTGGTAAGTTACTTAATTATGTGAATATATGTAGAATGGCAATACTAAATTATTTACAAAAAGCAGCTACAGAAGACAACGTTCTTCCAATTAACAGGTGAAGGAGTTAGAAAGATAAGTAATGTATTAAAATTCATTCAAGCGAAAACTTTATGGTGCCTATCACCAAACAATGAAAGCTGTCCATTCCCTTCTTGACACCCTTGCTTGTTGAGGGGTAAAGGTGACGAAAATTTTAGGGATTTGGGTTTTCATATTTTTATCTCAATCTAAAACCTTCTTTATTCTATGAATTTGTTGTTTTTGCTGGCTAGTGGACAGTAAGTAAACCCTTTGATGCCAAAAAGTAATTGATGCCCAAATGCCCAGGCCAATTTTAGAAGCTTCAACAATATTTTTTTCAAGGATTTTTTAACCATAATGCCGCGTACACAGGATCATTTTTCCCGTCGGGAAAAATGACATTTTTTTTTTTCGCCGAGAAAAACGATCGTCTGTGGGCTTTATGCCGTTTTTCTCGTTGAGAAAAACGGCAGGAAAAACGACGAGAAAAATTAGAACATGTTCTAAATTTTCTCAACGTTTTTTCCATCATTTTTTTCCGCGGCAGTTTTCCCATAGGGAGACACTGCCGCGGAGCCCACAGACGGTCGTTTTTCTCGACAAAGAAAAAAATGACGGGAAAAACGGTCGTGTGTGGGGGAAAATGCCGTTCCCTCGTTTTTCATTTAATTTCATGTCGTGATTCACGGCGGTGTTTTCACCGCCGTGAATCACGATCGTGTGTACGCGGCATAATGGTTTAGTGGTTCATTTTTTTTCAAGTTTTGTAGGATTTTAAACAGATACTCTTTATATTATTGAGCTCTATAGACAGGCTTCTTTTTAACCAAGGACCAAAGGAGAGTCTGGAAAATGTTAAAAGGAGCCAAGAGCGCCATCTTCTTGCTGAATATGAAAATACAAAAAATCTTAAGCAATATTTCATATTTGGAAATGTAATTCGTTTTAAAAGAAATGTATTCAAATTCACTGTACATACACTATATTGTCAAAAGTATTGGGACAATAGGGTTCCATATAGAGTTGTAGCTATAACAGTTTCAGCTCTTCTGGAAAGGCTGTCCACAAGGTTTAGGAGTGTGTCTATGGGAATGTTCGATCATTTATCCAGAAGCGCATTTGTGAGGTCAGGCACTGATGGTGGACAAGAAGGCCTGGCTCGCAGTCTCTGCTCTAATTTAGCCCAAGGGTGTTCTGTTGGGTTGAGGTCAGGACTCTGTGCAGGCCAGTCAAATTCCTCCACCCCTGCTTTGTGTACTGATGTGCACTCATGTTAGAACAGGAAGGGGCCATCCCCAAACTGTTCCCACAAAGTTTGGAGCATGAAACTGTCCAAAATGTCTTGTATGCTGTCGCCTTAAGAGTTCCCACACCATAATGCCCCCTCCACCAAATGATTTGGACCGGTGCACAAAGCAGGGTCCGTAAAGACACGGATGATCGAGTTTGTGGTTGAGCAACTTGACTGGCCTGCACATAGACACACTCCTAAACCTTGTGGACAGCCTTCACAGAAGAATTGAAGCTGTTATAGCTGCAAAGGGTGGGCCAACTCAATATCAACTGATTTTGGACAGTGAGATGAGATGTGAAGGCCTGGCTCACAGTCTCCGCTCTAATTCATCCCAAAGGTGTTCTATTGGGTTGAGGTCAGGACTAGGTGCAGATCAGTCAAGTTCCTCCACCCCAAACTCGCTCACCCATGTCTTTATGGACCTTGCTTTGTGCACTCCTAAACCTTGTGGACAGCTTTCCCAGAAGAGTTGAAGCTGTTATAGCTGCAAAGTGTGGGCCAACTCAATATTGAACCCTACGGACTAAGACTGGGATGCCATTAAAGTGTGCGTGTAAAGGCAGGTGTCCCAATACTTTTGACAAAATAGCATCCCAGTCTTAGTCCGTAGGGTTCAATATTGAGTTGGCCCACCCTTTGCAGCTATAACGGCTTCAATTCTTCTGGGAAGGCTGTCCACAAGGTTTAGGAGTGTGTCTATGGGAATGTTTGACCATTCTTCCAGAAGAATATACAAAAAATGTAGCGCTATGCATAAAAAATTAACACCCAAGTGTAGTGCTCAAAGTGAATGAGTCTTGAAAAGTCTGTACAAATAAGTCCAGAATACAAAAAGTGCTGAAAAAGTCTCTGATGACCATTCAAAAAGTGGATAGTGTTGAAGCTTCCAAGATACAATGGTGACTTTCAAAAGAACAAGTGACTGTAACATGACCACCACCACATAGAAAGGAGGCTTACCAGATGGAATGGACCCAATGGACATACGTCTATAGGGTCAGCTAGGCTTGATATATATATATATATATCTATGGATATGGGGTCCCAGCTGGCATTGCACACATATATATCCAAGATCCAGGATCAAATGATGTCGCCAAATCTCCAAGCCCGATAGAATAGTGGAATAGCTCACAATGGGACCATAGTGGAAGAAAGATGCAATGCCAGCTGGGACCCCATATCCATAGATATATATATATCAAGCCTAGCTGACCTTATAGACGTATGGCCATTGGGTCCATTCCATCTGGTAAGCCTCCTTTCTATGTGGTGGTGGTCATGTTACAGTCACTTGTTCTTTTGAAAGTCACCATTGTATCTTGGAAGCTTCAACACTATCCACTTTTTGAATGGTCATCAGAGACTTTTTCAGCACTTTTTGTATTTTGGACTTATTTGTACAGACTTTTCAAGACTCATTCACTTTGAGCACTACACTTGGGTGTTCATTTTTCATGCATAGCGCTACATTTTTTGTATATTGTTTGTTTTTGCTCTTTTCACAGGCATTGTAGCTGCTCATATGTGTTAGTAGCGCGAATATTGTTTGTATTTCGTTCTTCCAGAAGAGCATTTTGAGGTCAGGCACTGATGTTGGATGAGAAGGACTGGCTCACAGTCTCCAGTCTAATTGATCCCAAAGTTGTTCCATCAGTTTGAGGTCAGGACTCTGGGCAGGCCAATCAAGTTTCTCCACCCCAAACTCGCTGGAAACAGTTTGGGGATGGCCCCTTCCTGTTCCTACATGACTGCGCACCAGTGCACAAAGCAAGGTCCATAAAGACATGGATGAGCGAGTTTGGGGTGGAGGAACTTGACTGATCTGCACCTAGTCCTGACCTCAACCCAATAGAACGCCTTTGGGATGAATTAGAGAAGAGACTGCAAGCCAGGCCTTCTTGTCCAACACGAGTGCCTGACCTCACAAATGCACTTCTGGAAGAATAGTCAAACATTGTAAAGTCGTGTTTTATTTTTCTATAAAAATAATAAACAGGTTATACTTACCTGCTCTGTGTAATGGTTTTGCACAGGACAGCTCGGATCCTCCTCTTCTCAGGTCCCTCTTCGATGCTCCTGGCCCCTCCCTCCTGTTCAGTGCCCCCACAGCAAGCAGCTTGCTATGGGGGCACCCGAGCCGTGCTTCATCTCTGTGTATCCATTCAGACACAGAGCTGCGGTTTTTCCCCGCCCCTCTCTCTCCTTATTGGCTAACTGACTTTGATTGACAGCAGCGGAAGCTAATGGAGCCGCTGCTGCTTCTTAGCCAATAAGAAGGGAGAACGCCGGATGTTTGAGACACTCGTGGACATTGCTAGACAGAGATGGAGCTCAGGTAAGTATTAGGGGGGCTGAGGGGGGCTGCTGCAGACAGAAGGCTTTTTATCCTAATACATGGAATGTATTAAGATAAAAAACTGTCTGACTTTACAACCACTTTAAATGCTATTCCCACTGTGAGAAATATGAAGGCTACCACTTATAACTTCTTCTTCAACTTCTAGTTGCCTGGCCGTCTCTGGCTTTAATGCCCAGCTCTGGGCTGATAAAAAAGGATCCCTTGCAGTGTGGCTGTACTTACATGGCAAGAGATAATAGCTTGTTTTGTCTAGGGGAGAAGAGAAACAGTTTTACTTACTTGATCCTCTTGCTCTCCTGACAGGCGGCCTTCCCCTATGATCTAGTGGTGGACTGTCCCTTGGTGTCCTCAATTCCAGAGCATGGCTATGGACCCTGTTTTGGAATTGATGATGATAGCACCTTAGACCGGTGAAGAATGGGGGTGCGGATGCTTTGGGGACTAGTGGAGAGTCGGGTAAATCTTTTTTTTTTTTTACAAAAACAAGCAATTACCCTTGGAGTGGAGCTGTGCCTCACTGTAAGGGACAATGGTTATTTTCCCAGAGTTTGACTTTAATACTTTTTGAGTGTGATTGATAGTCATGCAAAGAAAAATTCACAGCATATTCATACCTGCCTTTTTATCCTTTATATTATTGCTATAACAAGGGGCTGATAATCCCCCTATGAGATAATATATTTGTAGTGACTTATTCCCTGTATTAAGACATCAGTTAGACCCCCTAATGTTTTCCCTGCACTGTGCCTGAGCTGATTGAGTACAGAAAATACCTGATAGCTCCTACATTCTCTACTGTTGGCTGTCAAATATTGTTAGCAGTAAAGAGGTAGGATCACTAAACAGTTGTTTACTGGCTCTACACCCTTCTGCTATCCTAAGGCTTGGTTCACACCTACTCTGTGCCCTCTTTCCTATGTGTCATGTGAAGGACAGCCCATTCATTTCAATGGGCTGGCCTTACGCATAAAAATCACAGAAAATATGTCCTTGACTCTTTGGCACTCCAAGATGCATGGGGTTCGTAGATGCGTGGGGGTTCCATTAACAATTAATGGCACCATAGCGCATCTGCTAAATGGCAGCATGTTTCTAAGTGTGTTGGGAAAACACGCAATTTTGCTTGCATTCCTGAAATGCAAAGGTCTAAATGTCAGACATCCAAGTCTCCCGCGAGTCGCGGGAGTCTCCCGCATCTGGCTGCGGGCTCCCAGAAACCCGCGAGCGCCGGGCGATCTCCCGACTGGGCCTGTTCCTCAGCCACAGACAGAAGACAGAGCAGCCCAAACGGGCGAATGGAGTAAGGCCGCTGCGGCCGCTTGGGCGGCTCTGTCTTCTGTCTGTGGCCAGGAGAGGGGGCGGGAGGTTCCGCTGATGGACACTGATGAGGTGGCACTGAAAGATACTGATAAGGCTGCACTGGTGGGCACTGATAGGCTGAACTGGTGGGCACTGATAGGCTGAACTGGTGGGCACTGATGAGATGGCATTTATGGACACTGATCAGCTGCACTTATGGACACTTATAGGCTGCACTGATGGGCACTGATGAGGTGGCACTGATGGACACTGATAGGCATCACTGGTGGGCACTGATGGGTGACACTGATGGGCTGCACTGATGAACACTGATGGGCTGCACTGGTAGGCACTGATGAGGTGGCACGAATGGACACTGATGGTCACTGATAGGCTGCATTGATGGACATTGATGGGCTGCACTGGTGGGCACTGATGAGGTGGCACTGATGGACACTGATAGGCTGCATTTAATTGGCACTGATCAGGCTGCATTTAATTGGCAATGGTAAGGCTGCATTTGATTGGGGGGAAAGGGGGAAGGCAGTGCCAGCACGAAGCGTCACCTCCCTGAAATTAGTTTGCAACCTCCCTGAAATGAGTTTTTGCAGGTTGGGATGTCTGAAATGTGGCCTGAATGCCGCTCACCATTTTGAATGCCTGGGACTAATCCCAAGCATTGCTCAAGCACAGGATTCAATGTGAAAATGGTTATGCCAACTAATGCTCGGGTTTAAGTGTTTTTACATTTTTTATATTTTAAACACATCTGCTATAAGTACCTGAATTCTGTCTTTATATTATAGTAGTAGTAGTTTATTTCGAACATGTAAAAAATATAAACATAAAATCTTCTTGTAATTCTTAGCAGCACACATATTGGAGGGGGAAGGATAACAATAAGCCAGTCAGTGCCCTATTGTTTTTTATAGTGTTGGTAGGTTAACACTGTAAACACGCTTATACTATAGAAGAGGCAGGTACAGCAATCACCTCATCCTTTTGTTGCTTCTCCTTTATTGGCTAATTTAAATCAGACTAGGGGGTGAGTCCTTGACCAATCTGTGCTGCGTTACTGCACCGGAGGTCAAGGACCTGGCTATGGTATTCAGCAGTGGTGCTCCGGCCACAAAGCTGTCTATATAGATTTAGGAATTCTTTAGTAGCTAGGTCTGAACCGATATACAGTGGGTACGGAAAGTATTCAGACCCCCTTACATTTTTCACTCTTTGTTATATTGCAGCCATTTGCTAAAATCATTTAAGTTCCTTTTTTTCCCCTCATTAATGTACACACAGCACCCCATATTGACAGAAAAACACAGAATTGTTGACATTTTTGCAGATTTATTAAAAAAGAAAAACTGAAATATCACATGGTCCTAAGTATTCAGACCCTTTGCTGTGACACTCATATATTTAACTCAGGTGCTGTCCATTTCTTCTGATCATCCTTGAGATGGTTCTACACCTTCATTTGAGTCCAGCTGTGTTTGATTATACTGATTGGACTTGATTAGGAAAGCCACACACCTGTCTATACAAGACCTTACAGCTCACAGTGCATGTCAGAGAAAATGAGAATTATGAGGTCAAAGGAACTGCCTGAAGAGCTCAGACAGAATTGTGGCAAGGCACAGATCTGGCCAAGGTAACAAAAAAATTTCTGCTGCACTTAAGGTTTCTAAGAGCACAGTGGCCTCCATAATCCTTAACTGGAAGACATTTGGGACGACCAGAACCCTTCCTAGAGCTGGGCGTCCGACCAAACTGAGCTATCGGGGCAGAAGAGCCTTTTTGAGAGAGGAAAATAGGAACCCAAAGATCACTGTGGCTGAGCTCCAGAGATGCAGTCCGGAGATGGGAGAAAGTTGTAGAAAGTCAACCATCACTGCAGCCCTCCACCAGTCGGGGCTTTATGGCAGAGTGGCCCGACGGAAGCCTCTCCTCAGTGCAAGACACATGAAAGCCCGCATGGAGTTTGCTAAAAAAAACACCTGAAGGATTCCAAGATGGTGAGAAATAAGATTCTCTGGTCTGATGAGACCTAGATAGAACTTTTTGGCCTTAATTCTAAGCGGTATGTGTGGAGAAAACCAGGCACTGCTCATCATCTGTCCAATACAGCCCCAACAGTGAAGCATGGTGGTGGCAGCATCATGCTGTGGGGGTGTTTTTCAGCTGCAGGGACAGGACGACTGGTTGCAATTGAGGGAAAGATGAATGCAGCCAAGTACAGGGATATCCTGGACGAAAACCTTCTCCAGAGTGCTCAGGACCTCAGACTGGGCCGAAGGTTTACCTTCCAACAAGACAATGACCCTAAGCACACAGCTAAAATAACGAAGGAGTGGCTTCACAACAACTCTGTGACTGTTCTTGAATGGCCCAGCCAGAGCCCTGACTTAAACCCAATTGAGCATCTCTGGAGAGACCTAAAAATGGCCGTCCACCAATGTCTACCATCCAACCTGACAGAACTGGAGAGGATCTGCAAGGAGGAATGGCAGAGGATCCCCAAATCCAGGTGTGAAAAACTTGTTGCATCTTTCCCAAAAAGACTCATGGCTGTATTAGATCAAAAGGTTCCTTCTACTAAATACTGAGCAAAGGGTCTGAATACTTAGGACCATGTGATATTTCAGTTTTTCTTTTTTAATAAATCTGCAAAAATGTCAACAATTCTGTGTTTTTCTGTCAATATGGGGTGCTGTGTGTACATTAATGAGGAAAAAAAATGAACTTAAATGATTTTAGCAAATTGCTGCAATATAACAAAGAGTGAAAAATTTAAGGGGGTCTGAATACTTTCCGTACCCACTGTATGTATTCCTATTAAGCTGTTTGCCTGGAGACTAGCATTACGGGGACCTGTCCTTTTATCAACTTTGGTATGAGTGCCGCATATTGTTTTTCTCATCCATCTTTGTGAACATACTGTAGCTCATCTAATCTATTTCCACAGCTGAGTGCCTTGCTAGGAGCCCTTTCCACAAGTTTTCTATTTAATTTGGCACATTTTGAATGTGATCCATAAATGCTATTTTAAAAGCTCTTTCATAAAGGAAAAATAGCTAAACGGTGAAACTTTTCTCTTTCAGGGACAACTAGATGCGGTGGAAACATTTGTAAGTACCTCTGCCGCTCAGCTGGTTATGTCACAGATGTACGTTTGTATTGTGGATGAGGCTATTATTACGCAGCAGTGTTAATGGACTTGTGACGGACTTGTGGAATATAAAAATGCAGCAGATGCTCTGCAAGAGTTTTACTTTGTACTGTAATTAAAGCAGTCATACCACTGAGTCATCCCACTTCACACATGTTACCGGAGCATGCAATTTCTTCCAAAATATACCAAAAAAAAATTCAGAACAATTTTTGCAGAATCATTGCCATCTGTCAGTTGTGGACGTAAAGAACATAACTCTTTCACTGCTTAGTAAATTTATAGTTTATATATTATATAAAGGAATAGCATTATATAGCATAGAGTGTCAGAGGTGAACAATAATGAGAAACATCAGGGCATCTTTCTAGAGCATATGCTAAATTGTAAATGGATCTATATTGACAAAGTGTGTGTGTATATATTTATATACAGTATCTCACAAAAGTGAGTACACCCCTCACATGTTTGTCAATATTTTATTATATCTTTTTATGTGATAACACTGAAGAAATTACACTTTGCTACAATGTAAAGTAGTGAGTGTACAGCTTGTATAACTGTAAATTTGCTGTCCCCTCAAAATAACTCAACACACAGCCATTAACCACTTCAGCCCCGGAAGAATTTACCCCCTTCCTGACCAGAGCACTTTTTGCGATTCGCCTTTGCGTCTCTTTAACTGACAATTGCCCGGTCGTGCGATGTTGCACCCAAACAAAATTTATGTCCTTTTTTTCCCCACAAATAGAGCTTTCTTTTGGTGGTATTTGATCACCTCTGCGGTTTTTATTTCTTGCGCTATAAACAAAGAAAGAGTGACAATTTTGAAAAAAAATAAAAATATTTTTTACTTTTTGCTATAATAAATATCCCCAAAAAATATAATAAAAAAAACGAATTTCTTTCTCATTTTAGGCCGATACGTATTCTTCTACATATTTATGGTAAAATAAATAAGCGTTTATTGATTGGTTTGCACAAAAGGTATAGCTTCTACAAATTAGGGGATAGTTTTATGGCATTTTTATTATTATTTTTTTTTATTAGTAATGGTGGCGATCAGCGATTTTTATCGTGACTGCGACATTGTGGCGGACACATCGGACACTTTTGACACTATTTTGGGAGCATTCACATTTACACAGCGATCAGTGCTATAAAAATTATTGTGTAAATTACACTGGCAGGGAAGGGGTTAAACACTAGGGGGCGATGAAGGGGTTAAGTGTGTCCTAGGGAGTGATTCTAACTGTGGGGGGGCTGGGCTACAAGTGACATGACAGTGATCACTGCTCCTGATGACAGTAGATCACTGTCCTGTCACTAGGCAGAACAGGGAAATGCCTTGTTTACATAGCACGCGCCTGCCGACGTATATCGTCGTTAGACGGTCGGCAAGTGGTTAATGTCTAAACCGCTGGCAACAAAAGCGAGTACACCCCTAAGTGAATATGTCCACATTGGGCCCAATTAACCCTCTTGGGCATGGAGTTCACCAGAGCTTCACAGGTTGCCACTGGAGTCCTCTTCCCCTCCTCCATGATGACATCACAGAGCTGGTGGATGTTAGAGAACTCGCGCTCCTCCACCTTCCATTTGAGGATGTCCCACAGATGCTCAATAGGGTTTAGGTCTGGAGACAAGCTTGGCCAGTCCATCACCTTTACCCTCATCTTCTTTAGCAAGGCAGTGGTTTAGACATTAATGGCTATGTGTTGAACTATTTTGAGGGGACAGCAAATTTACACTGTTATACAAGCTGTACACTCACTACTTTACATTGTAGCAAAGTGTAATTTCTTCAGTGTTGTTACATTTATTTATTTATTTCAGGTACTTATATAGCGCCGTCAATTTACGCAGCGCTTTACATATACATTGTACATTCACATCAGTCCCTACCCTCAAGGAGCTCACATGAAAAGATATACCGTATATACTCGAGTATAAGCCGACGCGAGTATAAGCCGAGGTACCTACTTTTACCAGAAAAAACTGGGAAAATTTATTGACTCGAGTATAAGCCGAGGGGGGGGGGGATGTGCCCATTGCCCAACCTTACTGTGCCCATTGGCATCTCACTCTGCCACCTCACTGCCCATTGTCACCTCACTGTGCCCATTGTCGTCTTACTGTGCCCCCTTACTGTGCCCACTGCCATCTCACTGCCCACTGTCACCTCACTGTGCCCCCTTACTGTGTCCATTGCCGCCTCCCTGTGCCCGAGTCAGTACCTCAAAATCTTGTAATTCCGCGGCGGCGTCCATTGTTCAAATCTCGCGCCGTTCTCCCTGTCCCTTCCGTGATAGGCGTTTCCAGCAAACACTGTGTTGAGTGTTTGTGCCTATCACGGAGGTCCTCTCATTCGCCGACTCCGTTTCCCAGCAGGCACTGTGTTCAGTGCTCGGCCAATCACGGACGTCGGACAAGAGGACCTCCGTGATAGGCGCAAACACTCATCACAGTGTTTTCTGGAAACGCCTATCGCCGAAGGGACAGGGAGAACGGCGCGAGATTTGAACAATAGACGCCGGCCGCATAATTTCACGATTTTGAGGTACTGACTCGAGTATAAGCCGAGGGGTATACTTTCAGCCCTAAAAAAGGGCTGAAAAACTCGGCTTATACTCGAGTATATACGGTAATAAAATATTTACAAAAATGTGAGGGATGTACACACTTTTGTGAGATACTGTATATATATATATATATATATATATATATATATATATATATATATCAGCAATCTCAGAAGATCTTGGCTGTCTATATTTTCATAATTTTATTTTGTTATATCTCCAATCAGAAAACTGCTCTTGGCAACCTACAGCCAGGAACTCTGCATCGGGTTAGTGTTGGCGCCTACAGCTGGGCAGGAAAAGGAAGAGCCAGTATGCCAAGAGATGTGTCCACGTTATCCCAAGGTGAGAAGATAAATGACATGACTTCTGTATCCGAGTGGCTGTCAAATATCTGAATTCCTGGACAAACACATGAGCACGCCCAGTCCTAGGTGCCCACTGCCCAAATGCTCTTTAGCATCATAAAACCCAGTGAATTGGTGTAAATGGTCAACCTGTTATGTTATATGGCCTGTTTACATCCAAGCAGAGCCAACAGTGTTCTTTATTGACACTGTACCTACTTTTCTTACTTTTGATCCCCATATCAGATAGTTACATAGTTACATAGTTAGTCAGGTTGAAAAAAGACACAAGTCCATCCAGTTCAACCATAAAAATAAATAAATAAATAATATCGTACAATCCCATATACCCAATCTATGCCCACAGTTGATCCAGAGGAAGGCAAAAAACCCCAGCAGAGCATGATCCAATTTGCTACAGCAGGGGAAAAAATTCCTTCCTGATCCCCCGAGAGGCAATCGGATATTCCCCGGATCAACTTTACCTATAAATGTTAGTACTCAGTTATATTATGTACATTTAGGAAAGAATCCAGGCCCTTCTTAAAGAAATCTACTGAGCTGGCCAGAACCACCTCTTCCGGGGGGTCTATTCCACATTTTCACAGCTCTTACTGTGAAGAAACCTTTCCGTATTTGGAGATTAAATCTCTTTTCCTCTAGACGTAAAGAGTGCCCCCTTGTCCTTTGTGTGGACCATAAAGTGAATAACTCAACACCAAGTTCACTATATGGACCTCTTATATATTTGTACATGTTGATCATATCCCCCCTTAATCTCCTCTTCTCAAGAGACAATAAATTCAGTTCCTCTAATCTTTCATCATAGCTGAGCTCCTTCATGCCTCTTATCAGTTTGGTTGCCCTTCTCTGCACTTTCTCCAGTTCCCCAAAATCCTTTTTGAGAACTGGGGCCCAAAACTGAACTGCATATTCCAGATGAGGTCTTTCTAATGATTTGTACAGGGGCAAAATGATATCTCTCTCTCTGGAGTCCATACCTCTCTTAATACAAGAAAGGACTTTGCTCGCTTTGGAAACCGCAGCTTGGCGATGCATGCTATTATTGAGCTTATGATCTACCAAAACCCACAGATCCTTCTCCACTATGGATCCCCCCGGTTATACTCCCCCTAGTATGTATGATGCATGGAAAGGAAAAAATTGCGCTATTTGAAAAGTCCTGATGGTATAGTATTGCGCAGTCCAACACAAACGTATGACAATGTTGCAACACCCAGTGAGCAGGTCATAGGCAAGTGTACCACCACCAATTGAAATTCCTGCTTACCAGATAGCAAGCTCAGTAAGCAGATGGCTCAAGCACAGCCCAGGCCTTTCTCCTAATAAATGATCACAGAGATTCCTTATGCATGGCAAAGACTTCCACGTCCCGGTATGTTGAGCCCCACAGATTCTGTATGTATTGAAGCATTTAATCCAAAAAATAATAAGAAAGGAACATCATAGCGTAACACCGTCTCATTTGAATGTTACTTAAGTGCAATATCTAGACCAACATATGCACATGAAGCACCCAGTGAATAGATCCTTGGACGCGTGCACCACCACCACATAAAGATCCTGCTTACCAGATAGTAAACAAAGGGTTACAGATGGCTAAACCCAGCTAGGGCCTTTGACAAACAGAGAGTGGATAAATCCTTGGACGCGTGCACCACCACCACATAAAAATCCTGCTTACCAGATATTAGCTAAAGAATTGCAGATGGCTAAACCCAGCCAGGGCCTTTACTTCACAGGAATGTCACAGCTAATATGAATGGGCTGATAGGACTCTCAGGAAAACCATCCAGCAATATGTGTTCACGTGGGGGGTAGCAATATTCAGCCCAAAAGCAAGATAGAGCGGACCATAGCGTAAAAACGTATAAAACGTATTTATTGGAACAAATAAAATTACACTTACAGTCCCGCAATAGTGTATTCGTGATAAAAATGAACAGCTGGCCGGCTAGAAGCAATCCCCGTCCTCAACGCGAGACAGCGCGGTGACGTCAGCACGCACCTCCTCAGACGCCTTTCGTCATACCAGACATTATCAATTATCATTGATAATGTCTGGTATGACGAAACGTGTCTGAGGATGTTTTTACGTTATGGTCCGCTCTATCTATCATAAAACTATCCCCTATTTTGTAGACGCTATAACTTTTGCGCAAACCAATCAATAAACGCTTATTGTGATTTTTTTTACCAAAAATATATAGAAGAATACGTATCAGCCTAAACTGAGGAAAAAAAACGTTTTTTTATATATTTTTTGGGGATATTTATTATAGCAAAAAGTAAAAAAATATTGAATTGTTTTTTAAAATTTCTATTTTTGTTTATAGCGCAAAAAATAAAAGCCGCAGAGGTGATCAAATGCCACCAAAAGAAAGCTCTTGTGGGGAAAAAAGGACGTCAATTTTGTTTGGGAACCATGTCGCACGACCGCGCAATTGTCAGTTAAAGCGACGCAGTGCCGAATCACAAAAAGGGGCCTGGTCCTTTAGCAACAAAATGGTCCGGGGCTTAAGTGGTTAAAATGTTTTTTTCCAGCAAGAACTCGTCTATGTGGTCTTTTATCAATCTTTCTAGTATCTTCCCAACTATAGAAGTTAAACTAACAGGTCTATAGTTACTTGGTAAAGACTTTGTTCCCTTTTTAAATATAGGCACCACGTTCGCCCTGCGCCAATCCAGTGGTACTATTCCTGTCATTAATGTGTCCCTAAAAATCAATTCTTATAGGATCCGTGGGTGGATTCCATCTGGTCCAGGTGCTTTATCCACCTTTAATCTACCTAAATATTGCAGATAGCTTAGTATTTAGGTGATATAAACAGTGTTCTGGTATATAGAGAGATTAATGATAATCGCAGAACGCACTTGTGGGACTCTTTGTTTGGCTTTAGTAAAACACTGGTAATCAGCGGTGCAGTTATGTACACATTCAGGATACTTAGAAGTGGTTTGCCATTGATTTTTGTGTTGTTGTGTCGGTAATACTTCACAAATGAGCAGCGACTGATGTAGATGAATGTAATAAATCAATGTAGTAATCAGTTACAAATCGAATCCATGATCTGTCTCCAGAGATTATATGTGGATGTGGTTAGTGTTCGTCTTGCTTTGCCAATTCACACATTTCTGCATTGACTTTTGTTTCTTCTTCCTGCGGAGATTGGGATTTGATTTCTGTCGTTCTCTTTGTTGTAGATAAATGCCAAGTACCTGATTCCCCAGCCCAGCCCCAGGTTGTGGTTGTGTCAGATGTGGAGGTCGCTATTTCCTGGAAACCGAGCACCAGGGAGGGCAGCTCGCCTGTTCAGTACTATACAGTAACATATACAAGGTCAGTTATCAGTTTCTATTTTACAAATGCACTAAAAACTCTTTGGGGTTGATTTACTAAAAACTGGAGAGTAAAAAATCTGGTGCAGCTCTGCATAGAAACCAATCACCATCTCAGTTTTATTGTCAAAGCTTAATTGGACAAGCTGAAGTTAGAAGTCGATAGGTTACTACTGTATGTACAGCTGCACCAGATTCTGAGTGTTCCAGTTTTAGTTAAAGTGGTTGTAAACCCACTTTTTGGACTTCTACCTATAGGTAAGCCTAGAATAAGGCTTACCTATAGGTAGTGGAAATATCTTCTAAACGTGCGCCGTTTAGGAGATATTTCACTTGTAGTCCGCCGAAAATTCCAACGGTGCATGCGCGGGGAAGAAACAAAACTAAGTGCCGTTTCTTCCCTAGCCTGTGCCGTTAATCGTGGCTCCCGTGCGCATGCGCGGGAGTGACATCACGCGGCTCCGGCGAATCACAGAGCCGGAGTCCGCGGGCCGGAAGGGAAAGGGGCCGGAAGATGGACGCTGCCTACTATGGGGACATCGCTGGATTCTTTTGCAGGAAAGTGGCACATAATGGGCTAGTATGCGATGCATACTAGCCTTGTATGTTTTTCATTTGCAGGCTATACAGCGAGCAAAAGAGGAAGTAAAACCCATCAGGGTTTACTACCTCTTTAATCACCCCTTCTGGGATGGATTTACTGAAGGCAAATAGACTGTGCACTTTGCAAGTGCAGTTTCACTTATTTTTTACCTCATTTGCATTTATTAAAGGTAATGAGTGCAACTGCACTTGTAGAGTGCACAGTCTATTTGCCTTTAGCAAATCAACCCCATTAGTTCATTGCATTTCTGTTAAGCTTAATAGCTTAATATAATACCAAAGTTTTGTTTTGTTTTTCTAAAATAACAAACATGTTATACTTACCTTCTCTTCTTGGGTCCCACATCGGCAATCCTGGCCCCACCCTCCTGCCGGGTGCCCCCACAGCAAGCAGTTTGCTATGGGGGAACCCAAGCAGGCGGGCTCCCGATCTGCGGCTCTGTGTGTACATTTACACACGGAGCTGTGGCTCAGCCCCACCCCCTCCGTCTCCATGCCCTTCTGAAGTGGCCAGAGTGGGGAATTATCTGCTGGGAAGGTGTTTGTTACCGTGGAGAAGTGGGTCCAGTTGGGTTCCTTAACTACCCAGCCCCCCTTCCCTACAAAATCCCTGGACACCATGCCCCTGCCTTGGACACAATGAGGTGGGTGCCAAGAGCACCTGAAGCCAGGAGCAGTGTGTCATACATTACAGCCTTGTCCTCAGTACACATTCCCAGAGTGGACAATTGGTGAGCAAACTTTTTCAGTCATAAGCATCTGGATGCAGAGGAGTGGTCTATTTACCAGATGTATTCAGAGAAAAAAAATACATATCCTTTTTTCCATGGGTCTTTGGTCTAGTCATTATTATTATTGTAGCGGCCTCACCCCCTTCCTCTTCTTTATCGGTTACTCTGGCTCTGGTCTAGGGGTACCTTGGAAGGGAGAGTGAGATGCGCTACGGCCCATGTCCTCTAGATTGCAGGGTGTAAAGGTGAAGGCCAGTACCGGTTTACCCTCGGGCTGTGTTTGAACACTCAGAGCCAAGTCTGTTCTGCTGATAACCCCCTTTGCTCCCAGTAACTGGAGTACCACACACTGAAAAGGTCCAACACTTATTTATTCCATAACGGCAAACAAATAGTCCTTTGCGAGCAGACAGTTTGAGACCCATAGAACAGTTCAGTATTGGTGGGGAGTAGGTCAAGGCGTCACAGCGGGTTCCCCGCCCCGCTGTACCAGCGCCAGGGGAGGACAAAAAGGCACAGTCTTGCGGTGTGAGTTCAACCCCGGCCCCCGGCAACAACGCCACCTGTAGGCCGCAGGGAACCTCACACCACCAGAGTCCTCCAAGAACCATAAAAGGGTCTCAGATTACCTAGCAATCAGTGCATCTGGGTTACACTACCACCCAGATGCTTCCCTTAATTTCAAATACCCGCTACACTATTATTATTATTTAGGTACTTATATAGCGCCGTCAATTTACGCAGCACTTTACATATACAGTGTACATTCACATCGATCCCTACTCTCAAGGAGCTTACAATCTAAGGTCCCTAACTCACATTCATATACTAGGGCCAATTTAGACAGAAGCCAATTAACTTATCAGCATGTCTTTTGGAGTGTGGGAGGAAACCGGAGTACCCAGAGGAAACCCACGCAGGCACAGGGAGAACATGCAAACTCCAGGCAGGTAGTGTCCTGTTTGAGTCCTCTTCTTCTGCAGGTGGGGGTCAAGTCTTAAATGGCATAGCCCTGATCTCTGTAGCTTTCTCCTGTGAGTCTGTAGGCAGGTGCAATCCATTTTCTCCATTGTAGGTGGCGCTCGACCGCAGAGACACTGCAGTTGGAGGGAAGTCAAGGGGAACATGCTTGGGTCAGGCAGAACCTATTTAAGGCCCTAGCTCCCAGTCTTGGTGTGCATTTCGCATATGGGTAGTATAGGGAAAGGTCACCCGTCTATCAGGGACAGTGATTAGTGGTAGGGAGAGGTTCCAGAAGAGTAGGGAAAGGATAGTGGCACGCCATCCTTCCTGGAGACATCCCCATTGGGGTATGGACTGGCCAAGTCGCATTCTGCCCTTTAAGACAGATGCTGTCGACACATCTGAGACTTGCTCTGCTATACATCTAAAATAAGAATATCTGAGAGCGCTTGGTGCAATAACCGGGAATGTCAGGTAGTTACAAGATGTGCAATTAGAAGACGTGAGAGATTTCCTCTCTTTCTCTGCTATACACCGCTGTTGCATTCTGTGAGTGCTCCCAGTCGTAATTGCTGAACTTTAACATTACTACAAGTTCTGTTCTCTGCAACAGGAGTGTTTACCTCTGCACCACTCTGCACCTCCCCATAAGTCAGCTTACTGATTTCTCTTTTAAATATTTTATTGAGAATAATACAGTACAAGTTATTTATACAACTTTTTAGATTTATATATACATTTCAAAGACAGGGCTTCTCAAAAGCATAACAGAAAGTATGTATTATGTATACTTACTGTATATACTCGAGTATAAGCCGAGTTTTTAAGCACAGTTTTTTGTGCTGAAAATGCCCCCCTCGGCTTATACTCGAGTCACCTTTTTGCGCCTGATCTCCCGGAATTTGGGGAGCCGGTACCAGCCGGCCGTAGGCTCCCTGGACCCCAAACTTGGCACACATATAGCCACACTCTTCCTCTACAAGTGTGCAAAGTTTCTTGTCCGGGGGACCTACGGCCGGGGAGTACCGATTTTTCAAAACCGGGCACCCCTTCCATAGACTCCCACGTTAAACGGTAATTTCTCTGATGATTTTGGGGACCCGGTACCGGCCGGTCGTAGGTCCTCTGGACCCCAAACTTGGCACACATGTAGCCCCACTCTTCCTCTACACGTTTGCAAAGTTTCTTGTCCGGGGGACTTACGGCGGGGGAGCACATATTTTTCAAAGCCGGGCACCCCCTCCGTAGACTCCCATGTTAAACGTCAGACTAGTCATGGACACAGTGAGGCATGGACACAATGAGGCAAAGTGAGGCACACCCTAGGCTTATATTCGAGTCAATATGTTTTCACAGTTTTTGTGGTAAAATTAGGTGCCTCGGCTTATATTCGGGTCGGCTTATACTCGAGTATATACGATATATAGGTCAAAATATAATTTAGAAAACAAGTGTTGGGTTAAGACCAATATACTGTACTAAGTAAACAAATTGTAACATCAAAATTTAGACCATATAAAATAATTTACCTAGTGAAATGCTGAGGAGACCGGGTTTAACATAGTTTGAAAAATAAATTGTTACATGTAAAAGGGATAGAGGTAAAAGATGTTTCTATTCCAGGGCCAAGATCTACAGCTTACTGATTTCACCCCATGGGTAGGTTTTTGATGCTCTCATTCATTTGAATAAGCTATTAACTATTAACATTACATTGGCACCTGCAAGCAGATTGCAAGGGCAGTGTGTTTGAACGTGGTGTGCAAAACATGCATGGAGCACGCCTTTCCCGCATCACGTTCTGATGTGAACCAGCCCTAATGTCACTCAGAGGAGGACAACTGGCATTGGAATGCAGAGCAGAAAGTCTGCAAAAAACAGCACTGGAAAGGATGTGGGTATTGCAGCATAGGTGTTTTATTTTATTATATATATATATATATATATATATATATATATATATATATATATAAAATAGAAATAAATAATTATATATATATATATATATATAGAAAATTAAAGTGTTTTTTTTTTTTATAACAACCTGGAAGAGAAAGGCATAATGAGCTAATATGACTAGCATAATTGCTCATTATGCATCACTTACCTTAGGTCGGGGCCCCCGAAGCCGTCCTCGTCTCCCTCTTCAGGTTACTTCCGGGTATCGCCGCACCAGCCAATCACAGCGATTGCTGGGAAGTAGCCGATTTTGTGAATGGGATTAACCCCATGAATGCGCCGTTGTCTACGGCACGCATGCGCCGTAGACAGCGGCGCCTGTCATTTTTAGTAAATATCTCCTAAACCGTGTAGGTTTAGGAGATATTTCTTGCACCTACAGGTAAGCCTTAATCTAGGCTTACCTGTAGGTGCAAGTTGAAAAAGTGGGTTTACAACCACTTTAAGGTAGGTAAAGCCCACATAAAGTAACAGCTTCATACAAGGTGTTTAGCCCTTGGCACATAATACAAAGGAAGTTGAACAAGATGATAGATGTCATTACCATTCCACAGGTTTCAAAGGCAGATATAAAATCTGAGATATTACAAAGAACAAAGGGCATATGAAACAGGGTATAAAAAACTCATATACCTTAGACCAATTTTACACTGGGGCGTTTTTCAGGCGCTTTTGGGCTAAAAATAGCGCCTGAAAAATAACGAGGGCTTTCACACTGAGGCGATGCGCTGGAAGGACGTTAAAAAAACTCCTGCAAGCAGCATCTTTGGAGTGGTGAAGAAGCGGTGTATAAACCGCTCCTCCACTACTCCTGCCCATTGAAATGAATGGGCAACGCGGCTGAACCACTGGCAAAGCGCCGTTGCAGCATCGTTTTGTGGGTGGTTTTAACCCTTTTTCGGCCGTTAGCGGGGGTTTAAAGCGACCCGCTAGCAGCCGAATACCTACGCAAAAATGACGGTAAAGCGTGCTTTACTGCCGACACCACCCCCCACCCCAGTGTGAAAGGGGTCTTAATAATGTGTAAGAAAAGGAGGGGTACCCTATGTAAATAATGTTAGCTTGAAACAAAAGGAATGGAGAAAAGTGGGAGAAAGCTGCTTTTTTATTTTAGGCCTTTGCTAATTAAATTTTAATTTAAAAGGTAAGTTGCTCGCTAATTGGCCTCTCCTGCGTAAGTCAAGATAAGGGGGTTTTCATCCAGTATCCCTGGCCTCTAATATCTACTTATTTCGGCAGATCCCACAGAGTGTTGGGGAGTAATAAAAAACAACAAAAAAAACACTAACAGTAAATAATTAAAGAGAGAATATTAAAAATGAAATCTAAATAAAATACTTAGGGGTGTTCATTGTTCACTTTAATAGAAAATTCTGATATTTTCATAACTTCTAATTAAACTTGTTCATGGTTTTCACTGACTGAAATCAGATTTTTCATCTTATGCTGTGAATTTCCCAGCTGTGTGGACAGTGTACTGGTGGTATGCCATTTTTCCATATTGGCACCGTTTCTCTTCCTAATTACTGCTTTATTACAACATATTCATTTTCTTTTTATTGCCCCGTTATGTCTTAAATAAGTTATGACAGAAAAAAGGACATTGGAGAGCCTTTGTATTTTTATTTTTGCTTTCCAGTATAAAGTGTGCTTGGAATGTCAAATAAAATCCACAATGAAAACTATGGCGGTCACATCAGTTGCACAAGCAATGTTGTAAACGTTTCCAGGAATTCCAGATGGAAATTTGGTCATTAAACATTCAGCTACTGTCTAAAGTCTTCTGAAAGCTTTAAAAGGAATGTATACGCTGTCCAGTTACACTGTCTAATTTTTTTAATTATATATGTGCATATTTACACATTACATCCATAGGCTCTACTTCATGCATGCTCAACCTGTAGCCCTCTGGCTTTTGCAGAATTACAAGTCCCACCATGGCTTTGGCAGTCCTGCTTGTAATGCCCTGTACACACGATCGGATTTCCGATGGAATTTTCCGTCGGAATTCCGATGAAGCTGACTTTCACCAGTCTTGCCTACACACCATCAGACAAAATTCCGACCGTCCAAAACGCTGTGACGTAAAACACTCAGACGAGCTGAGAAAAATGAAGTTCAATGCTTCTGAGCATGCGTCGGCTTCATTCTGAGCATGCGTGGGTTTTTTCTCCGTTGGAGTTCCAGACAGACGATCGGAAAAATGTAAAACATGTTCTATTTTTTAACACCGATGAAAAAAAGTCAGATGGGGCCCACACACGATCGTTTTTTCTGATGAAAAAAGTCCATCGGACTTTTTTCATCGGAAAAAACGACCATGTGTACAGGGCATAACTGTCAGCGGCTTGCAATGCCTCATGGGACTTGTAGTTCCGCAACAGCTAGAGGGCCACAGGTTGAGCGACCATGCGTCTACTTCCTAGTTTTCCTTGCATGTAGATGAGTCATTAAAACGAAAAGCTGCACTAAATATTATCCCCACAATACAAACACATTAGTCAACATCAATAAATAATTGTAAAAAATAATTTTCAAAAATCAAAAGTGATAATATACTATATAAATGTCCCAATATAATGTGAACAAATGACTACTAAAGTCCTAGCCACCAGAAAGGAATCCTACAAGGAAAGGTATCCAATAGTAACTAAAGGGCCTCTACCAGATGGCACAAATATGTGCTTACCAGATGGGAATGACCCTCTAATTAAAGAGAAGCCAAACCAAGCACCAGTATTGTAATTCTACCAGAATCACTCCTTGAATGGTCCACAAAAGACTGGATGTACCGTCAATCCTCATCACTAGTACAGTGTGAAACGTGTTGACCAGAGTGCTGTGACTTGTAGTGCAGTTTTTGATTTTGTATTTTACAATAAAGGCAATTTTTATTCGGAGTACGGCTGTCCAGAAGATTTTTTTCTTTTGTTTTGCCTCTAACGATCGTGGCGATACCTCACATGTGTGGTTTGAACACCGTTTTCATATGCGGCGCTACTCACGTATGCGTTCACTTCTACCTTTTTGTTTTTTATTTTTACACTGTTCTTTTTAAAAAAAAATGGTGTCACTTTTATTTCTATTACAAGGAATGTAAACATCCCTTGTAATAGAAAAAAAGCATGACAGGACCTCTTAAAGCGGAGGTTCCGCGGTCCATACATTTTTATTTTTTATATGCATTCTATGCAAGAACGTATGCATTGTAATTACTCACTTCTTCCGCGCTGGTAAAGATCCCCTGTCCGTTTTGCGATAAAAAAATACTTTATATAATGTTTCCTGCATTTCCCATTTTGCTTGTGGGCATCTTGAAGCCCACAAGCATATTCTTCCGGGTAGCGATGAATGCTTGACTCCCAGCATTCATCGCGGTATCTCGTGCATGTGCAGTGTTGACGGCGAGCAGCGCCGTCAACACTACCTGGTTGCCATCACAACGGGCATCAACAGTTAAAGTACACGCCCAGTTGTGATGCCATTCAACAAAAAAGAAACAGCGCTCTCGTCACGTGACCGGGTAGACGAGTCACGTGACGATTAAATTATCGTGATGTTTGGAAGGAAGGCGTAACTATATTACTCCTGGGAAGCAGGACAGTTTGCTCCCAGGAGACATTGCAGGACAATGTCACAGAAAAGGACACGCCTACTCCCGCGGGAGGAAATCCCGGAAGTAGGAATAAAGAAACAAGAATAAAGAAAACTGCACAGAAAAAAAAAAAAAGGTTAGTCTTTTAGTTATATACACGCAAAGAGGGACTGTTGACACGAAACTTCAAAATGTGGGTGAACCTCCGCTTTAAATATGAGATCTGGGGTCAAAAACACCTCGGGTCTCATATTTACACCAAAATGCAATAAAAAAAATAATTAAGTCATTTAAAAAAAAAAAAGTCCCTTTAAGAGCTATGGGCGAAAGTGACGTTTTTGACATCGCTTCCGCCCTGCATTGGTATGGAGACGTTTGGGGGCCATCTACCCCTCACTCATCTCCATACCTAACAGGGAGAAAAACCCGATCGCCTCCGCCGCTACTGACAGCTCCGGTAAGCGGCACCGGAGCGTGGCGGGAGGGGGGGGGCCGCCGATAAAAGTGATCTTCACTTCCCTGAACTCTGTGACACGTTTTCACTATACCCTGTGAGTAGGCACTGCTGTGTCACACATTTCACAGAGCCTGCCTTCTGACCTACAGAAGTACTGAGAGAAGGAGTTTCAGGAATCTGAGTCAGTACAGGAATCACTGCTTGCAGCCAGCAAGGTACCATGGGATATATAGTCCTGAGAAACTGAACGTAAACAGCAAAGGAGAAGCTGCAAATAATGCAGAGAGTCTGGCAGCCAGCAGACAGGCAGAACTCACAACATGAAAGGAGATTTTTCAAGTAAGCTGCCCTTCATGTTGCACGCTAGAATGTGCAAAAACAAGGGAAAGACATGATGTTGTCACGTCGCTGATATATAAATGCAGCTTAACCCCTTACGGACCGATCACCGTCGTTATATGTCGCTATACGTCGCTATTTTGAAGAGGAATATCGTTGTTATGGCAGCAGCTAGCTGCCATAACCCGGTATCCTCTTCCTCAGCAGGCGGTCTGCTTTCAGATAAAAGTGGTCTCCGCTGAAGAAGAGGATACCGGGTTATAGCAGCTAGCTGCTGCCATAACAACGATATTCCTCTTCAAAATACCGACTTATAACGACGACAGGCGGTCTGTAAGTGGTTAAGCTGCATTCATATATCAGTGATGTGACAGCATCATGTCTTTCCCTTGTTTTTGCACATTTTAGTGGAGACGTGTGGGGGCCATCTTCCCCACACTCATCTCCATACCTAACAGGGAGAAGAACCTGAATAAATCCAACATTCCAATTATGCTGGAGTCCTTCCAGGGATATCCACACCATCCAACACCAGAAAAAGAAAGTGCCCTCCACCATACAAAGTGCTCGCTTACCAGCTTGCATGGACCTTCTATTACAGGTCAGTGACGCTTGTGGCTTAAACCCAGCCAGGGCCTTTGTCCATCCAAAGGGGTTCAAAAGTCTGTGCATGGTGGGATTTGACATCTCCGTATCCTTTGAACCCCCTTGGATAGACAAAGTATACCACCAGCCACCACTGGAAGAGAATACATGAATCTAGTACCCTGCAAAGTTTACCCCCTTCTCTCCGCTTGACATTCTCAGGGACATACAGTATCTACCCATCTAGGGCAGTCTTAGTAAATTGTATGTCAGCTGCCCTATTTGTGAAAAGATCATGATTAACTACCTTGCGCCCGCCGTACGACTATGTACGGCCGCAAGGTGGCTCTTAAATGCCGGGAGGCCGTCTTTTTACAGCCTCCGCTCCTCTGGCCACTGGGGGGCGCCCGAGTGCCGCGGGCGGCACGCGTACATGCCCGGCGCATCACTGTAATGCGGATGCGCGTGCCTGGCGGCCGCGATGTCCGCCAAGTACCCGCGATCGGCCGGTACACAGACAAGGATGTGGATCTCTGTGTGTAAACACAGAGATCCACGTCCTGTCAGGGAGAGGGGACCGATGCTATGTCCCTTGTACATAGGGACACAGATTGGTCACCTCCCCCAGTCAGTCCCCTCCCCCCCACAGTAGTAATCACTCATAGGGAACACATTTAACCCCTTACTTGCCCCCTAGTGTTAACCCCTTCCCTGCCAGTCACAGTAATCAGTGCATATTTATAGCACTAATCGCTGTATAAATGTGAATGGTCCCAAAATAGTGTCAAAAGTGTCCGCTGTGTCCGCCATTATGTCGCAGTCACGAAAAAAATCATTGATCGCCGCCATTACTAGTAAAAAAAAAAATTATAAAAATGCCATAAAACTACCCCCTATTTTGTAAACGCTATAACGTTTGCGAAAACCAATCAATAAACGCCGTTTGCGTTTTTTTTTTTTTTTACCAAAAATATGTAGAAGAATACGTATCGGCCTAAACTGAGGGAAACATTTTTTTTATTTTTTTTAAATGGGGATATTTATTATAGCGAAAATCAAAAAATATTGTGTTTTTTTCAAAATTGTCGCTCTTTCTTTGTTTATAGCGCAAAAAATAAAAACCGCAGAGGTGATCAAATACCACCAAAAGAAAGCTCTATTTGTGGGAAAAAAAGGACGTAAATTTTGTTTGGGAACCACGTCACACGACCGCGCAATTGTCATTCAAAGCGTGACAGTGCCAAAAGCTGAAATTTCGTCTGGGCAGGAAGGGGGTATATGTGCCCAGTAAGCAAGTGGTTAATTCTTAAAATTAAGGGGCGTGTAATAAATCTAATTTTCTTAAACAGGAACTACATTCCACGATATGAAGCAGATTGTTATCATTGGCTGACTATGATCACAATTCCCTACGCTCCCATAACCAGCTTCCTAACACACAAACAATCTCATTCCTTCCTATAGCCTCTTTGTGTGTCTGTGATATTAACATGCTGAATTTGTTTTACTTGTGATGACCCTGACCTGACACAGAAGGATAATGACATGGCATCCTGACTCATCCTCAGGAAGTGAATTAAAATTCAATAAGTAATCAGATGTGCTGATAATGGTATTTATGGCATGGCCATATTGTATATCTCATTTATTCTTCATATAAAAATAAAATGACTTCTTGTTACGCTCTGGTTTTGCTCTACACTACAAGACTTTTCAGACTGAGCTTGTATTGTTTTTCTTTTTTTTTTTTTTCTTCTTTTTTTATTTAAAAAAGCAAAGAAAAAATGAGAGTCTGCACAAAAAGTGCTTTTCTTTTTCGTACATCACGGGACACAGAGCGACTTAGTCATTACTAATGGGGTTATATAGTTTACCTTCAGGTGCTGGCACTGGCAACTTCCAAACCGGAAGTACCCTCCCCTATATAAGCCCCTCCCATCCGGGAGCACCTCAGTTTTTTGCCAGTGTCTAAGGTGTTGGCCAAAGAGTAACATGTGTTTTCCTGGGCTTGCGTACAGGTTCTTTTACGGGCCTTAGTAAGCTGTTCCGGATCCCACCAAAAAAGCTTCATAGCTAAACGGTCGGTACCCGGGCCTTGCAACAGAAGAGCAAGGTTTTGCCTGTAATGCCTCTCTTAGGAGGGCTGGACCCTGGGATCCAGAGCTCTGGTCATATCCACGACCAAGATGTTTTCTGTGCAGGGTGCTATACAGGTCCAGGGGAGTGGAATCCTTGGGAACCCGGTCCCTGAAGGTTTAATTACAATGCCTGCCGTGATAGGTGAAGTTTGGGCTTCTGTGGACCAAACAGAGTCCTGCGGCGGGGAACAGGTAAGTGGGGGCCCCCAGGAACTTGGTTCTATTGGGGGACCCCAAGCCTAATTTGTCTTTCTGTCTGTTACCTAACGGTATTCCCGCTAATATCTGTGTATGCCTGTAACTACTGAAAAATGTAAAATTTTAATAGTAGTCAAGAAAAAAAAAAAAAAAAGAGGACCGCGGTACCTGTGTTAAACCACTAGAGGCCGCTGTGGTCCATTTTTTCTTGTCATGTGGATCTTTGGTTTTCTCAAGTCAAAAGATCCAGGCAGTTGGTAAGTTCTCTGTGGGAATCCACTTGCTCTGCCCTGTTGCTGCGCTCATCCACCGCACAGGCCCTCCGGCAAAAAGGGCCCTGGCTCCTAGTCCCTGCTTGGTTTCGAAAAGGGCGCCAATGGCGCACGGGCGCGCGGGCGCGTGCACGCGCCTCCTATGAAAAAAAAGGGGCGGGGCGAGTGGATGACGCTCGATGCGCGCCGCGGCGCTTCTGCGCATGTGCAGGCGTCCCAGCATGTATAAAAGACACAGTACAAGTGTCAGCTGGATGCAAACAGAGCTAGCAACAAACAGTGGCACACAGAGGCGGTTGATGCAGGCATCCCCATAGAAAGGCACTTTAGTGGACACCAGCTGGTATATAGCAGCAACTGTGTTAGACTATTACCAGCAAAATTGGTGTATGACGACGGGAATACCTCAGCTTTGTGCTTAAAGGATATGTCGTCCAGACGCTCTGGAAATAAGTCTTCCAGGAAGCCAAAGGGGTCTCCATCGGGCTCTGAGGATATTGGGCATGCTTGTACTGCACCAATCTCCCCTGAGAATTCAGAGGTCAGTAGCCGTAGGAACCCCGCAGGAGTGCCTGGTGCTGCGGCTGTCCCCAGTCCACCTGCTCCTGTATATATAACAGAGGAGGTTTTATCCTCAACTCTGGGAGGATTGGAAGAGAGATTAACAGCATTGATCGCTGCTTCCCTGTCACAGGGAAAGCGCGTCCGATCTCCGTCTCCTCCTTCAGAGTGCCTGTTAGTGGAGGAACAGCCCCACACAGAGATCGACCTACCTGAAGGGGATCAGGATGAGGTTGATTCAGTTATGGAGGAATCAACAGTGGAAGAACCTTTCTCAGCATCTCAGGCTGAAAGATTATGGGTTCAGTCTCTGACTAACATGGTCCGATCAGCATTTAAAATGCCTCTGGCGGAACCATCAACCACTACGTTTTCCTCGCTGGGGTCGCTGAAAGCTCCCAAGGCTGTCTGTTCCTTCCCAATTCACCCTTTATTGGAAGGGCTTATTTACCAGGATTGGGAGCATCCTGATAAAATATTTACTCCCCCCAAGAGATTTCCGGTGATCTATCCCATGGAGGATAAGTTCATAAAAAAATGGAGGGTCCCTACAGTGGATGCAGCCATCTCTTCTGTGAACAAATCACTGACATGTCCAGTAGATAATGTTCCAATGTTCAAAGACCCAATAGATAAAAAATTGGAGTCTTTACTAAAATCTGCTTTCTCTACAGCAAGCATGGTGACACAACCTGCGGTAGCAGCGATTGGAGTCTGCCAAGCGGTGAAAGATCAGTTGAAACAAGTCTTAAGGGACTTACCAGATCAGCAGGCTCTTGCCCTAGCTGACCTACCTAGAGCCTTGTGTTTTGCGGTGGACGCCATAAAGGATACAATCCAACAGGCCTCCCGCTTTACGCTGTCTGTAGTACATATGCGTAGGCTTCTATGGCTCAAAAACTGGTCTGCTGAAGCTCCCTGTAAGAAATTGCTGGTTAGCTTCACATTTCATGGAGAACGCTTATTTGGAGAAGATCTGGACAAATATATCCAGAAAATTTCTGCCGGTAAAAGTTCACTCTTACCGGTTAAGAACAAGAGTAGAAGTCCTTCTTTTAAGAGGCCTACTTCTCCAGTCCCTGGCACATCGGCTGTGAAACAGTTCCGACGGCCTCCGCGGTCAAATTCAGGGGGCAGAAATCAGGGACAATCACAGGGTAACAAGAAACCCTGGGTCAAGAGAGGTACAAAACCTCCCCCCAAGTCATGAAGGGTTGCCCCCACTCAATCGGGTGGGGGGAAGACTTCAGTTGTTCACAGAGACCTGGCGGGACACAATCAGAGACAGATGGGTGCTCTCCGCAGTAAGTCTGGGATACAAGCTGGAGTTAAAAGACACTCCTCCTGCCCAATTTATGAGATCAAACGTGCCAAGCGATCCCCAGAAGAGAGGATCCCTCCTTCTGGCACTAGAACAACTATTGCTCCAAGGTGTAATCATGAAGGTTCCCCTGGAAGAAAGCGGGTTCGGGTTTTACTCGAACCTTTTCACAGTCCCCAAACCAAATGGGGACGTGAGGCCCATATTAAATCTAAAAGGGCTAAACAAGTTCCTAAATATCAGGACTTTTCGGATGGAGTCGATCGGTGGCCACCGCCCTACAAGGGCAGGAATGGTTAGCCTCGATCGACATAAGGGATGCTTATCTGCATATTCCCATCTTTCCGGCCCACCAGAAATTTCTACGCTTTGCAGTAGAAGGGCGCCATTTTCAGTTCAGAGCCTTACCTTTCGGTCTGGCCACAGCACCACGAGTGTTCACAAAAATTCTGGCCCCACTATTGGCCAATCTAAGAACACAAGGTGTAACGATAATGGCATATCTAGACGACCTGCTACTAATAGACCACTCAGTGGAAAAGCGGGAAGTAGCTATTCACAAGACAATCAAGTATCTGGAATATCACGGTTGGATTATCAACCGGGACAAGTCAGCTCTAAGACCAGTCAGAAGTCTGGAATACTTAGGGCTAAGGCTGAATTCAAATCAGAGAAAGATTTTCTTACCTCCAGAAAAGGTGTCGTCTTTAAAAGATTTGACCCACTTAGTGGGTACAAAAAGAAAACCATCCATACGCCTGTGCATGAGGCTGCTGGGAAAAATGGTGACTTCATTCGAAGCAGTACCCTACGGTCAATTCCATTCAAGGAACTTGCAGAGGGCCATACTGTCAGCCTGGAACAAAAAAGTTCAGGCTTTAGACTTACCAATGTCCCTGTCCCCTTCCGTTCGCAAGAGCCTCCATTGGTGGTTGGTGCCCCAGAATCTGGAAAAAGGGAAACCCTTCAGTCCGGTTTCTTGGAAGGTGGTCACTACAGATGCCAGCCTCATAGGCTGGGGGGCAGTACTGGAGCAATGGTCTCTCCAGGGCAAGTGGTCAGAAGCAGAGAAGGCCCTGCCCATCAATCTCTTAGAGATACGAGCAGCCCGGTATGCCCTAGTAGCATGGACATCCAAACTCCAAGGGTCCCCTGTCAGAATTCAATCAGACAATGCCACAGCAGTGGCATATATCAATCACCAGGGGGGCACCAGGAGTCGTGCAGCCCAGAGGGAAGTGAATTGCATCCTGGAATGGGCAGAAAGATATGTCCCAACCATATCCGCGGTTTTCATCCCAGGAGTGGAAAATTGGAAAGCGGACTTTTTAAGTCGCCAGCAATTATGCCCGGGGGAATGGTCTCTTCACCCCGAGGTTTTCCAGGCAATATGCCAGCGGTGGGGAACACCGGATGTAGATCTGCTAGCATCCAGATTCAACGCAAAGGTGGACAGATTTGTGTCTCGCACAAGGGATCCCCTAGCTTGCGGCTCGGATGCCCTAGTGTTCCCTTGGGATCAGTTCAAGCTGATATATGCATTCCCACCGCCACAATTGTTACCGCGATTAATCCGCAGAATCAGGGTAGAAAAGAAACCAGTGATTCTGGTGGCTCCAGCGTGGCCCCGAAGGGCATGGTACACGGAGATTGTAAAAATGTCAGTGAGGAGTCCTTGGACCCTCCCACATCGTCCGGACCTGCTGTCGCAAGGACCGATATACCACCCTTCCTTACCAGCCCTAGGTTTGACGGCCTGGCTATTGAAGCCCACATTCTGAAAAAGAGAGGGCTCTCTAATCCTGTGGTATCTACCATGATCAATGCCAGGAAGCCGGTATCCAGGCAGATCTATTATAGGATCTGGAAGGCGTACATTACATGGTGTGAGGCCAAGAAATGGCATCCACGTAAGTACGTAATAGGTAGGATTTTGGACTTCCTACAGTGGGCTGTAGATAGGAAGCTGGCCTTGAGTACTATCAAGGGTCAGATTTCGGCCTTGTCAATATTTTTTCAAAGGCCCTTGGCTTCGCATTCACTAGTCAAAGCTTTCATACAAGGAGTGATGCGTATTAGCCCTCCGGTTAGTATTCCCATATGTCCATGGGACTTAAACCTGGTTCTGTCGGTTCTACAGAAACAACCGTTTGAACCATTGCAACACATTTCCTTGGTTCTTCTCACCAGGAAATTGATTTTCTTAGTAGCCATTTGTTCGGCTAAAAGAGTGTCGGAATTAGCCGCCTTGTCCTGTAAGGAGCCATATCTGGTTGTCCATAAGGACAGAGTAGTATTACGTCCTCATCCAGCCTTTCTTCCTAAGGTGGTATCGAGGTTTCATTTGAACCAAGATGTGGTTCTTCCTTCTTTTTTCCCCAAACCTAGCTCGGTAGAGGAAAAGTTATTGCATTCTTTGGATGTAGTAAGAGCAGTTAAAGCTTATCTAAAAGCCACTGCTCAGATTCGCAGAACGGATACTTTGTTTATTCTGCCGGAAGGCCCCAGAAAGGGTCAGGCAGCATCAAAATCTACTTTAGCCAAGTGGATTCGACAGGTCATAATACAAGCCTATGGCTTGAGAAAGAGACCGCCTCCATTCAAAGTTAGGGCGCACTCCACAAGAGCAGTTGGAACTTCATGGGCAGTGCATCACCAGGCCTCCCTGGCTCAAGTCTGTAAGGCCGCAACATGGTCTTCAGTACACACGTTTACTAGATTCTACCAGGTAGACGTTAGAAGTCAGGAGGATGTCGCCTTTGGGCGCAGTGTGTTGCAGGCCGCAAAAGATCCTCATGCCTGATGGCGCCCAGCTTATGTATAGTGTATCCCTCCCCTCATTTGGCATTGCTTTGGGACGTCCCATTAGTAATGACTAAGTCGCTCTGTGTCCCGTGATGTACGAAAAAGAAAAAGGGATTTTTATAACAGCTTACCTGTAAAATCCTTTTCTTGGAGTACATCACGGGACACAGAGCTCCCACCCCTCTTTTTGGGACACTTATTGCTTTGCTACAAAACTGAGGTGCTCCCGGATGGGAGGGGCTTATATAGGGGAGGGTACTTCCGGTTTGGAAGTTGCCAGTGCCAGCACCTGAAGGTAAATTATATAACCCCATTAGTAATGACTAAGTCACTCTGTGTCCCGTGATGTACTCCAAGAAAAGGATTTTACAGGTAAGCTGTTATTAAAATCCCTTTATTTGTACAAGCCATAAGAGCATCTATATATAATTCTGGAACATAGCTTTATATACATGTTGCTGTAGAGTGGAGAGAATAGGCTCTAATGAACCTGTCAGCTAATTTAACCGCTTCAGCTCCAGCCTTTATGGACTAGATCAGCTTATGTTGAATTTCTGCTATCAGCCTATTTATTTGGTGACAACTATGTAATTACGTATGACAATACGATAACAAAGTATATATATATATATATATATATATATATATATATATATATATATATATGTAGCGGAGCCTCACTTTCCCTCTCCGCTTCTCCTGGTTATTGGCTGGTGTGGTCTAGGGGGTACCTGGGAGAGGAGAGTGCAGGAACACTACGCCAAGCTCTCCCCTCGTATGTGTATGAGGGTTGAGAAAAGTCACTTAAATTACCTCCGGGTCTGCTCACTGCATACAAAGCTTCCAGTTGTTCCGTGGAGATGTGTCTGCCAGTAACAGAGCCCCACACCAATTAAAAGTCCAACACTCTTTTATTTCTCCATCGCAGGGTGAACATAACAGTTGAACTTTCAGTAACAGGCAGACAGGAGGTGTGGATACGAGTAGGCCCAGGCACAAATGAACTCTCCTATTCCTTTGCAAGCGAATAGGCCTGGCGCACGGTCTCTGCCACCGACCGTGAGATTGGTCGCTGCCACCGACCGGGTGAACCGTTGAGGCCCCTGCCACAGGCCTAATAGCAGGTCTCTGCCACTGACCTGAATTGACTAGTTGGACCGCTGCCACCGGTCATTGAACATGAACCACCTTCCTCCATGAACTTGGCCCCTGTTCGAGAAAAACATCCCTCCGGGCGGTCTCCAGAGGTTCACCCGTCACTGGCAATATGCTGCACCAGGTCTTCGGATGAATCCCTCCTCCGGTCCCTTACGCCTCTGGATTCGGGTGCCCAACACCCGGGGCACCCTAGGACAGTCCCTCCCCGGCGGGACCCAGTGGAAGGTATTGGGCCCCAGGCCTCCGCCTGAGTATCTCACCCCAAACTGAAGGTGCCTGGGATGGAACACGAACTCCAAGTGTCCAGGCCTAGGCCACCTGGACACCGACCGCGAAAAGCAGCCCTCAGGCTGAAGGTGCCTGGGACTCGAACCTCGTGGCGAAGATGTCCGCCCCCTTTATACCCTCTCCCATCAAACACAGCGGGTTCCCCAACCCCACCGTACAACCGCTGCGAGAGGTCACAAAGGGTACGGCACTGCAGTGATGGTTCAACCCCAACCCGAAGTGACAGCGCCACCTGCTGGGCTGCAGGGAACTGGTCATTACTGATGTCTTCACCAGATTTAAACACTCTGAAAAGTACATACCCGCTACATATATATATATATATACAGTATCTCACAAAAGTGAGTACACCCCTCACATTTTTTGGAAATATTATATTAAATCTTTTCATGTGACAACACCGAATAAATGACACTTTTCTACAATGTAATGTAGTGAGTGTACAGATTGTATAACAGTGTAAATTTGCTGTCCCCTCACAATAACTCAACACAAGTATGTCTAAACCGCTGGCAACAAAATTGAGTACACCCCTAAGTGAAAATGTTAAAATTGGGCCCAAAGTGTCAATAGTTTTTATGTCCACCATTCTTTTCCAGCACTGCCTTAACCCTCTTGGGCATGGAGTTCACCAGAGCTTCACAGGTTGCCACTGGAGTCCTCTTCCCCTCCTCCATGATGACATCACAGAGCTGGTGGATGTTAGAGACTTTGCGCTCCTCCACCTTCCGTTTGAGGATGCCCCACAGATGCTCAATAGGGTTTAGGTCTGGAGACATGCTTGGCCAGTCCATCACCTTTACCCTCAGCTTCTTTAGCAAGTTGTCTTGGAGGTGTGTTTGGGGTCGTTATCATGTTGGAATACTGCCCTGCGGCCCAGTCTCTGAAAGAAGGGGATAATGCTCTGCTTCAGTATGTCACAGTACATGTTGGCATTAGACTTGTGCACAACGGAAAAATTTGTTTAGTTTTGGTTCGTTTCTTGTGCACAATGGAAAAATTTGTTTAGTTTTGGTTTGTTTCTTTTCGGTCCTGTTGATTCGTAATCGTTCGTAATTTTGCTAGACGGGATTTTACGTGTTCGGACTAGATCGTATTTTCGCAAGCGACATTTTTCGTTGAATCGGAATGATTCATAATAATGTAAGCCTTATTTTTAGTTGATTTATAATTCGTACTTTCGGTAGAGTACATTGTTTTTCGTTGATTCTGGACACAACTCCTACTTTCGTAACTTTTTTGGGGTTTGTTGATTCGTAATTTTCCGTGTCTCTCTCACAACGACGCTGCCTATTATGCCTAATGTGCTTCGAATGGATTTGTACTTTTCTAAATACATAGCGGTTATTTGTAACGATTCGAAATCTCGTATTTTACTTTCGTTTTTTACATGCGGCTATAGCCTCCGCCCCTGTACACCATTTTGAGAGGGAGTTCAGCACGGTGAGGGAGAAGCAGACAGCAGAGCAGAGTGTTATTGTGCTTCAAATGGATTTGTACATTCGTAACTTTGTTCATAACGAATTATGGCGAACATTCGCTATTTGCGATATAATTTATTTTGGATTCGGTTTTATTCGTAATTGCTTTGTTCGGAAATTTGAATGCTTCCGAATGTCCGAAAGTTGCTAAATTTGGACGAATTTCGATTCGTTACAAAACCAATTGCACAAGCCTAGTTGGCATTCATGGTTCCCTCAATGAACTGTAGCTCCCCAGTGCCGGCAGCACTCATGCAGCCCCAGACCATGACACTCCCACCACCACGCTTGACTGTAGGCAAGACACACTTGTCTTTGTACTCCTCACCTGGTTGCCGCCACACACGTTTGACACCATCTGAACCAAGTAAGTTTATCTTGGTCTCATCAGTCCACAGGACATGGTTCCAGTAATCCATGTCCTTAGTCTGCTTGTCTTCAGCAGACTGTTTGTGGGCGTTCTTGTGCATCATCTTTAGAAGAGGCTTCCTTCTGGGACGATAGCCACGCAGACCAATTTGATGCAGTGTGCAGCATATGGTCTGAGCACTGACAGGCTGACCCCCCATCCCACCCCTTCAACCTCTGCAGCAAAGCTGGCAGCACTCATACATCTATTTCCCAAAGACAACCTCTGGATATGATGCTGAGCATGTGCACTCAACTTCTTTGGTGGACCATGATGAGGCCTGTTCTGAGTGGAACCTGCCCTGTTAAACCGCTGTATGGTCTTGGCCACAGTGCTGCAGCTCAGTTTCGGGGTCTTGGCAATCTTCTTATAGCCTAGGCCATATTTATGTAGAGCAACAATTCTTTTTTTAGATCCTCAGAGAGTTCTTTGCCATGAGGTGCCATGTTGAACTTCCAGTGACCAGTATGAGTGAGAGCAATAACAACAAATTTAACACACCTGCTCCCCATTCACACCTGAGACCTTGTAACACTAATAAGTCACATGACACCGGGGAGGGGAAAATGGCTAATTGGGCCCAACTTTGTGACATTTTTACTTAGGGGTGTACTCACTTTTGTTGCCAGCGGTTTAGACATTAATGGCTGTGTTGAGTTATTTTGAGGGGACAGCAATTTTACACTGTTATACAAGCTGTACACTCACTACTTTACATTGTAGCAAAGTGTAATTTCTTCAGTGTTGTCACATGAAAAGATATAATAAAATATTTACAAAAATGTGAGGGGGTGTACTCACTTTTGTGAGATACTGTATGTAGCAGAGATAAGTCCCTTGATTGACCTTGCTTGTACTATTATATCCAGATCAGGGGTGGGAGAGAAGAATACTTTGGCTGAAGAGAATTGGGCACATGATGCATAACGCAGCTGAAGAAACTGAAAGAACCATCTTGGATGTAGGAAGAACTTTGTCCTCAGCTGCTCATAGGTTTTGAGAGAACCATTCTCATATAATTGCATTAAGGTAGTTACCCCAGCTCTCTCCCATCTCTGAAGCCCTAAAGAGTAGAATGCTCGGGGAACCTGTCATTTCCCCAAATTGGGGTATATCTAGTAGGTTAGGAAATCCCTATCATTTTCTTAACAGCATCCCATACTTTTCACATTAAGCCCAAGGTAGGCATAATACTAAGTGAAGCACCCCCCACTGCCCCCTCCAATACATACAATGGTGGCCGACCTTGAAAAACATATAACATAAGCAGTAAGAGGCACGTGGTGGTAGTTCGGAATCCCATCCTGCAAAGTGCTGTAGTTGGGCAGCAAAAAAGTATATCCTCGGGTTGGGCACTGCTAATCCTCCAGCATCCGTTGATGTAGTACCTCTAATTTTATATGAGGGTCCTTCTTTCACCAAATTAAGTCCCTAAATATGCTACTAATCCTATAGAAGATTCACAAGGGTAACCAAACAGGAGAGTTAAATAAATAGTACAGGAGCTGAGGCATCCATATCATCTTAAGTAGGTTAATACGACCTACTACAGATAGAGGTAATTTACTCCAAGTTTTATTTTGGATTTGAAATCTAGACAGTAATGGAGCAATATTATCTGAGATGAATGCCTGAGGAGAAGCCGACATAGTTGTACCCAAATACTTTATAGAGGACACTACCTTAATATGAGACAGTGTAGATGGTAAAGAGTCTGAGAAAGGATCTAAAGACAATAGCATTGATTTTTCCCAGTTTATAGCTAGCCCTGAAAATTTGCAAAATTCCTTAACATATTTCATTACTATCAGAGATGAATGGATATTCGTTAAAAACAAAAGGCCATCATCGGCATATAGTGCTATCTTTTCTTCCAGTGCACCTCCAAACAGACCAATAATGACCAAAGAAGTCCGCAGGAGGCAATGCAAAAAGCAAGGGAGACAACAGGCATCCCTGCCTAGTGCCTCGACAGAGTCTGAAAGAGGGAGACTGTAGGCCATTAACCTTGAAGCTCTAGGAGCAGTGTGCAAAAGGTGGATCCATTGGCAAAAGGTGAAGCCAAGTCCAAGTTTTTCAAGAACGGCCCACAAATATGGCCACTCAACACTATCAAAGGCCTTAATGGCATCTAATGCGAAAAATGCCTGATCTCAAAGGTCCGGCACCGGAACCTGCATATTTAAATAGGTACACCGTTGATATATTGGGCATAAATTCTGCCTGGTCGGGGTGGAAAATATGCGTGATGACTTTTACTTTGATGGTCAGTATAAAGATACCCCCCTCCCTCTCTTACGTTGGTCAGAATGCCACCCTTAAAGAGGAAGTAAACCCTCATTAATTTTTTTTTTAAATGAACCCTGCAAAAGAATGTCATAATGACCTAGTATGCATAGCATACTAGGTCATTATGATCGACTTACCTGAGATCGAAGCCCCCGAAGTTCTCCTCCGTGCCTTCCCCGCCGCCGCCATGTCTCCGACGATCTTCCTGTTATCGCCGCTCCGGCGTTGTGATTGGCCCGGAGCGGCGATGACGTCAGGTGCATGCGCGCTCGGGCCAGCAAGATCCATTCAGAAAACCGGCAACGATGCTGGCCCACTAGTGCACATGCACATGATGTCATCGGTGCTGTGCTTTACAGCAAATATCTCCTTAACCGTGTAGGTTAAGGAGATATTTATTGCACCTACAGGTAAGCCTTAATCTAGGCTTACCTGTAGGTGCAAGTTGTGTGGTTGGGTTTACAACCACTTTAACCAGTTCCCACCCCAGGCCAATTCTGACGTTTCTCTCCAAAAAAACACAATATATTACCCAATTTTTTTGTAAACTATAAAAAATTATGTTACGCCAAGTAAATAGATACCCAGCATGTCACACTTTATAATTGCCCACGCTCTTGGAATGGCACTAAACAACGGTACTTAAAAATCTCCATAGACGCAGCTTTAAAAATGTTTACAGGTTACCAGTTACAGAGATGGTCTACCAATATAATTATTGCTCTCGCTATAATGTTTGCGGCGATACCGCACATGTGTGGTGGAAACACTGTTAACATATGCAGGTGCAACCTACATACATGTTTGATTTTGTGATTATGTGTTTATTTATTTTGTTTACATTTTTTTTATTTTTATACTGTTCCTTTATTTATTTATTGTTACATTTTTATTCCTATCACAAGAAATGTAAACATCCCTTGTGATAGAAATAAGGCATGACAGGTCCTCCTTTTGGAGACTATAAGACCCCAGATATTTCCTCTGCCCTGGAAAGCATGGGTTGCTTTTGGCCTCCCGGGGTCATAGATATGGCCAGGGACCATAGGTCCTCGATCGAACGGGGAGCCCGGAGAGGCACTGGAGGGCAGTGGGAGGGTAGGGACATCTCCTTCCACTGCTTGAAAAAGCAATCCATCAGCTAATCAGCCACTAGGATGTCTTTTACATTGTTGAGATATCTGGATGATGTCTGTGGCTGCAGGCATCATCAATTATAGCCACTTCAAGTCCACTACGTCATATGACCTTATACATACATCAATAGAAAGATCATTGGTGTCACGGTGCTGGCTTTGCCAAGTGGCATTTGTTGAAGATCTATGTGGGGGCCATCAAATGAGAGGTCAATTATCTACAACTCGAGGGACCCCTAACAACCTCTGGAGGAACCTTATTGTTCCATGGAAACCTGGTTGTGAATGACTGCTCTAGGCATTTGTGTTCAAGAGGCCTTATGCCGCGTACACACGACCGTTTTTAATGCCGAGAATTTTTTTTTTTTTAAATGGTCATTAAAATGATCGTGTGTGGTCTTTCCAGCAGTTTTTCCGACGAGAAAAACGCAGAGAATCACGACGAGAAAAATTGAAACATGCTTAATTTTTCACGTTGTTTTTTACATCGTCGTTTTTCTCGTCATGAAAAACGGGCGTGTGTGGGCTTTAACGACGTGAAAAAAAATGCGCATGCTCAAAATCAAGTTAGAGACGGGAGCGCTCGTTCTTGTAAAACTAGCGCTCGTAATGGAGATAGCACATTCGTCACGCTGTAACGGACTGAAAAGCACGAGGCTGAAAAGCGCAAATCGTCGCTCAACAAACTTTACTAACATGAAGGGTGGCGCCATCCGAATGGAACTTCCCCTTTATAGTGCCGTCGTACGTGTTGGACGTCACCGTGCTTTACTCGAACATTTTTTTCCACGATAGTGTGTAGGCAAGGCAGGCTTGAGAGGAAACACGAAAAATCATGTCGAGAAAAATGCAGTTTTTTTCAATGACATTAAAAACGGTCCTGTGTACGCGGCATTACAGTGATTTCAGCAACCATGTTGTACACTGCAAAGTAAAGAATTAGGAAAAGTAGGAGCAGATTAGAAATTGTATTTTAGAAAACGAAGATAGCGCAGCAAAGATGTCACAGATATAAAATGTTAGAAAGGTGAATTTAATTAATTACAAGGATATGAAAATTAAATTACAAAATATTAACTGATAGATCCTGTGATAATTTAGGTCTCGGGGATAATTCAGTCTCTGTGATAATTTAGTTGCAGTGATAATTTAGGTCACATGTAAATCCCACTTCAAACTAGACAGACTGAGAATTTTGGAAATGAAATGAAATGCAATGCTAAATTTATGTAAAAAAAAAAACTCCTCAAAGTATTTTAAGGAAAGAAAGTTCTTCGTGCAATGTTGAGCTGGGAAAGATGAAAATATTTTTACTGGTTTCTAAGTCTCTACTTTCATACTGATCCTCTAAGATGATTCTGTGTGCTGATCTTTTGACACTAAGAAGTATAAACTCTTTTCCCTTTGGAGAAATTCTCCGGAGACACATCCACATTTAATGACTGCAAATGGATGTTCTTCTCAAGTGTTTTGCCAGCCGACACTTTAAACAACACAAAAATATTTAAAGAGGTTTTGCAATGAAAATTATTATTAAAACACTAAATGAAAGCTTCAGTCACCATGACCTCACTCACTGTGATTAATGTAGTTGAAATGCCAATTATAGACCAAATCACAAAGCGGCACTCCAGTGCTGGGTAAAGACTGTGTTAAGGGATGCTAGGATTTAAAGAAGAACCTATCTGGGTAACAAGTACTGTGTATCATAAAAAATGCCCCTTCTTTTTATAATAAATACTTGTTTTCACTTTATTTATCCTTTGTTCCATCTTGGTGATTATGATCTTGTACATCCTCTTCCCAATAGCTTCCTCTCTACATGCACACCAGCAATAGCTGTATGATGTTTCTCAAAATGGGTTTCCTGTTGGTATTAGCAGTGGACCATGTCTAAGTAATGTTTGTTAAAATGGTCACTCGTAGTCGCCATCGGAAGAGCATGTGACGGTGACAACTCAGAAACACAATTGGGAGACAGGGATAGTAATGTCACTTTATAACAAAAAGTGCCTGAACAATGGACTTTCATTGCAGGATTACCAGGTATTGTTTTAATGAAAGCAGCAGAGTTAAAAAAAAATTAAGATTACTTTGGAAATAAAAGCGAAAAAAAATCCAGCACCACGATGTCTCAAAAATAAAACATATACATTTTTATTAAATCCATCCAATAAAAGGAATCAATACCTGTAGTTATTGACGTGTTTCAGCCTCTTACATAGGCCTTAGTCATATGCCATTTATGACTAAGGCCTATGTAAGAGGCTGTAAAACATCAATAACTACAGATACTGATTCCTTTTATTGGATGGATTTAATAAAACTATATGTGTTTTATTTTTAAGACATTGTGGTGCCGGATACTTTTCTCTTTGATTAGATGTTTGGATGCCTGAGTACTGGAGTCTCTATCTCATCCTACTTATCATTAAAGTGTTACTAAACCCACAACAGTAAAATCAGTATGTATATACAGTAAAGCATGCTTGTTATATTCACTGTGGAACCTAAGGGGTTAATCCTCTGCATTGTGTAAAAATTCTGTTTGATCCTGTCTTCTCTGATCCTCTCCTTCCACAGTCCCTAATCTATCTGCTGATAGAATAGAGTATTGGAGGCAAGCTGTGCATGCTCAGTTTGGGTGTGTATTGCTAGAGAGTTTTTTTTTCTTGGGAGAGTGCATGTGATGAGCAGAGGGCCAATCAGCACTGTCCAGACAGAGGGTCAGGGGTCCTGCAGCCTCATAGGACAAACCTGGGGGGATGAAAACTCCTACTACAAGCTGTAACCAGACACTGATAGAAGTCACAAGACTGCTATATACTGTTCATGAGAAAAGGTAGTTAGCAATTTATATTTGTTCTATGTACTTTGGGAGACCAGATATAGTGAATGCAGGGTTCTGGGTTGAGTAACACTTTAAGTGCTATATTTGGGGTAGCAGCACTATTTCAATAGATACTTTTGAAATTTCATCAACAAAGTAAAGTTTAAGCCCAGGTTCACACTGGGCTGCGGGGATGAAGCCGTGCGAGTTTAGCTGAACTCACACGATTTCACTCCGGCTGGCAGTCCTGATTTCGGCCGCGATTACAGACACATCTGTGCAGGTTTCTGCACAGATGTCAATGTAAATCGTGGGCCGAAATCGCAAAAAGTAGTACAGAAACTACTTTTTGAAATCGGTGCAGCGTCGCAGATGCAGCGTCGCACCTATGAGGACGGTGTCATTGCAGGCAATTTCCGGCAAATGCCTCCGATTTGACATGCAATTTGACATGTCAAATCGCATATCAAAACGCAGCAGTGTGAACCAGGGCTAAATGAGATTTTAGCGATGAGCTTTACATATACTACTGCTTTCTTTGTTAGTTCAGTACATTGAACTAATACTATTAAAGGAAATTATGCTTGCCTTGTATACTGTATATCTGCTCTCTTTTTGGGTTAAATATAATTTTATTCAAAGTTATAAGTATTTCACTACAAAGGCATGAAATAACAGTTGAAAACGGTGAAAAAAAAAACATGTCATGGGTGACACCCCCAAGCAGATAAGAGCGGCATACCATACAGATGTCACAACATATAATGAGTAGAATAGGTTGCCAACTTCACAGTGTATACGACAAACAGTGGTAAGCCAATAGTGGCATTAAGGTATACCATGGAAAGGCTAAGGGAGAGGAAATGAACAAGGGAAAAAAATATAAAAAATAGGGGAGAGCAATTGGAGAAATGGTCGAAAAATAGCTAGAGGCAAAAGTTGATACCATGTGCACCACCAAGGAGCTCCACAATTGGTTGATTCTTTCCAGGTCTGCCAAGGATTCTTGTTCAAAGTTCAGCAAACCTAAACATAAAGGCAAATCTCATTGAAGTCTAAAAGGGGTGAATCATGGATTTATGGAACTAATAGCAAACTGTTGTCAAAAAGTCAAGGGGTCAAGGGGGGGAAAAAAAAGAATACAGTGGGGAGAGGGTGTTTTCATGCAGGTTCATATTCAACATTGAAAATACACAAATCCTTGAGGCTGGGTTCACATCTAAGACGCATGCGGCTTGCAGCAGGGGGTCCGGTGCGTCCCTGTTCTCCATTTCAGGGATGAATCAGAGCCAATTTTTTGCCTGAATTTGACCCTTAAATGGAGCCAAAGATGCATAGGACTCCTGTGTAATCTGCTCCGCAGCCGCAATGGAGATATGTGAACCAACTCCATAGAGAGCCAGTCACAATCTCCTGTCATGCGAATTGGATTCTGGGAAAACCACATCCATTTCGCACTAGTGTGAACCCAGCCTTAAATAACATGCTTGAGTGATGCTTTAAAGTTTTACATGATGTTACAGTATGATTTTCACGGACAGTCTCTGTGACAGAGTATACTGACAGAGCATATTTGGAATTGTATGGAATTGATTATTTTTCTTTTGCAATTAGCTTAGCTTACATACATCAGCAGCTCTCTATTCTGATTTATTTCAATTTTAAAAGTTAGCTTAAGGAGCAGCATATGTGTAGCGCCCTGCTCCCAATGAGTGGGCGCTATGTGTTAAAATTATAGTTGTCTGAACAATAGTTTGGCTCAGAAGGATTGTGTTCAAATTATACTTCTGTTTCAGTTCGGCTGGTTGCATGATTTTCCCCCTGACGGTGGGTGTCGCTGTCACCGCTGTGGGGGCTCGAGTCCGGGATTTGCCGTTACCTCTCGCAACTAAAATAGACTGTTCATTTGGGACCTATTCTACAGAGGGAGAAGGACTGTGCTAAAACGGGGAAGAAAATTGCAATCACTTTCTGACGGCATGAGCCGTGGGTGGAGTTAAGAAAAAGAAAAGCCCGCGACCTACGTGCCAAGAAGAGCAAGTGGGAGGAGTTCCCACTTGCTTGCTGCGTGAGGCGCCACATGTGTGTCCAGCACTCAGAGAAACGGAGCCCCGACATGTCTTCAGTGCTATCGTTGCAGTCTGCTTTTGGGCCCAGGATGCTTCCTGTGGGTACCGCTGCAAGTGCCATGCTGCCGGGAACCATGCTGATGGACACTGGCATCCGATTAAAGCCGCATGGGCGGTTCATGCTCTACACGATCGGCGATGTGGAGGCCCTGGGTATGCTGTGTAATAGGTGTGATGGACTGGCTATGCAACCCCGTCCTTTTGTTCGATGCTTACGATGCGGGGAGTACCTGTTTTCTGTGGAGCAACCCACCATGCCACCCTGCGCTTACAAAGTGGACTGGGTCACGGGCAACGTGACAGAAGAAGCTGCTACCTTCAACCAAATTGTCCGGCCCATGCCCGCCGCATCTGCTGCTGTGAGTAATCCTGAAGGGGATGTTACTGTTACCACTGTGAGTGGGTTACCAGCGGATGCCACTACCACTGTTACTTCAACTGTATCCACCTTCGCTGCACCTATCTTCGCTGCACCTGTTCAGAGGAAGGTGGGATACGTGAAGGCCTCCCGCGGCCGCGGTAGAAGCCTACCCCAGATACAACCGCAACCAGATCCCGAGAGAGGTGATGTCCCCGGGAAGTCCACGTCAGGAACTGGTAAGATATCTAGGGAAAAAGTATCTGGGACTGTGCGCACCTTTTTGCCGGCAGAAGAGTGGGGAGACTCCGAATTAGACTCTCTGTCGGATACTGGAGATGATGATCTGTTCTAGATCATGTCTCAAGAATTGTTGTGGAGCAACATGGAGGATGTTGCGTTAGTACATAGTTTTTTGGACTTGACAGCCATGGATTCCGGGGAGACAACACCCAGAGTGGAAGCCCCGGTTGTTACTAGTGAAGTCCTGCCTAAAGTTACCAATTCATATGGGTCAGGAAAACTGTCTGTGAATTGCATGGTACACAAGTCCCCAGTTTCTTGTATACCTCCTGGATATGGAAGTACCAGATCTTTTCCTAGGCTTGCCCGATCACAAAGATTGCTAAACGAATGGGTAGCCAGGGAGTATGGATTAGAGTTTCCCTACGTTCCCAGGGAAACCATGCAAGAGATTGAAGCCAATAGAGAAGAATGGTACAGTGAAGCTGTGTGGGACTACCTTGAAGTACCTAAACCGTTCTGGAAATCAGGCCATTTCTTTACCATGGATGAACGCTTCAGAGGGTGCTTGTTGCATTGGAGCTATGGTCGGCACATCTATGCTGACAAGGTGGTCATCTGCCGGCCTGGAAAGGAAGACTATGTCTATTTCATTACCACTTTGGCCGGACAGGGGAAATCATTAACTCTGCCTGACCCCTGCTTTTACTGGTGATCATCTATAGTGACTATTCCAGTTTTTTTTGTCACTTTGCTAAAGAAGAAGATTTCCTTTTCTTTTCTTCTTTGAAGGACTTGGGGTAAATAGCTAGTTAGTGCTAGGGCATTGGAAACTTTGAGTCAAGATTTCTCTACCCGGTTCAGTACTTGTACCAAAAAGGGACTTTGTTATGTTGTTCTTCGACCACTAGCTGGCGGAGATTTGCTCAACAGAAACTGGACTCTTCTTCACTTAGCTACCCGCACAAAGAGAAATATATATATGGGAAGTAAGGCTTTGCTTCCCGTTGTACAGTAATGTTTTACATTGTTGCCTGTGTGTGCTGTTTTTGTTTTTCAGGTACTCTGGATTACCTGCCAGACTACGGCAGAGCTGGATGGGTTAAATAGAGAGAGATAGGAACATTGTAATGTATAGTGATGATATTACTGTGTGTTTATGCTAACTTTTGTATTTTCTTGCTACCTCACCCTTCCTTTCCCCATCCAAGTTTGTTTTGGGACTTGGGTAACTGACCCCCAGGACTGAGGGTCATATTTTTTCTCGACGATGGGGACATCGTCTTTTTGTGGCGAGGGAAGTATGTAGCGCCCAGCTCCCAATGAGTGGGCGCTATGTGTTAAAATTATAGTTGTCTGAGCAATAGTTTGGCTCAGAAGGATTGTGTTCAAATTATATTTCTGTTTCAGTTCGGCTGGTTGCATGATTTTCCCCCTGACGGTGGGTGTCGCTGTCACCGCTGGTCGGGGTTGGAGGGGCAACGGGCTGGATGCATTTGGTATCTCTTTCCGAGGGGCAGCCCGGGGGGCGTGGTCAACCCGCTGTGCATTCTGGGAGAGGGTACTTAAGGGACAGACACCATTTTGTCGGAGTTTGTTGGTGGTGGGCGCCTCCCGATCCCGACCTGAGGGCCCTCCTGGCCTCAGGGATGCGCTGGAAGTTTCTAGCTCGGGCCACGTTGGTCTGAGGCTTCGTTACTGAGATGTAGGCCCAGGAGTCACTGGGGCCTACTGATCCAAGGATGATCCTGTGTCGCCTTGCCTGCGGGAAGGGACCGAGGAATTGAGGACTCAATTGGAGGATGTATCCGGATCAAAATCTACCTCACAGTGCTGCCGGAACGGCTGAAAGATCCTGACACTGAGAGCTGTGTTCTTTTCATCAGAAGGTAACCCAGTGAGTGGTTGCACAAGTCTGTGGCAAAGACTATTGAGCAAATTCTATTTTCACAAACCTGTGGCAGAGACTATCTGTGATCAAGCTACGCACCGGTTGCTAGGCCAGTGAGATTGGGCCTATCCGGTGGTTGCTGAGTCCAGCGTGGAGACAGTTGTTCCTCTGGACCTAAGGAAATACCTGTGATCTGCAAGTAAGGTACCTGAGTCCTCCCCATCCTTTAAACCCCTCTGTTGGAAACTTTAATCAATAAAACCCCTTGAAAGAGACTTTGTGTTGGTGCGAACTTTCTTCTGGACAACTCTTCAAGGAGAACCCCTGAGACGAGCGTATGGAACAGTGAGGTAACGTGCAAGGCCCAAATATAAACCAGCAGCTCCTACGGGGGTATCGCTACATATGCTTTTAATAGACCCGCTTTGATTGGTGGATTTAAATTAGCCGGTAGTTCGTTGTGGCTGTCCCATTTCTCACTGATGCAAAACTGTCCTGCCACTAGCCAATTTCTACCAATTTCCTAGAGACAAATAGCGCAGGCTGGGGCTTTACTTCAAACATTAAGATTCTTTGCCGATGATATAGAAGTATAAAATTGACCAGCAGCAGGACTGTTGGTATGTTTGAGAATAGGGGTGTGAGAAATGTGAGAACGTTTTTTCGCACACTGTTGTGGCACTTAACTTCTATTTATTTTTTTCAAACAATGCAGTAGCATGCTGCAAACAGAAGGTTTAAAAATCCTCCGTTGGTGCCCTGGTGTGTAAGATATGAGATGGTAAATGTAAGCTCTAAAAATGCTGCACATGATACAGCCCCCAAGTATCACTCAGTTAAGCAGTTCATGGCCCTGGAGGGCCTGGAATGTACACACACATGACTTTAGACCCTAGATTTTTAAGTATTTTATGTTTATATTTTTTGTTGAATAATACCTTGACTACAGAAAGATGTATCTACAAAAAAGTTGGAACATCCATACCCTGAAGAAGCGAACAAAGAATCCACAAAATGCTTAGACTGTTTAATGAGGTTCAAAAATAATGTTGTATGCTCCCCCGAATATCAAGACAGCATGGGCTCCCAGTAATAGTGCACATCTTGTATTCGCCTGGCTCCTTTGGGGTACTCAAGACTGTATCTCATTCACGCAGTCATCTGGAGACTGCACAGTCCCTTTTCCTGTCCACGACTCTCCTTACTATTCCCTGTCCTTGGGCCTCTTCCTCCCTCTACCATACCCCTTCCCTTTTTTTTTTTCCTTTTTTCTTACTCTCCAATTCTCTGTCCTTACCATGTTCTAGGCATATTTGGTTACATTTGATTTTAGTACATGCAGTGGTAGTCTCATTTATTTTGAGGGACTCTTGGGCTCTTTTACCGAGCGTTTGGTCAGAAACATCTCGTTAAGTCTGATGCTCAGAATAACTGAGATATGATGTATTGTAGGTACGGCACAATGTTTAGATTAATGCCGCGTACACACAGTCGGAATTTCCGACAACAAATGTTCGATGTGAGCTTGCTGTCGGAAAATCCGACCGTGTGTATGCTCCATCAGACATTTGCTGTCGGAATTTCCAACAACAAAAATTTGAGAGCTGGTTCTCAAATTTTCCGGCAACAAAAGTTGTTGTTGGAAATTCCGACCATGTGTACGCAATTCAACGCATGCTCGGAATCAATTTGACGCATGTTCAGAATCATTGAACTTAATTTTTCCCGGCTCGTCGTAGTGTTGTACGTCACTGCGTTTTTGACGTTCGGAATTTCCAACAACATTTGTGTGACCGTGTGTATGAAAGACAAGTTTGAGCGAACATCCGTTGGAAAAAAATCCACGGTTTTGTTGTTGGAATGTCCAATCGTGTGTACGTGGCATTATTGTTGAATTGGAGATGCTGCCTTTACAGGGTGCTATACCTTATATATAAGGCTTACAAACCGTTCAGTGTCTGCTACCTCTCTCTGCCAATCCCTCCATTGGTTTCCGCTCACACAACTAATTAAGTTAAAGATGCTAACAATAACTTACAAAGCCATCTACAACTTGGCCCCCAGCTACATCACTAAACTAGTCTCTACTTACCAAACAAATTGTTCTCTTTGTTCCTCCCAAGATCTCCTGCTCTCCAGTTTCCTTGACACCTCACACCCGCCCCTAGGACTTCTCCAGAGCCTCCCCTATCCTTTGGAACTCTCTACTCCAATCTGTCTGATTATCTCCTACTCTGTCCACTCTCAGACATTCCCTGAAAACTCATCTCTTAAGAAAAGCCTATCTGGCTCCCACCTAACAACTGTACTTTTATTTTCTCCATCAGCTCATCCCCCACAGTTATCAACTCTTGTATCTCTTGACCCTCCCTCTTAGATTGTAAACTTTCACAAGCAGGGTTTTCTGATTCCTCCTGTATTAAACTTTATTGTAATTGTACTGTCTGCCTTCATGTTGTAAAGTGCTTCGTAAACTGTTGGCGCGATTTAAATCCTGTATAATAATAAAAATAATATTAATAATACGTGTGATTCTTGTGTATACTTGGTATATACCCCCCTACTGAGATTATATCACTTGCATGTACCCTTAAAAGTTTAAAACAAAGAATAAAAAAAAAAATAACATAGTTACATGGTTGGTAAGGTTGAATAAAAACACCAGTTCATCCAGTTGAACCTATGTAGGTGTATGCGTGTTCACGTTGATTAATATTTCCCAATTCCAATATGCCTATATATTGTGTTCACTAAAAATAATGTTGTATACAGAGAATAATATACATTTGTCTAATATAATGGTTTTGTGGTCTGGCTATGGGTAGACACCTAGTATAACGCACCTCATCCCAAATTATTATGAAAAACAAGGGAAAAAGAAACGGGACTATAGCGGTGCTAATGAATTGGCGCCAAACACAATGGAAGACTCAATTACCACTTGGTAAAAAAAAATGTACAATACATTTTATTAACAATTTATACAAAATTGATAAAAATATGAGCAGTGTCACTGAATAATTTCACAATAGGGTAATTCCAGAATGGTGGTTGCATCAGTATTCAACTGAGAAGATCATACGTAGTCCCAACATGTTTTTCCCATTGAGGCTTCGTCAGGGGAAGTATGTCTCAGACGTCTATACAGATAACAACTAGTAAATATAAAGAGGCAAAAAGGGAAATTACCACTAACAGAATAAACATTTATGGACATTAACTTAAAAAGTTGGAGATCCACCTGTAGACAGGTCCACAAGTGATATGAAGCGGGCAACTTACCACCAGGGGCCCTAGATGTAAAGAAGGGGGAGTGGAGAGGAGACCCCACAAGGGGACGGCGGAAATCACCACCCCCAGGGCAGTAGGCAGAACAAACTCCGAGCACCCAAACCCCCACAGTGACCACTCATAAAACCTAGCCAAAAGAAAAAAGAAAGGAATACTAAAATTTCAATCAAGGTGAGTTATTAAATAGAAAACCTATATAGAGATACATATATAAATAAATGAGTACATCCTGCCTTATAACATCAAAAAGCAGCCATAAAAGGGCTGTTCATCTATTTAATAAAGTTACTTTGTCAAAAAAAAAAAAAAAAAAATTTTAGGTTTAGAAAGAAGTCCATAAAAATACTCACTTAAAATCTAATAGGTACAAAGCATATGTATAAAAAGAAACTAAAAACTTGCGCTTAGGATAATAATCTAAAAAGTGAAAAGTTAATTAATTAATTGAACACGCAGCTGCTGCAGCACTAAGCATAGACAAACAGAGAAAAGGGGTGGGGGGCGCCTGTCAGTACAAATCCACAAAATATCCTAGGGAAAAAACCTTTCAAGGATCCAATCCAGCAAACAATGGGTCCAAAAGAGGTCCATTCGATGGAATACTCTAAACAAAAAGACAAGGAGACAATAATAAGTATCTAATTTATAAAAGAAAAGGGAAAAATTAGAATGGGAAATTCCTGAAGGAATAATTAGTGGTGTAGATCTGCCAAGAATATTGTGACGTGAAGAAAATATCTACTAGTGTATTGTTAATGCTATCATTAATATAATAAATACGGTATATACTGATTTGTAAAAAGGGCTGTGCTCCAGCACAAAAATATGAACAGTGGCTGAAAAATGTGTTAAAACAAATCATACACAATACGGCCAATAAAAAAATTACAATATATTATGTATTGAAATATATAGTATTGTAGCAAAATTAGTCACTATAATTAGGAGATTACCGTATATACAGTACTTGAGTATAAGCCGAGTTTTTTAGCAAATTTTTTTGTGCTGAAAATGCCCCCCTCGGCTTATACTCGAGTCTGTGTCTATCTTCAACTTTGTGCGTCTAATCCCGGCTAGCCGTAGGTCCTCTGGACATGGCATACATGTAGCCCCCCTCGTCCTCTATAAGTGTGCAAAGTTTGTTGTCCGGGGGACCTACGGCCGGGGAGCACTGATTTTTCAAAGCCGGGCACCCCTTCCATAGACTCCCATGTTAAACAGTAATTTCTCCTGTGATTATGGGGACCCGGTACCGACCGGCCCTAGGTCCTCTGGACCCCAAACTTGGCACACATGTAGCCCCACTCTTCATCTACAAGTATGCAAAGTTTGTTGTCCAGGGGACCTACGGAGCACCGATTTTTCAAAGCCGGGCACCCCTTCCATAGACCCCCATGGTAAACGTCAGTCTAGTTACACAGTGCAGGAGATCAGGTAGGGAGATTGGACACAGTGAGGCATGGGCACAGTGACAGTGAGGCATGGGCACAGTGAGGCATGGGCACAGTGAGGCATGGGCACAGTGAGGCATGGACACAGTGAGGCATGGGCACAGTGAGGCATGGGCACAGTGAGGCATGGGCACAGTGAGGCACAGTGTGAGGCACAGTGAGGCATGGACACAGTGAGGCATGGACACAGTGAGGCATGGGCACAGTGAGGCATGGGCACAGTGAGGCATGGACACAGTGAGGCATGGGCACAGTGAGGCACAGTGTGAGGCACAGTGAGGCATGGACACAGTGAGGCATGGACACAGTGAGGCATGGGCACAGTAAGGCACAGTGAGGCATGGACACAGTGAGGCATAGACACAGTGAGGCAAAGTGAGGCACAGTGAGGTATGCAGATGGACACCCTAGGCTTATACTCGAGTCAATAAGATTTCCCAGTTTTTAGTGGTAAAATTAGGCGCCTCGGCTAATATTCGGGTCGGCATATACTCAAATATATACGGTAGGTTATATATATGAGAATGTATAAAAATAAGGAAGAAACATCTATTTGTTTGGACATAAGAGCCCAATGTTGAGAAGTAATAGGACAAAAAGAAAAGGATGTGGGCATACAAGCCCCCAGCAAAGTCATACCTTGAACGAACAAGCAGATAACCTCAGCTCGCCCCCAATGCTCTGGCAGGTCTAGACGCCATAGCTGCTGGCTTTTAAGTGATCACCACTCAGCCGGCGTCTGGCTTCACCGGCTGAGTGAGGACGTGATGGTGTCCGTGCGCATGCACCCAATCCCCGGAAAGCCGCCCAGACTACAGGGACCAGGAGGCCGCGCAACCCAGAAGGTGGGGCTCACCGCTACTAGATGGCATACATTTGTCTAAGTTTGGTAATTGACTAACATGTTGGAGATTGGATTTCCCTCTGTCCTGGAGACATTTTATTTCTGTTATATTACAAAAATATATATATATTTTATCATATGTTATGTAGATATTTGTGTGTTGACCTAAACTCTCATTTTTTGGGTTATTGAATATTATGATGTACTAGCTGCCATCACCTGAATAAAGACAAACTTCACATACATCTTCTTTCAGTGCAAGGACCACTAATGAATCTTAACATTTTTTTCATTGTCATGTAGGCCAGATCTTGACAAGGACTGGGTTGCCATAAGAGAGCGTGTGCAGATGGACTCCATGGTTCTGAAAGGATTAATTCCTGACACCAAATACCAGTTTGCTGTAAAGGCAGTAAACTCCTTTGGAGAAAGTTTACTCAGCATTCCTAGCGAAGTTATCAGGACATTCCGTAAGTAGAATTCAGAAACATCCTTATTTTTTTTTATTTTTTTTTTCAAGAAGTTTGTAACTTACAGCTGGCAGAAAATTCACTTCTGAAGCAACAAATAGCTCCTGGCTACATTCATCTCCCACGTAGTGTAGTGGCCATGCTGGAGATTATTAAATCCGAGCTATTGGTAATATTTTCCAGACTTCAGAACAAATACTAATCCTTTAGAAGCTTTCCCTCCTGGGGGTTACATTCACGCTTATATTTGGATCACTGGCCACTGCTGTTGTCACCTTCTGCATTATTAATAGATGGAATCACACTGCGGAGAACAACATAAGGGGACATTCAAGGCTTGAAATTGGATGGTCTTTCACTGTGAACTCTTAACATTTAACCTGTCCATGATTGAAGCATTGAAATGTGTCTGTGACCTTAAGAACGCCATTGTGCTGTAATAAGCCAAGTTTCCAGAGAACGATCAACAAAGTTGGATCATATTTGTTCTTTATAGCCAGACGTACTGGATATTTTTTTTGGGCTCCTGGCACTAAATTAGCAAAGCATAGGTTTGCTGTAGGCTTGAGTATTTATTTATTTCTAGATGTGCATGCCAATCTGTTGTCACATTGCTCCTGCCTCAGGCTATATGCACATGGGCAATTTAGCTTGTGTGCATCAAATCCTGATGTTTTTGGTCCAACCCTGCTGCCAGCAGCGTGTTAAAATCTATGACTCTGAAATACGCAACTGCTCCATGCTGTGCTAAGCAGTACTTGTGTTTAGAGCCATATACAATCAGAGATGCATGCTCAGAATGCAGACTTCCTGTGTTCTGGGCATCCCTAAATGCGTGTACTGCATGGTACAGCCTCCAGCAGTTGCGTATTTCAGCCTGTCAGAGATTTTGATAGGGTGCTGGAAGCCTCCTGTGTACCCAAAACACATTGGGAATGGACACACATACACACACAGGGGCCAAACCACCCATGTGCACAAGGCGTTACAAGACGCCTAAAGCCTCGTACACACGGCCGAGATTCTCGTCAGGAAAAAAACGTTGTTTTTCCTGACGAGAATCTTGACAAGAAACTTGTCCCGGCCGAGTGTACACACGTACGATTCAAAAGAACCGCCGTTCTTTTGAATGGCACGCACGCGGTGACGTCATCGACTACGACGAGCGTGCGCTCGCCACATTCGATGCCATCGCCGCCATCTTGCTACACCCTATGCCTAGGAAGCTACCGCGCATGCGTCAAAGTCATTTCGAGCATGCATGGGTTTCCACGGCGACAGATAAGTGTACACACGCTCGGGTTTCTCGTTGAGAAACAGGCCGACGAGATTCTCGACAAGAAAAAAGACCACAGGTCTTTTTTTTTCTCGTCGGGGAATCTGGGCAGTTTTCTTGTGCTATACTGTGCTAAAGCATTCATCATCAACCATCTTTAAAAAAACATTTTTTATAGGGACAGAAAACTATAGGTAGGGAGAGTGTCAGTGTGTTTTACTGTGCTAATCCTTGTTTGTAGGGACAGGGAAGGACAGTGAGGGAAATTCTCCTTGTGCTATACTGTGCTAAAGCATTCCTCATCAACCATCTTTAAAAAAACATTTTTTATAGGGACAGAAAACTATAGGTAGGGAGAGTGTCAGTGTGTTTTACTGTGCTAATCCTTGTTTGTAGGGACAGGGAAGGACAGTGAGGGAAATTATCCTTGTGCTATACTGTGCTAAAGCATTCATCATCAACCATCTTTAAAAAAACATTTTTTATAGGGACAGAAAACTATAGGTAGGGAGAGTGTCAGTGTGTTTTACTGTGCTAATCCTTGTTTGTAGGGACAGGGAAGGACAGTGAGGGAAATTCTCCTTGTGCTATACTGTGCTAAAGCATTCATCATCAACCATCTTTAAAAAAACATTTTTTATAGGGACAGAAAACTATAGGTAGGGAGAGTGTCAGTGTGTTTTACTGTGCTAATCCTTGTTTGTAGGGACAGGGAAGGACAGTGAGGGAAATTCTCCTTGTGCTATACTGTGCTAAAGCATTCATCATCAACCATCTTTAAAAAAACATTTTTTATAGGGACAGAAAACTATAGGTAGGGAGAGTGTCAGTGTGTTTTACTGTGCTAATCCTTGTTTGTAGGGACAGGGAAGGACAGTGAGGGAAATTCTCCTTGTGCTATACTGTGCTAAAGCATTCATCATCAACCATCTTTAAAAAAAACATTTTTTATAGGGACAGAAAACTATAGGTAGGGAGAGTGTCAGTGTGTTTTACTGTGCTAATCCTTGTTTGTAGGGACAGGGAAGGACATTGAGGGAAATTCTCCTTGTGCTATACTGTGCTAAAGCATTCATCATCAACCATCTTTAAAAAAACATTTTTTATAGGGACAGAAAACTATAGGTAGGGAGAGTGTCAGTGTGTTTTACTGTGCTAATCCTTGTTTGTAGGGACAGGGAAGGACAGTGAGGGAAATTCTCCTTGTGCTATACTGTGCTAAAGCATTCATCATCAACCATCTTTAAAAAAACATTTTTTATAGGGACAGAAAACTATAGGTAGGGAGAGTGTCAGTGTGTTTTACTGTGCTAATCCTTGTTTGTAGGGACAGGGAAGGACATTGAGGGAAATTCTCCTTGTGCTATACTGTGCTAAAGCATTCATCATCAACCATCTTTAAAAAAACATTTTTTATAGGGACAGAAAACTATAGGTAGGGAGAGTGTCAGTGTGTTTTACTGTGCTAATCCTTGTTTGTAGGGACAGGGAAGGACAGTGAGGGAAATTCTCCTTGTGCTATACTGTGCTAAAGCATTCATCATCAACCATCTTTAAAAAAACATTTTTTATAGGGACAGAAAACTATAGGTAGGGAGAGTGTCGGTGTGTTTTACTGTGCTAATCCTTGTTTGTAGGGACAGGGAAGGACAGTGAGGGAAATTCTCCTTGTGCTATACTGTGCTAAAGCATTCATCATCAACCATCTTTAAAAAATAGGATTTTTATAACAGCTTACCTGTAAAATCCTTTTCTTGGAGTACATCACAGGACACAGAGCGACATAGTCATTACTAATGGGTTATATAGATACCGTCAGGTGCTGGCACTGGCAACTTCCAAAACCGGAAGTACCCTCCCCTATATAAGCCCCTCCCATCCGGGAGCACCTCAGTTTTGTAGCAAAGCAATAAGTGTCCCCAAAGAGGGGCGGGAGCTCTGTGTCCCGTGATGTACTCCAAGAAAAGGATTTTACAGGTAAGCTGTTATAAAAATCCTATTTTCTTTCTCGTACATCACGGGACACAGAGCGACATAGTCATTACTAATGGGATGTCCTAAAACAATGCCCAATGAGGGGGGGGATACACCATATATAAGCTGAGCGCTATCAGACATGAGGATCTTTTGCGGCCTGCAACACACTGCGCCCAAAGGCGACATCCTCCTGACTTCTAACGTCCACCTGGTAGAACCTAGTAAACGTGTGAACTGAAGACCATGTTGCGGCCTTACAGATTTGAGCCAGGGAGGCCTGGTGATGCACTGCCCATGAAGTTCCAACTGCTCTCGTGGAGTGCGCTCTAACTTTGAACGGAGGCGGTCTCCTTCTCAAGCCATAGGCTTGTATTATGACCTGTCGAATCCACTTGGCTAAAGTAGATTTTGACGCTGCCTGACCCTTTCTGGGGCCTTCCGGCAGAATAAACAAAGTATCCGTTCTGCGAATCTGAGCAGTGGCTTTTAGATAAGCTTTAACTGCTCTTACTACATCCAAAGAATGCAATAACTTTTCCTCTACCGAAGTAGGTTTGGGGAAAAAAGAAGGAAGAACCACATCTTGGTTCAAATGAAACCTCGATACCACCTTAGGAAGAAAGGCTGGATGAGGACGTAACACTACTCTATCCTTATGGATAACCAGATATGGCTCCTTACAGGACATAGCTGCTAATTCCGACACTCTTTTAGCCGAACAAATGGCTACTAGAAAAATCAATTTCCTGGTGAGAAGCACCAAAGAAATATGATGTAATGGTTCAAATGGTTGTTTCTGTAGAACCGACAGAACCAAGTTTAGATCCCATGGACATATGGGAAAATTTACCGGAGGACTAATACGCATCACTCCTTGTATAAAGGCTTTGACTAGTGAATGCGAAGCCAAGGGCCTTTGAAAAAATATTGACAAGGCCGAAATCTGACCCTTGATAGTACTCAAGGCAAGCTTCCTATCTACAGCCCATTGTAGGAAGTCCAGAATCCTACCTATTACGTATTTACGTGGATGCCATTTCTTGGCCTCACACCAGGCGATGTACGCCTTCCAGATTCTATAGTAGATCTGCCTGGATACCGGCTTCCTGGCATTGATCATGGTAGATACCACAGCATTAGAGAGCCCTCTCTTTTTTAGAATGTGGGCTTCAATAGCCAGGCCGTCAAACCTAGGGCTGGTAAGGAAGGGTGGTATATCGGTCCTTGCGAAAGCAGGTCCGGACGACGTGGGAGAGTCCAAGGACTCCCCACTGACATTTTACAATCTCCGCGTACCACGCTCTTCGGGGCCACGCTGGAGCCACCAGAATCACTGGTTTCTTTTCTACCCTGATTCTGCGGAGTAATCGAGGAAACCATTGTGGCGGTGTGAATGCATATATCAGCTTGAACTGATCCCAAGGGAACACTAGGGCATCCGAGCCGCAAGCTAGGGGATCCCTTGACCGAGAGACAAACCTGTCCACCTTTGCGTTGAATCTGGATGCTAGAAGATCTACATCCGATGTTCCCCACCGCTGACATATTGTCCAGAAAACCTCGGGGTGAAAGGACCCTTCCTCTGGGCATAATTGCTGGCGACTTAGAAAGTCCGCCTTCCAATTCTCCACTCCTGGAATGAATACCGCAGATATGGCTGGGACATATCTTTCTGCCCATTTCAGGATGTAATTTACTTCCCTCTGGGCTGCACGACTCCTGGTGCCCCCCTGATGATTGATATATGCCACTGCTGTGGCATTGTCTGATTGAATTCTGACAGGGGACCCTTGGAGTTTGGATGTCCATGCTACTAGGGCATACCGGGCTGCTCGTATCTCTAAGAGATTGATGGGCAGGGCCTTTTCTGCATCCGACCATCTGTCCTGGAGAGACTATTGCTCCAGTACAGCTCCCCAGCCTATAAGGCTGGCATCTGTAGTGACCACCTTCCAAGAAATCGGACTGAAGGATTTCCCTTTTTCCAGATTCTGGGGAACCAACCACCAACGGAGGCTCTTGCGAACGGAAGGGGACAAGGACATTGTAAGTCTAGGGCCTGAACTTTTTTGTTCCAGGCTGACAGTATGGCCCCTTGCAAATTCCTTGAATGGAATTGACCGTAGGGTACTGCTTCGAATGATGCCACCATTTTTCCCAGCAGCCTCATGCACAGGCGTATGGACGGCTGTCTTTTTTGTACCCACTAAGTGGATCAAATCTTTCAAAGACAACACCTTTCCTCGAGGCAAGAATATTTTTCTCTGGCCTGAATACAACCTTAGCCCCAAGTATTCCAGACTTTTGACTGGTTTTTAGGGCTAACTTGTCTTGGTTGATAATCCAACCGTGAGATTCCAGATACTTGATTGTCTTGTGAACGACCACGTCTAGTTTTTTCACTGAGTGGTCTATCAGCAACAAGTCATCTAGATATGCCATTATCATTACACCTTGTGTTCTTAGATTGGCCAATAAAGGGCCAGAATTTTTGTAAACACTCGTGGTGCCGTGGCCAAACCGAAGGGTAAGGCTCTGAACTGAAAATGGCGCCCTTCTACTGCAAAGCGTAGAAATTTTTGGTGGACTGGAAAGATGGGAATGTGCAAATAAGCATCTTTGATGTCGATCGCGGCTAACCAATCCTCCCCTTGTAGGGCAGTGGCCACCGATCGGATCGACTCCATCGGAAAGTCCTGATATACAGGAATTTGTATAGCCCTTTTAGAATTAATATGGGCCTCCCGTCCGCGTTTGCTTCGGGACTGTAAAGAGGTTTGAGTAAAACCCGAACCCTCATTCTTCCAGGGGAACCTCCATAATTACTCCTTGGAGCAATAGTTGTTCTAGTGCCAACAGGAGGGACTCTCTCTTCCGGGGATCCCTTGGCACGTTTGACCTCAAAAATGGGAAGGAGGAGAGTCTTTTAACTCCAAACTGTATCCCAAACATACTGCGGAGAGCACCTATCTGTCTTGATCGTGTCCCGCCAGGTCTCTTGCGAACAACTGGAGTCCTCCCCCCACCCGACTGAGTGGGGGCTTCAATGAATTTAACTTTGGGGGAGGTTTTGTACCTCCCCTGACCCAGGGTTTCTCATTACCCTGCTATTGTCCCTGTTTTTTACCCCCGGGAATTGACCGAGGAGGCCGTCGGAACTGTTACACAGCCGATGCCCCAGGGACTGGAGAAGCAGGCCTCTTAAAGAGGGACCTCTAACTCTGTTTTTAACCGGCAAGAGCGTATTTTTACCGCTGGAAATTTTCTGGATATATTTGTCCAGGTTTTCCCTGAATAAGCGTTCACCATGAAATGGGACGCTAACCAGCCATTCTTTACAGGGAGCTTCAGCAGACCAGTTTTTGAGCCATAGGAGCCTACGCATATGTACTATAGACAGCGTAAGGCGGGAGGCCTGATGGACTGAATCCTTTATGGCGTCAACCGCAAAGCCTAAGGCTGTAGGTAGATCAGCTAGGGCAAAGCCTGCTGATCTGTCAAGTCCCTCAAGACCTGTTTCAACTGATCCTTCACTGCTTAGCAGACCCCAATAGCTGCTACTGCTGGTTGTGTCACCAAGCTTGCTGTAGAAAGAAGCAGATTTTCATAAGGACTCCAATCTTTTATCTATTGGGTTCTTGAACATTTGGACATTATCCACTGGACATGTGAGTGATTTATACATACAAGAGATGGCTGCTTCCACTGTAGGGACCTTCCATTTTTTTGATGAACTTATCCTCCATGGGATAGACCACCGGAAATCTCTTGGGGGAATAAATATTTTCTCAGGACGTTCCCAATCCTGGTAAATAAGCCCTTTCAGTAAAGGGTGAAGTGGAAAAGAACAGACAGTCTGGGGGCTTCTAGCGACCCCAACGAGGATACAGTAGTGGTTGATGGTTCCGCAAGGTGCATTTTTAAATGCTGATCGGACCATGTTAGTCAGAGACTGAACCCATAATCTTTCAGCTTGAGATGCTGAGAAAAGGTTCCCCCACTGTTGATTCCTCTATAACAGAATCAACCTCATCCTGATCCCCTTCAGGCAGGTCGATCCCTGTATGGGACTGTTGCTCTGCTAACAGGTACTCTGAAGGAGGAGACGGAGATCGGGCGTGCTTTCCCTGACAGGGAGGCAGCGATCAATGTTGACAATCTCTCTCTAATCCTCCCAGAGCTGAGGAAAAAACCTCCTCTGTTACATACACAGGAGCAGGTGAACTGAGGACAGCCACAGTACCAAGTACCCCTGCGGGGTCTCTACGGTCACTTACCTCTGAACTTCAGGGGAGACTGGTGCAGCAGAAGTATGCCCAAGATCCTCAGAGCCCGATGAGACCCCCTTCGCTTCCTGGAAGATTCAGTTCCGGAGCTTCTGGACGGCATATTCCTAAGCCTAAAGCTGAGGTATTCCAGCCGTAATACACCACTTTTACTGAGAATAGTCTAGCACAATTGCTGCTATATCACAGTTGGTGTCTACTAAAGTGCCTTTCTAGGGGATGCCTGCATCAACCGCCTCTGTGTGCCTTTATATTGTTGCTAGCTCTGTCTGTGCACTTCAACAGCCAGCTATAATGTGCTTTAAAACACGCTGGACGCCCGCACATGCGCAGTAGCGCCGCGGCGCACACCTGAGCGTCATCCACCCCGCTCCGCCCCTTTTTCCAGATCGCCTCTATGAATAGAGGCGCGTGTACGCGCACGCGCGCGGGCACGTGCGCCTTCGGCGCCTTTTTTGAAAACAACAAGGAGCTAGATGGGAGTCAGGGTCCCTTTGCCGCAGGGCCCGGGGATGGATGAGCGCAGCAACAGGGCAGAGGAGACAGCTTCCCAGGAGAGAACATACCAACTGCCTGGATTTGATTCTGGAAGAAAAAAATCCACATTACAAGAAAAAGAACCATAGCGGCCTCTAGTGTCTAACACAGGTACCGCGGTCTTACATTTTTTTTTTTTTTTTTTCTTGCCTACTATTAAAATTTTTACATTTTCTCAGTAGTAACAGGCATACACAGAATATTAGCGGGAATACCTTAGGTAACAGGCAGAAAGACAAAATAGGCTTGGGGGTCCCTCAATAGAACCAAGTTCCCGAGGGCCCCCACTTACCTTTTCCTCGCCGCAGGACTCTGTTTGGTCCACAGAAGCCCAAACTTCACCTATCACGGCAGGCATTGTAATCAAACCTTCAGGGACCGGGTTCCCAAGGATTCCACTCCCCTGGACCTGTATAGCACCCTGCACAGAAAACATCTTGGTTGTGGGTATGACCAGAGCTCTGGATCCCAGGGTCCAGCTCTCCTAAGAGAAACATTACAGGCAAAACCTTGCTCTTCTCTGCAAGGCCCGGGTACCGACCGTTTAGCTATGAAGCTTTTTTGGTCGGATCCGGAATAGCTTACTGAGGCCCAAAAGAACCTGTACGCAAGCTCAGTGAAAAACACATGTTTCTTCTTGGCCAACACCTTAGACACTGGCAAAAAACTGAGGTGCTCCCGGATGGGAGGGGCTTATATAGGGGAGGGTACTTCCGGTTTTGGAAGTTGCCAGTGCCAGCACCTGACGGTATCTATATAACCCATTAGTAATGACTATGTCGCTCTGTGTCCCGTGATGTACGAGAAAGAAAAACATTTTTTATAGGGACAGAAAACTATAGGTAGGGAGAGTGTCAGTGTGTTTTACTGTGCTAATCCTTGTTTGTAGGGACAGGGAAGGACAGTGAGGGAAATTCTCCTTGTGCTATACTGTGCTAAAGCATTCATCATCAACCATCTTTAAAAAAAACATTTTTTATAGGGACAGAAAACTATAGGTAGGGAGAGTGTCAGTGTGTTTTACTGTGCTAATCCTTGTTTGTAGGGACAGGGAAGGACAGTGAGGGAAATTCTCCTTGTGCTATACTGTGCTAAAGCATTCATCATCAACCATCTTTAAAAAAACATTTTTTATAGGGACAGAAAACTATAGGTAGGGAGAGTGTCAGTGTGTTTTACTGTGCTAATCCTTGTTTGTAGGGACAGGGAAGGACAGTGAGGGAAATTCTCCTTGTGCTATACTGTGCTAAAGCATTCATCATCAACCATCTTTAAAAAAACATTTTTTATAGGGACAGAAAACTATAGGTAGGGAGAGTGTCAGTGTGTTTTACTGTGCTAATCCTTGTTTGTAGGGACAGGGAAGGACAGTGAGGGAAATTCTCCTTGTGCTATACTGTGCTAAAGCATTCCTCATCAACCATCTTTAAAAAAACATTTTTTATAGGGACAGAAAACTATAGGTAGGGAGAGTGTCAGTGTGTTTTACTGTGCTAATCCTTGTTTGTAGGGACAGGGAAGGACAGTGAGGGAAATTCTCCTTGTGCTATACTGTGCTAAAGCATTTATCATCAACCATCTTTAAAAAAACATTTTTTATAGGGACAGAAAACTATAGGTAGGGAGAGTGTCAGTGTGTTTTACTGTGCTAATCCTTGTTTGTAGGGACAGGGAAGGACAGTGAGGGAAATTCTCCTTGTGCTATACTGTGCTAAAGCATTCATCATCAACCATCTTTAAAAAAACATTTTTTATAGGGACAGAAAACTATAGGTAGGGAGAGTGTCAGTGTGTTTTACTGTGCTAATCCTTGTTTGTAGGGACAGGGAAGGACAGTGACGGAAATTCTCCTTGTGCTATACTGTGCTAAAGCATTCCTCATCAACCATCTTTGAAATCCTTGTTTTTTGGACAGTCAGGGAAATTGTCATTGTGCTATTCTGTGCGAAAGCAATCATCCTCAACCATATTTAGAAATCCTTAAGTAAAGGGACAGAGAAGGACACCTGAAGGTAGCCCTTATTGCTTTTTTCCCATCTCCCTGCAGGCCATCCATTAGAATGTCTGGAAGGCAAACAAGGAGAGGCAGACAGTCAGGAGGCAATAAAAGAGGGCAAGCAGGCTCTGTGTCTGGGGGCAACAGTGCTGGTCGTGGACGCGGTGCATTGTCATCAGCACATGGCCATGGGACACGCTTGTCCTTCTTTTCGGCAGCTGGACATGTTGAGCCACATCATGCCGAAGACTTGGTAGAGTGGATGACCAAGCCCTCCTCCTCCTCCTCATCCTCTCTCACCCAGGCTCAGGGTACTGGCAAAGCAGCTGCCAAAGCGTCCTCTTCCCTGGTATCAATGTCAGACTCATCATCAGTCACTCCTTCCCTAGACCCACCATGTCCTCCTCCTGAGGAGTCCCCCGAACTGTTTGAGCACAGTGTTGGGTACATGCTCCAGGAGGATGCCCAGCGTTTCGAAGGGTCTGATGATGAAACCCAGCTACAGGAAGGCAGTAGCGTGAGAGCAGACAGAGGGGATGCTCAAGAAGGACACCAATCTGGCAGTCATGTTCCAGCAGCTGCAGCATACTGCCAGATTGGCTCCAGTGATGAGGAGGGAGGGGATGATGAGGTCACTGACTCCACGTGGGTACCTAATAGGAGAGAGGAGGAGGATGAGGAGGAGGCACATCTCCAACGAGGCAGGATGCCCTTTGGTGGCCAGTGTAAGGGCAGTACACCGACGGAATCACACCGCAGAGCTCCGCCTGTGCAGGGCGCTGCCTCTGCCCGTCATTCAAAAAGTTCTTTGGTGTGGGCCTTTTTTGAGGCTAGTGCATCAGATCGCACAGCTGCTGTTTGCAACATATGTCTCAAGCGTATATCGCGTGGCCAAAACATCAGCCGCTTGGGTACCACATGCCTGACCAGACATATGTTGACCTGCCATGCAGCTCGTTGGCAAGCCTACCTCAAAGACCCACACCAAAGAACAAAGCGGACCTCTCCTTGCACCACATCAGCTGGGATCTCCAACCCCACTATAACTTCAGTCCTCTCTGAAACATGCACTGAGAGGAATGAAGGTGTAGAATTAGGTGTGTCACAGCCAAGTACTTGCGGCCACTCTGCTAGCAGTACACCGATGTCCGATTCTAGCAGGCAAATTTCCCTGCCCCAGCTGCTGGACCGTCGAAAGAAGTTCACTCCCAGCCATCCACATGCCCAGCGGTTGAATGCTAGCTTGGCTAAATTGCTAGCGCTTCAACTGCTGCCTTTTCAGTTGGTAGACTCGGCCCCCTTCCGTGAGTTTGTGCAATGTGCGGTTCCTCAGTGGCAGGTTCCCAAACGCCACTTTTTCTCACGGAAGGCTATTCCGGCTCTCTACCGGCATGTGGAAGGCAATGTCTTGGCCTCGCTGGACAGGGCGGTCAGCGGTAAGGTGCATATTACCGCTGACTCATGGTCCAGCAGGCATGGACAGGGACGTTACCTTTCTTTCACGGCCCATTGGGTCACTCTTTTGGCAGCTGGGAAGGATGCAGGACAAGGTGCAGTAGTGTTGGAGGTTGTTCCACCGCCACGCCTCCAAAATGCTACTACTGGTTGTGACACACCTCTCTCCTCCACCCCCCTCCTCTTCTTCTTCCTCCATGGCCTCTTCCTGTGCTTTGTCCTCTGAACCAGCGGTGCTCCGTAGCCGTTCAAGGGGCTACGCAAGTACGCAGGCAAAAAGATGCCATGCCGTGCTTGTGCTGGTGTGTTTGGGGGACAGAAGCCACACTGGGGCAGAGGTCCTGTCTGCTCTGCAGGGCCAGGCCGAGAGGTGGTTGACGCCACGCCAGCTTAAGCCAGGAATGGTGGTTTGCGACAATGGCACCAACCTCCTCTCCGCCCTCCGACAGGGACAACTGACCCATGTGCCCTGTGTGGCTCACGTCCTTAACCTGGTGGTGCAGCGGTTCTTGGGCAGGTACCCGGGCTTACAGGATGTCCTGAGGCAGGCCAGGAAAGTCTGTGTGCATTTCCGCAGATCTTATAATGCCAGTGCTCGCCTGGCTGAGCTGCAAAAGGAGTTGAACCTGCCCAAGAACCGCCTTATATGTGACATGCCCACCAGGTGGAACTCAACGTTGGCCATGCTGCAGCGGCTGCACACGCAGCAGAGGGCCATCAATGAGTACCTGTGCGACTACGGCACCAGGACAGGGTCAGGGGAGCTTGGTTTTTTTTCTCCACGCCAGTGGGGCATGATCAGGGATGCATGCACTGTCCTGGCACCATTTGAGGAGGCCACGAGGATGGTGAGCAGTGACAGTGCATGCATCAGTGACACTGTACCTCTTGTCCACCTGTTGGAGCACACGCTGCATGGAATAATGGACAGGGCACTTGAGGCAGAACAGAGGCAGGAAGAGGAGGACTTCCTTGCCTCTCAAGGCCCCCTTTACCCAGACAGTGTTCCTTCTGTCCCACCCATCGCACAGGAAGAGGAGGAGGAGGAGGAGGAGGAGGAGGAGGATTGTGTCAGCATGGAGGTGGAGGCTGGCACTCAGCATCATCAGCAGCAGTCTTTTAGGGATGATTTACAGTCCCAAGAAACCAGTGGACTTGTACGTGGCTGGGAGGAGGTGGCTGCGGATCATGTCGTCCTTAGTGACCCAGAGGACTCCGGACCGAATGCCTCAGCTAACCTACGCTGCATGGCCTCCCTGATCCTGCAAAGTCTGCGGAAGGATCCTCGTATTCTTCGGATCAAGGAGAGGGACCATTACTGGCTGGCCACTCTCCTTGATCCACGGTACAAGGGTAAGGTTGCGGACCTTATGTTACCGTCGCAGAGGGAGCAGAGGATGAGACAACTCCGGGAGGCCTTGCAGAAAGGTCTGTGCAACGCGTTCCCAGAGACTGGGAGGTTACAAACTCCTGGTCCTGGACAACGAGTTGCTGAGGCTTCGGCCAGTCAAAGAAGGAGCGGTGGGGAAGGTGGCCGTCTGACCGATGCGTTCAGACAATTCTTTAGTCCGCAGCCCCAAAGTATGATCGGTTCCAGCAACCATCGCCAGCGTCTGATAAACATGGTGCAGGAATATCTAGGGGCAAGGTCAGACTTGGACACCTTCCCCACCGAAAATCCTCTGGCTTACTGGGTCTTGAGGATGGATCACTGGCCAGAGCTTGCACAGTATGCAATTGAGCTACTGGCCTGTTCTGCATCCAGCGTTCTTTCGGAACGCACATTCAGTGCTGCTGGAGGATTTGTCACGGATCACAGGGTGCGCCTGTCCACCGACTCGGTTGATCGACTGACTTTCATCAAGATGAACCAGTCTTGGATCACCACCAGCTACCACACACCTGATGCTGATATAACAGACTAATTGATTTTAACATGTCACATCCCTTCAAGACTGATGCTGATGCTGAGTGCCTGTGCTGTTATGTTGACTGGCTATCCTCCTCCTCCGAGTCCTCAATGATACGATTGATGATGATAGCTTGGAAGATCATTTTTGTTTATGGGTGCCGCCACCAGTGGCTAAGGCCCAATTTTTCAGCCCCTGTTTAACAGGGGCGTGTAATTACAATTTTTGAAGCAATACTTTGCAACAGGGCTCATTGCTGTGCTCCAAGTACAGTATCTGTGAGGGGTTGCAGTGTTGTGCCACCAGTGCCTAAGGCCCAATTTTTCAGCCCCTGTTCAACAGGGGCATGTAATTACAATTCTTGATCTAATAATTCACAGCAGGGCCCATTGCTGCACCCACCAAGAGTAACTCTGAGGGCTTACAGTGTTGTGGCAACGCCACCACCACCACCACCACGAAAGGCCCAATTTTTCAGCCCCTGTTCAAAAGGGGCATGTAATTACAATTCTTGATCTAATAATTCACAGCAGGGCCCATTCCTGCACCCACCAAGAGTAACTCTGAGGGCTTACAGTGTTGTGGCAACACCACCACCACCTCCACCACCACGAAAGGCCCAATTTTTCAGCCCCTGTTCAACAGGGGCATGCAATTACAATTCTTGATCTAATAATTCACAGCAGGGCCCATTGCTGCACCCACCAAGAGTAACTGTCAGGGCTTACAGTGTTGTGGCACCAGCACCACCATCAAAGGCCCAATTTTTACTACCACTGTTCAACAATTATATGTAATTACAATTCCTGATATAATAGTTGACAGCAGGGCGTTCCAGCACCAACCAAGAGTAACTGTGAGTGCTTACAGTGTTGTGCCAACACGAACAACTAAGGGGCCTATTTCTGCAGAGTATATACGGCAGGTCCCTACTTTCAAACATCCAACTTACAAACGACTCCTACTTGCAAACGCAAGAAGACAACAGGAAGTGAGAGGAAATCTACCCCTAGGAAGGAAAATTCTCTCCTGTAAGAATTAATATGGGAGAAAGGTGTCTCCTCTGTACTGATGCTTTATCACCAATCCTTGTTTCAAGAAAAACACCACATTTCAAAAACAGTTGTCATTGGGACGGAAAGTGAGGTGAAATGTTCTGAACAGGGGCACAGACAGCAAAACAAATGTTACAGGGGTGATAACCCTTACCTATGTTTTCCAAAAAGTTTAAAAATAGATTTTTGGGCTGGAGCTACACTTAAACAATGTACTTGTTCAAAATTACAAACACATTCTACATAAGAACAAACCTACAGTCCCTGTCTTGTATGCACCGCCTGTATACGGCTGTTCAGAGTATATAGGGCCTTTTTTATTTTGTGTGCGGTGTTCCCCTTAATATCCTTACAAGACCCAAAGGGGCTGGTAATGGGCTGGGGTGGGGGGGGGGGGGGGTCATGGGGTAGCTATGCCATTTTTCTTAAAGATTTTCATCCATATTACCGGGACCAGACATTACATTAAAGCCGCAAGCAGTTTTAAATGGCTTTTTTTTCCTTTAGAAGTGTCATTTTGTGCAGGGACAGTTCTAAACACGGGAAACACGTGGCACTTCACAGGCATACTTTAGACACCCCCCAGGTACGATATTTAAAGGAATATTTGACTTTTTTTTTTTCACTTTATGCATCATTAAAATGACTGCTCCCGAAAAACGACCGTTTTTAAAACTTCTTTTTGCATTGATACATGTCCCCTGGTGCAGAACCCGGGTTCCCAAACCCTTTTTAGGACAATAACATGCATAATAGTCGTTATAATTAGCACTTTAGAATTCGAACGTTCGCATCCATTGTATTTAATAGGGTTCTAATGTTCGTACGAACTTTCGGTCTGTTCGCGGGTTCTGGTGCGAACCGAACCCGGGGGTGTTCGGCTCATCACTAATCATAACCATTGGTGACACCACAGTGGTTAGCTCTACTTAAAGAATTGTGCCTTGAACTACTCCCCACAAATACTGAAGTGGTATATGGGTCTCAACCTGCCTGTGCTGTATGACTATTTATTGCTGGAAGAGAATAAATACGAGTTGGACCTTTTCAGTGTGTGGAACTCTGGTTACTGGGAGCAAAGGGAGTCATTTCGGAGAAAGGATTTGACTCTGAGGCCTCGTACACACGGCCGAGATTCTCGTTGAAAAAAACATGTCGTTTTTTTCGACGAGATTCTTGGACAAGAAACTTGTCCCGGCCGAGTGTACACACGCTCGTTTCAAAGAACCCGCGGTTCTTTGAAAGGAGTGTACGCGGTGACGTCATCAACTACGTCGAGCATGCGCTCGTCACATTCGATGCCGTCGCCACCATCTTGGTATACCGTACGTATGCCTAGGAAGCTACCGCGCATGCGTCAAATTCATTTCGAACATGCGCGGGCTTCCGGGCGGACAGGTAAGTGTACACACACTCACTTTTCTCGTCGAGAAACACGCCGAGGAGAATCTCGACGAGAAAATAGAGAGCACGTTCTCTATTTTCTCGTCGAGGTTTCTTGTCGGTTTTCTCGACGAGAAACCCGCTAGCAGCGTACACACGACCGATTTACTCGGCAAGACCTCTCTGCCAGCAAGTTTCTTGCTGGTTCTTGCCGAGAAAATCGGTCGTGTGTACGAGGCCTGAGTCATACACACAAAACCCGATAGTTCTGGCTTTCACCTCCAGTCTCTCTGGAGGACATGGGCCGTGGTGTATCGCATCCCTCCCCCCAGTACTAACCCCCTAGACAAGACAAACAAGCCGAGAATGAGAAGGGGTGAGAGGGGTGAGTTCGCTACACAAGGAAATAAAAAAAATGCATTTTTGCTTGCACATGATTGGATAATAGAAATCAGCAGAGCTTCCCCTCATTTCAGAGTTTCCCCTCAGATCTAGAGCAACTGCACCAGCAGTGCACAGTATATCTGCCTTTAGTAAATCAACCTCAATGTGAATTAGAGTATAACAACATTCTCTACTAAACTGTGCAAAAGAATGGTGGTTTGAGGTTTATAACCACTTTTAGGAAAGGAAAGGATACAAAGGAAGTAATTATTATTCTCCTATTTCTCTAATAAAGGATTTTATTTATCTGGTTGACATAACCCAAACAGGTTACTAAGAGCCATGAATGTTGAGTGTGTTTGTAGATGATAATGCTTCAGTCACACAGTAAGTCAGAGAGCATTCCTTGCTGAGTGTTGCTTGATTCTTCAATAGCCTGTTCCTTGTATGGTTAGATAGAGAATTATTTTACTATTACTCTGTAAGAAAAATCTCATTTGTTAACCATTAATATCTTGTTTTGGGGCCCACACACACTATTGCTTTGTGGTAACATGGGTTGCATGTGTTGGTGCATTGGGGTGCCACTCATGTCTCTGCCAGACTATCTCGGGGGACTGACCTATAGGCTGATTGGCCCTGTCTGAACAGCCTTTCATGCCAGTTCCTGCCATTGGCAGATGCCCTGCTGCGAAAGGGAGCGTTGATTCCAATTTCTAAAGCAGCAGGTGCATTTTTATCTGTTTTACATTTCTGAATATCAAACAAGAATACTATAAATTTCCTTTGTAGGTTCAATTTAACCAGGAGATTTTTTTCTTATTTCTTGCATGCATGTTAAAATCTGCATTTTTGACTATCAAACTACCCCCCCCCCCCTCCCCATTCCCCCCCCCCCCCCCAGAACATTTATTTTCTGAGCGAAGAAGCCCTTTAGAAGAGAAAAAGGTACTTGCACTGTTTAATTTTGCATTGAATATTTGCTCAGCTCAAATTTTTACTTTCAGTACAAAATGCACTAAAATGAATTGAATACACACAAACACAGTTTGATCTCCATTTATTGTGTGGAGAATAAAAGTTGAGGCCCCTTCAACACTGAGGAGTTTTTCAGGCGTTTTGCGCTAAAAATAGCACCTAAAAAACGCCTGAAAAACTCCTGCCCCTGCAGTCTCAATGGGAAAGCCAGAGGGCTTTCACACTGAGGCGATGCGCTGGCAGGACGAGAAAAAAGTCCTGCAAGCAGCATCTTTGGAGCGGTGAAGGAGCGGTGTGTGTATACCGCTCCTTTACCGCTGCTGCCCATTGAAATCAATGTCCATCCCGCGGCACCCCCTACCCCCCGCTCAACAACTCTGAGGAGCCCTGTAAATAAAAAAAAACATCCGTCCCACAGAACCCCCCCCCCCCACCCGCTCAACAACTTTATTAATGGTAGGGAAAAAAAATATGAATGAATGTCCTGCAATGGACATTTGAAAAGTTGGGAGGTATGGCTGAGCCAGCTGCCGGTCAAGTATCTGCAGATCCTGAAATTTCTGTCGGGATTCCTGCAGAGCCTGGATTTTAGCCCACTGTTGGCTGATTCTGAGTTACAGGAGTGTAGAACTAAGTGCACTCCTGTGATCCAGAAGAAAAATACAGCCAAAAGAGCTTTGGCCATACTTCTCCTTTAAATACCTTTTACAGCTCATCACTTCAGAGTTAATGAGGGATCTAGAATTTGTGCTCTCACTCTGGAGTGCCTGGTGATATATATAACATGTGCACTTAAGTTTATTGCTATCACAAGGGACCAACAAGCCCCCTATGTGATATAGAGACATCATGCCTGAGCCAGAAATGTGACAGCTCTGGACACGGAAATGCTCAGAGCTGAGCGTCTTTGGGTTCTCACTGTGCAAAGGAGATGGGAGAATGGATGTTTCCTTATCTCCTTCCATTCATCATCCTGACAGTGTTAGTTGTGGTCCCAAGCTTCCTGGGAACCACAGAGTAAAGGGGTTTGGGAGGGAATATGGTGGTGCCACCCGCGAATACCCTAATAGTACCACTGAACAAACTGCAGCAGCCGTGAGCTTATTTTAACCTCTTCAGACTTTGGACACATCCAAAGCACTGAAGAGATTAAAGGGTAAGTTCACTTTTTGGAAAATAAAAATAAATGCACATTTTTTTTCAGGTAAAAAATGTGTATTTATTTATTTTTTTATTTTGAGCCTGTAAAGCATTACACCAGCGATCAGCAGATCGCTGGTGCCATGGAAGTCTCCTGCAGATCTGCCAGTGTATCTGCTTGCTTGTCCATCCCATACGGGTAAGCAGGTACAATCTGGCAGGAAGCATGAATGACTTACCACGGCGCTCCACAGCGCTGTAGTAGTTAATTGAAAACTACAAGCCGACAGCCCTGAAGGCTACCCAGACCTTGTCGTTTTCCATGCACAGAGCCCTGTCAATCAGTGATGAAGCCAGGTCGGTGGAGTCCTGCTCGACACATGTTTTTTTTTGTGACAGCTATCGGGGAGGGAGAAGAACTCCCTTTGTCTCTCTGCCCAACGCAGAGTTTCCATCACATTCTGTCCTGACAGGAACTCTATTACCCAGAAGGGAGACAAACACCAATAAAAACATGACAGAAGCTCTAACACTTCTCTGCTCTATGGGCAATTAAATCAAACGTTTGGGCTGTTAGGCTTTCAATACTGCATTTTCGATATTTGTCCTTTACCAAAATGGCGCTTCCATCTCGTACACCGAACAAATAATTCCCAAATTGAAAATAAATAACACAACTTTGTACAATTGCTGTACATGAGAACAAATATAGAGAAGGTGGAAGTGTCCTTGCTGTTTCCAGATGTTATTCATTATTCTGCTGCCGACATTAAATGCATCTCCACTACAAAGACACTTTCTATTTGTGCTTGTGAAAGTGAATGGACGGACTTGCGCGGCCTCTGATTGTTTGCAAATTAGATCATACATAACTTTTCCTACATTTGGTTATGGCTGTGATGAGACGGCATGGAAGAAGGTGATGATTATTTAAAGTGTGATCCTAGGAGAAATGGTAACAGAGTATTTTGTTTCCCGGGAGGCTGATTTTCATTTCAAGAGAAATAGCGGATGACACTTCGATGTTTGGGGACTAATAAAGCTCCCTTGTGAGACTTGTTATTTCAGCGCTGCAAAAAATGAGCGAAAAGAACAAAGTACAGAAACCAAAAACAACCTCTCAGAATAACTTTTTCAGTACTTTAAAATACAGCTAACTCGTATCTGCATTGCTTGCCCTGTACAAAATAATGTATTTATTAAAAATGTTATTTATTAATCTCGTCTTTTAATCATTGAAAATTTTAATAAAACTTGATTGATTAAAAAAAAAAAGTTAATTCAGACTCAAAAATACACCATCTCAGACATCTACAGACCTCTCAATCTGCAATGCACAAAACCGTTTAGCTAGTTCTCAGCGTCCAATTGGGCTAAGGACTTTTCATTTAAATCTCTCATGGATAAACTACTATGTGGGTATAATAGAATCTCACACCTATTCACCAACGAGCATGTCAACTCAAGCTAATACACGGCGCATATATTCCTTTTCTTGCTTCCAAATCTGGTCCACGGGCTGCTCTATGCCCACTATGTGGCTCTCCTAAACCAACGCTTGCTCATTGCCTTTGGCAATGCCACCCCATAGCGGCCTTTTGAGATCAAGTGGTCAATTTCATCTTTAGAATAACACATCCCTTTTACTACACTTTGGAAATGAAAGTCCAATACCAGACCATCAATGTCTAGGACTGGCACACCTTCTCATTCACATTGGATCCTAATATGTCTGCTAGTTGCTCGTAGGACCATTTTGAAGAAGTGGACAACCTCTACTGCTCCAACCATAACAGAAGAGGACTAACAACATTGCTATATCGGGAAAAACTGGACTCTCAACTGTTTCACTATAGCTTTTGAACAAGGTTTCACCTCCAGATGCCAAGCTGCATTGACTTTTTTGATATAACAAAGAACTTCCTTATCTCCACAAACGTCTCATCAGTAACTGACTTGGGACATTAAATAGCAACAGTCCCAATATGATCTCAGACTATAAATATATTTTTTTTAACAGAGAAATCTCAGACTATATTAATACTCCACTAACCTGCAAGGTATTCTGACACGCCATGTGCTGTTCTTGTCTTAGTCGTGGTTCTTCTGGTTTCTTTTTATAGATTATTTATAGATTTTTATTTGGTCTCTGAATGATAGCCACTGTTCATCTTTGTGTGAGGCCTTGCTAGGCCTTAGCTGGGCTGTCCTCCCAAATCCCAAATCCCAGAAACTACCCAAATTACCCTGTTTAAAATTTACATACCCTGGTGATTTTGGCCTGATAACATGCACACAAGCTGACACAAAGGGGTTTGAATGGCTATTAAAGGTAACAATCCTCACCTGTGATCATGGGAAAAAGCAAAAGAATTGTCAAAGAATCTGCAGGAAAAGGTAGTTGAACTGTATAAAACAGGAAAAGGGATATAAAAAGATATCCAAGGAATTGAGAATGCCAATCAACAGTGTTTAAACGCTAATCAAGAAGTGGAAAATGAGGAGTTCTGTTAAAACCAAACCACGGTCAGGTAGACCAACAGCCACAATCGCCAGGAAAATTGTTCAGGATGCAAAGAAAAACCCACAAATAACTTCAGGTGAAATACAGGACTCTCTGAAAACATGTGGTGTGGCGGTTTCAAGATGTACAATAAGGAGGCACTTGAAGAAAGATGGGCTGCATGGTCCAGTCGCCAGAAGAAAGCCATTACTATGCAAATGCCACGAAGTATCCCGCTTACAATACACCAAACAGCATAGAGACGAGGCCTCAAACCTTCTGGCACAAAGTCATGTAATGAGACCAAAATTGATGAGTGATGAGACACAAATTTTGCTTTTTGGCCACAACAATAAATGCTACATTTGGTCAACAAGGCCTATGATGAAAAGTGCGGAGGTGGATCGCTGATGTTTTGGGGATGTGTGAGCTACAAAGGCACAGGAAACTTGGTCAAAATTGATGGCAAGATGAATGCAGTATGTTATCAAAAAATACTGGAGGAACATTTGCATTCATCAGCCAGAAAAGCTGCGCATGGGATGTACTTGGACATTCCAACATGACAATGATCCAAACCACAAGGCCAAGTCGACCTGTCATTGGCTACAGCAGAATAAAGTGAAGGTTCTGGAGTGGCCATCTCATTCTCCTGACCTCAATATCATTGAGCCACTCTGGGGAGATCTCAAACGTGCAGTTCATGCAAGACAGCCCAAGAATTTACAGGAACTGGAGGCTTTTTGCCAAGAGGAATGGGCAGCTTTACCATCTGAGAAGATAAAGAGCCTCATCCACAAATACCACCAAATACTTCAAGCTGTCATTGATGTTAAAGGGGGCAATACACAGTATTAAGAACTGGGGTATGTAAACTTTTCATCAGGGTCATTTGGCTAGTTTCTGTTGTGATTATGATTTAAAAAGAGTAAACACAGTTGATTGATAATAAATGGCTTCAGCCAAACACTAACCATGAGTGAAAGAAAAGTTTTTGTGTTATCATTCATATTCTCTGAAAAATGGCCAAGAAATCATAATATCTGCTGGGGTATGTAAACTTATGAGCACAACTGTATCTCTTGTCTGTTATATCCCCCCTATTATATTTTTGTTTTCGGGGCTGTGCCCCTGTTTTCGTGATCTTGTTACCACCTGGGTTGTCTGTATTACGTTGAAATTAAATATAATTTTATAAGAAAAAAAAAATCTGAAAACAAGGAAATGAACCAATATTTTCTAGCCTTGGCCAATTTGCCCACTCAACACAATACATTAGTCTTCTATGGAAATAAAAATGATGCCGTTGATTCGGATTTAATAGGTTTAGTGACAACCAATCTCAAATTAATGAGTTGCTTGCAATCTAACCCTTACGACACGTGGTTTGGGGGGCAGTGAAATTAGGCAGTTGAGCTGCCCCCTGAGTGCCTACCTTCAAATAATATAAGGCTAGAAGTTGTACACACGCTGCAGCTGCAATGCTTTGCTTTGTAGCCGTGGTAAAATTTATACGCTCTTAGTGAATAAGGGGTTTCCTGAAACTGCAAGCCAAATGCATTAAAGAAAACCCTGTTCAGTTGTCAAAAGGAGAAGACAGTATTGACCCCGAATGCTTGTCAGCCACTCCTACGCCACTCTCTGGAAAGCCATAAATAGTGATGAGCCGAACACCCCCGGGTTCGGTTCGCACCAGAACCCGCGAACGGACCGAAAGTTCGAACGAACATTAGAACCCTATTAAATACAATGGATGCGAACGTTCGAATTCTAAAGTGCTAATTATAACAACTATTATGCATGTTATTGTCCTAAAAAGGGTTTGGGAACCCGGGTTCTGCACCAGGGGACATGTATCAATGCAAAAAGAAGTTTTAAAAACGGTTGTTTTTCGGGAGCAGTCATTTTAATGATGCATAAAGTGAAAAAAAAAAAGTCAAATATTCCTTTAAATATCGTACCTGGGGGGTGTCTAAAGTATGCCTGTGAAGTGCCACGTGTTTCCCGTGTTTAGAACTGTCCCTGCACAAAATGACACTTCTAAAGGAAAAAAAAGCCATTTAAAACTGCTTGCGGCTTTAATGTAATGTCTGGTCCCGGTAATATGGATGAAAATCTTTAAGAAAAATGGCATAGCTACCCCATGACCCCCCCCCCCTACCCCAGCCCATTAGCAGCCCCTTTGGGTCTTGTATGGATATTAAGGGGAACCCCGCACATAAAATAAAAAAGGCCCTATATACTCTGAACAGCCGTATACAGGCGGTGCATACAAGACAGGGACTGTAGGTTTGTTCTTATGTAGAATCTGTTTGTAATTTTGAACAGGTACATTGTTGAAGTGTAGCTCCAGACCAAAAATCTATTTTTAAACTTTTTGGAAAACATAGGTAAGGGTTATCACCCCTGTAACATTTGTTTTGCTGTCTGTGCCCCTGTTCAGAACATTTCACCTCACTTTCCGTCCTAATGACAACTGTTTTTGAAATGTGGTGTTTTTCTTGAAACAAGGATTGCTGATAAAGCATCAGTACAGAGGAGACACCTTTCTCCCATATTTATTCTTACAGGAGAGAATTTTCCTTCCTAGTGGTAGATTTCCTCTCACTTCCTGTTGTCTTCTTGCGTTTGCAAGTAGGAGTCGTTTGTAAGTTGGATGTTTGAAAGTAGGGACCTGCCGTATATACTCTGCAGAAATAGGCCCCTTAGTTGTTGGTGTTGGCACAACACTGTAAGCACTCACAGTTACTCTTGGTTGGTGCTGGAACGCCCTGCTGTCAACTATTATATCAGGAATTTTAATTACATATAATTGTTGAACAGTGGTAGTAAAAATTGGGCCTTTGATGGTGGTGCTGGTGCCACAACACTGTAAGCCCTGACAGTTACTCTTGGTGGGTGCAGCAATGGGCCCTGCTGTGAATTATTAGATCAAGAATTGTAATTACATGCCCCTGTTGAACAGGGGCTGAAAAATTGGGCCTTAGGCACTGGTGGCACAACACTGCAACCCCTCACAGATACTGTACTTGGAGCACAGCAATGAGCCCTGTTGCAAAGTATTGCTTCAAAAATTGTAATGACACGCCCCTGTTAAACAGGGGCTGAAAAATTGGGCCTTAGGCACTGGTGGCACAACACTGCAACTCCTCACAGATACTGTACTTGGAGCACAGCAATGAGCCCTGTTGCAAAGTATTGCTTCAAAAATTGTAATTACACGCCCCTGTTAAACAGGGGCTGAAAAATTGGGCGTTAGGCACTGGTGGCGGCACCCATAAACAAAAATGATCTTCCAAGCTATCATCATCAATCGTATCATTGAGGACTCGGAGGAGGAGGATAGCCAGTCAACATAACAGCACAGGCACTCAGCATCAGCATCAGTCTTGAAGGGATGTGACATTTTAAAATCAATTAGTCTGTTATATCAGCATCAGGTGTGTGGTAGCTGGTGGTGATCCAAGACTGGTTCATCTTGATGAAAGTCAGTCGATCAACCGAGTCGGTGGACAGGCGCACCCTGTGATCCGTGACAAATCCTCCAGCAGCACTGAATGTGCGTTCCGAAAGAACGCTGGATGCAGGACAGGCCAGTAGCTCAATTGCATACTGTGCAAGCTCTGGCCAGTGATCCATCCTCAAGACCCAGTAAGCCAGAGGATTTTCGGTGGGGAAGGTGTCCAAGTCTGACCTTGCCCCTAGATATTCCTGCACCATGTTTATCAGACGCTGGCGATGGTTGCTGGAACCGATCATACTTTGGGGCTGCGGACTAAAGAATTGTCTGAACGCATCGGTCAGACGGCCACCTTCCCCACCGCTCCTTCTTTGACTGGCCGAAGCCTCAGCAACTCGTTGTCCAGGACCAGGAGTTTGCAACCTCCCAGTCTCTGGGAACGCGTTGCACAGACCTTTCTGCAAGGCCTCCCGGAGTTGTCTCATCCTCTGCTCCCTCTGCGACGGTAACATAAGGTCCGCAACCTTACCCTTGTACCGTGGATCAAGGAGAGTGGCCAGCCAGTAATGGTCCCTCTCCTTGATCCGAAGAATACGAGGATCCTTCCGCAGACTTTGCAGGATCAGGGAGGCCATGCAGCGTAGGTTTGCTGAGGCATTCGCTCCGGAGTCCTCTGGGTCACTAAGGACGACATGATCCGCAGCCACCTCCTCCCAGCCACGTACAAGTCCACTGGTTTCTTGGGACTGTAAATCATCCCTAAAAGACTGCTGCTGATGATGCTGAGTGCAAGCCTCCACCTCCATGGTGACACAATCCTCCTCCTCCTCCTCCTCCTCCTCCTCCTCCTCCTCTTCCTGTGCGATGGGTGGGACAGAAGGAACACTGTCTGGGTAAAGGGGGCCTTGAGAGGCAAGGAAGTCCTCCTCTTCCTGCCTCTGTTCTGCCTCAAGTGCCCTGTCCATTATTCCACGCAGCGTGTGCTCCAACAGGTGGACAAGAGGTACAGTGTCACTGATGCATGCACTGTCACTGCTCACCATCCTCGTGGCCTCCTCAAATGGTGCCAGGACAGTGCATGCATCCCTGATCATGCCCCACTGGCGTGGAGAAAAAAAACCAAGCTCCCCTGACCCTGTCCTGGTGCCGTAGTCGCACAGGTACTCATTGATGGCCCTCTGCTGCGTGTGCAGCCGCTGCAGCATGGCCAACGTTGAGTTCCACCTGGTGGGCATGTCACATATAAGGCGGTTCTTGGGCAGGTTCAACTCCTTTTGCAGCTCAGCCAGGCGAGCACTGGCATTATAAGATCTGCGGAAATGCACACAGACTTTCCTGGCCTGCCTCAGGACATCCTGTAAGCCCGGGTACCTGCCCAAGAAGCGCTGCACCACCAGGTTAAGGACGTGAGCCACACAGGGCACATGGGTCAGTTGTCCCTGTCGGAGGGCGGAGAGGAGGTTGGTGCCATTGTCGCAAACCACCATTCCTGGCTTAAGCTGGCGTGGCGTCAACCACCTCTCGGCCTGGCCCTGCAGAGCAGACAGGACCTCTGCCCCAGTGTGGCTTCTGTCCCCCAAACACACCAGCGCAAGCACGGCATGGCATCTTTTTGCCTGCGTACTTGCGTAGCCCCGTGAACGGCTACGGAGCACCGCTGGTTCATAGGACAAACCACAGGAAGAGGCCATGGAGGAAGAAGAAGAGGAGGGGGTGGAGGAGAGAGGTGTGTCACAACCAGTAGTAGCATTTTGGAGGCGTGGCGGTGGGACAACCTCCAACACTACTGCACCTTGTCCTGAATCCTTCCCAGCTGCCAAAAGAGTGACCCAATGGGCCGTGAAAGAAAGGTAACGTCCCTGTCCATGCCTGCTGGACCATGAGTCAGCGGTAATATGCACCTTACCGCTGACCGCCCTGTCCAGCGAGGCCAAGACATTGCCTTCCACATGCCGGTAGAGAGCCGGAATAGCCTTCCGTGAGAAAAAGTGGCGTTTGGGAACCTGCCACTGAGGAACCGCACATTGCACAAACTCACGGAAGGGGGCCGAGTCTACCAACTGAAAAGGCAGCAGTTGAAGCGCTAGCAATTTAGCCAAGCTAGCATTCAACCGCTGGGCATGTGGATGGCTGGGAGTGAACTTCTTTCGACGGTCCAGCAGCTGGGGCAGGGAAATTTGCCTGCTAGAATCGGACGTCGGTGTACTGCTAGCAGAGTGGGCGCAAGTACTTGGCTGTGACACACCTAATTCTACACCTTCATTCCTCTCAGTGCATGTTTCAGAGAGGACTGAAGTTATAGTGGGGTTGGAGATCCCAGCTGATGCGGTGCAAGGAGAGGTCCGCTTTGTTCTTTGGTGTGGGTCTTTGAGGTAGGCTTGCCAACGAGCTGCATGGCAGGTCAACATATGTCTGGTCAGGCATGTGGTACCCAAGCGGCTGATGTTTTGGCCACGCGATATACGCTTGAGACATATGTTGCAAACAGCAGCTGTGCGATCTGATGCACTAGCCTCAAAAAAGGCCCACACCAAAGAACTTTTTGAATGACGGGCAGAGGCAGCGCCCTGCACAGGCGGAGCTCTGCGGTGTGATTCCGTCGGTGTACTTCCCTTACGCTGGCCACCAAAGGGCATCCTGCCTCGTTGGAGATGTGCCTCCTCCTCATCCTCCTCCTCCTCCTCTCTCCTATTAGGCACCCACGTGGAGTCATTGACCTCATCATCCCCTCCCTCCTCATCACTGGAGCCAATCTGGCAGTATGCTGCAGCTGCTGGAACATGACTGCCAGATTGGTGTCCTTCTTGAGCATCCCCTCTGTCTGCTCTCACGCTACTGCCTTCCTCTAGCTGGGTTTCATCATCAGACCCTTCGAAACGCTGGGCATCCTCCTGGAGCATGTACCCAACACTGTGCTGAAACAGTTCGGGGGACTCCTCAGAAGGAGGACATGGTGGGTCTAGGGAAGGAGTGACTGATGATTTGTCTGACATTGATACCAGGGAAGACGACGCTTTGGCAGCTGCTTTTCCAGTACCCTGAGCCTGGGTGAGAGAGGATGAGGAGGAGGAGGAGGGCTTGGTCATCCACTCTACCAAGTCTTCGGCATGATGTGGCTCAACATGTCCAGCTGCCGAAAAGAAGGACAAGCGTGTCCCATGGCCATGTGCTGATGACAATGCACCGCGTCCACGACCAGCACTGTTGCCCCCAGACACAGAGCCTGCTTGCCCTCTTTTATTGCCTCCTGACTGTCTGCCTCTCCTTGTTTGCCTTCCAGACATTCTAATAGATGGCCTGCAGGGAGATGGGAAAAAAGCAATAAGGGCTACCTTCAGGTGTCCTTCTCTGTCCCTTGAAACAAGGACTTTCACAGTGAAAGAAACTGACACTCTCCCTACCTACAGTTTTCTGTCCCTAGAAAAAATGTTATTTTTAATCACAATATAGCACAAGGACAATTCACTCACTGTCCTTCCAGGTCCCTGGAAACAAGGACTTGCAGAGTGAAAGAAACTGACACTGTCCCTACCTAGAGTTTTCTGTCCCTAGAATAAATGTTTTTTTTAATCACAATATAGCACAAGGACAATTCACTCACTGTCTCTCCAGGTCCCTGGAAACAAGGACTTGCAGAGTGAAAGAAAAAAAACACTCTCCCTACCTACAGTTTTCTGTCCCTAGAAAAAATGTTTTTTTTAATCACAATATAGCACAAGGAAAATTAACTCACTGTCCTTACAGGTCCCTGGAAACAAGGACTTGCAGAGTGAAAGAAAAAAAACACTCTCCCTACCTACAGTTTTCTGTCCCTAGAAAAAATGTTTTTTTTAATCACAATATAGCACAAGGAAAATTAACTCACTGTCCTTACAGGTCCCTGGAAACAAGGACTTGCAGAGTGAAAGAAACTGACACTGTCCCTACCTAGAGTTTTCTGTCCCTAGAATAAATGTTTTTTTTAATCACAATATAGCACAAGGAAAATTAACTCACTGTCCTTACAGGTCCCTGGAAACAAGGACTTGCAGAGTGAAAGAAAAAAAACACTCTCCCTACCTACAGTTTTCTGTCCCTAGAAAAAATGTTTTTTTTAATCACAATATAGCACAAGGACAATTCACTCACTGTCCTTCCAGGTCCCTGGAAACAAGGACTTGCAGAGTGAAAGAAACTGACACTGTCCCTACCTAGAGTTTTCTGTCCCTAGAATAAATGTTTTTTTTAATCACAATATAGCACAAGGACAATTCACTCACTGTCTCTCCAGGTCCCTGGAAACAAGGACTTGCAGAGTGAAAGAAAAAAAACACTCTCCCTACCTACAGTTTTCTGTCCCTAGAAAAAATGTTTTTTTTAATCACAATATAGCACAAGGAAAATTAACTCACTGTCCTTACAGGTCCCTGGAAACAAGGACTTGCAGAGTGAAAGAAAAAAAACACTCTCCCTACCTACAGTTTTCTGTCCCTAGAAAAAAATGTTTTTTTTAATCACAATATAGCACAAGGAAAATTAACTCACTGTCCTTACAGGTCCCTGGAAACAAGGACTTGCAGAGTGAAAGAAACTGACACTGTCCCTACCTAGAGTTTTCTGTCCCTAGAATAAATGTTTTTTTTAATCACAATATAGCACAAGGACAATTCACTCACTGTCTCTCCAGGTCCCTGGAAACAAGGACTTGCAGAGTGAAAGAAAAAAAACACTCTCCCTACCTACAGTTTTCTGTCCCTAGAAAAAATGTTTTTTTTAATCACAATATAGCACAAGGAAAATTCACTCACTGTCTCTCCAGGTCCCTGGAAACAAGGACTTGCAGAGTGAAAGAAAAAAAACACTCTCCCTACCTACAGTTTTCTGTCCCTAGAAAAAATGTTTTTTTTAATCACAATATAGCACAAGGAAAATTAACTCACTGTCCTTACAGGTCCCTGGAAACAAGGACTTGCAGAGTGAAAGAAACTGACACTGTCCCTACCTAGAGTTTTCTGTCCCTAGAATAAATGTTTTTTTTTAATCACAATATAGCACAAGGAAAATTAACTCACTGTCCTTACAGGTCCCTGGAAACAAGGACTTGCAGAGTGAAAGAAAAAAAACACTCTCCCTACCTACAGTTTTCTGTCCCTAGAAAAAATGTTTTTTTTAATCACAATATAGCACAAGGACAATTCACTCACTGTCCTTCCAGGTCCCTGGAAACAAGGACTTGCAGAGTGAAAGAAACTGACACTGTCCCTACCTAGAGTTTTCTGTCCCTAGAATAAATGTTTTTTTTAATCACAATATAGCACAAGGACAATTCACTCACTGTCTCTCCAGGTCCCTGGAAACAAGGACTTGCAGAGTGAAAGAAAAAAAACACTCTCCCTACCTACAGTTTTCTGTCCCTAGAAAAAATGTTTTTTTTAATCACAATATAGCACAAGGAAAATTAACTCACTGTCCTTACAGGTCCCTGGAAACAAGGACTTGCAGAGTGAAAGAAACTGACACTGTCCCTACCTACAGTTTTCTGTCCCTAGAAAAAATGTTTTTTTTAATCACAATATAGCACAAGGACAATTCACTCACTGTCCTTCCAGGTCCCTGGAAACAAGGACTTGCAGAGTGAAAGAAACTGACACTGTCCCTACCTAGAGTTTTCTGTCCCTAGAATAAATGTTTTTTTTAATCACAATATAGCACAAGGAAAATTAACTCACTGTCCTTACAGGTCCCTGGAAACAAGGACTTGCAGAGTGAAAGAAAAAAAACACTCTCCCTACCTACAGTTTTCTGTCCCTAGAAAAAATGTTTTTTTTAATCACAATATAGCACAAGGAAAATTAACTCACTGTCCTTACAGGTCCCTGGAAACAAGGACTTGCAGAGTGAAAGAAACTGACACTGTCCCTACCTAGAGTTTTCTGTCCCTAGAATAAATGTTTTTTTTAATCACAATATAGCACAAGGACAATTCACTCACTGTCTCTCCAGGTCCCTGGAAACAAGGACTTGCAGAGTGAAAGAAAAAAAACACTCTCCCTACCTACAGTTTTCTGTCCCTAGAAAAAATGTTTTTTTTAATCACAATATAGCACAAGGAAAATTCACTCACTGTCTCTCCAGGTCCCTGGAAACAAGGACTTGCAGAGTGAAAGAAAAAAAACACTCTCCCTACCTACAGTTTTCTGTCCCTAGAAAAAATGTTTTTTTTAATCACAATATAGCACAAGGAAAATTAACTCACTGTCCTTACAGGTCCCTGGAAACAAGGACTTGCAGAGTGAAAGAAACTGACACTGTCCCTACCTAGAGTTTTCTGTCCCTAGAATAAATGTTTTTTTTAATCACAATATAGCACAAGGACAATTCACTCACTGTCTCTCCAGGTCCCTGGAAACAAGGACTTGCAGAGTGAAAGAAAAAAAACACTCTCCCTACCTACAGTTTTCTGTCCCTAGAAAAAATGTTTTTTTTAATCACAATATAGCACAAGGAAAATTCACTCACTGTCTCTCCAGGTCCCTGGAAACAAGGACTTGCAGAGTGAAAGAAAAAAAACACTCTCCCTACCTACAGTTTTCTGTCCCTAGAAAAAATGTTTTTTTTAATCACAATATAGCACAAGGAAAATTAACTCACTGTCCTTACAGGTCCCTGGAAACAAGGACTTGCAGAGTGAAAAAAAACTGACACTGTCCCTACCTAGAGTTTTCTGTCCCTAGAATAAATGTTTTTTTTAATCACAATATAGCACAAGGACAATTCACTCACTGTCTCTCCAGGTCCCTGGAAACAAGGACTTGCAGAGTGAAAGAAAAAAAACACTCTCCCTACCTACAGTTTTCTGTCCCTAGAAAAAATGTTTTTTTTAATCACAATATAGCACAAGGAAAATTAACTCACTGTCCTTACAGGTCCCTGGAAACAAGGACTTGCAGAGTGAAAGAAAAAAAACACTCTCCCTACCTACAGTTTTCTGTCCCTAGAAAAAATGTTTTTTTTAATCACAATATAGCACAAGGAAAATTAACTCACTGTCCTTACAGGTCCCTGGAAACAAGGACTTGCAGAGTGAAAGAAAAAAAACACTCTCCCTACCTACAGTTTTCTGTCCCTAGAAAAAATGTTTTTTTTAATCACAATATAGCACAAGGAAAATTAACTCACTGTCCTTACAGGTCCCTGGAAACAAGGACTTGCAGAGTGAAAGAAACTGACACTGTCCCTACCTAGAGTTTTCTGTCCCTAGAATAAATGTTTTTTTTAATCACAATATAGCACAAGGAAAATTAACTCACTGTCCTTACAGGTCCCTGGAAACAAGGACTTGCAGAGTGAAAGAAAAAAAACACTCTCCCTACCTACAGTTTTCTGTCCCTAGAAAAAATGTTTTTTTTAATCACAATATAGCACAAGGAAAATTAACTCACTGTCCTTACAGGTCCCTGGAAACAAGGACTTGCAGAGTGAAAGAAAAAAAACACTCTCCCTACCTACAGTTTTCTGTCCCTAGAAAAAATGTTTTTTTTAATCACAATATAGCACAAGGAAAATTAACTCACTGTCCTTACAGGTCCCTGGAAACAAGGACTTGCAGAGTGAAAGAAAAAAAACACTCTCCCTACCTACAGTTTTCTGTCCCTAGAAAAAATGTTTTTTTTAATCACAATATAGCACAAGGAAAATTAACTCACTGTCCTTACAGGTCCCTGGAAACAAGGACTTGCAGAGTGAAAGAAAAAAAACACTCTCCCTACCTACAGTTTTCTGTCCCTAGAAAAAATTTTTTTTTTAATCACAATATAGCACAAGGAAAATTAACTCACTGTCCTTACAGGTCCCTGGAAACAAGGACTTGCAGAGTGAAAGAAACTGACACTGTCCCTACCTAGAGTTTTCTGTCCCTAGAATAAATGTTTTTTTTAATCACAATATAGCACAAGGAAAATTAACTCACTGTCCTTACAGGTCCCTGGAAACAAGGACTTGCAGAGTGAAAGAAAAAAAACACTCTCCCTACCTACAGTTTTCTGTCCCTAGAAAAAATGTTTTTTTTAATCACAATATAGCACAAGGAAAATTAACTCACTGTCCTTACAGGTCCCTGGAAACAAGGACTTGCAGAGTGAAAGAAACTGACACTGTCCCTACCTAGAGTTTTCTGTCCCTAGAATAAATGTTTTTTTTAATCACAATATAGCACAAGGAAAATTAACTCACTGTCCTTACAGGTCCCTGGAAACAAGGACTTGCAGAGTGAAAGAAACTGACACTGTCCCTACCTAGAGTTTTCTGTCCCTAGAATAAATGTTTTTTTTTAAGCACACTATAGCAGAAGCACAAAACACACTGACACTCTCCCTACCTATCCTTCTCTTTCCCTAAACTAAAGGAATCCAGGTTAAGCAAGAAAGAAATAACAGTCACTGTCCCTGCCTATGCTACTCTATCCCTGCTCCGGAACACAGTACACTAGGCCGCCGTGCTGGCGGCCTTTTATAGTGTGGGGCGTGTACTAAACACCCTCAGCAATAATTGGCCACAGGCATCCTGCCTGTGGCCAATCATTGCTCTCCTCGCTGCCGGCGCTGTGATTGGCCAAGCATGCGGGGTCACAGTGCATGCTTGGCCAATCACAGCGCCTGGATGACACTGCGATGGCGTAGTGCATTGTGGGCCGTTCGCGTCACTCGAATTTGGCGCGAACGGCCCAAATCGTTCGATCTTCGTCGAACGATCGAACAGCCAATGTTCGAGTCGAACGTATGTTCGACTCGAACACGAAGCTCATCCCTAGCCATAAACAGTGGATAACTTTTCAAAGACTGCTGCAAACAGTTCTTAAAGTGAACCTGTGGCCAGGCTATAGACATAAAGTAGATACAGTATATATCTTTAAAGTGTAAGTAACCCACCACAAAAAACATTTTGGGCCCCCAGGAGCTGTTTGCCATAACATTCTACCATGAATAGCATATTAGCACATGGCAGACTTACCCTGCAAGCGATCCTCTCCAGCACTGCGATATCATTGCTCCACCATTCACTAGTGCTTCCATCTTCTCCCAGTCTTCTTCCATGTTTCGTATCTTCAGCCTTTTCATTAGGCCAGACTGGGATGACATAACTTCCTTACCTGTTATTTTGTCTCGGCACAGAACCTTGTACACTGAGCTGCTCGTCCATGGATCAGTGTACACAAACACTGGAAAACAAAGGGAAACAATTATGACAAAAGAGACATACAGAGGCGCTGCTGTCATAAAAAGCCAACTGATCAGGTTTTTAAAATTACTCTACTTCTGCTTTACCAAGCAGTAAATGAGCCTTAAAACGAATTCCAACTAATCTTTGTAGCTGCAGACATTATGGAGGAATTCATTCTCGAAGTTCACAGCAGACACACTGAAGCAGTGAGACCCCTCACCATGTACATCAATTTGTCCAATGTTATAAGTCCTCTTTATTGAGAAAAAGATTAAACATATGTGGCATAAATGTCCAGTATACCCAATCCTGTATGGGAAAAAAGTACAGGACTGGGGTAGACAAACACAAGAGTGTAAAAAATTCAAATTATTAGTCCATGTATATGTAGCGATACCTCCAACTAAGAAGGCCGCAGATTTAGTTGGGCCCTGAAGACAGCTCCGCCAACCCCCGGCAATATGCTCAACCCCCTACTGGCACAGCTAGTAAGGGGAGATAGGACCGCGTGACCGCAACTCTAGGTGACGCAGTCCTATGGCAAACACACACAGTGATATACTTTAAAACTTCTATTAAAGTAAGTGAAACTGACACCAATGTACTTGACCCAGATATTTTACTGAGGCTAATGGGCAAGTAATAAACAACAGTATAACAAGTTGCAGATCCCTGCAATAAACAGTAATAAAGATAAACAGAGTAATCAGAATGATAAAGTATTGCTATGCAACTCTAGCGCTGCCCTTTTACAGCTACTTCCCCTCATGGGTAGACTAACACCCAGCAATGTCTACCTATGCAGTCAGGCCTGACTGATCTAAATGGAAGTTCAGTGAAACAATATTCGCTAGCAATCTTTGGTGGTGCACTTGAAGAACAACTTTGTAATCCAAACGAATAGTAAAGATAAAAGTATCTGTCTTTAAACAGCTCTCACCACCCGGGCAAGTCCAAGTCCATTTCCTCCATCGATTCGTCTAGGAACAGGAATCCACCGACATCCAAGTCTTCAATCCTTCTGGTGTACTGCAGCAAGGAGGAGAAGATGTCTCTAAGGCTCTGCTAGGCTGGCAGAGGGGCTCTTTGGTCGGGAGCACACGGCCCAGGCTTCAGGCCTTGTGCACACAGCAGTTCAGCACAGAGATCCTCTTGCTAGGAGAGGGGTGTCCAAAGAGAGCGACCAAAACTCTGCCTCCCCTTTATAAAGTCTGCCCCAGCAGTCTCTGTTCTGGAGCAATGCACCCTGGGTGCTGCAAGATGTACTGGGAGATGTAGTCTCTCTGTCCTCTGCTTTCACTTCCAGTAATGTCTCTTTACTTCCTCCCGACTCACCTCTCACCTGGAACTTCTTGTCTCTCTGTCTTAAAGGGGAATACCCCGCTACACACTCTCCCCACTTTAAATCTTTGGTCCCCAAAGACATCTAACATTTTTAGATCTGCAAAACATTTTAGATTCAATGCGGTTGCATAGGATTGACAGAGGAGCCTCCCACCAATCATCATAGGATGGGGAGCTGTCCTGTCTACAGGTCGCTTCAGTGGGGGCGACCTGTCTAACTGTGCCAGAGAGTGAGCTGGGGTTGCCCTCCACTAAATGGACAGTGGAAGGATCCGGATTCTCAGCATTCCTTCTAGCAGTGACTACAGAGTCTTCCGAACTGTTCCCCATTTGTGGGTAGGTCAGCTTCTTAGGAGGCCGGATGACTCTTCGAGCCCTTTGCTCTCTTGGGATTTCTGGCTCTGGCGCCTCAGGCTCCTCTTCCTCTGAACAACCATCCTGGGCATCTTCCCAGTATTCTGCTGAAGGACTAGAAGGGATGAACTCTGTGGCTTCTGGGTTCAGTGTTCCATCTTGAGTGTCTTCAGTGGCTGGAAGATCAATATTAGAAGTTTCTGGAGTTGGGGAAGGCCACAGCCAATCAAGTTCTCCTTCTTCATTTTCACTAAGTTGAGAGGCCTCTCCATCTTCAGCTCGGGAGGTTTGCGACCGAGTGTTCGGCCTAGGAGTATCCAGGATAGAGGCCGGTTCAGGGGAGTCTCCCGCAGGAGGTATTCTAACTGCCTCATCAAGTGGGAGCAGGTGATTCCGATGCCACGTCTTCAGTGGGCCTACCTTTCCTTCTGGTTTCAACTTATAGACAGGTAGGCCCGGCAACTTCCTACAGATGACATAAGGTTCAGATCTCCATCTGTCTGCAAGTTTGTGCTTCCCAGGGATCCCCAGGTTGCGTAACAGCACTCGATCCCCAGGCTGTAGGTCTTGCACCCGGACCTTCAAGTCGAAGTTTCTCTTATTTCTAGCCCCCCTTTGGTCGGAAGCTGCTTGAGCTTGCTCATAAGCTACTTTCAGGCTTTGTCTGAGCCTGTCCACGTACCCTTTGTGGGATGTGACTGAGGAATGGTCCAGAGAGGTGCCAAAGGCCAGGTCCACAGGTAGTCTCGCCTCTCTCCCAAACATGAGTCGATATGGGGAGTAGCCTGTAGCATCACTGATGGTGCAGTTGTAAGCATGTACTGTGGCTGCTATGTGTTTGCTCCAATGTTGCTTTTTCTCACTTTCCAGAGTCCCCAACATGTTGAGCAAGGTTCGGTTGAACCTTTCCGGCTGAGCATCTCCCTGTGGATGGTAAGGTGTAGTTCGAGTCTTCTTGATTCCCAAAGAATCCAGGAGCTTCCGGATCAGTTTACTCTCGAAGTCCCTCGCTTGATCTGAATGGAGTCGCTGTGGCAGCCCATAGTGGACAAAGTACTTCTCCATAAGTACCTTGGCTACGGTGGAGGCCTTCTGGTCTTTGGTCGGGAAAGCCTGGGCATACCGGGTGAAATGGTCGGTTATCACCAGAACATTTCCTAGTCCACTCAGGTCGGGTTTGAGGCAGAGAAAATCAATGCATACCAGATCCATTGGGCCTTGACTTTGTAGATGGCCCATTGGGGCAGCTTGATGGGGCAAAGTCTTCCTCTGGATGCATCGGGCACATGAGTGGCAGTACTCTTCTACCTCTGCCCTCATGCAGGGCCAATAGAACCGACTTCTGACAAGTTGGAAGGTCCTTTCAGCTCCTAGGTGGCCATGATTGTCATGCATGGCGACTAGAACAGTCTCTCGGTGCTTTTCTGGCAGAAACAGCTGCCATTTATCTTCTGAGTCATCAGAGGGGCCCCTTCGGTAGACCACTCCCTGATGTAACTGCAACCTGTCCCACTCTTTCCTCAGCAGGCAAGCTTCTTTTGAAGGTTGACGCATGAGTCTGTTTGGATCCTGATTCTCCAGGGCCTCCAGGACCAATCTCCCCATGGGGTCTTCCAATTGGTCACACCTCAACTCCTTCTTGGACAGTCTTGGCAGGTTGTCCTCTCCCAGTTGAGCTACTCCACAGTAGTGTTTGGGGACTCCCACCATGGTAACTCCTATTTCCTCTGCTCTGGAACCTCCTCGAGCTTGGAATTCAGCTCCTTGACAAAGGGCCCGCACCCCGTCCGGTGCCACTTGGGTCCAATCTTCTACGTCACTGGTGAGAGAATGAGATCTCCTGGACAGAGCGTCTGCATCTCGATTCCCAGTCCCTGGCCTATACTTTAGGCTGAAGTTGAATCCAGAAAGTGCGGCCAGCCACCTGTGTCCAGTGGCGTCCAGCTTGGCCGTGGTGAAAAGGTAGGTAAGGGGGTTGTTGTCGGTCTTCACAGTGAACTCCGCCCCATATAGGTAGTCTTTGAGTTTGTCTACTACCGCCCACTTAAGGGCCAGGAACTCCAGCTTGTGGGTGGGGTAGTTCTTCTCCGAGGGGTTCAGGCTCCTACTCACGTAGGCAACAGGCCGCAGTTGCCCTTCGTGTTCTTGGTAAAGTACTCCTCCCAGACCGTCATGACTAGCATCCACGTGCAGTTCATAGGGTTTGGTTGGGTCTGCGTAGGCCAAGACCGGGGCAGTGGTTAGGCTCTCCTTTAATGCCTGGAAGGCCTCTTCACACTTCTGGTTCCACTGATCTCTGACTGACTCTCCCGGCTTCCTGGGCCCTGAGTCGTCCTCTTCCCCCTCGGTCTTGAGTAGTTCATTCAATGGTCTAGCAATTCGGGCGAATCCTTCCACAAACCTCCTGTAATAGGAGCAGAACCCCAAGAAGGATCTGAGTTCTGTTACTGTGGTGGGTCGTGGCCAGGAGGTAACTGCCTCCAATTTCTCAGGGTCTGTGGCCACCCCCTCTTCAGACACTATGTGCCCCAGATAGTTCACAGAAGACTGGTAGAACCGACACTTCTCAGGCGAAAGCTTGAGTCCTTCCTCACTTAGTCTTCTCAACACTTTTTCCAGCCTCTCTTCGTGTTCTTCCAAGGTTCTCCCAAAGACAATGACATCGTCCAGGTATACAAGGACTTCAATAAGGTTCATGTCTCCTACAGTCTTCTCCATGAGACGTTGGAAAGTAGCTGGGGCTCCAGACAGACCTTGGGGCATCCGATTGAATTCAAAGAACCCCACTGGGGTTATGAAAGCTGTCTTCTCCTTGTCTTCTGGATGCATAGGGATCTGATAGTACCCGCTCTTGAGGTCCATAACGCTGAACCATTTGGCTCCAGACAAGCTCTGTAGGGCATCCTCTATCCTCAGAGTGGTGTATTGGTCGGGGATGGTTTTCCTGTTGAGAGTCCTGTAGTCTATACAGAGCCTCAATGACCCATTCTTCTTTCTGACCACCACTATGGGAGAGGCATAGGGGCTCCTGGACTCCCGTATCACACCAGTGCTCTTGAGTTCTGCAAGTTGTTCCCTTAGATCCTCCAGATCTGCTAGAGGGACCCGCCTGACTCTCTCTCGGAAGGGCTTGTCTTCCTGGAGGCGGATCCGATGGGTGGCACTCCTTGCACACCCCACATCGAACTCATCTCTGGAGAATATCTTCTCCCATCTAGTCAACTGGGCCTTGGCTCTCTCTTTCCAAACCCTGGATAGATTCAAGTTCTCCATGGACAGCTTCTCCCAAAGATCTCCTCTTTCACCCGTCCCCTTTACTTCTGACAGGGTAACCGGGGCAGCAGGGCTCACCTGGCCCAGCAGCATTCTGGCAGGGATTTCCATGGGGCCTCTGGTAGTGTTTATAACACTCACTGGAACTCTACAATGGGCCTTCTTCAGAACCTTCAGCGGAATCACTTCTGGTATCACTTCCAGACCTGAGGACTCTCCTTTTGGGTCGGACTCCAGCACGACAAAGGGTCCAGGCTTCTCCCAAGTAAGCTTCACAGTGGCTCTGAGACAGGTTACTTCGCCAGGCTGCAACACTACCCCTCCTCTTCCAAGTCTCCACACCTTCCCTATCCCCTCCACCGGGGTCTTCTGCTCTAGGACCAGCCTTTGGTAAGCCGTCCTCAGCATGGGATGGATCTTGGTGGCTGCTTGCCCCTTCTCTTCCACTAAAGGGGTCAGGAGTCTTCGGACCAGGTCCGTGTTCGTCCCTATTATAAGGGAGCTCTTGTTGGCTCCTGGCGGCCGAGGGCACACAACTGCCAGGGTGTCAAACACTTCGGCCTTCCCAGCCACAGATGGGTCAAAGGTCATCCGGATGGGCAGATAGCCATCATAGGGGAAGCTCTGGGTTCCAATTCCCCATATTTCCAGCTCCTCTATGTTCTGGATGGGCAGATGACTCAAGTGCTTATCGTAGAAATCCCGGTATAGTAGGGTCACTTGTGCCCCAGTATCCAAGATGGCTCTGGTGTAGACTCCCTCCACTTGAATGGGCACTACAGGAGATGGGCCTACCAGCTTCTCCGGATATGGCCTGGCAGGAGTCGCCTTCTTCTGGTCCTTTCCCTTCGGACTCTCTCTCGTCCATCTCCCTTTTGACTTTACTCTTTCTTGGGCCTGGTATGCATCGATTTCCCTCCTTTTAATGGGCGTACAGACCTGCTGAGGGATATTATAGTTTTTCTTAGGTGTGCATTCCCTTTGGGGAATGCTGTGCCTCTTCTGAGGGGTCTGGCCCTCTCTCTTTGGGGTGTACCCCTGCTGAGGGATACTATAGTTCCTCTGAGGAGTTTTGTCTTTTCTCTTCCTTAGCTTCTCATTCAGTTTGGAACTCACTGAAAATGATGGGCACCCGGTCGGCTCCTTCACCGGGGCCCGCTGAAGTTTCCCGCCAGCTGTTTGGACTTTTCCTCAACTACCAGGCTTGGGCATACTCGCCTGAGATGTCCTTTTCCTCCACATTTGAAGCAGGCTCTCTGTATTGGTTTCATAGAGCGGTTAGTGGTGGGGGTCTTTGGTGCCATGAGTGGTGAGACCTCTTCTGTCTGGGGTTTCACCAGACGAGTCATCAACATCGTCATCATCTCTAGTATTTCTTTCTGGGTCTGGAACAGCTCCTCCAGTCCAGTCTGACTTGTGGGGAAGTGGTGAATAGGTGAAGACCATGATCCCTGTTCAGTGCTTGCTGCCAGTACACTAAGCTCCCGAGTGTCTGAAGGGACATCTATCTGTTGTACTTTGGCACTTGTGGTGCTAGGAGATTGAAGTTTCCTCTGTTTTTGGTCCTTCTCAATCTCCATCTTATCTGCTTCATTCATTTTCTCAATGAGGACCTCATCCGAAGTTGAGGGATCTTCCAAATGCTGCTTCAGCTGTAGCTTGATGTAGTCACTCCTCAATCCCGTAGTCACAGATCTCCGGAATTTCTTTTGGACTAGCTCGACTCCAAAATGCTCCCCATTTCCTTCATCCTTGGATGTGGACAACAGGCGGTCCTTGAGCTCAATAGCCCGGAATAGGAAGTTCTGAGGAGTCTCTCCACTCTCCTGGGTCATATTTATCAGTCGATGAAATAGCTCGGCGGCATCTTCCTCCTCATAATAGCTTTTCAGTATCCTCTTTAGCTGGTTCAGGGTCAATCCACCCTTCCTCTCTAACATGCCCCTGACACTTGAACCTGGGCTGATGGCATGGATTACAGCCTCTCTAATTTCAGATTCCTGATATCCTTTCTGTAACCCCAACTCTATTTGGTGTAGGAGGTTGGTGTAGGACAGTTTGTCCTTCTGCCCTCTTTCTCCTATCTGGCCATCAATGCGGAAATCCTTCCGGATGGTTACTTCCTGCAGGCGACCCTGAGCTCGTTTCTTCGGTACCTTCCCAGGTTTGGGCTTTATCTGACCATCTTTCTGATCCTCAGGAGCGACACGTAACTCCTTAATGCGTTCAGCTATCATACTGGAAGTCTCCTGAAACCTCTCTTGTATGTCACGGTACTGTCGTTTCAGATCAATCAGCTGTTGCTCTGCCTGCGATTTAACAGCAGCCCCTGCTTTCCTGTCCAAGGGTTCTAACTGCTTCTGACTGGGATGTGTCAGGTGGAACTCAGTCTTTTCGGACAATTTTATACTGGCACCGTGGAAGTTTTCAGGGACATCCTGTCCCCACTCTATCAGTGCATAGGTGCAGTTGGTCCTTGAGTCTGGTCTCATTGCGACCACGTAAGCCTTTCTATCCGGGGACAATATTTGTACCACCTCTTTAATTTGTTTCTCTCTCCAGTCACTCCCTGGAAGTTCAATGGCCACGCTCGCTTCTGAGCGTGTCCCTTCTGCTTCGCACCATTGGACTACTTTGATGGGGTCCATGCCGGCACTTCTGGCGTTCACCTGCTGTATCAGGATCCCGGACGAGAACCCCCACGTGTAGCGATACCTCCAACTAAGAAGGCCGCAGATTTAGTTGGGCCCTGAAGACAGCTCCGCCAACCCCCGGCAATATGCTCAACCCCCTACTGGCACAGCTAGTAAGGGGAGATAGGACCGCGTGACCGCAACTCTAGGTGACGCAGTCCTATGGCAAACACACACAGTGATATACTTTAAAACTTCTATTAAAGTAAGTGAAACTGACACCAATGTACTTGACCCAGATATTTTACTGAGGCTAATGGGCAAGTAATAAACAACAGTATAACAAGTTGCAGATCCCTGCAATAAACAGTAATAAAGATAAACAGAGTAATCAGAATGATAAAGTATTGCTATGCAACTCTAGCGCTGCCCTTTTACAGCTACTTCTCCTCATGGGTAGACTAACACCCAGCAATGTCTACCTATGCAGTCAGGCCTGACTGATCTAAATGGAAGTTCAGTGAAACAATATTCGCTAGCAATCTTTGGTGGTGCACTTGAAGAACAACTTTGTAATCCAAACGAATAGTAAAGATAAAAGTATCTGTCTTTAAACAGCTCTCACCACCCGGACAAGTCCAAGTCCGTTTCCTCCATCGATTCGTCTAGGAACAGGAATCCACCGACATCCAAGTCTTCAATCCTTCTGGTGTACTGCAGCAAGGAGGAGAAGATGTCTCTAAGGTTCTGCTAGGCTGGCAGAGGGGCTCTTTGGTCGGGAGCACACGGCCCAGGCTTCAGGCCTTGTGCACACAGCAGTTCAGCACAGAGATCCTCTTGCTAGGAGAGGGGTGTCCAAAGAGAGCGACCAAAACTCCGCCTCCCCTTTATAAAGTCTGCCCCAGCAGTCTCTGTTCTGGAGCAATGCACCCTGGGTGCTGCAAGATGTACTGGGAGATGTAGTCTCTCTGTCCTCTGCTTTCACTTCCAGTAATGTCTCTTTACTTCCTCCCGACTCACCTCTCACCTGGAACTTCTTGTCTCTCTGTCTTAAAGGGGAATACCCCGCTACATATATGTAGCGCTACCCCCAGTTAAGAGAGCCGCTGGTATTGATTTGGGCCCTGTAGTGCACCGCTGTCAACCCCTGGCAATCGGCTCTAACCTCCCGTGGCACAGCTAGTAAGGGGAGATAGGACCGCGTGACCGCAACTCTAGGTGACGCAGTCCTATGGCAAACACACACAGTGATATACTTTAAAACTTCTATTAAAGTAAGTGAAACTGACACCAATGTACTTGACCCAGATATTTTACTGAGGCTAATGGGCAAGTAATAAACAACAGTATAACAAGTTGCAGATCCCTACAATAAACAGCAATAAAGATAAACAGAGTAATCAGAATAAAAAAGTATTGCTATGCAACTCTAGCGCTGCCCTTTTACAGCTACTTCCCCTCATGGGTAGACTAACACCCAGCAATGTCTACCTATGCAGTCAGGCCTGACTGATCTAAATGGAAGTTCAGTGAAACAATATTCGCTAGCAATCTTTCGGTGGTGCACTTGAAGAACAACTTTGTAATCCCAACGAATAGTAAAGATAAAGGATCTGTCTTTAAACAGCTCTCACCACCCGGACAAGTCCAAGTCCGTTTCCTCCATCGATTCGTCTAGGAACAGGAATCCACCGACATCCAAGTCTTCAATCCTTCTGGTGTACTGCAGCAAGGATGAGAAGATGTCTCTAAGGTACTGCTAGGCTGGCAGAGGGCTCTTTGGAAAGGAGCACAAGGCCCAGGCTTCAGGCCTTGTGCATACAGCAGTTCAGCACAGAGATCCTCTTGCTAGGAGAGGGGGTGTCCAAAGAGACCGAACAAACTCCACCTCCCCTTTATAAAGTCTGCCCCAGCAGTCTCTGTTCCGGAGCAATGTACCCTGGGTGCTGCAAGATGTACTGGGAGATGTAGTCTCTCTCTCCTCTGCTTTCACTTCCATAATGTCTCTTTACTTCCTCCTGACCCACCTCTCACCTGGAACTTCTTGTCTCTCTGCATTAAAGGGGAACACCCCGCTACACACTCCCCCCACTTTGAATCTTTGGTCCCCAAAGACAGCATCAACAATATGTACATAAAAGATAGTTCACAGTTGCAAGGGAACCTGGCAGGGGAATCTCCCACCTAGCATGGTGAAGAAGATTGTCCTGCCCACAGGCCATATTATTGGAAGTGGCCTGCCTAACTGTGCCAGGGAGTGAGTTGGGGTTGCCCTCCACCAAATGTACAGTGGAGGGACCAGATGTGGGCATGGTCCTTCGTGAAGTTAGGACCGTGTCTTCGGAACTTTCTCCCATCTGATCATGAGTTAGTTTCCGGGGAGGATGAATTACTCTCTTCCTTCTCTTCTCCCTGGGAGTCACAGTCTCAGCTACTCTTGGTTCTTCCTCTGGTACTGAAGCAGGAACCTCTTCCGGTAGTGAGGGTATGGGATCACATCTGGGGACAGCAGGGGCTAAAAGCCGTTTCACCAGATCGGTATTGGTCCCAATGATGAGAGAGCTTCTTGAGGGCCCTGGCAGCCAGGGACAGACAATGGCCAGTGTCTCAAAGTTCTGGGGCTCCCCAGCCCTCAATGGATCACACAACAACTTGATCCGCACACATCCATCACAAGAGTACTCTTCTGCTAGGATACCCTGAATCTTGGTGTCTCCCATCTCTTCCAGGGGCAGGTATGACAGGTACTTCTTGTAAAAGTCTCTGGTCATTAGGGTAACTTGAGCACCTGTATCAAGGATGGCTCTGGTGTAGATCCCTTCGATCAGAACAGGCACTACAGGCAGAGGACCTACCAATTGGGTAGCAGTCCTTTTGGAAACACCTGTAACAGCAGGCTGGCATACTTGGACTTGTGCTCTCTTCAGCTTCCGGCGCTGGGAATGCCGTTTCTGGCGTTGTTTGGAAGGCTGATAGGCGTTGTTCACTGAGACGGCATAGACTGCAGGTGTCCTCCACCGCTCCCTCGCAGATTCAGGGAAAGTTATTTTTGAAGGCCCGGATCTTCTCTCCATTCTTGGGTCACTTCTCTGAGGCCTCCGCCAGCCTTCTGTCTCCATTCGTGGACTTGGACATACTCGCTGGTAGTGGCCTACACCTCCACAGTTGAAACAGACAATCTCTCTTCTCTCCTGTGGGGAGGTTGGTGTTGAACTGCTCCGGCGTGGTTCACTCTTAATTTCCTCTGGTTCCTCCATTCCTGAGTTTTTAGACAGGAGTGAGGTCAAAAGATCCAGCACCTGGGTCATTTGGTTCTTCAGGATCTCCACTTCTGAGTCACATTCAGTAGCCATGGCTGATCTGACTCCCACCGCAGGGAGGGTAGTTGGTTCGGTATGTTGACTCCTCCTTTTCTCTTCCAACACAGCCTCCTCCTCCCTGACTATCCGAATCAAGTTGGGGTATTCCAGGCTCTTCCCATCCTGTCGGGTGCGTAGCGCCAATGCAATAGGATCCAGGGGCTGAGCTCCCCTCAATACCTGTTGAGCACGGTCCTCGACTACTTTCCCTGGGTCGATCCCCTTCTTCAAAATGATCCTATGCAGGATCTTGTCTAGACATCCCATATATTCTGATAGTTTCTCGCCTGTCTTCTGGTAGCAGTGCTCCAGCTGATAGGTAAGCTCAGTGATTTTTTCTGTCCCACCGAACACATTCTGCAGGATGTCTAAGTAATCCTGTGCAGTACAGTCTTTCCTGCTTATCTTCAGGTTACGTATGGCATCCAGAGCAGGCCCCTTTAAACTTTCAACAATCGTCTGCTTCTTTTGTCGCTCCGGGACCTCCCATTCTTCTAGGGCCTGAGTGGCGCCGTCTAGCCACTCTTCAAATCCCTCTTCTTCCGAAGGTACAGGTTTCTTTCCAGAAAATATCCTGAGTTTCCTGTATCCTGACATCGGGTAGTCTGTGGGATCCTTCTTACACTGGGCTACAATCTCCCCCAGGACCGTGCATAATTCTGCGCTGAGGGTGGCAGGCGGTGGAGATATCTGTGGAGATGATGGTTTTGGTGTCTGGAACCATTCTTCCTTCACTGGCTGCGTATGTATCAAGTGATAGGTCTGATTATCTATGGCTTGTATACTTGGACTTTTAAAATGCTCTGGGATTTCGTCTTTCCATTCTACCAGTGCGTACGTAAACGAGGCATTTGACCTTGTATCCATCACCCATGCTTTCTGGCTCGGTGATAGTGACATTATTAGCTGCTTTATCGCTTCTTCTTGCCAGATCCCCCCCCCGGGAGTTCAATAACTACCGCTGCGGTTGGATCGGTACCAGCCGCTGCGCACCACTGTGACATTGCTAGCGGGTCCATGCTGGTACTTCTGACCGGCTTGATTGCAGCGTGCAACGTACAGAGATCCCGGCTCGAGCCCCCACGTGTAGCGCTACCCCCAGTTAAGAGAGCCGCTGGTATTGATTTGGGCCCTGTAGTGCACCGCTGTCAACCCCTGGCAATCGGCTCTAACCTCCCGTGGCACAGCTAGTAAGGGGAGATAGGACCGCGTGACCGCAACTCTAGGTGACGCAGTCCTATGGCAAACACACACAGTGATATACTTTAAAACTTCTATTAAAGTAAGTGAAACTGACACCAATGTACTTGACCCAGATATTTTACTGAGGCTAATGGGCAAGTAATAAACAACAGTATAACAAGTTGCAGATCCCTACAATAAACAGTAATAAAGATAAACAGAGTAATCAGAATAATAAAGTATTGCTATGCAACTCTAGCGCTGCCCTTTTACAGCTACTTCCCCTCATGGGTAGACTAACACCCAGCAATGTCTACCTATGCAGTCAGGCCTGACTGATCTAAATGGAAGTTCAGTGAAACAATATTCGCTAGCAATCTTTCGGTGGTGCACTTGAAGAACAACTTTGTAATCCCAACGAATAGTAAAGATAAAGGATCTGTCTTTAAACAGCTCTCACCACCCGGACAAGTCCAAGTCCGTTTCCTCCATCGATTCGTCTAGGAACAGGAATCCACCGACATCCAAGTCTTCAATCCTTCTGGTGTACTGCAGCAAGGATGAGAAGATGTCTCTAAGGTTCTGCTAGGCTGGCAGAGGGCTCTTTGGAAAGGAGCACAAGGCCCAGGCTTCAGGCCTTGTGCATACAGCAGTTCAGCACAGAGATCCTCTTGCTAGGAGAGGGGGTGTCCAAAGAGACCGAACAAACTCCACCTCCCCTTTATAAAGTCTGCCCCAGCAGTCTCTGTTCCGGAGCAATGTACCCTGGGTGCTGCAAGATGTACTGGGAGATGTAGTCTCTCTCTCCTCTGCTTTCACTTCCATAATGTCTCTTTACTTCCTCCCGACTCACCTCTCACCTGGAACTTCTTGTCTCTCTGCATTAAAGGGGAACACCCCGCTACACATAGTCTATTAGACACGTTCCAATCTCCATAAGTCTCTTGTACTATTGATACCATGTGATGAGAGGTCTCACGACTAGATATGCTGTTCTTGTGATATCACACATTGGAGTTGCTGCTTTTTACCTGTAATTTGTTTTACTTTTACTTTTAATTGTTTGGAAGCGCGTTTTTTTTCCCCTATACACTGAAGCAGTGCCTAGCAGCTCAGTTCCCTCTTCTCCCTCCTTCCAGGAGAAACTCAACTCAAGAGCTTTCCAGCCTTCGAATACATAATGTAAAATAAATTACTTGGATGCTTTTACTGTGAAAATTGAGAATGATTTGTTACGCAGTGCCTGTAACTAGATAGTTCAATGAGATTGTTTTAACAATCATTTACCAATTGCTAAAAAGATGTAAAAAGTCAGCGTTTATAGCCTGGCCACAGGTTCATTTTGAAGTAAACTTATCAAGGGAGAAATATTGGTCTGCCACTGGTGAACTCTTTCGGAAAACGCTAGAGGGCCAGCTGTTACAATAAACCACTGGCTTCAATATTTTCAATATTTAAAGTTACATCCCTGAACAAACATACAGATCAGGTAAATCAGAAATATTTTTTTCTTACACTTCTTCCAGGTCAGTGACTAAAGGTGTTGAAGCAAACATTTTTAGAAGGGGTGGTCAGCTATGGCAGCCTATATGTCTCTCCTTCTCCTGTGACAAGTTACCTTTAAAGCTCACCATCTAACTGATCCCAACCCCTAATGCTAACCCTGTACCCAAACATACTCCTAAACCTAACCCATTTTCCGCCACTTCCAGTGCCAGTGACAGAACAGATAAAGTAACAAATGAAAACAACAAAAACCTATCCCTTCTCCATGCTAATACTTTGACTTTGAATCATATCCCTTTAAGGCAACCTGACACCTTATTAAAAACTCGAGAATTATGGACTTTGGAGGCACATAAACATAAGATAAAATAATTCAAAATTGTATTTTTTTCAACATTAAAAGCTTGTACAAAATAACAATTGGATATAAAATAGATTCTAAAAGGTAACTAATTACTATGTATCACAGACAAAGTGTAACCTCCTGACCACACACGAGGAGACTATGTGCCTAGAGAGATGTACACCAAGTTGTTCAAGTTTCTCCAGGTGCTGGGGTTCCAGTTTTCCTTTAAGGATCTTTCAGAGGTCTACATATTTTGCCACCTAGTCACTTCTTCAGCCTTGGAGCCTTTAATACACTGGTAATAGGACGTAGGGATAATTCCCACAGACACACTCCACTTGGAACTGTTATATCCACAAAGGGGGGCCAATTCCATATTAAAGCCCATGGTTTTGGAATGTGATGTCCATTAAGCTTATATACAGTAGGTGTGATGGTCAGGTGTCCACAAACATTTGGCTATACACTGTACCTCAAAGGAGAAGTGCAGCCAAAGCTCCAGCACATAGTCCCATCCCCAGGACCACCTCTCTAACATCTTTCAGCTTAAGCTGGCACTAGATGGATCAAAATTCAGCCGGTTTAGCAGGGACCAGCTCAATTTTGATCCATTTGTGGTCGATCTTTGACCTTCTGTTGAATGGGCTTGTCGTGAATTTTTTCTCAATCAGCAGCTGCAGCCAATGGGCTTGAGATGCCGATCAATGTATTATGGCCATGGAGAGTCCCTGCAGTCAGAATACAATATCTCAGCGCACCTCTATCCAACTCAATTGTGAGTATGGAGAAACCTGTTCTCACTGGTTGAACGAAAAAAAAAAAATGTGTCTATGACCAACCTTAATCATAGAGGAGCTCTATCATTGTGTGTTTGTATCCTTTTACCACATGCCAGTAAAGATTCCCAACATGGCCCCGGTTTATGGGTACAAATGACCTTTCATTCAAAAAATTCCAGCTGAGCCAGTAGACTCCCTCTGCCCCAAGAAAGGCTTTTAAAAATGTTAAGTGGAGTATGAATTACCCCATATTCCACCTGGAGTGCTACCCGATCCTATGGTATTTTCAGACTCTCCCACCCACTGCTTTCTTGAAGAAGATATTTGTACAGAGAGTTCAGCCAAAATTCAGGCACATTGCTGGGGCTGGGGGCTGTGACACCCAGACATAAATTACAGTCAAGAAAAGAAAATATTTTACAAGTATACCGAGACCTAACTGCTGAGGGTTTTCTCTTTTTTTACTGGAATTGCTATTTAATTACACCAGTTTATTTCTACTTTGGATAGAGTTCTTGAGTCTAACCCTTTCTCAAAATGGGAATGATCATCAAAATCAATTTGTAAACTGTAAATTGCACCTTTCAATTTATTTCATTGAACAAACTTCAATAGTTTTGATTCCTAGAGTTTTTCGTTTGGCGTTTTCTCCTGCATAATGCACAGTGCAATTACACATGTTTGCAAATTAATTCCTTTAATCAGAAATCAGGAGTAATTTGCCCTTTCTTGGGAGCGCCCGTTCTGTACGCCGTTTATTTTTTTCAATCTCTTATGAAAGGCAGCAATAGTGAAGAGGAGGTTATAAAAAGCAGGATATAAATATAATAGGGGTGTGCATGCTGACTGCATCGATCAGCCTTGTGAAGCAATCATTATGTCCTTGCCAAGCACAAGGCCTATTATAGATGGTGTAATTGAATTCACTTTCAATGCTCATTGTATTGATTTTAAAAGATCTGCAATGCTTCTTTAGCCCAATGTATTTTTGTATTGTACTACTTGCATAAGAGGTACAGGTTCTTAGTAGATAGGCTACAAGTTCTAAGAGGTCCTCTATTTACACATTTTTTTCATTAATAAAATAATGTACTAGTATAAAAAAAATATATATATATGTAGCGGGGTGTTCCCCTTTAATGCAGAGAGACAAGAAGTTCCAGGTGAGAGGTGAGTCGGGAGGAAGTAAAGAGACATTATGGAAGTGAAAGCAGAGGAGAGAGAGACTACATCTCCCAGTACATCTTGCAGCACCCAGGGTGCATTGCTCCAGAACAGAGACTGCTGGGGCAGACTTTATAAAGGGGAGGCGGAGTTTTGGTCGGCCTCTTTGGACACCCCTCTCCTAGCAAGAGGATCTCTGTGCTGAACTGCTGTGTGCACAAGGCCTGAAGCCTGGGCCGTGTGCTCCTTTCCAAAGAGCCCTCTGCCAGCCTAGCAGAGCCTTAGAGACATCTAATCCTCCTTGCTGCAGTACACCAGAAGGATTGAAGACTTGGATGTCGGTGGATTCCTGTTCCCAGACGAATCGATGGAGGAAACGGATTTGGACTTGTCCGGGTGGTGAGAGCTGTTTAAAGACAGATACTTTATCTTTACTATTCGTTGGGATTACAAAGTTGTTCTTCAAGTGCACCACCGAAAAGATTGCTAGCGAATATTGTTTCACTGAACTTCCATTTAGATCAGTCAGGCCTGACTGCATAGGTAGACATTGCTGGGTGTTAGTCTACCCATGAGGGGAAGTAGCTGTAAAAGGGCAGCGCTAGAGTTGCATAGCAATACTTTATTATTCTGATTACTCTGTTTATCTTTATTACTGTTTATTGCAGGGATCTGCAACTTGTTATACTGTTGTTTATTACTTGCCCATTAGCCTCAGTAAAATATCTGGGTAAAGTACATTTGGTGTCAGTTCCGCTTACTTTAATAGGAGTTTTAAAGTATATTCTGTGTATGTTTGTTATAGGACTGCGTCACCAACAGTTGCGGTCACGCGGTCCTATCCCTCTATCACCAGCTGTGCCACGGGAGGTTAGAGCCGATTGCCAGGGGTTGACAGCAGTGCACTACAGGGCCCAAATCAATATCAGCGGCTCTCTTAACTGGGGGTAGCGCTACACGTGGGGGCTCGAGTCCGGGATCCTTGTACGTTGCACGCTGCAATCAAGCCGGTCAGAAGTACCAGCATGGACCCGCTGGCAATGTCACAGTGGTGCGCAGCGATTGGCGCCGATCCAACCGCGGCGGTAGTCATTGTACTCCCAGGGGAAAGATGGAAGGAAGAGGAGATAAAACAGCTCGTATTGTTACTGTCTCCGAGCCACAAAGCATGGGTGATGGATTTTAGGCCAGATCCAGTGATCTCGTTTACATACGCACTGGTAGAATGGAAAAACTAAATCCCAGAGCATTTTAAAAGTCAGAGTATACAAGCCATAGATAATCAGATCTATCACTTGATACATACGCTGCCAGTGAAGGAAGAATGGTTTCAGACACCAAATCCATCACTCCCACAATTATCTCCACCACTATCCCCTAAAGCAGAAAAGCTTAAGGAACTATTAAGCCCGGGATCACCGCTGGCCGCTATAGGGCCTGAATTGTTGAATGCTCTAGGAGACCTTGTAATTAAGTGCCAGAAAAGCAGTACGGTGCATGTGGAGGCCGGTTACCGGAAGCTTAGCACCTTCTCAGGGAAGCTCCCCGTCCCTGCAGGGGAGGAAGATTTTGACACTTGGGTGGAACAGGCATTGCAGGCAGTAGAAGCATGGGAGGTGCCTGAGGCACAGAAGAGACAGCGAGTCTTAGAAAGTCTGAAAGGTGCCGCGGCAGAAGCGGTGAAGAGCTTCCGGTTTGGAAATGAAAACTGTACAGCTCAAGATTGCCTGGCCATGCTGCAGGAAGAGTTTGGTCAGCTGGAGAAGGTGTCAGAGATGATTTATCAAATTGAACACACTCTCCAGCAGCCGAATGAGAAACTGTCAGAATATGTTAGAAGGCTGAACAGGCAGTTATGCAAGATTGTACTGAAGAAGGGAATGCTGCCCAAAGATGCAGATGAAGCACGCATTAAGCAGATCATGAGGGGAGCACGGCGCTCAGACCCGGTCTGGCTGCACCTGAAAACCTCAGGAGGAGGAATGTCACTAACCTACTCTGATCTAATAAAAATTATTAGGGACGAAGAGGCGCTGCAGGAAGATCAGCAGGTGGCCAAGGCGAATGTCACACCTGTACCAGTGTTGGTCCATTCGGTCAAGAGCCCAGAAAGAGATGCGGAGGTTGACACTCTGAAATCGCAAATGGCCCAAGTGTTGGAGATGCTGACCTCTTTGATGGAGAAAGATCAGAGAAGACAAGAGAAACCAAGCCCAAGAAAGGAGTTGTTCCCGAACACCTCAGCACCGGCCTCCCTACAGGACCGAGAAGAGGTGATTTGCTATAACTGCGGAGGGAGTGGCCACTTTGCTAACGTATGCTCCAGCCCAAAGAAGAAGAGAACAGATAATTGCAAGCCGGCGGGAAACTCCAAAGGGCCCCGGTGAAGGAGTCAACCGGGTGCCCATCATCTTCAGTGCGCTCCAAACTAAAAAAAAAGGCCAAGAATGGAGGAGACAAAACTCCTAGGAGGAGGTATAGTACACCCCCACCAAGATGTACCCCAGAGGGAGGGGGCAAGACCCCTCAGTGGAAGTACAGCACCCCAAAGAAGGAACATCCACCTAAAAGGAACAATAACATCCCTCAGCGGGTTTGTGCCCCCATTGAGAGGGAGAAAGTCAATGCATGCCAGGCTCAGGAAAAATTAAAGTCCAAAAGGAGCAGGGCAAGGGTCGAAAGCCAAAAAAAAGAGGTGACCCCAGTCCGGCCATACCCAAAGGAACTGGTGGGCCCGTCTCCTACTGTGCCCATTCAAGTGGAAGGAGTCTATACTAAAGCTCTTTTGGACACCGGAGCACAGGTGACTTTACTATACCGGGACTTCTATGATAGGCACTTGAGTCATCTGCCTATCCAGAAGATAGAAGAGCTGGAGATATGGGGACTTGGAACCCAGAGTTTCCCTTATGATGGGTACCTGCCCATAAAGATGACTTTCGACCCATCCGTGGCTGGGAAGGCTGAAGTGTTTGACACCCTGGCAGTTGTGTGTCCCCGGCCGCCTGGAGCCAGCAAGATTTCCCTGATCATTGGGAAAAACACGGATCTAGTCAGGAGACTCCTGACCCCTCTAGTGAAAGAGAGAAACCATTCAGCCACCAAAATCCATCCCATGCTAAAGACGGCCTACCAACGACTGGTCTTAGAGCAGAAGACCCCGGGAGAGGGGATAGGGAAGGTGTGGAGACTTGGCAGAGAAGGAGTAGTGCTACAGCCCGGAGAAGTAACCTGTCTTAGGGCCACTGTGAAGCTTTCGTGGGAACAACCTGGCCCCTTTGTCATGCTGGAATCAGACCCAAGGGAAGAGTCCTCAGGCCTGGAAGTGATACCAGAAGTGATTCCGTTCAAGGCCCTGAAGAAGGCCCATGGCAGAGTTCCGGTGAGTGTTAGGAACACTACGGGAGGACCCATGGAGATCCCTGCCAGAGTGTTGCTTGGTCAGGTGAGCCCTGCTGCCCCGGTCACTTGGTCCGAAGTCAAGGGGACGGGTGACGGAGGAGATGTTTGGGAGAAACTGTCCGTGGAAAACCCGAACCTACCCAGGGCTTGGAAAGAAAGAGCCAAGGCCCAGCTGACCAGGTGGGAGAAGATCTTTTCCGAAGATGAATTCGATGTGGGGTGTGCAAGAAGTGCCACCCATCGGATCCGCCTCCAAGAAGATAAGCCCTTCCGAGAAAGGGTCAGGTGGGTCCCCCTGGCAGATCTGGAGGATCTGAGGGAACAACTTGTAGAACTAAAGAAGACTGGTGTGATCCGGGAGTCTAGAAGTCCCTATGCCTCCCCAATCGTGGTGGTCAGAAAGAAGAATGGGTCGTTGAGGCTTTGTATCGATTACAGGACTCTCAACAGGAGAACCATCCCTGACCAATACACCACGCCAAGGATAGAAGATGCCCTACAAAGTTTGTCTGGAGCCAAATGGTTCAGTGTGATGGACCTCAAGAGTGGGTACTATCAAATCCCTATGCACCCAGAAGACAGGGAGAAGACAGCCTTCATAACCCCGGTGGGATTCTTCGAATTCAATAGGATGCCTCAGGGTCTGTCTGGAGCTCCTGCTACCTTTCAACGCCTTATGGAGAAGACTGTTGGAGACATGAATCTTATAGAAGTCCTTGTGTACTTGGACGATGTCATTGTCTTTGGAAGAACCTTGGAAGAACATGAAGCCAGGTTGGAGAAAGTATTGAGAAGACTCAGTGAAGAGGGACTTAAGCTTTCCCCCGAGAAGTGTCGGTTCTACCAGTCTTCTGTGAATTATCTGGGGCACATAGTGTCTGAAGAAGGGGTGGCCACAGATCCTGAGAAGTTGGAAGCAGTCACTTCCTGGCCACGACCCACCACAGTAACAGAGCTCAGATCCTTCCTGGGGTTCTGCTCCTATTATAGGAGGTTTGTGGAGGGGTTTGCTCGGATTGCCCGCCCGTTGAATGAATTGCTAAAGGCAGAAGGGGAAGAGGATGACTCAGGGCCCAGGAGGCCTGGTGAGTCAGTTCAAGATCAGTGGAACCCAAGGTGTGAAGAGGCCTTTCATGCTCTGAAGAGGAGCTTAACCACTGCCCCAGTCCTGGCCTACGCCGACCCTACCAGACCTTATGAATTACATGTGGATGCCAGCCATGAGGGTCTAGGTGGTGTACTCTACCAAGAACATGAAGGACAACTGCGACCAGTGGCCTATGTGAGCAGGAGCCTGACCCCCTCAGAAAAGAATTACCCCACTCATAAGTTGGAATTCCTGTCCCTCAAATGGGCGGTAGTAGACAAGCTAAAAGACTACTTGTATGGGGCAGAGTTTACTGTGAAGACAGACAACAACCCCCTGACCTACCTCTTCACCACCGCAAAACTAGATGCCACCGGACACAGGTGGTTGGCCGCATTGTCTGGATTCAACTTCAGTCTGAAGTACAGACCAGGAGCCGGAAATAGGGATGCAGATGCCCTGTCCCGGAGGTCTCATGCCACGACAAATGACTGGGAAGATTGGACCCAAGTGGCACCGGACGGGGTGCGGGCCCTTTGTCAAGGGGCTGAATTCCAAGCCAGAGGAGGCTCCAGAGCAGAAGAAATAGGGGTTACCATGGTAGGAGTCCCCAAACACTACTGTGGGGTAACTCAACTGGAGGAAGACAACCTACCGAGACTGTCCAAGAAGGAGTTGAGGTGTGACCAATTGGAAGACCCCATGGGGAGATTGGTCCTCGAAGCCCTGGAGAATCAGGATCCCAACAAATTCCTACATCACCCCTCAAAGGAGGCTCGCCTGTTGAGGAAGGAATTGGACAGGCTACAGGTACATCAGGGAGTGGTCTACCGAAGGGGCCCCTCTGATGACTCAGAAGATAAGTGGCAGTTATTTCTTCCAGAGAAGCACCGAGAGACTGTACTAATTGCCCTGCATGACCATCATGGTCACCTAGGGGCAGAAAGGACCTTCCAGCTTGTCAGAAATCGGTTCTATTGGCCCTGCATGAGGGCAGAAGTAGAGGAGTATTGCCATTCCTGTGCACGATGCATTCAGAGAAAGACCCTACCCCATCAAGCTGCCCCAATGGGCCACTTACAGAGTCAAGGCCCAATGGATCTGGTATGCATTGACTTTCTCTGCCTCGAACCCGACCTGAGTGGATTGGGGAATGTTCTGGTAATAACCAACCATTTCACCCGCTATGCTCAAGCTTTCCCAACCAAAGACCAGAAGGCATCCACCGTGGCCAAGATACTTATGGAGAAGTATTTTGTCCATTACGGACTACCACAGAGACTCCACTCAGATCAAGGAAGGGACTTTGAGAGTCGGTTGATCCGAAGACTTTTGGATTCATTAGGAATAAAGAAGACCAGAACCACGCCTTACCACCCACAAGGAGATGCTCAGCCGGAGAGATTTAACCGGACCCTGCTCAACATGTTGGGAACCTTAGAAACAGAGAAGAAGCAACACTGGAGTCAGCACATATCAGCCCTAGTACATGCCTATAACTGTACCACAAGTGATGCCACTGGCTACTCCCCTTATCGACTTATGTTTGGGAGAGAAGCAAGGCTACCTGTGGACCTGGCCTTTGGCACTTCTATAGACAATACCTCAGCTACATCCCACAAGGGATACGTGGACAGACTTAGACGTAGCTTGCAGGTGGCCTATGAACAAGCCCAGGCGGCTTCGGATCAAAGGGGGGCCCGCAACAAGAGAAATTTTGATCTGAAGGTTCGAGTGCAAGATCTGCAGCCCGGGGACCGAGTACTGCTACGCAATCTGGGGGTCCCTGGAAAACACAAGCTTGCCGACAGGTGGAGATCTGAGCCCTATGTTGTCTGTAGGAAGTTGCCCGGTTTGCCTGTCTACAGACTAAAGCCAGAAGGAAAGGTGGGTCCACTGAAGACGTGGCATCGGAACCACCTGCTCCCACTTGCTGAGGCAGTCAGAATACCTCCCGTGAGAGACTCCCCTGAACCGGCCTCTATCCTGGATATTCCTAGGCCGAACACTCGGTCCCAGACCTCTCGAGCCAAAGATGGGGAGGCCTCCCAATTGAGTACAGAAGAAGGTGGAGAACTGGACTGGCTGTGGCCTCCCTCGCCTCTGGGAACGTCCGCCATAGATCTCCCAAATGGAGGGGATACCCCAGATGCAACGCTGAATCCGGAGGCTACTGAATTCATACCCTTCAGTCCCTCAGCTGATTACTGGGAAGATGTTCCTGACACTTGCGCAGAGGAGGACTCTAGAGATTCCATACGTCAGTCGACTTCTGAATCAGAGGTTCCAGAACCAGCAATGTTACCTGAACTTACTCCTGAAGAAGAGCCTGTGGTGCCAGAGTCAGAAGCACCAAGAGAGCAGAGGGCTCGCAGAGTCATCAGGCCTCCCAAGAAACTAACTTACCCCCAAATGGGGACGAGCTCAGAGGACTCTGTTTTAACGGCTAGGAGAAGTGTTGAACAACCTGATCCTTCCACCGTCCATTTGGTGGAGGGCAACCCCAGCTCACTCTCTGGCACAGTTAGGCAGGCCACTCATGGTAGTGTGACCTGTGGGCAAGAGAGTTCCATCCCAAAGTTTTGGTGGGAATTCCCTATGCCAACATCATGCTCGACATTGTCCAAAATGGTAAACAGTATTTGTTGAAGTTTATCTTTGGGGACCAAAGAGTTCAAGTGGGGGGAGTGTGTAGCGGGGTGTTCCCCTTTAATGCAGAGAGACAAGAAGTTCCAGGTGAGAGGTGAGTCGGGAGGAAGTAAAGAGACATTATGGAAGTGAAAGCAGAGGAGAGAGAGACTACATCTCCCAGTACATCTTGCAGCACCCAGGGTGCATTGCTCCAGAACAGAGACTGCTGGGGCAGACTTTATAAAGGGGAGGCGGAGTTTTGGTCGGCCTCTTTGGACACCCCTCTCCTAGCAAGAGGATCTCTGTGCTGAACTGCTGTGTGCACAAGGCCTGAAGCCTGGGCCGTGTGCTCCTTTCCAAAGAGCCCTCTGCCAGCCTAGCAGAGCCTTAGAGACATCTAATCCTCCTTGCTGCAGTACACCAGAAGGATTGAAGACTTGGATGTCGGTGGATTCCTGTTCCCAGACGAATCGATGGAGGAAACGGATTTGGACTTGTCCGGGTGGTGAGAGCTGTTTAAAGACAGATACTTTATCTTTACTATTCGTTGGGATTACAAAGTTGTTCTTCAAGTGCACCACCGAAAAGATTGCTAGCGAATATTGTTTCACTGAACTTCCATTTAGATCAGTCAGGCCTGACTGCATAGGTAGACATTGCTGGGTGTTAGTCTACCCATGAGGGGAAGTAGCTGTAAAAGGGCAGCGCTAGAGTTGCATAGCAATACTTTATTATTCTGATTACTCTGTTTATCTTTATTACTGTTTATTGCAGGGATCTGCAACTTGTTATACTGTTGTTTATTACTTGCCCATTAGCCTCAGTAAAATATCTGGGTAAAGTACATTTGGTGTCAGTTCCGCTTACTTTAATAGGAGTTTTAAAGTATATTCTGTGTATGTTTGTTATAGGACTGCGTCACCAACAGTTGCGGTCACGCGGTCCTATCCCTCTATCACCAGCTGTGCCACGGGAGGTTAGAGCCGATTGCCAGGGGTTGACAGCAGTGCACTACAGGGCCCAAATCAATATCAGCGGCTCTCTTAACTGGGGGTAGCGCTACATATATATATTATATACACTATATTGTCAAAAGTATTGTGACACCTGCCTTTACACACACATGAACTTTAATGGTATCCCAGTCTTAGTAGGTTGGGTTCAATATTGTGTCTATGGGAATGTTTGACCATTCTTCCAGCAGCTCATTTGTGAGGTCAGGCACTGATGTTGAACGAGAAGGCCTGGCTCACAGTCTCCGCTCTAAATCATCCCAAAGGTGTTCTGTCAGGTTGAGGTCAGGACTGTGCAGGCCAGTCAAGTTCCTCCACCCCAAACTCACTCAATCCATGTCTTTATGGACCTTGCTTTGTGCATTGGTCCAAATCATTTGGTGGAGGGGGGATTATGGTGTGGGGTTGTTTTTCAGGGGTTGGGTTTGACCCCTTAGTTCCAGTAAAGGGAATATATGAAGAAGTGTGCACTGTACCAAAGAGAGGGCACAGTACCAAGTGCCACACAGAGACAGCCCAGGGAAATAATAACCAGAAAATTGTATAGATAAACAGATTAATTTATTGAAAAAAGGGAGATTGACCAAATGACATAAAAAAATAGGGCAAAAAATACCACACCTAACACCATATAGACAACGTTGTCTGGGGACAAGGACAAACACACAAAACAGAACATTTGACAAAGGTGCCTGGATCAACCGCTTAATATAGTAATTTATATTTAAAATTTAACAAGTTAATGTAATTTATCAATCTTTCATCTCAATGGATAACCACCATGAGACGCAGTCCATGCGGCCCTAAAAAACGCATATAACAAAAAGTGAGAGTAAAGTTCCCCCAAGAAGGTCACTAATATAGGACACTATGATTGATTCAATAGTTTCTTCAGGAATAAATAGTGGTGTTGAGCAAAGGGGTTGTTCATTGTTCATGACCCCTGCAACACCTTATGCTACGCCCATGCGTGAACCCACCCTCCTTGCCCAAATAGGTGGAATCTGGCCAGAGATTAAAATAAATAAAAGGGACTTATTATCATTCCTTTTTTGGACTGAAAACAGAAACCTAATACACGATCTTAGGACGGCCATGAACAACCCCTTTGCTCAACACCACTAAAGCCTCGTACACACGATCGGATATCCTATGGATTCTGATCCGATGGTTTTGTCCATCGGAAATCCGATGAAGCTGACTTCCATCAGTCTTGCCTACACACCATCAGTCAAAAAACCGACCGTTCCAAACACGGTGACATAAAACACTCCGATGAGCCGAGAAAAATTAAGTTCAATGCTTCTGAGCATGCGTCGACTTGATTCTGAGCATGCGTGGGTTTTTTATCCGATGGACTTGCCCATAGACGATCGGAATTTGCTATCGGTTTTTGATCCATCGGAAAAATTTAAAACATGTTCTATTTTTTAAAACCGATGGGAAAAAAGACAGATGGGTCCCATACACGATCGGTTTGTCCGATGAGAAAAGTCCATCGGACTGTTTTCATCGCTAAAACCGATCGTGTGTACAGGGCTTTACAATTAGCCACCTGATCTACTACCTTTTACTAGTAACCCGGGAGTGTTTTGAAAAGGAATAATACACATACCCCTCTGCAAATTAAGGACTAAATCTATAGTTATTCCCGAAGAACCGTAGCTATTAGATGATCATAGTGATTGTATGAGTGGATGTTTGTGTGTGTGATGTATGTGCAGCTGCGATCCCCTTTTTATAACGACAACGTTGTCTTTTTTATTTATCTGTAGGGTACATAATTTAGTCTTTTTTGTCTGATTAACTTTGTTGTGTTTTTTCTACTTAATAAACTATTGAATCGATCATAGTGTCCTATATTAGGAACCAGGTGTGATACAAGCAACGGCCAATGCAAAAATACAAAAAAAAAGTCCAAAAAACACTAATCCGTGGCTGAAGGGAATGCTGCTAAGAAGGAACAATCCTGGGGATGGGGAGAAAGCAAAGGGCCCAAGTGAGCAACTGCATATCTTGTCCCTTTAGTTCCAGTAAAGGGAACTCTTATGCCGCGTACACACGATCGTTTTTCACGTCGTTAAAAAATCAATTTTTTAACTTGGGCATTAAAAACGATCGTGTGTAGGCTCTAGAGCATTTTTAACGACGTGAAAAACGGCCTAAAATTTTTTAGAACCTGCTCTATTTTTTCACGTCGTTTTTCATGTCGTTTTTTTTCCCTTCGTGAAAAACGATAGTGTGTATGCTTTTACGAGGGGAAAAAAAACGCGCATGCTCAGAATCAAGTATGAGACGGGAGCACTCGTTCTGGTAAAACTAGCGTTCGTAATGGAGATCGCACATTCGTCACACTGTAACAGACTGAAAAGCAGGAGGCTGAAAAGCGCGAATCGTGTCTCAACAAACTTTACTAACATGAAGGGTGGCGCCAATCGAACGGAACTTCCCCTTTATAGTGCTGTCGTACGTGTTGTACGTCACTGTGCTTTGCTCGAGCGGGTTTTTTCATGATCGTGTGTACGCAAGACAGGGTTGAGAGGAAACAAGAAAAAAAACGGCGAGAAAAACGTCGGTTTTAAAAATGACATTAAAAACGGACGTGTGTACGCGGCATCAAGCCTCATACACACGATCGGATTTCCGCCAGACAAAGCCGTGGAATTTTGTCCGAAGGGCGTTGGCCGTGAACTTGTTTTGCATACAGACGGCAAAACGTTCTCAGCCAACAAGTACAAAACGACATTGTTTTTTCAGCTCTTTAGCACCACCCTTTGGGCAACTTCTGCTAATGTTGTGCTATGGTTAGCATTGCTTCTGAGCATGCGTGTTTGTACTTTGGATTTATTTCCTACGGACTTGTGTACACACGTTTGGATAATCCGACGGCACACATTTGTTGTCAGACAATTTTAAAGCATGCTATAAAACATTTGTTGTCGGAAAATCCGACAACAATTGTCCGATGGAGCATACAAACAGTCGGATTTTCCGACAAAACCCTGCCATCACACATTTGTTGTCGGAAAATCCGATCGTGTGTACGAGGCTTTAAGGCGTCAGCATACCAAGACATTTTGTACAATTTCATGCTCCCAACTTTGTGGGAACAGTTTGGAGATGGCCCCTTCCTGTTGCAACATGACTGCGCACCAGTGCACAAAACAAGGTCCATAAAGACATGGATGAGCGAGTTTGGGGTGGAGGAACTTGGCTGGCCTGCACAGAGTCCTGACCTCAACCAACCAAAGTGCGGCAGTGCCGGAGTGGAGTACGGGGGAATGGTTTCCACTGCAAGAGTAGAATTTTCTAATTTCTGGACTTTGTCATTAAGTTTTTTTCATGAAGTCTTAATTGGTTGTCTAATGCCGCGTACACACGGTCGGAAATTCCGCCAGCAAAAGATTGAGAGCTGGTTCTCGAATTTTCCGACGGGAAAAAATTCCTTATGCGAAAATCCGATCGTCTGTAGCAATTCCGACACATGCTAGTAAACAATTTGACGCATGCTCGGAAGCATTGAACTTAATTTTCTCAGCTCGTCGTAGTGTTGTACGTCACCGCGTTCTTGACGGTCGAAAGTTCAGAGAACTTTTGTGTGACCGTGTGTATGCAAGCCAAGCTTGAGCGGAATTCCGTCGGAAAAACCATCCAAGGTTTTTCCGACGGAAAATCCGATCATGTGTACGCGGCATGACATTGTTGAACTTTTATGGGATCAGTGTAAAAAAAAAAGGAAAAACTGCCTACCCCACAAACAGTAGAATAAAAGGCTCTGCGTTGAGGGAAAATGTTTAAGAATTTCCAGTGCTACCTTGTGTTTATATAACACTCTGTCCCATTAATAAACAAAGGACATACAGTATGTAACTGGAGTTCCTTTATAACAGTATTTCTTAACTTACAACACCATTTACACCACAAAATGCTTTCTAAAAACCATTCTTACCCGAGTACCTTCAAGTGTAGGTCAGCTTATCCCATATTGCCAAACTGCCCGTGCCATCTTATTGTTCAGTATATATGAGGGCTGTACCGAAAGCAATGCAAAAATGGGCATACATTTTTTATTAACTTACATATGTCATTCAAATTTCACATGTTGGTAGAGTAATGCCGCGTACACACGACCGTTTTTCATGACGTGAAAAATGCAATTTTTTAAATTGGTCATTAACTACTTCCCACCCGGCCACTGTATATATACGGCCGGGTGGGCGCTCTCTCCTTCTGAGTGGACGTTCAGGAACGTCCCTCAGAAGGAGAGGGATCGCGCGCGCGCGTTCCCCGCAGCGGCGCGATCCCGATGGACACGCGTGTCACCCGGACACGGCGCATCTCGATTCGGCAGGAGGGCTCTGTGATTGGCCCTCCTGATCACATGACGGCCGTGTCCAATCACAGCCGTCATGTGATGTAAACAGAGAGTCCGGTTGCTAGGTAATCAGCTCTCCTCTCCTCACACAGAAGTCGTCGGTGAGGAGAGGAGAGCGGATCGCTGCAGCTGGCTGGTGATCAGTGAGTATGAGCTGTTTTTTTCAGCTTTTTACTCACTGATCACCAGCCTAGTGTCCCCACACAGTGTAAACACAAACATGTCCCCAAAATACATGTCCCCAAAATACATGTCCCCACACACACATGTCCCCACATAGTAAAAAGACCTGTCCCCCACATATGTGACAGTAAAATCATATGTCCCAATGATCATTTGCACACATATGTCCGTGATCACCTGCGCACATCTGTACATGATCATTTGCGTACATATGTCCGTGATCACACAAACCAATTATTATACACTTAACTGATTTTTTTTTACCAAAAACATGTAGTAGAATACATTTTGGCTTAAATTTATGACAAAATTCGATTTTATTGGATTTTTTTAAAAATAGAAAGACGAAAATATATTTTTTTTTTCAAAATTCCCGCTATTTTTTCGCTTATATCGCAAAAAATAAAAAACGTAGTCGTGAATAAATACCACCAAAAGAAAGCTCTATTTGTGTGAACAAAATGATAAAAATTTCATTTGGGCACAGTGTAGCATGACCGCGCAATTGTCATTGAAAATGCGAGAGCGCTGAAAGCTAAAAATTGGTCTGGGAAGGAAGGGGGCTAAAGTGCCCAGTATTGATGTGGTTAAAAACGATTGTGTGTAGGCTCCAGAGTATTTTTAACGACGTGAAAAATGGCCTAAAAAAAATTAGAACCTGCTCTATTTTTTCACATCGTTTTTCACGTCGTTCTTTTTAACGTCGTGAAAAACGGTAGTGTGAACGCTTTTACGAGGGGAAAAAAAACGTGCATGCTCAGAATTAAGTATGAGACGGGAGCGCACGTTCTGGTAAAACTAGTGTTTGTAATGGAGATAGCACATTCGTCACGCTGTAACGGACTGAAAAGTACGAAGACTGAAAAGCGCGAATCGTCTCTCACCAAACTTTACTAACACGAGGATCAGCAAAAGAGTCCCAAAGGGTGGCGCCATTCGAATGGAAGTTCCCCTTTATAGTGCCGTCGTACGTGTTGTACGTCACCGCGTTTTGCTCAAGCTTTTTTTTTTCACGATAGTGTGTAGGCAAGGCAGGCTTGAGAAGAATCACATTGAGAAAAACGTTGTTTCTCTTATCATCCATGGACCGACACGGCGTGTCTTACACTTTACACGTGTGGGTATATGTTCCTGCTTGCAGGAGAAGACCTAGGCAGAATGTTAAATGTTAAAACATTCCAGAACAAACCAGAGCTGAACAGCCCCGCCCAGGGGGGCGGTCCCTCCGGACATTACCCTCACACCTGCAGCTAGCAGGCCTCAGTTTTTTTCTGCCTAGCAGAAGGAGAAGACGTGGCTCTCTCAGGAGCCAGTCTCCTGGAAGATTTTACTTTTAATTTTTATTCCTTTGGGAATTTTATTATTTTATTTTTGAGACCTTCAATCAACTGTCGGCTGGGCAACAGGTTGGGTACACTAGTATCCTCGTAGTCTTCCCTGTCCGACCATCGAGCGTGCTGATCCTCGCCTTGTGTGCGTGAGACTCAGTTCACGACATACCCCATGGCTCCAGGGGTGGCCGGGTTGCTTTCATGCTCCCACGGTCCTCTCAAGATCGAACAGTACCTACTGTATCTTTCGCGGTGGACCGGGCCGACAGCTACGCAGTACGACTCTGTGATAGGTCTGCCTGAAACAAGCCAGTGAGTCCCTCTATGGGCACCTGGGGTGTTCTCCAAGGTGCTTGCGGGACAGGTAAGTAGTCTCTCCTGCTGCAAGGTGAGTACATGCTGGCTGTGTTTCTGTGTGTGGGGGGTTCTCCCTGTCTCCCCCCTGTTATGCTGCTCTCTGCACCCTGTTGTGCTGTTGTGCTGTGTGGGGATGCTTGGGGGGTCACTCTGCCCTGGGGAGGCCACTCCATGACTGTTATTTGGTTTGGGAAGTGTTCTGGGGGACTGGCTGTGTTGTTTTCTGCGCGCCATTTGCGCGGTGTTTTCTTTTTTTAAAAAGTGCGCCATTGGCGGCCATTTTGGCTGGGGCTTAATGCATAGTTATACTGGTGCCCGGCGGCCATTTTCTTGTAGCCGCGGCACTTTCACTTTCGTTTTTGGCCTCTAGCAGCGCTGCTGTACGGCGCGAAATACACACATCCTCACAGATTCTTCACCTCAGGCTGCACCAGCGCTACAGCGTGACTCATACAGCGCGACTCATACAGCGCTACAGCGTGGCTCATACAGCGGTACAGAGCGGTCCCTAGGGGTGGTGAGTACTCCAGGTATCCCCTCCTCAGCCCCGGCACGGCCTGTGGGTGGGCTGTATTATTCACTGTAATGGTGAATAAGGTCTCAGAGCGTGGCAATATTGGAGTCTGGTTCACCTGTTTCTTCACACTGTTAGAGACAACTGGCAGTGCTCCTGCACCTGCGGTCCTTAGGGACCAGTTGTCGGCAGTCCTGGTATCATTAATCTGACCGGGAGGAAGCAGTGGGTGAGCGCAAGGGAGCAAAAAAGCCCCTATCCCCAAAAAAAAGGGGGGGTGTGCGCTGATTCAGATATGGGCCTAGCCACTACCGCTCAGGACCCTAGCTCTGAATATATATTTGATGGTTTTGAACAGGACATTCCTTGCAAGGAAAACTCCAGTTCTGTGTCAGTAAATGACAGGGTGCTTGTTTTGTGAACTCATTGATGCAGTGAGGGACACTCGCAAGCTAAATGCTGCGGATGCAGAACCTCAGACGGACGGTCTCCTCTGGTTCCTTAGGGCCAGGCCTTCTAAAAAGTGTTTTTTTCAATATGTACCTTACTTTGACCAGCTCACTGACAAGGTCTGGGGAAAAGAGCGCAGAAGACTTTTATGGTCCCGCAGCGTTTGCCTATAGATACCCCTTTAAAAATGCCCTACTTAAAACGTGGGCTTCTCCCCCAGTGGTTGACCCTCCAGTCGCCCGGTTGCACGAGGCCACCATTCTCCCAGTGGAGGGGACTCCTGCATTAAAGGACCCCACTCACAAGAGGTCAGAAGTGGTGAGTAGAGCTATGTTTGCCTTGTTGGGGTCCGCCCTACGGCTTGTGGTAGCGGCGACCCTTGTGTCTCCAACACTTGCGGGATGGGCAACTAATACAGGAGCATGATCTTCCTCCAGACACTATTGCTCTGGCCCACAAATGGTGCAGGGCCTGGTTTATGTGGCGACGCCACGTTTGACGCGGCCCCTTATAGCTCAGGGTATTGCATTGTCTGATCTGGTTGAAATGCTGGTCTGCTGACCTAGCTTCAAAAAAGCCTCCGAAGGGTTTACCATTGAAAGGTGGTAGGCTTTCCGGTGCTGCGCTGGATGACATCATCAAGGATGTCACGGGAGGTAAAAGCACTGTTCTTCCTCAGGCTGGCAAGGAGGCCGCTATAAGCAGGGTCCGTCCTTTCCAGAAAAAAGGGTTTTTTTTCGTCAATCAACGGGGAGGCCCTCCCAGACTGACAGCTGTACGGCTGGTGGACAAGAGCGCCCCTGGGTGCGTATGCCGAACAAGCCGGCTCCCTAGCCCGCCTCCGCGTGAAGTCTTGCCCCCTCCCGACTCTGGGGTAGGGGGGACGACTTTGCAGGTCCGAGGATCAATGGACCTCCCGGATCTCCTACTGGTGGGTGTGCGAGGTGATCACCTCAGGTTACAGGATAGGTTCCGTTCCTAATTCCAGACAGATTCTTCCCTTGACTCTTTCTCTCCTTCCTGCCCGTCGGGTGGCCCTATGGGGCCTATTCAGGTTTGAGGTCCGGAGTGATTGTGCCGGTTCCGTCACAGGAGAGGTTTCAGGGATTCTACTCGAATTGTTTGTCGGCCCAAAAAAGGGACGGGGTTCGGCCTATCTTGGACCTCCAGGTCCTGAATGCCTTCGTGAAGGTGCAAAAGTTCCGCATGGAATCCATTCGCACGGTGGTCAGTGCACTCCATCAAGGGGATTTTCTGGCGACCTTGGAAATCAAGGACGCCTACTTGTATGTTCCGATCTGCGCTTGCGATCAGCGAAGTCCACTATCAATTTGTGGCTCTTCCTTTCGGCCTAGCCCCGGCACCGAGGGTGTTCACCAAGGTGCTTGTGCCGGTTCTAGCTTGCTGAGACAGCAAGGCATTGCTGTTGTGGGCTATCTGGAATCTCGGTCTGATTCTGGACTCCTTGGAGGCAAAAGGTATTCCTACCTCCGGGGAAGCTACTGACACTTCAGTCTGCAGTGCGGATGCTGACATCCCAAAGAATGGTCGTCAATCCGTTTTTGCATGGGAGTCCTGGGACTCATGGTGATCTCTTTCGAGGCCATTCCGTATGCCCAATCACACACCAGGGCATTGCAGAAGAAGATCTTGTTCCCTTGGGACAAATCCGCGTTGTCTTTGGATTTTCCGATCCAGGTGAGCCACCTGGTCAGGGCGTCCCTGACATGGAGTTTGGGTCCCCGGCTCTTCGGTCCGGGAAGTCGTTCCTCCCCGTCCAATGGACGGTGTTCACTACGGACGCCAGCCTGAAGGGCTGGGGTGTAGTCTGGGGAGTCCTGTTGGCCCAAGGGCTTTGACTCCGGACGAAGCCCGTTTGCCGATCAATGTTCTGGAAATACGGGCCATCAGACTGTGCCTATCCTCGTGGTCTGAGAGATTGCAGGATCGTTCCATTAGGATCCTGTCGGACAAGTCACGGTGATGGCGTATGTCGACCATCAAGGGGGGACTCGGAGCTCAGCTGCGGCTTCCGAGGTCCCCCGTACCCTGAAGGGGGCTAAAAGAAGCGTGGCGGCTCTGTCAGCCGCTTACATTCTGGGCATAGAACTGGCAGACTATTGAGTCGCCAGATGTTGGACCAGGGAGAGTGGTCCTTGCACCCGGAAGTATTTCAACTCCTTTGCCACACAGATGGTGGGGCACGCCGGAGGTGGACCCGATGGCCTCTCGACTCAATTGCAAGTTGTCGAGATTTGTGGCCAGATCCAGGGATCCTTGGGCGGATGCCTCAGAGGCGTCGGTGGCCCATGGGGTCATGGTCACCTGATACACGTTTATCCTCCGCTGCAGTTGCTTCCTCGCCTGCTGCGCAGGGTGGCGACCGAGGGAATTCCGGTGATCCTCATTGCTCCGGATTGACCTCGGCTTCACTGGTACGCCGATCTCGTACGTCTCGTCGCGGCCGTTCCCTGATGGTTGTCAATAAGGGAGGACTTTCTGTCTCAAAAGTCATATATTTCACCTGCTTTTACAGTCTCTGGCCTTAACGGCATGGTTGTTTAAAGCCAGGTGTTGAGAGACTGAGGTCTCTCGGACTTGGTCATTTCGTCCATATTAAGGACACGGAAGTCTTCCTCCAGAACTATCTCTGTACCTGGAAAAGCTTACATCGCCATGTGCGAAGAGCTGGACTGACATCCTCGGACGTATTCCGTCCTTAGAATCCTGCGTTTCCTACAGCATGGCGTGGCCCAAAGGCTCGCTTTGAGTATCATTAAGGGTCAGTTTCGGCCTTGGCCGTCTTCTTTCGGTGACCACTAGCGGGTCATTCCTTGGTTGGCACCCTTGTGCAGGGGGTTCGCCATGGGCTCCCTCCTGTCAAGTCTCCTCTCCCCCTGTGGGATCGGAATTGGTACTCTCGGTTCTCCAGAAACCTCCTTTTGAGAATATCAGGGATATTCCCCTCTTCACTTTGTCTCAGAGGGTGGCCCTTTTAGTGGCAATTACTTCTGTTAGACGAGTATCTGAATTGGCGACCTTGTACTGCAAGTCGCCATGTTTAGTCATCCATAAGGATAAGGCGGTGTTGCATCCGCGACTTTTTCTTTTGTCAAGGGTGATCTCGACCTTTTACCTAAAATGAGGACATTGTCCTCCCGTCCTAGAGTCCTCGCCCATCGCATCCCAGAGAGTGTGCGCGGCACACTTTGAATGTGGTACGAGCCTTGCGGGTGTGCCTGTCTGCTGCTTCTATTCGGAAGTCTACTCTCTGGTTGACTGTCTCTGGTCAGAAACAGGGTCAAGTGGCTTCGTCTGCCACCTTTTTCTAGGTGGATCGGACAAACCGGCTTTCAAGCCTATGCTCTCATGGGGCGGGCGCCTCCCTTCCCGGTTACGGCGCATTCCACCAGGGCAATTGGCGCTTCCTGGGTTTTCCGACATCAAGCGTCGGTTGCACAAGTGTGCAAGGCGGCAACCTGGTCGTCTGTTCATACCCTTTCTAAGTCTTATAGGGTTGATGTGGCTGCATCTCCGGATGCTTCCTTCGGCCGCAAGGGGTTGCAGGCCGCTGTTTAAAGTGGCAACTCCTCCGTTGAGGAGCTCTGCCTTGTTTGGAGTGAAGTTTTTTGTTTTTTCCATTTATACTGCTCCCATCCCTCTTGACACTGCTTTGGGACATCCCATGTGTAAAGTGTAAGACACACCGTGTCGGTCCATGGATGATAAGAGAAAATAGGATTTTTGTACTCACCGTAAAATCCTTTTCTCTGACATCCATGGACCGACACGGCACCCACCCTTCCTTTAAGTTTGTTCTGCTTTGTTACGAACTGAGGCCTGCTAGCTGCAGGTGTGAGGGTAATGTCCGGAGGGACCGCCCCCCTGGGCGGGGCTGTTCAGCTCTGGTTTGTTCTGGAATGTTTTAACATTTAACATTCTGCCTAGGTCTTCTCCTGCAAGCAGGGACATATACCCACGTGTAAAGTGTAAGACACGCCGTGTCGGTCCATGGATGTCAGAGAAAAGGATTTTACGGTGAGTACAAAAATCCTATTTTTTTTCAATGACATTAAAAACGGCCGTGCGTACGCGGCATTAGACTTTTTTTTCATTGAAAGTAAATAATGGATTCCAAGAAGAATCAACATGCCGTCATTGAGTACTTGATGAAATAGGGGTGCAGGCTGTCCCACATACACAGAATGTTTACAGAGATGACGGCTTTGACAAGAGTTACCAATGACAAGACATTGATCTTGACAATGGTGTCATCTCCGTAAACATTCCTTCTGTGGATGTCGGACAGCCTGTACCCCTTCTTCCTCAAGAACTCAATGATGGCACATTGCTTCTGTTTGGAATCCAATATTTACCTGCAATGAAGAAGAAGATTTATAACAAAGGTAGCTACTCACTTTTGCATTACTTCATAAATGTTTTACAATCACAATTCTGCTGCTCTGAAAAAACAATTGTTCAGAGATGCGAGCACTAAGCAATTGTTACAGGCAGACATCTATAGCAGGAACCCAAAGGAGCCAGCATGTATTGTCAAATAACATGTAAAGCATTTTGATGCATTGGCATGCGCTTTAAGGATCTATTGATAATAGCAGGGCGTAAAGATGTATGATGTTTCATGTAACAATCAATAAAATGTGTGCAGAAAAACTGCAGGCTACATTCACACTTGAGCTGAACGTCTTTGCTTGCTTGAAGCCCATGCAGTTTTTGAGCTTCAAGCTTCAACTACACTCAGGTGTGAAGAGGCACAATTGGAAACCATGGGGTTTTATATGTTGAGCATTCTGGAATTTCGAGTTACATAAAGCTCAGGTGTGAATGGGGCCTATATTTTTTTTAATGTAGCCAGAGTAAGTATTTGAATTTGGTAACATCCACTAAAGTAAATAGTAATGTCGCGTACACACGATCGTTTTTAATGACGGAAAGAAATTACATTTTTTAAAATGGTCATTAAAAATGATCGTGTGTGGGCTTTCCAGCATTTTTCCCGACGAGAAAAACGCAGAGAATCACGACGAGAAAAATTGGAACATGCTCTAATTTTTCACGTCGTTTTTTTCATCGTCGTTTTTCTCGTCATGAAAAACGGCCGTGTGTAGGCTTTAACGGCGTGAAAAAAAATGTGCATGCTCAGAATCAAGTATGAGACGGGAGCGCTCGTTCTGGTAAAACTAGCGTTCGTAATGGAGATAGCACATTCGTCACGCTGTAACGGACTGAAGAGCACAAGGCTGAAAATCGCAAATCGTCTCTCACCAAACTTTACTAACATGAAGGGTGGTGCCATCCGAATGGAACTTCCCCTTTATAGTGCCGTCGTACGTGTTGTACGTCACCGCGCTTTACTCGAACATTTTTTTCCACGATAGTGTGTAGGCAAGGCAGGCTTGAGAGGAAACACGAAAAATCACTTCGAGAAAAATGCCGTTTTTTTCAATGACATTAAAAACGATCGTGTGTACGCGGCATAAGAATAAAAACAGCTTCACTTGTAATTGTGAATTGTCATTAAATCCCAAATTGTATGACATGTGTTCCAGGCACAGATGAGCTGGGATCTGGAGGCTACATTCACAGTTATGTCACAGAGCCCAAGATCGGTGACGACGATGGATATGACGTTGATGATTCTGATTATGATATCTATATAGATGATGTAAGTGAATTTATGGTTTGTTCTACTTTTATTCCATAAATTATCTGGACTTGTTTTTATGATAGTGTATATGAACAATAGGCTTTGCAGTTTTAGGTCAGGCCAATTTTCGGAAAATTCGAAATTTCGAAAATTCGAGATTCGAAAATTTGAGATTCGAAATTTTGAAAATTCGAGATTTGAAATTTCGAAAATTCGAGATTCGAGAATTTGAAATTGCAAAATTCGAAAATCTAAAATTCGAAAATGGGAAATTTGGAAAGTAAAATTTCCGAATTTCTGAATTTCTGAATTTTTAGAATTTTTCGGAAACTCAGGAAATTTGAAAAATGTGTTTTATTCTTTTTTTTTGCTTTTTTCAGAAAAAAAATCGGAATTTCGAATTTCCCGAATTTCAGAAATAAGCAAAAAAACAAATAAAACTAAAAAAACGAATTTTTCGAATTTCCCGAATTTCCGAAAAAAGCAAAAAAATGAATAAACCGAAAACAATTTTTTTTTTTCGAATTTCCCAAATTTCAGAATTTCAGAAATAAGCAAAAAAGACGAATAAAACTAAAAAAACAAATTTTTCGAATTTCCGAAAAAAGCAAAAAAAATGAATAAAACGAAAACAATTTTTTTTTTTCAAATTTCCCAAATTTCAGAATTTCAGAAAAAAGCAAAAAAACAAATGAAACGAAAATGAAAAAAAATGAATTTTTCGGCAGTGCACATGTCTAGATTACAGCATATAAAAGCAATTCAATTAAGATTTTTATTTAAAACTGTTTCAAGTTGGCATGTAGTTATCATGTAGTAATCATGTTTGTCAGCATTTAATAACATGAACAAAGTGTTTACTTAGCCCCTTACTACTGGCTGTACGCATATATGTGGTAGCAGGGAGCTGGGACTATATTCCACGCTGCCACATACAGTCATGGCCGAAATTGTTGGCACCCCAGAAATTTTTCCAGCAAATCAAGTATTTCTCACAGAAAAGTATTGCAGTAACACATGTTTTGCTATACACATGTTTATTCCCTTTGTGTGTATTGGAACAAAACAAGAAAAGGAGGAAAACAAGCAAATTGGACATAATGTCACACACAACTCCAAAAATGGGCTGGTCAAAATTCTTGGCACCCTTTCAAAATTGTGGATAAATAAGATTGTTTCAAGCATGTGATGCTCCTTTAAACTCATCTGGGGCAAGTAACAGGTGTGGGCAATATAAAAATCACACCTGAAAGCAGATAAAAAGGAGAGAAGTTCACTTAGTCTTTGCATTGTGTGTCTGTGTGTGCCACACTAAGGCTGGGTTCACACTAGTGCGACACGACATCTGTCCTACTTTGGATCCGACTTTGCCCTGCGACATGAAGCCGACATATGTCCGACTTTCAATGAACGGGGATCCGACTTGGATCCCCGCCAATATCAGGCACTGTGTTTGGTATGAATCTTGAGGGGGAACTCCAGGCCAAATTTTAAATAAAAAACCGGCATGGGTTCCCCCTCCAGAGGCATACCAGGCCCTTGGGTCTGGTCTGGATTTGAAGGGGCGCCCCTACGCCGAAAAAACGGCGTGGGGGTCCCCCCAAGATCCAAACCAGACCCTTATCCGAGCACACAACCTGGCGGCCGCAGGGGAAGAGGGGGGGACGAGAGAGCGGCCCCCCTCCCTCCTGAACCGTACCAGGCCGCATGCCCTCAACATGGGGGGTTTGGTGCTCTGGGGCAGGGGGGCGACCTGCGGCCCCCCCACCCCAGAGCACCCTGCCCCCATGTTGATGAGGACAGGGCCTCTTCCCGACAACCCTGGCCGTTGGTTGTCGGGGTCTGCGGGTGGGGGGCTTATCGGAATCCGGGAGCCCCCTTTAATAAAGGGGCCCCTGGATCCCGGCCCCCCCACCCTATGTGAATGAGTATGGGGTACATCGTACCCCTACCCATTCACCTGGTGGAAAAAAATTGCAATAAAAAAAACACACAGCTTTTTAAAGTATTTTATTGCACAGCTCCGGGGGTCTTCTTCCGAATTCGGGGATCTCCGGTGTCGTCGCCGCGCTCTCCGGTTCTTTCTTCTGCCGGGCCTCCACTAACTTCTTTTTAGCTCTTTTGCTAACGGAGGCCCGGTCTTCTCCATCATCTCGTCCGGCTCTCCGTTGTCCTTCTGCCGGCCCCTCCACTAACTTCTTTAGCTCTTTTGCTAGTGGAGGAGCCGGTCTTCCCGTCGTCGCCGTCGGCGTCTTCTTCCCTCTTCTCCTCGATGTTGACGCGTCGCTTCCTCCCGCTGTAATACTGGCTCTCCGCTCCGCTCCGCATTAATATAGGCTTCCCATGACGTCACAGTCACATGTTCCGGGGCACATGGCACCGGAGCATGTGACTGTGACGTCATAGGAACATGTGACTGTGACGTCATGGGAAGCCTATATTAATGCGGAGCGGAGCGGAGAGCCAGTATTACAGCGGGAGGAAGCGACGCGTCAACATCGAGGAGAAGAGGGAAGAAGACGCCGACGACGGGAAGACCGGCTCCTCCACTAGCAAAAGAGCTAAAGAAGTTAGTGGAGGGGCCGGCAGAAGGACAACGGAGAGCCGGACGAGACGACGGAGAAGACCGGGCCTCCGTTAGCAAAAGAGCTAAAAAGAAGTTAGCGGAGGCCCGGCAGAAGAAAGAACCGGAGAGTGCGGCGACGACACCGGAGACCCCCGAATTCGGAAGAAGACCCCCGGAGCTGTGCAATAAAATACTTTAAAAAGCTGTGTGGTTTTTTTATTGCAATTTTTTTCCACCAGGTGAATGGGTAGGGGTACGATGTACCCCATACTCATTCACATAGGGTGGGGGGGCCGGGATCCAGGGGCCCCTTTATTAAAGGGGGCTCCCGGATTCCGATAAGCCCCCCACCCGCAGACCCCGACAACCAACGGCCAGGGTTGTCGGGAAGAGGCCCTGTCCTCATCAACATGGGGGCAGGGTGCTCTGGGGTGGGGGGGCCGCAGGTCGCCCCCCTGCCCCAGAGCACCAAACCCCCCATGTTGAGGGCATGCGGCCTGGTACGGTTCAGGAGGGAGGGGGGCGCTCTCTCGTCCCCCCTCTTCCCCTGCGGCCGGCCAGGTTGTGTGCTCGGATAAGGGTCTGGTTTGGATTTTGGGGGGACCCCCACGCCGTTTTTTCAGAGTAGGGGCGCCCCTTCAAATCCAGACCAGACCCAAGGGCCTGGTATGCCTCTGGAGGGGGAACCCATGCCGGTTTTTTTATTTAAAATTTGGCCTGGAGTTCCCCCTCAAGAGCAGTACAGCACAAGTCGCATGCCAAAGTCGGATCATGCAAGACTGCGGTCCGACTTTGATCCGACTTCAATGATAGTCAATGGGCTGAAGTCGGATCAAAGTCGGACCAAAGTAGTACAGAGAGCATTCTCAAAGTCGGACCGACATGTGTCGGACCAGTTAAGACAGCTCTCATAGGGAAACATTGATTTTCACACGTCATGCGACATGAGCTCCCAATGTCGGAGCGTTTGTCGCCCCAGTGTGAACCAGGCCTAAGCATGGACAACAGAAAGAGGAGAACAGAACTGTCTGAGGACTTGAGAACCAAAATTGTGGAAAAATATAAACAATCTCAAGGTCACAAGTCCATCTCCAGAGATCTAGATTTGCCTTTGTCCACAGTGCGCAACATTATCAAGAAGTTTGCAACCCATGGCACTGTAGCTAATCTCTCTGGGCGTGGACGGAAGAGAAAAATTGATGAAAAGTTGTAACGCAGGATAGACCGGATAGTGGATAAGCAGCCCCAAACAAGTTCCAAAGAAATTCAAGCTGTCCTGCAGGCTCAGGGAACATCAGTGTCAGCGCAAACTATCCGTCGACATTTAAATGAAATGAAAGGCTATGGCAGGAGACCCATGAGGACCCCACTGCTGACACAGAGACATAAAAAAGCAAGACTACAGTTTGCCAAAATGTACTTGAGGAAGCCAAAATCCTTCTGGGAAAACGTCTTGTGGACAGATGAGACGAAGATAGAGCTTTTTGGTAAAGCACATCATTCTACTGTTTACCGAAAACGTAATGAGGCCTACAAAGAAAAGAACACAGTACCTACAGTGAAATATGGTGGAGGTTCAATGATGTTTTGGGGTTGTTTTGCTGACTCTGGCACTGGGTGCCTTGAATGTGTGCAAGGCATCATGAAATCTGAGGATTAATAAAGGATTTTGGGTCGCACTGTAGAGCCCAGTGTCAGAAAGCTGGGTTTGCGTCCGAGATCTTGGGTCTTCCAGCAGGACAATGACCCCAAACATACGTCAAAAAACACCCAGAAATGGATGGTAACAAAGCGCTGGAGAGTTCTAAAGTGGCCAGCAATGAGTCCAGATCTAAATCCCATTGAACACCTGTGGAGAGATCTTAAAATTGCTGTTGAAAAAAGGCGCCCTTCCAATAAGAGAGACCTGGAGCAGTTTGCAAAGGAAGAGTGGTCCAAAATTCCGGGTGAGAGGTGTAAGAAACTTATTGATGGTTATAGGAAGCGACTGATTTCGGTTATTTTTTCCAAAGGGTGTGCAACCAGATATTAAGTTAAGGGTGCCAAGAATTTTGACCAGCCCATTTTTGGAGTTTTGTGTGACATTATGTCCAATTTGCTTTTTTAACTCCCTTTTTTTGTTTTATTCCAATACACACAAAGGGAATAAACATGTGTATAGCAAAACATGTGTTACTGCAATACTTTTCTGTGAGAAATTCTTGATTTTCTGGAAAAATTTCTGGGGTGCCAACAATTTCGGCCATGACTGTATATGCGTACCAATCCATACCCATATATGCGTACCTGTATATGCTGGGAGCGCACCCAGTGGCATGCCCCCAGCACTGTGACCAAGCTGTCACCAACAGCTCCCTATGACATAGCAATGATCAGGAGGCGGTAGGACAGGCTCCCAATCATACAGGCATGTACTGGCCATCGGGACTACCGGGAGTTTCCCGGTGGGCCGATGGCTCAGTGGGCGGGGCAGGTGCAGTCCTGGAGCCGCTCCTCTCTGACAGTGAGTTATCGCGCTTTCACTCCTGTCAGGAGTATCAGCTTCCGTCACTTGCTGGAGAGAGGATTAGGCTTTCTGCTCCCTCCAGCCTGCAGGGAGAGATAGACAGCCGGCAGACTTCCCTTCCTCTCTCCCCTTATCACTTGTCACTTATCACATGACTGGAGAGAGGAAGCAGAGAAGCTGCCTTCAGAACTGTGAGAACACGTGGGAGGGGGAGGAGAGGGGGGTCACTCTGATGTAAGGGGGTGCTGATGGGACACTCTGATGTAAGGGGGCTGGTAATGGGACACTCTGATGTAAGGGGGCTGGTGATGGGACACTCTGATGTAAGGGGGCTGGTGATGGGGACACTCAAAATTTAAGTGGGCCGATCTGGATCAAGTCCAGGGCCAAATTTTTGTCCCAGTCCAGCCCTGCAATCATATGATCACTGTGATAGCCAGTTGCAGTGATCACATTATCATGTGGCCCGTGTAAAGCCTCAGGCATTATGATCTCTTACATGACCGTTGGGACCTGATGAAAATGGGGTTACACAACCTACTAAATAAATGCCCCCATAAGTCTCTAAAAAACAATGTAAGATTTTTATAGATTGAAATTTAGATATTATTTAGAAATTATTCATAGAGTTTTTGTCAAGTTACCTAAGTCGGCTAAATTTGGTGTGGGATCTAATGTTCGGTCACATGCATTTTTATATTGCTTCTGTGCCATAATGTAAACAATTTACTGTTGTTCGATAGGTGAAGCCACTTCCTTCCAAAAAAGAGGGCAACAAAAAGTTTGCTATCGAAACCAAAGGGACATCTGGGACATATACAAAGATAGTTCCTTTAAGAACTACCACTTCTTCCCCAATAAAATCCACCACTGCCAGAAAGACCATGATAACCACTCCTACAACAACCATCCCCTTACCTGTGACCACCACAGTAAGAGCAACTGCCAAACCCACCAGAAGGGTCAGTCTGATGTCTCCTCCTCGGCTATTTGACCTGACGTGTGAGGAAACTGCCTGTCCCGTGGACAGCTTCTGCCTCAATGATTATGACCGCGGAGGGTCACGGTGTCACTGTAATCTGGGAAAAGGAGGAGAAACTTGTGAGGAGGGTAAGTTTAGTTTTATCACGTTAAGCTCTCAACACCTGATGGCCTTCCATGTAACTGTTGAGAAGGGATGAGCAGACTGACTTCATGGAAAATAAATTCTCTGCAAAATTACTGATATCATTCCCGGAGAAGTTTTGACAAAGTGGAAACTATTCATTTTTGCTCACTGAGCCACATTTGCTCAGAAAAAACACATTTATTTATTTATTTTGGAGGTTTCTTTTATGTATGTATTAGATTTTTTTTTTATACTGTTGCTTCATTTTTTTAATCTTATTTATTTAAACTATCTGTTTTTTCTTTCTGTAAGAAAACTTTAACTAATAAGGGTATTAAGGAACAGGATACAATAGTTGTAAGCAGCTTCTGTAGACCTCAGGAACCATTTAAGGCCCTTGTGCTCCTAAAGTAAACTCTAATAATGAACTTCTCTTATTTGCTCCCTTTTTCTCCGTTAAAGCGTTAGTTCATTTTGGTGCATAAAACAGTCCATGGAGTCAAGTCTCAGTAGATATAAATGCACCGTGTAGTTTACAAATCTCTTGGTTAATTAAGTTGCACACCTGTTGGCCATGTTGTCCCCTTGAATACTGTTAAAAAAACTTCTAATGGACCCCCCTTTCCAGTCCTTTCCTGTTTCCAGTACACTACAGCCATTGGATACTCAACCATGGGGATGAAGGATAGGAGAAGTTGCCTTCAGAAGGTTCTTTTTACATGGTTCAGAGGGACCAACATGGTCTACACAGGTATGCAACTTAAAGTGGTTCTAAAGCCTAAACGTTTTTTACCTTTATGTATTCCTTACAGTAAGGTAAAAAATGTTTAAGCATCAGCATCCCCCCTCACCCCTCCTTTTACTTACCTGAGCCCTCATTCAATCCAGTGCTGCACACGTCTGCAGCTCTTCTCTACCCTCACTTTCTCGCTGGCTTTGCTGAGGCACAGGGAGCAATTGGGAGTGCGGGACGGGGCCAAGTCCCACTGTCTGTGTCAATGGATGCAGCACCGGGGCTCAGGAGTGAGCATGCATGAGTGCCATCTTCCCATGGGGGCACTGGACAGAGAGGAGGGGCCAGGAGCCCCAGTGGGGGACCCGAGGAGAGGAGGTTTTGTCGGCTGACATCACAGAGCCCCCCCAGGCTCTGGAAGGATCCCAATCATAATGTCAGGATCCACCTAGCTGCCTGATTAATAGTTGGCTCTGGGTCTCAATACAAGGCTGAGAACCGAAGCCAGCTTCGCCTGCCTGCTCTCCAGCCTGGTGTTCCAGTGAGCCCCGGAGGTGCAGAGTGAAGAGCGGAGACTGACAGTCACTGCTCTCAACTCCAAGGAGAATCGAGAAATGAGCGATCAACAGTCATGTTATCGCTCAGTTCTCGGTCTTAGAGTCGACAGCAGACAGCTGCAGCTCAGTGTATGTCCTAATTGTTTTTTAAAACCCCAAACTTCTCCTTTAAATATGTCCTTTGCATACTTTTCTGTGGAGTCCCAGTTCCTTCCTTGCACTGCAGAACAATTAGTCCTTATGCAGTGGAGGTGAGAAGAATGGACAGGATTCAGTGGTTTAACAACAGATAACTGGCCAGGGCTGACACCAAGTATTGCAATTTAATTGTACAAAAAGGAATGTGGTGGGTGGAATATCACATCAGGAAATTGCAAGCTGTGTGCATTTCTGGCAGATCAACAGGTATTATTTTGTACTTGCAGAACTTTCATTTCACATTCCTCATCAAGGCCAATGCATTTTGGATTCCCATCTATATATGCACTTTGTTGGTGCTTTTCATTCTGAATGGCACTCCAGTACCCTGCAGGGATTTTTGTTAAAGATTATATTTTTTATTCAAAAATTTTCATAGAAAGTGTAGTATACAAAAGTCGTCAGTCAGAACACGAGAAAGGCAATTAGTCTTACCCATAATAATAGTGTGTAAACCTCATTAATATTAATCTAAGGTCATACAGTACATGAATAAGAAATCACTCATCAGATACTCATGTCATGGACCACTACATTGCAAATCATTATAATAATATCAGGCTGTTATAAATTGTGATGTTATTATAGGCCACAGCCTCATGCTCCACCCGTGAAATGGAAGAAAGAAGGGCAGCCAGCAATATAAATAGTAGAGGAAAGAGGAGGGAGAGGGAAAAAGGGAATAGGACCCATCCCAGCCATAACCCTGCTATCCTTAACCCCTTCATGACCAGGGTCAAAACAAACCTTAACGCCCAAGTCCAATTTTGCAGCTGTGACCTATATTGGTAAAACTGTACCTATCGTCCCAACTACTTAGTGTCTCCAAGTGGATTGTACCTTATTTTTATGAGAAAAGATTAAGCTTTCATTTGGTGGGAAATACTGGATATCTTTTGTCTTGTTAGTTTTCTTTTTATCATAAAAAAAACAAACTCGAAATAGTAAAAAAAAACGATTTTTCAATTTATATGTATAATTTTATGCTATTACCATTTACCACCACCAAAAAAAACTTGCAAAAAAATTCTCCTGCTCTTGACTATCGCGGTGATACTACATACACTATATTACCAAAAGTAATGGGACGCCTGCCTTTACACGCACATGAAATTTAATGGCATCCCAGTCTTAGTTCGTAGGGTTCAATATTGTGTTGGCCAACCCTTTGCAGCTATAAATTCAACTCTTCAGGGAAGGCTGTCCACAAGGTTTAGGAGTGTCTATGGGAATGTTTGACCATTTTTCCAGAAGCGCATTTGTAAGGTCAGGCACTGATGCGGATGAGAAGACCTGGTTCGCAGTCCCCGCTCTAATTCATCACAAAGGTATTCTATTGGGTTGAGGTCAGTCAAGTTCCTCCCCCCCAAACTCGCTCATCCATGTCTTTATGGACCTTGTTTTGTGCACGGGTCCAAATCATTTGGTGGAGGGGGGATTATGGTGTGGGGTTATTTTTCAGGGGTTGGGCTTGGCCCCTTAGTTCTAGTGAAGGGAACTCTTAAGACGTCAGCATACCAAGACATTTTGGACAATTTCATGCTCCCAACTTTGTGGGAACTGTTTGGGGATGGCCCCTTCCTGTTCCAACATGATTGTTTTTTGTGGACATGTCTTCTAGTGAGGAATAAAAGATACAATGTATCTTCTCCCCCTTGGTAGAGGGAAAGTGTGTTGTTTCTCCTCTTCACAGAGGAGAAACAACACAGAGGAGGGCTACAGATTGAATGACTACTGCGATAGCCAATCAGACTCTACCACAGCGATCATGTGATCGGGATCTAGCTCCCCCCAGGTCAGCCCTTTCTCAGTGCTGGGAGCACATATATTCGGAGGCCAGGTTTAGAACCCACTTCCTGGACACAGTGTATGCAGTGCCTTGAAAAAGTATTCATACCCCTTGAAATTTTCCACATTTTGTCATATTACAACCAAAATGTAAACGTATTTTATTGGGATTTTATGTGTTAGACCAACACAAAGCAGTACATAATTGTGAAGTGGAAGGAAAATGATAAATGGTTTTCAACATTTTTTTAATAAATAAATATGTGAAAAGTGTGGTGTGCATTTATATTCAGCCCCCTGAGTCAACACTTTGTAGAACCACCTTTCACTGCAATTATGCTATGGGCACACATGGAGATGTTTCAGGATGGAAAGCAAGGGAAGGGGCTGGAAAATATGTAATTTACTGGCCCCTTTCTTTCCTGAATGAACACATTGAGCAATCTGTACCAATCACTACTGTGTCCATTCATCACTGAAGCATAGTAAACAGTGTCTACTATGCTTCAGTTTGTAAATAAGCAGGAAGCCTCAGAGCGCTTCCTATTCATTCATCTGTACAGCTGAGACGGCAAAGAAAGGGACTCATAAGTCTATGTCCTCAGTCACTTTCAGCCGGGGGAAGGGGGAGCCCTGTCAGGTAGGCTGTATGGGGCCCCCGTGATTTCTAACAGTCAATGCTGTTCCCTGTCTGTGGAGTTGTGGTGTTTGTATTTTAAAAGATTATCAATAAACTTGCTTGGAGTTCAGTGGCGGCTGGTGCTCAAAATTTTTGAGGGGGCGCAAACAAACTGAAAAAACATCAATTGCAGCCACTGTGCCCATCAAACACATCCACTGTGCCATCAAACGCAGCCACTGTGCCATCAAACGCAGCCACTGTGCCCATCAAATGCAGCCACTGTGCCATCAAACGCAGCCACTGCGCCATCAAACGCAGCCACTGTGCCCATCAAACGCAGCCACTGTGCCATCAAATGCTGCCACTGTGCCATCAAATGCTGCCACTGTGCCATCAAATGCAGCTACTGTACCCATCAAATGCAGCTAGTGTGCCCATCAATTGCTGCCAGTGTGCCCATCAATTGCTGCCAGTGTGCCCATCAATTTCCGCTACTGTACCCATCAATTGCTGCCAGTGTGCCCATCAATTGCTGCCAGTGTGCCCATCAATTGCCGCTACTGTACCCCATCAAATGCTGCCAGTGTGCCCATCAATTTCCGCTACTGTGCCCCATTAAATGCTGCCAGTGTGCCCATCAATTGCCGCTACTGTGCCCCATCAAATGCTGCCAGTGTGCATCGCCCGGCACTTACCTGTCTCGCAGCGGGTCAGTGGCGGTGTCCTGCACGTCCTTGATGTCTTCTTCCGTCCTCTCTATCAGGCGTCCAATCACAGCGCCTGACGTTTTAGCCAATCAGGTGACAGGTAACAGACCCAAGCACCTGATTGGCTGAGAGGCGGTTCAGTGTTAGCAAAGCGAATTCCTCATGCAATGCATGAATCTATCTATGATGATAGAGCGGTGCCAGGAGAGGGGGGCAGCGCCCATGTGCCCCTTATGGATGCACCACAACTGTTGGAGTTTCTACACTATTGAGAGTTGTCATCTGTCTTCTCATGCACAGCGTTCTTCGGCTGTGAAATGGACTGGCACCTTGCTGTGTGGATTCGTATGAGAATAGAAATCTGCATGCAAGTGGTCTGACTTGGAGCAGTGTCTTTGTATTACTTAGATTGTTTAGAACACAATATTTCCCATGATAGTTGTCTTATCAAGAAAATGTGATCCAAACACATGCCAAGCATCACACATCTTGTTAAAGACTGCATGACAAGTGACTACTAATCAGAGTTTTTATAGCAACCCAATATCTGAAAGTGAAGACCCCATGGGAAAGTCACATATCCGACAAAAATATCAGTCCCATGATAATAGGGACACAGATGGCCATCTGCAGACAACTGGCAGGCACATCTCATACCACCGACGTATTCTGTGCTTTACGTACTTACGGGTATAAAAAAAGGCTTTAGAAAAGAACGTTAATCTAAACTAAAAATCTTCTATAATTTGTAATGGCAAAGCTGTGCGAGTCAAAAAATATAACCTATTAAAGCGGTTCTCCCATGAAAGGCCCAACTCACCTCTTGAGTAAAGTGTAAGAAAATAAAAAACAAAACCCTGAAAGATAAAAGTAGAAAATAATGATCTTCTACCCCAGCATGCTCACCTGTATGAGGTTCTTTTTTTCTCAGAAAATAGGTGCAGGAACTCAATCACGACCCCCCCCCCCGCCCCTTACACACACCCTCCAAAGTGCATCAAATAGTGGGTGTGGTCAAATTTCACTAACAGTGGGAGGGTCTTAACAGGGTCATTAAATACCAGGAGTGCATTATGTATAGAGTGCAGTGTTCAGGGACGGTGTTTCACACAGACTGCAGAGTTCAGGGAGGGGGTTACACACAGAGTGCAGAGTTCAGGGAGGGGGTTACACACAGAGTGCAGAGTTCAGGGAGGGGGTTACACACAGACTGCAGAGTTCAGGGAGGGGGTTACACACAGAGTGCAGAGTTCAGGGAGGGGGTTACACACAGAGTGCAGAGTTCAGGGAGGGGGTTACACACAGAGTGCAGAGTTCAGGGAGGGGGTTACACACAGACTGCAGAGTTCAGGGAGGGGGTTACACACAGACTGCAGAGTTCAGGGAGGGGGTTACACACAGACTGCAGAGTTCAGGGGTGTGCTACACACAGACTGCAGTGTTCAGGGAGGGGGTTACACACAGACTGCAGAGTTCAGGGAGGGGGTTACACACAGACTGCAGAGTTCAGGGAGGGGGTTACACACAGACTGCAGAGTTCTGGGAGGGGGTTACACACAGACTGCAGAGTTAAGGGAGGGGGTTACACACAGACTGCAGAGTTCAGGGAGGGGGTTACACACAGAGTGCAGAGTTCAGGGAGGGGGTTACACACAGAGTGCAGAGTTCAGGGAGGGGGTTACACACAGACTGCAGAGTTCAGGGAGGGGGTTACACACAGACTGCAGAGTTCAGGGAGGGGGTTACACACAGACTGCAGAGTTCAGGGAGGGGGTTACAAACAGACTGCAGAGTTCAGGGAGGGGGTTACACACATACTGCAGAGTTCAGAGGTGTGCTACACACAGAGTGCAGAATTCAGCCTTCTTCCACAGCTGCTTACCTCTGCCTACCCCATCCACATCTCACATTTACCCCTCTTCAGCTCTGACCTTTGCATGCAACCCCTCTCTACTGCACCCATCTTCTCCCCATCTCCTCAAAAGCTCCACCATCTTCCACATGTCTTATTTTTGTTGCTGTATTAAGCTGAAGCACCCAGCCAGCTCTAGTACCTCCCCGAATACTGTAGTTGGCTCCACGTCTCTCACTTGTGGGGAGATCATCCAGTGGTGACCCCGGGTACCTGCATCCCCCTTGTCCTCATCCTTCACTCAGTGGGAGCCACTCAGGAAATCAGATCTGTGGGAGCTGTTGGGAGACGAGCTGTCTCTTGTAAGCGTAGAAGACAGACTTTTGAGTTTTCAAGTAATAATGGTGAGCAGGGAACCAGAGGTGGTGGAACTGAGTTCCACCAAGTTCCAGCTGAAAAAAATGCCCTGGAGGTTCATATCATTGGGTCTCCTGGGAAAGCTGAGAACCCCAAATCATGCACAGCGCTGGAGCATCTTCTTGTTAGATTGGGACCTGGAGCTTTCCCATAATCCAATGATGTCACTTGGAGCAAGGGTGCACAGTTGGCCACGGGGAAATAAAAGGTTTGATTTGCCTGGTTCCCACCACTAACCTGAAATTAGAAATGATCTACGTTTTTGGAATATATAATGGTATGAGATGTGAATACCTTCTGCTCTAAGAAGGCTGCACACACTGGTTTCAGTGGAGGGCTTTTTGGTCCCTTTAGTCCCTTCTCATCATAACCTTCTTGGTTACATTTTTTGCATTCTGCTTTAAATTGTGTTGGCAACATAAGCAGAGTTTGCATGGTCAAGCAAGCTCTGCTTAACCACTTAAGGACTGGAAGATTTGCCCCTTAGCCACTTAAGGACCCAGCCTCTTTTCTACACTTGTTGTTTACAAGTTAAAATAATTTATTTTGCTAGAAAATTACTAAGAACCCCCAAACATTATAGAAAAAAAAAAATATAACACCCTAGAGAATAAAAAGGCGGTCATTTCAATACTTTCTGTCACACCGTATTTGCGCAGCGGTCTTACAAGCGCACTTTTTTTTGGAAAAAATACACTTTTTTGAATTAAAAAATAAGACAACAGTAAAGTTAGCCCAATTTTTTTTATATTGTGAAAGACAATGTTATGCCGAGTAAATTAATACCCAATATGTCATGCTTCAAAATTGCGCCCACTTGTGGAATGGCGACAAACTTTTACCCTTAAAACTCTCAATAGGCGATGTTAAAAAATTTCAACAGGTTACCAGTTTTGAGTTACAGAGGAGCTCTAGGGCTATAATTATTGCTCTCGCTCTAACGATCGCAGCGAAACCTCACATGTGTGGTTTGAACACCGTTTTCATAAGCAGGCGCTACTCACGTATACGTCATCCAGAGGCCACTCCCCCTTGTGACATCACAGCCCCATCATGCCCCAGGCGGTGACATCCCAGGGGGGCGTGGCCTCCGAGTGACGTACTGTGATTGCCACGCCCCCATCGTTTTTTAAGAAATGCAGGACATCGGCGCCGACAGATCAGCGGGACACAGCAAGCTGTCCTGTATATGTAGCAGTTGAGAGTTAAGCCAAACCATTTAACACTGAAAAGGGGGATAAAAATTATCAGCGTTTATTTATTCATATAAAACCTTTATCCCAAAAGAAAAAAAAAAGTTTTCTGTAACTGAATATGAAGTGTGGCTTCAATTTGTTAAATCTGCTAGTATATCTAACACTCCCCTTTCCCCCAGACTGACAATGTTGCTGTCCAATAGTTCCCCCTCTTTCATCCAGAGTGGGGGGCGCACTAATACAGGAGGTGTGTTACTGGCCAGTAGTGATGAGCCGAACACCCCCGGGTTCGGTTCGCACCAGAACCCGCGAACGGACCGAAAGTTCGTACGAACATTAGAACCCTATTAAATACAATGGATGCGAACGTTCGAATTCTAAAGTGCTAATTATAACAACTATTATGCATGTTATTGTCCTAAAAAGGGTTTGGGAACCCGGGTTCTGCACCAGGGGACATGTATCAATGCAAAAAGAAGTTTTAAAAACGGTCGTTTTTCGGGAGCAGTCATTTTAATGATGCATAAAGTGAAAAAAAAAAAGTCAAATATTCCTTTAAATATCGTACCTGGGGGGTGTCTAAAGTATGCCTGTGAAGTGCCACGTGTTTCCCGTGTTTAGAACTGTCCCTGCACAAAATGACACTTCTAAAGGAAAAAAAAGCCATTTAAAACTGCTTGCGGCTTTAATGTAATGTCTGGTCCCGGTAATATGGATGAAAATCTTTAAGAAAAATGGCATAGCTACCCCATGACCCCCCCCCCCTACCCCAGCCCATTACCAGCCCCTTTGGGTCTTGTATGGATATTAAGGGGAACCCCGCACATAAAATAAAAAAGGCCCTATATACTCTGAACAGCCGTATACAGGCGGTGCATACAAGACAGGGACTGTAGGTTTGTTCTTATGTAGAATCTGTTTGTAATTTTGAACAGGTACATTGTTTAAGTGTAGCTCCAGCCCAAAAATCTATTTTTAAACTTTTTGGAAAACATAGGTAAGGGTTATCACCCCTGTAACATTTGTTTTGCTGTCTGTGCCCCTGTTCAGAACATTTCACCTCACTTTCCGTCCCAATGACAACTGTTTTTGAAATGTGGTGTTTTTCTTGAAACAAGGATTGCTGATAAAGCATCAGTACAGAGGAGACACCTTTCTCCCATATTAATTCTTACAGGAGAGAATTTTCCTTCCTAGGGGTAGATTTCCTCTCACTTCCTGTTGTCTTCTTGCGTTTGCAAGTAGGAGTCGTTTGTAAGTTGGATGTTTGAAAGTAGGGACCTGCCGTAGATACTCTGCAGAAATAGGCCCCTTAGTTGTTGGTGTTGGCACAACACTGTAAGCACTCACAGTTACTCTTGGTTGGTGCTGGAACGCCCTGCTGTCAACTATTATATCAGGAATTGTAATTACATATAATTGTTGAACAGTGGTAGTAAAAATTGGGCCTTTGATGGTGGTGCTGGTGCCACAACACTGTAAGCCCTGACAGTTACTCTTGGTGGGTGCAGCAATGGGCCCTGCTGTGAATTATTAGATCAAAAATTGTAATTGCATGCCCCTGTTGAACAGGGGCTGAAAAATTGGGCCTTTGGTGGTGGTGGTGGTGTTGACACAACACTGTAAGCCCTCAGAGTTACTCTTGGTGGGTGCAGGAATGGGCCCTGCTGTGAATTATTAGATCAAGAATTGTAATTACATGCCCCTGTTGAACAGGGGCTGAAAAATTGGGCCTTAGGCACTGGTGGCACAACACTACAACCCCTCACAGATACTGTACTTGGAGCACAGCAATGAGCCCTGTTGCAAAGTATTGCTTCAAAAATTGTAATGACACGCCCCTGTTAAACAGGGGCTGAAAAATTGGGCCTTAGGCACTGGTGCCACAACACTCCAACCCCTCACAGATACTGTACTTGGAGCACAGCAATGAGCCCTATGGCAAATTATTGCTAAAAAAAAATTGTAATTACACGCCCCTGTAAAACAGGGGCTGAAAAATTGGGCCTTAGCCACTGGTGGCGGCACCCATAAACAAAAATGATCTTCCAAGCTATCATCATCAATCGTATCATTGAGGACTCGGAGGAGGAGGATAGCCAGTCAACATAACAGCACAGACACTCAGCATCAGCATCAGTCTTGAAGGGATGTGACATGTTAAAATCAATTAGTCTGTTATATCAGCATCAGGTGTGTGGTAGCTGGTGGTGATCCAAGACTGGTTCATCTTGATGAAAGTCAGTCGATCAACCGAGTCGGTGGACAGGCGCACCCTGTGATCCGTGACAAATCCTCCAGCAGCACTGAATGTGCGTTCCGAAAGAACGCTGGATGCAGGACAGGCCAGTAGCTCAATTGCATACTGTGCAAGCTCTGGCCAGTGATCCATCCTCAAGACCCAGTAAGCCAGAGGATTTTCGGTGGGGAAGGTGTCCAAGTCTGACCTTGCCCCTAGATATTCCTGCACCATGTTTATCAGACGCTGGCGATGGTTGCTGGAACCAATCATACTTTGGGGCTGCGGACTAAAGAATTGTCTGAACGCATCGGTCAGACGGCCACCTTCCCCACCGCTCCTTCTTTGACTGGCCAAAGCCTCAGCAACTCGTTGTCCTGGACCAGGAGTTTGTAACCTCCCAGTCTCTGGGAACGCGTTGCACAGACCTTTCTGCAAGGCCTCCCGGAGTTGTCTCATCCTCTGCTCCCTCTGCGACGGTAACATAAGGTCCGCAACCTTACCCTTGTACCGTGGATCAAGGAGAGTGGCCAGCCAGTAATGGTCCCTCTCCTTGATCCGAAGAATACGAGGATCCTTCCGCAGACTTTGCAGGATCAGGGAGGCCATGCAGCGTAGGTTTGCTGAGGCATTCGCTCCGGAGTCCTCTGGGTCACTAAGGACGACATGATCCGCAGTCACCTCCTCCCAGCCACGTACAAGTCCACTGGTTTCTTGGGACTGTAAATCATCCCTAAAAGACTGCTGCTGATGATGCTGAGTGCCAGCCTCCACCTCCATGCTGACACAATCCTCCTCCTCCTCCTCCTCCTCCTCCTCTTCCTCTTCCTGTGCGATGGGTGGGACAGAAGGAACACTGTCTGGGTAAAGGGGGCCTTGAGAGGCAAGGAAGTCCTCCTCTTCCTGCCTCTGTTCTGCCTCAAGTGCCCTGTCCATTATTCCACGCAGCGTGTGCTCCAACAGGTGGACAAGAGGTACAGTGTCACTGATGCATGCACTGTCACTGCTCACCATCCTCGTGGCCTCCTCAAATGGTGCCAGGACAGTGCATGCATCCCTGATCATGCCCCACTGGCGTGGAGAAAAAAAACCAAGCTCCCCTGACCCTGTCCTGGTGCCGTAGTCGCACAGGTACTCATTGATGGCCCTCTGCTGCGTGTGCAGCCGCTGCAGCATGGCCAACGTTGAGTTCCACCTGGTGGGCATGTCACATATAAGGCGGTTCTTGGGCAGGTTCAACTCCTTTTGCAGCTCAGCCAGGCGAGCACTGGCATTATAAGATCTGCGGAAATGCACACAGACTTTCCTGGCCTGCCTCAGGACATCCTGTAAGCCCGGGTACCTGCCCAAGAACCGCTGCACCACCAGGTTAAGGACGTGAGCCACACAGGGCACATGGGTCAGTTGTCCCTGTCGGAGGGCGGAGAGGAGGTTGGTGCCATTGTCGTAAACCACCATTCCTGGCTTAAGCTGGCGTGGCGTCAACCACCTCTCGGCCTGGCCCTGCAGAGCAGACAGGACCTCTGCCCCAGTGTGGCTTCTGTCCCCCAAACACACCAGCGCAAGCACGGCATGGCATCTTTTTGCCTGCGTACTTGCGTAGCCCCGTGAACGGCTACGGAGCACCGCTGGTTCATAGGACAAACCACAGGAAGAGGCCATGGAGGAAGAAGAAGAGGAGGGGGTGGAGGAGAGAGGTGTGTCACAACCAGTAGTAGCATTTTGGAGGCGTGGCGGTGGGACAACCTCCAACACTACTGCACCTTGTCCTGCATCCTTCCCAGCTGCCAAAAGAGTGACCCAATGGGCCGTGAAAGAAAGGTAACGTCCCTGTCCATGCCTGCTGGACCATGAGTCAGCGGTAATATGCACCTTACCGCTGACCGCCCTGTCCAGCGAGGCCAAGACATTGCCTTCCACATGCCGGTAGAGAGCCGGAATAGCCTTCCGTGAGAAAAAGTGGCGTTTGGGAACCTGCCACTGAGGAACCGCACATTGCACAAACTCACGGAAGGGGGCCGAGTCTACCAACTGAAAAGGCAGCAGTTGAAGCGCTAGCAATTTAGCCAAGCTAGCATTCAACCGCTGGGCATGTGGATGGCTGGGAGTGAACTTCTTTCGACGGTCCAGCAGCTGGGGCAGGGAAATTTGCCTGCTAGAATCGGACGTCGGTGTACTGCTAGCAGAGTGGCCGCAAGTACTTGGCTGTGACACACCTAATTCTACACCTTCATTCCTCTCAGTGCATGTTTCAGAGAGGACTGAAGTTATAGTGGGGTTGGAAATCCCAGCTGATGCGGTGCAAGGAGAGGTCCGCTTTGTTCTTTGGTGTGGGTCTTTGAGGTAGGCTTGCCAACGAGCTGCATGGCAGGTCAACATATGTCTGGTCAGGCATGTGGTACCCAAGCGGCTGATGTTTTGGCCACGCGATATACGCTTGAGACATATGTTGCAAACAGCAGCTGTGCGATCTGATGCACTAGCCTCAAAAAAGGCCCACACCAAGGAACTTTTTGAATGACGGGCAGAGGCAGCGCCCTGCACAGGCGGAGCTCTGCGGTGTGATTCCGTCGGTGTACTGCCCTTACGCTGGCCACCAAAGGGCATCCTGTCTCGTTGGAGATGTGCCTCCTCCTCATCCTCCTCCTCCTCTCTCCTATTAGGCACCCACGTGGAGTCAGTGACCTCATCATCCCCTCCCTCCTCATCACTGGAGCCAATCTGGCAGTATGCTGCAGCTGCTGGAACATGACTGCCAGATTGGTGTCCTTCTTGAGCATCCCCTCTGTCTGCTCTCACGCTACTGCCTTCCTGTAGCAGGGTTTCATCATCAGACCCTTCGAAACGCTGGGCATCCTCCTGGAGCATGTACCCAACACTGTGCTCAAACAGTTCGGGGGACTCCTCAGGAGGAGGACATGGTGGGTCTAGGGAAGGAGTGACTGATGATGAGTCTGACATTGATACCAGGGAAGAGGACGCTTTGGCAGCTGCTTTGCCAGTACCCTGAGCCTGGGTGAGAGAGGATGAGGAGGAGGAGGAGGGCTTGGTCATCCACTCTACCAAGTCTTCGGCATGATGTGGCTCAACATGTCCAGCTGCGGAAAAGAAGGACAAGCGTGTCCCATGGCCATGTGCTGATGACAATGCACCGCGTCCACGACCAGCACTGTTGCCCCCAGACACAGAGCCTGCTTGCCCTCTTTTATTGCCTCCTGACTGTCTGCCTCTCCTTGTTTGCCTTCCAGACATTCTAATAGATGGCCTGCAGGGAGATGGGAAAAAAGCAATAAGGGCTACCTTCAGGTGTCCTTCTCTGTCCCTTGAAACAAGGACTTGCACAGTAGGCTTGTGCAATTCGTTTCGTAACGAATTGAAATTCGTCCGAATTTAGCAACTTTCGGACATTCGGAAGCATTCGAATTTCCGAACAAAGCAATTACGAATAAGACCGAATCCGAAATAAATTATACCGCAAATAGCGAATGCCCGAATGTCTTCGGCATAATTCGTTATGAAAAAGTTACGAATGTACGAATCCATACGAAGCACAATAACACTCACTCTGCTCTGCTCTCTGCTTCTCCCACACCGTGCTGAACTCCCTCTCAAAATGGTGTACAGGGGCGGAGGTTATAGCCGCATGTAAAAAACGAAAGTAAAATACGAGATTTCGAATCCATTCGAAGCACAATAACACTCTGCTCTGCTCTCTGCTTCTCCCTCACCGTGCTGAACCCTCTCAAAATGGTGTACAGGGGCAGAGGCTATAGCCGCATGTAAAAAACGAAAGTAAAATACGAGATTTCGAATCGTTACAAATAACCGCAATGTATTTAGAAAAGTACAAATCCATTCGAAGCACATTAGGCATAATAGGCAGCGTCGTTGTGAGAGAGACACGGAAAATTACGAATCAACGAACCCAAAAAAAGTTACGAAAGTAGGAGTTGTGTCCAGAATCAACGAAAAACAACGTACTCTACCGAAAGTACGAACCCAAAAAAAGTTACGAAAGTAGGAGTTGTGTCCAGAATCAACGAAAAACAACGTACTCTACCGAAAGTACGAATTATAAAGCAACAAAAAATTCAACGAAAAATGTCGCTTGCAAAAATACGAATGAGTCCGAACACGAAAAATCCCGTCTAGCAAAATTACGAATGATTACGAATCAACAGGACCGGAAAGAAACGAACCGAAACAGAACGAATTTTTCCGTTGTGCACAAGTCTATTGCACAGTGAAAGAAACTGACACTCTCCCTACCTACAGTTTTCTGTCCCTAGAAAAAATGTTTTTTTTAAGCACAATATAGCACAAGGAGAATTCACTCACTGTCCTTCCAGGTCCCTGGAAACAAGGACTTGCACAGTGAAAGAAACTGACACTCTCCCTACCTACAGTTTTCTGTCCCTAGAAAAAATGTTTTTTTTAAGCACACTATAGCACAAGGAGAATTCACTCACTGTCCTTCCAGGTCCCTGGAAACAAGGACTTGCACAGTGAAAGAAACTGACACTCTCCCTACCTACAGTTTTCTGTCCCTAGAAAAAATGTTTTTTTTAAGCACAATATAGCACAAGGAGAATTCACTCACTGTCCTTCCAGGTCCCTAGAAACAAGGACTTGCACAGTGAAAGAAACTGACACTCTCCCTACCTACAGTTTTCTGTCCCTAGAAAAAATGTTTTTTTTAAGCACAATATAGCACAAGGAGAATTCACTCACTGTCCTTCCAGGTCCCTGGAAACAAGGACTTGCACAGTGAAAGAAACTGACACTCTCCCTACCTACAGTTTTCTGTCCCTAGAAAAAATGTTTTTTTTAAGCACAATATAGCACAAGGAGAATTCACTCACTGTCCTTCCAGGTCCCTAGAAACAAGGACTTACACAGTGAAAGAAACTGACACTCTCCCTACCTACAGTTTTCTGTCCCTAGAAAAAATGTTTTTTTTAAGCACAATATAGCACAAGGAGAATTCACTCACTGTCCTTCCAGGTCCCTAGAAACAAGGACTTGCACAGTGAAAGAAACTGACACTCTCCCTACCTACAGTTTTCTGTCCCTAGAAAAAATGTTTTTTTTAAGCACAATATAGCACAAGGAGAATTCACTCACTGTCCTTCCAGGTCCCTAGAAACAAGGACTTGCACAGTGAAAGAAACTGACACTCTCCCTACCTACAGTTTTCTGTCCCTAGAAAAAATGTTTTTTTTAAGCACAATATAGCACAAGGAGAATTCACTCCCTGTCCTTCCAGGTCCCTAGAAACAAGGACTTGCACAGTGAAAGAAACTGACACTCTCCCTACCTGCAGTTTTCTGTCCCTAGAAAAAATGTTTTTTTAAGCACACTATAGCACAAGGAGAATTCACTCACTGTCCTTCCCAGTCCCTAGAAACAAGGACTTGCACAGTGAAAGAAACTGATACTCTCCCTACCTACAGTTTTCTGTCCCTAGAAAAAATGTTTTTTTTAAGCACACTATAGCACAAGGAGAATTCACTCACTGTCCTTCCCAGTCCCTAGAAACAAGGACTTGCACAGTGAAAGAAACTGACACTCTCCCTACCTACAGTTTTCTGTCCCTAGAAAAAATGTTTTTTTTAAGCACAATATAGCACAAGGAGAATTCACTCACTGTCCTTCCAGGTCCCTGGAAACAAGGACTTGCACAGTGAAAGAAACTGACACTCTCCCTACCTACAGTTTTCTGTCCCTAGAAAAAATGTTTTTTTTTTAAGCACACTATAGCACAAGGAGAATTCACTCACTGTCCTTCCAGGTCCCTGGAAACAAGGACTTGCACAGTGAAAGAAACTGACACTCTCCCTACCTGCAGTTTTCTGTCCCTAGAAAAAATGTTTTTTTTAAGCACAATATAGCACAAGGAGAATTCACTCACTGTCCTTCCAGGTCCCTGGAAACAAGGACTTGCACAGTGAAAGAAACTGACACTCTCCCTACCTACAGTTTTCTGTCCCTAGAAAAAATGTTTTTTTTAAGCACAATATAGCACAAGGAGAATTCACTCACTGTCCTTCCAGGTCCCTAGAAACAAGGACTTACACAGTGAAAGAAACTGACACTCTCCCTACCTACAGTTTTCTGTCCCTAGAAAAAATGTTTTTTTTAAGCACACTATAGCACAAGCACAAAACACACTGACACTCTCCCTACCTATCCTTCTCTTTCCCTAAACTAAAGGAATCCAGGTTAAGCAAGAAAGAAATAAAAGTCACTGTCCCTGCCTATGCTGCTCTATCCCTGCTCCGGAACACACTACACTAGGCCGCCGTGCTGGCGGCCTTTTATAGTGTGGGGCGTGTACTAAACACCCTCAGCAATAATTGGCCACAGGCATCCTGCCTGTGGCCAATCATTGCTCTCCTCGCTGCCGGCGCTGTGATTGGCCAAGCATGCGGGGTCACAGTGCATGCTTGGCCAATCACAGCGCCTGGATGACACTGCGATGGCGTAGTGCATTGTGGGCCGTTCGCGTCACTCGAATTTGGCGCGAACGGCCCAAATCGTTCGATCTTCGTCGAACGATCGAACAGCCGATGTTCGAGTCGAACGTATGTTCGACTCGAACACGAAGCTCATCCCTACTGGCCAGATCACCAGGTGAAAATAAAAATAAAACTAATGCAGCCACCAGATCTAATGATTGGTAAACTGCAATATATTACATTTTGTTTTGAGTTTAATACCACTTTAACAAAAAATGTTTTGTAGTGTTGTTTTTTTCTTTAGAACATATTGTTTTTTTTTTCAGTAGCCAAAGAATTCATATGTAAAGGTACTTAATAAAATAATTTTCCCATCTGCTGGAATAGAACAAATAGCTTAAACAGATGAAAAACAAGCAGAAATCACAGTCTCTTTATAGATCGATTCTGGCAAACATTCAGGAAATAGAAACAAAGTCAGCAGAAAGCAGAATAAAAAATAACAATTTTGTTTGTGTGTGTGATATATAGCGTCTAGAAAAACGATTACTTTGTAATACAAAAGAAATAAGCCCCCATCACACTACTACTTCTGCAGATTCGTGCCTTTTTTTGTGTGTTTTGCTGCTGCGCTTTTGTATCTTTTTCATGTGTTTTTAGGCTTGCTGGGTGTTCTAATCAATACAAACTGCATGGACAGTGTCATTTTATGCCCTCGCCTGCTTGCAGCGTTCTTCATAATTGGGATGGTAGAGCAATGTCCTTTCATGCTGCGGCCATATTGGCTCTCCAGCTTCCAGCATGGTCTCTCCATTTCCATCTCTTTGCAGTCTGGTTAGAGTAGAAGTAGTCGTTTTGCAAGAAGGAGACTGGTTGGTATGCATAAAAATACACTTAAAACACATGTACCGTATATACTCGAGTATAAGCCGACCCGAGTATAAGCCGAGGTACCTAATGTTACTACAAAAAACTGGGAAAACTTACTGACTCGAGTATAAGCCGAGGGTCAACAATGCCCATTTGCACGCCTCACTGTGCCCATTGCAACTTCACTAAGCCACTGTTCCCATCCTCACTGTTCCCATCCTCACTGCTCCTCACTGTTCCCATCCTCACTGTTCCTTACTGTTCCCATCCTCACTGTTCCTCACTGTTCCCATCCTCACTGCTCCTCACTGTTCCCATCCTCACTGCTCCTCACTGTTCCCATCCTCACTGTTCCCATCCTCACTGCTCCTCACTGTTCCCATCCTCACTGCTCCTCACTGTTCCCATCCTCACTGCTCCTCACTGTTCCCATCCTCACTGCTCCTCACTGTTCCCATCCTCACTGCTCCCATCCTCACTGCTCCTCACTGTTCCCATCCTCACTGTTCCTCACTGTTCCCATCCTCACTGTTCCTCACTGTTCCCATCCTCACTGTTCCCATCCTCACTGTTCCCATAAAATTTTAATTGAACATTGTAAATTGTACCTGAAACAAAATAGAGAGGCTGCGGCGTCCATTGTTTAAAACTCGCGGTCTCTTCCTCTTCCCTTCCGTGATAGGCGTTTTCTAAGCAGACACAGTTCCACCTATCACGAACGTTCTCTCATCCTCAGTTTCCCAGCAGATGTCCGTGATTGGCTGAACACTAAACACAGTGTCTGCTGGGATGGGTGAGGATGAGAGAACGTTCGTGATAGGCGATTCTCAGCAGACACAGTTCCGCCTATCACGGAAGGGACCAGGAAGAGACCGTGAGATTTAAACGATGGACGCCGCAGCCTCTCAATTTTTTTTCAGGTACAATTTACAATGTTCAATTTCACTGACTCTAGTATAAGCCGAGGGGGGACTTTCAGCCCAAAAAAAAGGCTGAAAATCTCGGCTTATACTCGAGTATTACAGGAACATTCGTTTTCCATGTGTTTTAATTCATGTCTATGGGGCCAAAAATGCACTGCGGAGCAAAAAAAGTTGAACGGCGGTCTGTTGCATAGGTGTGAATGAGCACCATAATGTGTGGAACCGTAGTGTGAATGGGGGCAGTCACAGCCCTTAAAGGGGTTGTAAAGGCAGACGTTTTTTTTACCTTAAAGCGGAGGTTCACCGGAATTTTTTTTTTTACTGCAGCTGCTGACTTTTAAAAAATGGACACTTACCTGTCCAGGTCGCCCACTACCGCTCTGCTCTCGGCTTCCCCTGCCGCCATCTTCGGTGAGGGAATCGGGAAGTGAAGCGCTGCGGCTTCACTGCCCGGTTCCCTACTGCGTATGCGCGAGTTGCGCTGCACCGTCCTCACTGGTCCCCGCTGTGTTCTGGGAGCCGTGTGTATCCCAGAACATCAACGGGGGGGGGGGGGTGACGCAAAGGGGCGGGACTCCCGCGGGAGTCTATACCCGGAAGTGGTGCAAATACCTGTTTTATACAGGTATCTGCACCCCCTCCCCCTGAAAGGTGCCAAATGTGACAGCGGAGGGGGGGCGGGTTCCGAAAAGCAGAGGTTCACTTTTGGGTGAACCTCCGCTTTAATGCACTCTATGTATTTAACCACTTAAAGGAGAAGTCCAGCCTGAGCTTTTTAGGCTGGACTTCTCCTCTGGGTCACAGGAGTGCAATTCGTTTTGCACTCCTGTGACCCGTTTTCAGCAGAGAACGGTCTGAAGTCCGCTCTCCGCTGACATCACTGCCATCAGTCGGGGCAGCGCGTCATTCCGACTTCCCAAGTCGGGATCCACCAGCTGCCCTGATTGATGGCAGTCTCAGCGTCTTAGCAAGCCGCTGAGACCGCCTCTCCCCACCCCTCCACTGCTCAGCGCTCCAAGGGAGCGTGCCGATTACTGGCTCTGTTTACATCACATGATCAGCTGTCATTGGCTGACAGCTGATCGTGTGGTAAGGGGTCGGGACCGACCCCTTACTCCGATCTGTGATCCAGCGAGTCTCATAGACTCGCTGATCACAGAGCGAGCAGCGCGCCCCCTGCAGGGGGCGTGCAGGCCGCTCGAGCATGGGAGGACGACTATTGACAGCCTCCCGGCAATTCAGGTCTGCGCTGTAGCCGTCATTTGACTATAGCGCGGATCTGAAGTGGTTATTTAGCAAAAAAAAAAAAAAAAACTGTGGTGATTAAATACCCACCAAAAGAAAGCTCTATTTGTACAAAATTATAAAAAAAATCATTTGGATACAGTGTTGCATGACCGCGTAAATGTCATTCAAAGCGTGACAGTGCTGAAAATTGGCCTGGGCAGGAGGGGGTAAACGTGCCCTGTATTGAAGTGGTTAAGCTGCTCAAAGTTGTGCAGCCTCATTTGCTTCAATGTGTCTCTTGGGGGGAGAGGGGGGGTAATATATACTTTGTGTCGTAGGCATGTGTACACCATAGTACCGCTGCCTTTGCCTTTAATTCCCCCCCATACAAGCTCATACAATTTCAGGTTGTTTTTAAATCTCAGTCCAACCCTGCAGCACTGAATTCACAGAGCTAGCTTGTGTGTCATGTGCACATGAACTAATCGATGTCCTCTAACACAGAACTGGCCGGACGTAGAAAACACACAAATGACCTTCCCTATGGCGTTGTCTGTGTGATCAATGCATTGCTCACTGTGCTATTGCAGTTTCACAGATATAAAATAACTATTGATGGTGGTCACATGTACATTCAGGGGTGGGGCTATAATCGTATACACTTTAAAAGAAAGGCAAACAAAGAACATATTATAATCTTTCTAAAAATTTGAAATGTTAGATCATTCCCAAAAACAAATGCCAAGGCGCCATAAAAGATTAGACAAATTAATGTGACCCTTCATGAGTGTGCATGAATAAATTCCTGACATGTCACAATGTACAACAGTTTCATTTTTCATCAAAGCTCCACTCCACTTTTAATAAAGTGGTGGTAAAGCCAGAAGTTTTTTTGTTACCTTTCTGTATTCTCTACATCAAGGTAAAAAAACTTCTGTATGCAGCTCCCCCGCCAGCCTCTTCTAAATACCTGAGCCCGATCTCGATCCAGCAATGTGCACAAGACCAGAGGCTCTCACGGTTCTCTCCCTTCTCATTGGCTCAGATACAGCAGCGAGAGCCAGTGATGAGGGAAAGGGGGCAGGGCCATGCCCCGGTCTGTGTGTCTTATGGACACCAGTGGCGGCTCATGGTTTTTTGTTTGGGGGGCGGCAAACAACCACCCCCCCTTGCGGCACCTCAAAAAGCCCCCCGCTCACTGTTTGATGGTCGGCCCACTTACCCCATCTAGGCGGCGGGCATCAGGCAGCGACTGGGATCGGGCAGCGACGGGGATCGGCGGGCAGCGGCGGACATCAGGCTGCGGCGGGCATCATGTAGCGGCTCCTGTGTCTTCTCCTCCTCTCTCCTCCTCACTTCCACCGTGCGTCTCCTCCCCTACTCCTAGGCGTCCAATAGGATCGCCTGTCCTTTCAGCCAATCGGGTGATGGGTATCAGACCCGCTTCCCAATTGGCCAGGAGGAGGATCAGTGTTGAAACAGCAAATATTAATGCGCTGTTGTAACACCTGGGCCATGAGCCCACCCTATTTTGAAGCCTATTAGAGCCTCTGGCTCTAATCAGGTGATTCAAAAAAATACCCCAGAAAGGGGCTGGGCGCATTAATAGGGGGTTGTGGCGGCGATGGATAGAGCATTGAATAGGGGGTGGCGGCTGTGGATAAAGGGGACGCCGCTCGGGAGCCTCTAATAGATGGGCCGCCACTGAAGGACAGAGTGGAGCACAGGAGCGAGCACACGAGTACCCCCATAGCAAGAGGGGGGGGGAACTATGAGCGTCAGCAGGAGACCTGAGCACAGGAGAATCAGGGCTGCTCTGTGCACTACACAGAGCAGGTAAGTATGTCTGTTATTTTAATTTGAAAAAAAAAAATAGCCTTTACAATCACTTTAAAGTGGAACTACACTGCATATGAGCACCACGAACCAACAAAAATGCTATTAATTTCATTTGCAATATTCAAAGCAAAGTCATCAATTTATCCATTCATGTCTAATTGCTTTATTTTGCTAATAAATCATTTTGAAAAACACCCCCTAGCATTTGTGGCCATTGTCATCTTGAGTAAGGGCAGATGATTCATGTAGTTTTTACTTCATGGAATCCATCTGCCCTTAGCTTAGGCATGCATGAGGGTGTGTATGCTGAGAAAACCCCTCCTCCCCTCCTGAAGACTCCTGGGATATATAACATAACTTGCCTAGGCTTAAAATCAGAAATTAACTGGAGGAATGTAAAAAAAATATGTGTTTAAAACAAGTAAATATAATATCACGTTTACTAATGTTAGTAACATTAGGATTCAAATAGTCAATGTTGATTGAAAGAGTTGCTCTTTCAAAAACTGTCTTGTCTTCCAATCAGTGACATGGCCTAGAATGCAGTCTGCTGCTGGCTTGAGGAAGCATTTCCTAAGTCTCCTTTCCCCCGTTGATCAGACATTGTAACTTTGGGCTTGTGAAAAAAAGTCTGTATAAAACAGGATTCCATTTTGTAATGCTTTGCTTATGTATTGCACACTGCACTCATTGTGCACACGTTACTAATAATGTTTTTATTCTTTCGATTAGAAATTACCTTCCTATGTTACACCCCTTGATACCATACAAGTACCATTGTAATATTAATGTGATATCTATGTGATCATGTGTATAAAAAACGTCAAATGCGCTGAATAAACAGAACAATGATTTGGAAAGATGCTGAGTGTATCTTTTGTGTCTGTTCCGTACTGCAGTAGTTATTATTCATTTAGAACCACTAATCAATATGAGGATAGGAGTTGCCGATCTACAACATTTCCAGAACACACTAGATAAAAGTCTGAATGCCAGACTTTAGAAAGATTCACTCCAAGAAGTGAGGCTCCTCTGGTGGGACTTTAGATTGAGCGATTGTATAACCTCATATATAGTAGTATACCAAAAGGTTTCTTTATAAATATTTTATTGAAAAAAGTGAACAAATGCTACTGAAGTATATGACATGTCCAAACAATTGTAGACAATAATGGGAAACAAGCACAATGCACAGATAACAATTGAAAAATAATAGTGACAATACATGAACCAACTCTGTCGAAAGGCATAGGACAGAAAGGAACCCGACGTTTCGAGGTTGTGTGGGGGTAGAACCTCTTCTTCAGGGGTGGGTAGTTGCACTAAGACAACAGTGGTATCTGTAATCAGCAAAAAAGGAAGAACAGGAAGAAAAAGAAAAAACAATTATAAGAGCGGACCGTGTACCCAATGTTCATCATGCTAGCATAACCACATGTGTAAGATATATAAAATATATAAATATTCTTAGAATTACTAACCATCAGCGCAAAATATGCGTGCTAGTCAAGCATCAGTAGCAATTTTTTTTATTTAAAAGCAGTAAAGGCTGTATTAACAGTTGATCAGGGCAAGACTCCCACTTTTAATCAGGACCGAGAGGGGGCGCCCAACATAACCCAGGAGATGGTGTGTACCCCAGCCGATACAGTTTCACAGGGGGTGGCTCTCTCTCACCGTAGTTCTTTATATATCTCCTCCACTTCCTGATTCTGGTCATTACTCCTGTATATCTTCCATGCTAAACATCTTACATGGGAAGATGTCACATAGGGTTGCTGCAAGGCACAGTAGCCCATTTTCTTCTGATCCTGTTCTATATATTTTTCTTTAGAACTGTAACTGACAACCTGTTGCCAATATCGAAGGGATTCATACGTTCTCTGGCTGCCCAGTTTCTCCTATTCCTACAGTGTGGCCCTTGTGGGACAGTGACGTTGCATCATGTAGGCTCCTTGACCTCTACCCTTTCAGGGCTCTTTCCAGAAAATTCATGAATATGAGTTTAATGCTCATTATTTCCCATATTTAGGGATGTGAGTGACTTCTTGGCTGGACCTGTTCATACAGCTAGCCCCACCCTTTTTGCCTCTGGAGGTCTTTGGACGGCCCCTACGCCCCCTGTGAAACTGTATCGGCTGGGGGACACACCATCTCCTGGGTTACGTTGGCCGCCCCTGTTCTGTCTCAACTACAAAGCGATAAAGTTCATCTCCAGGTTTAAGTAGGCCTTACTCAAGCTGGTTTGATATTCATCCCTTGCATCGATACAGGCAGTTTAACTCAATTAATAAACTCACAGTTAGGACGACAGACGATGAATCCTTTCGAATGTTCCGTTTAATGATGGATATTCATAGGCAGAAAAACGTTGCAGTTGTAAGCCACATGTAAGATGTTTAGCATGGAAGATATACAGGAGTAATGACCAGAATCAGGAAGTGGAGTGTCAAGGTCACCTGTGGCCAGGTGACAGATGCACACCGTAGGGGGACAGGAGTGCACCGCGAGGTAGTGAACCCTATGGCTGGCTTCTGTGGATAGGAAACTGGGTGGTTGTGGAAAGCGGGACCAGAGGAGCACAACCGGGATCCCAACGGAAGCGAGAGCCAAGATTCCCCAGGGCGCGGAGTCTAAGACCCAGCTGGTCTTCTCCAGGGCCTCTAGTGGTGAGGATGTTACGCTGCAGGCTGGGACCAGGTCGCGGCCCCTGGAGTTTCCTAGCTCACGCCCCGTAGGATAAGGGGAAGCAGCAGCACACGATAGAGAGAACCGAATAACAAGCCGAAGGTCAGGGGCCACAAGCAGACAAGGATAACGAAGAACGAGCCGAAGGTCAAGGGTCACGAGCAGACAGGGATGGTCGGGGACAAGCCAATAACGTAACAGAGAGACAGACGTAGCACACGGCAGGCAGGAACCCAAACACACAATGCCTAACAAACACGTTGATCAGCAAAGCAGGCTTGCAGTGCACAGGTTAATATAGTGTTCTGTGATAGGGCCTGGGGTGGAGTCAGGCTGGGAGGAGATTATAAAGGAAGCCAGGTGAAAGGGCTCAGGCCTCTAAGATGAACACATGGGAAGGAAGGTAAGCTGACAGACAAACACTACTGCATATCCATGACAGTACCCTCCCTCTTATGGGCCCTCCCCCGCCTGGACCCAGGCTTAAAGGGAAATCTCTGATGAAACCTTCTCAACAGATGAGGTGCAGCGACATCAGATGCAGCGATCCAAGACGCCTCCTCAGGACCAAAACCTCTCCAATGCACAAGGTACTGAAGAATGCCTCTGCAGAGCCGAGAATCCAGAACTTGTCTAACCTCGTACTTAAGATTATCCTCAGAGACCGAAAACGAGGTAGGGAGATGACAAGAAGATCTATTGAGGACCAAAGGCTCTCTAGGAATAAGCAAGGGCATGAGAGGATCAACAGGAATCTGAGGAGGGTCCCCTAGACCCTTAAAGGGGAACTGGTCATCTTGCACAGGACCATCAGACTGGGCAGATGTCAGTGGAACCCTGAAGTCAGGTTGGTTAGAAGGTGACATGTCGCCGGAGTCAAGCTGAATAGCTGAAGGACAAGCAGAATGTCCCGAACAAGAAAAAGTAGGAGGCTCACTGGGCATGGGCTGGACTGGCATAACTAGTACAGAGGCAGAGTGAATAGCTGAGTCAGGTGTAGCGACTACCTGAATCGCATCGCAAGACGTAGCGACTGCAGGACTTGTAGACAAGCTAGCCTGGCTGTGCGTCCAAGGGTGGTTAGGGACAGAGAAATGTAAATGGTTATGCAACCTGGAATGAATGACCGGCTCAGGTTCACAGGAGGCAACCTTGGGTAGGCAGGACGAGGAACAGGAGGGACCCCAAGCCAGGATCTGTCCAGTAGTCCAGTCCACATGAGGAGAATGGAGCTGTAACCATGGGAGACCCAAAATTATAGGCGTTGAGGCCTTGGGTAAGATAAGGAAGGATATCCACTCCTGGTGGAGTGTCCCTACCGACATCTTAACAGGGAGGGTCTGGAAGCGGATAGGTCCCCCTGGGAGAACAGTACCATCAATCGCCAAGACCACCAATGGCGTGGTGAGGGGCAAAAGAGTAAGTCTCATGGACGATGCGATTTCCCAGTCCATGAAATTACCAGCGGCTCCGGAATCCAGATATGCTGAGACCGAATGAGAAGAAGCACCAACATGAAGGAACACAGAAAGCAGAAGACGAGAAGGGGAAGGTGATATTTCTGGGTCCAATACTCCACTTTCCAGATGAAGTGGACCCGAACGTTTTTCTGGACAAAGAGAGCAAGTGTCACGAAAATGACCTTTGCCCCCACAGTAAAGACACAGACCAAGAGTTCTGCGCCTAGCACGTTCCTCGGGGGATAGCCTGGTCCGACCTAGCTGCATGGGTTCCTCAGCTGGTAGGAGATGCTCTACGGGTCGAAGAGAGGGGAGCTCAGGCTGACTAAGAACCAAGGAGTGCTGGCGTTGCTTTTCTAAGGTCCTCTCCTGAAAGCGAATATCGATCTGGTTACACAAGGAGATAACGCCGGCCAGATCAGTGGGGATGGTTCTTCCTGCTAATTCATCCTTCACTCTATCAGACAGGCCATGCAAAAAGGTTGCGACTAAGGCCTCATTGTTCCAGCTCAACTCAGCCGACAGTATGCGGAAATGAAGGGCATACTGTCCCACAGAAGCAGACTCTTGGCGGAGACGTAAAAGGGCGCTGGCCGCTGAAGAGACACGAGCCGGTTCTTCGAAGATATTCCGAAAAAGTTTCAAGAAGCCAGACAGGCTAGAAACCACTGGATCATTCAGTTCCCACAGAGGGGCTGCCCAGGCTAAAGCTTCACCAGAGAGGAGGGAAATGATATAGGCTACCTTAGCCCGATCAGACAGGAAGTTTTGGGGCTGGAGCTCAAAATGAATCGTGCATTGGCTAAGGAACCCCCTGCAAGCCTTGGAGTCCCCAGAGAAACGGGACGGAGCTGGCAGTTGTAGTGAGTGTGTGGCTGCGACTGGTGCAATAGGTGCAGCCGCTGATTGTATTTGAGGTTGCGGATTCAGGGTTCCCAAGGAGGCCTGAAGCTGCTCGAAGCGAGAAGCCAGATCCTGGAGGAATCGCATCACCTGAGTCTGATTCGATTCCTGGGTTTCAAGTCTGCAAACTATGCCCTGCAATGGATCATCCGCGGGTAGCGGGATGTCAGCCGGGTTCATGGCTGATCAAACTGTCAAGGTCACCTGTGGCCAGGTGACAGATGCACACCGTAGGGGGACAGGAGTGCACCGCGAGGTAGTGAACCCTATGGCTGGCTTCTGTGGATAGGAAACTGGGTGGTTGTGGAAAGCGGGACCAGAGGAGCACAACCGGGATCCCAACGGAAGCGAGAGCCAAGATTCCCCAGGGCGCGGAGTCTAAGACCCAGCTGGTCTTCTCCAGGGCCTCTAGTGGTGAGGATGTTACGCTGCAGGCTGGGACCAGGTCGCGGCCCCTGGAGTTTCCTAGCTCACGCCCCGTAGGATAAGGGGAAGCAGCAGCACACGATAGAGAGAACCGAATAACAAGCCGAAGGTCAGGGGCCACAAGCAGACAAGGATAACGAAGAACGAGCCGAAGGTCAAGGGTCACGAGCAGACAGGGATGGTCGGGGACAAGCCAATAACGTAACAGAGAGACAGACGTAGCACACGGCAGGCAGGAACCCAAACACACAATGCCTAACAAACACGTTGATCAGCAAAGCAGGCTTGCAGTGCACAGGTTAATATAGTGTTCTGTGATAGGGCCTGGGGTGGAGTCAGGCTGGGAGGAGATTATAAAGGAAGCCAGGTGAAAGGGCTCAGGCCTCTAAGATGAACACATGGGAAGGAAGGTAAGCTGACAGACAAACACTACTGCATATCCATGACATGGAGGAGATATATAAAGAACTACGGTGAGAGAGAGAGTTCAGCTAGAAAGAAGGGGACAGATCTTAAAGACACAGAGCAAGAATAATCACATAGTGTGACACAACACTCCCCGTCTGAAATCTTTAGATTTCATAACCTTAAACTAATATATATATTTTCAAAAAGTCCAATACTGACGAATGTCCTGGAATCTGTAATGAAAAACATGCAACAAGCAAATAATAAACGTAAGTTCAACAGGATGAAGAACATAAAGTCACAGTATGATGTCTTCAAATAATTCCAAAGTTCTGAGTAGAACCTGTAGATGGCAGCAATGTACTCCCCGCCATGCCAACAGCATGGCTAGTCCTTGCACAAGTCACTCACCTGGCAAAAGGAGTACTAACTCTGTAATTGGTCGACTAAAGGTTTGTGTCGATCCTCCCTTGGTTACCTTGACTTCTACCATCCGGACTATGTTATCGTCGCTGGGCATTACTTTAGTAATAAGACCCATAGGCTACTCATTCCGACAAACTTCCTTGTCTTTTAGAAGGATGAGGTCTCCAACCTTAAGATTCGGCTTAGATGCTTGCCATTTGTTACGACCTTGAAGGTGGTGAAGATACTTTTTCTTCCAGCGATGCCAGAACACATTGGCTAGATGCTGCACCTGCTTCCATTGATGCGCATAACGGTGTGACCGCAGCTTCTGTTTTGTACTTACAGAAGTGTGGAGTGAGGTGTTCACAGTTCTTATTTCCTTATCATCTTCAGGGTTTACTAGTCCATAGGTGGTGTCGATAGTGGGTGAGTGGGAGTCCTCACACAGAAACCTTGGAGGTGACAGCCATAAGCTGTCCTGAAGAGCAGCAGGTGACACGGCTCTGGTCCCACAGTCAGCTGGGTTGAGTTCAGTGGGAACGTGATGCCATTGACTTGGTAGAGAGAATCTCTTGATACGTTCAACCCTGTTGCTGATGAACACATAAAATTGTTTTGTTTGGTTGTTTATGTAACCAAGTACTACCTTACTGTCTGTATAGAAGGTGAAAGAATCAATTCTAGTGTCCATTTCACTTCGTATGACCTCAGCAATTTCTACTGCTAGCACGGCTGCACAAAGTTCAAGTCTTGGTATGGTATGTGCAGGCTTGGGAGTGAGTTTTGCCTTGCCTAGGACAAAACTACAGTGTGATTCTCCATTCAGTTCAGAGGTCTTCAAATAGGCTACTGCAGCAATAGCTTCAACTGATGCATCAGAGAAAATATGAATCTCTCTCCGGTTAGCAGTTGAAGTGGAACCTGGAACATAGCAACGGGGAATCTGAAGTTTTTCTAATGACTTCAAAGAATATCTCCACCTTTCCCACTTGTGTTGATTCTCACTAGGCAAGGGAGTATCCCAGTCTATGTTCTCAGTAGACAACTGTCTTAGTAAAATCTTACCTTGAATGGTAACTGGAGCAAGGAAACCCAGTGGGTCATAGACGCTATTCACCACGAACAGGACTCCTCTCTTAGTGAAGGGTTTGTCACAAGTTGACACTTGGAAGGTGAATTTGTCTTGCTTGATGTTCCACAACAAACCCAGACTTCGCTGTACAGGAGGCACATCTGTACCTAAGTCAAGGTTTTTTAGACTAGTGGCATAGTCCTCAGAGTGAAAGGCATTCATAAGTTCCTGGCTGTTGGATATAATCTTGTGTAGTCTAAGGTTTGCTCCAGACAGCATCTCCTTTTGTTCTGGTGAGAAGATCAATTGCTTCTTTAGCAGTTGGAAAGGACTTAAGTGCGTCATCAACGTAGAAGCTTCTTTCAACAAATTGACGGGCATCAGATCCATATTCAACTTCTCCAGTCTGAGCTGTTCTCCTTAGCCCATAAGTTGCCACTGCTGGGGAAGGACTGTTACCGAAGACATGTACCTTCATGCGATAATCTATAACTTCCTTGTTGAGGTCATTGTCCTTGTGCCATAGAAACCTGAGGTAGTTTCTGTTGTCTTCTCTGACGATGAAGCAGTGAAACATCTGTTGAATGTCGGCCATTACTGCTACAGGCTCTTGTCTGAAACAAATCAAGACTCCTATTAGACTGTTGTTCAAGTTGGGTCCAGTAAGGAGCATGTTGTTAAGAGAAACACCTTCGTGCTGAGCACTGGAATCAAAGACAACTCTGATTTGGTCTGGTTTGCGTGGGTGATACACGCCAAAGGATGGAAGGTACCAGCATTCTTCTCCCTCCTTTAGTGGGGGAGCAGGCTCTGCATGATCTCTGTCAAATACATTTTGCATATAGTCCACAAAGTGCTTTTGCATCTCTGGTTTCCTGCTTAAGTTTTGCTTTAAGGAGGATAATCTACTGATGGCCTGCTGTAAGTTGTTGGGCAATCTCTCTCTTGGGAGACGAAAGGGTAGGGGTGCTACCCAGTTATTGGAGTCATCTTGAAAGAACTCATTGTCCATTACCTTGATGAATTCTTTGTCTTCCATTGAAGGAGCCAGTATGTCATCTTCACTAGTTGCATTAAACACTGTAGAGCTGAAGTCGCCATCATGGCAGGAGAAAGGGCTTGTGTCACCTGAGATACCATGTTGCCATTCGTGGCTGGCTATCTTCTCTTTCACCCAGTAGTGATGTGGGCATGGCTCAAAGTAAGTGTTTCGGCCATTTGGCAGAACATTTGTCTTGAATGACGAAATGTTGGTAGGTCTTTTCATTTTGCCTATGCAGACATTGCCTATGATGACCCACCCTAGATCCGTGCGCTGGGCAAATGGGGCATCTGGGGGTCCACTGACTTGTCTGTGTACCTTGTGAACTCTTATAATGTCTCTTCCTAACAGAAGAAGGATTTGAGCATCTTTGTCAAGCGGCGGTATCTCATTTGCTATTACCTTGAGGTGAGGGTGATGGAAAGCAGCAGCTGGAGTAGGGATTTCTTCCCTGTTAGCAGGTATCTGATTGCACTCAACAAGTGTAGGTAAGCGTAATTGCAAGTTACCTTTGAGAGAAGATACCATGAGTCCATGAGCCCTTCTTCCTGAAACTTCTATAGTTCCACTACAGGTACCCAAGGTGTAAGGAAGAGCTTCGCCTTTTATTTCAAATAGATTGAACAATTCAGATTTTGCAAGTGATCGATTGCTCTGATCGTCTAAGATAGCATATGCCTTTAGAGACTTTTCTGGTTGATCCTTGTGGTATATGTTCACCAAGCATATCTTAGCACAGGACTTACCACAGCGGTCTTCTCCACAAACTTCAGTGCAGGATGAAGAAATGATGGTAGAATTAGGCACTTGGTCTGTATTCTCCCCGCCATGCGTTAACCTGGGAGGAGTGTTGGCAGGTTGTGCAGAGCTGGGCTCAGGAGGATGGAGGGCTTGCACATGTTCTTCAGAGCCACACTCTATGCACTTGATGGACACATTACAGTCCCTTGCAAAATGTTCTGTAGAAGCACAGCACCTGAAACATACCCTAAATGTCTTTAAAAGCTCCTTGCGCTCTTCCAGAGGCTTTTTTCTAAAGCAGATACATTTATTGAGGGGGTGTGGGTTCTTGTGTATGGGACACTCTCTGTTAGGGTTTTCAATCTTCCTACTCTGTTTGTTCGTGGCCAGAACTGTGGTAGGAGTGGGAAGGATGTCAGTTTTTTTCACGGACACTGGGCCTCTATGGTTTCTATAGTTGCCCTGAAGACTGGTACTCTTGGAAAGGGTGAGAAGAGGCTGTACTCACCGTAGGAAAAACTTGGATCGTTCTTGGTCTCTGCAATTTTCCTGATGAATTCACAGAAGAAAGAGAATGGAGGGAAGGAAACCTTGTTCTCTCTTTTGTATGATGACCCTAGTGCAGTCCATTTCTCTTGCAAACCATACGGGAGCTTGGAGACAATTGGGTTCACCCCTCTTGGAGTGTCAAGGTAACTGAGTCCAGGTAGTTTTGGGTCTGTCTTGGCTAGCTGAAGCTCAAGGAGAAGGTCACTCAGTCTCTGGAACTCCTTGTTATCCTTACCGGATATCTTTGGGAAAGTTTCCAGACGCATGAACAAAGCATTTTCTATAGCTTCTGGACTGCCATAACTTTGCTCTAGTCGCTCCCATGCAGCTGTGAGGCCTGCAGTAGGATTGTCCATGAAAACCGATCTTAATGGCTTAACACGTGCAGCAGATAGAGGACCAAGCCATTTGATCAGCAGATTCAATTCTTGATCAGCTGTAATGCCAATATTGCTGATTGTAGTTCTGAAGGCACATTTCCAACTTCTGTAGTTCTCAGGTTGGTCATCAAAACTTGTAAGACCAGTCTTTGTGAGCTCTCTGCGAAGCATGTACCTCACAAACTCTTCTGTCTGATTTGTCTCCGCCTTTATGTGAGATGCTGTTGGCTGTATGGTGCTGATTGCGTTATCTTTGACATTGTTGTTAAAGGACACAGGGAAATATGGTGCAGCAGATGCATCCAGGTGAGTTGCTTGCTTGAAGTCAGTTGTTCCAATGGTACGTTGATTTAAGGCTGTACCGATGACTGGAGATTGATGACTAGCTTGAAGCTTGCGCTGATGCTCTGTGACGTATGAAGGCAGGCAAGGTAGGCAGGTAGGAAATGCAGTGGAGTGATTTTGAGTGCAGGAAGTTGCTGGAACCTCTTTAACTTGAAGCTGTGAAGGAGTCTCTATGTAGTCGGGAGCATTGGAGACAATGGAGTGTGCACTGCAGTGGCTTAGGACATGGTCTTTAGTGCGTTTGAGGGGGTCTTCCATATCTGCTATGTTTAGGTTAATGCTGTCTTTCTCACTTGCACCTTCGTCTGCACTGATAGCTTGCTGTAGGACCCTTAGCTTTGCCATAGCTGCGTCATGTTTACACTGTTCATTTAAGGTTTCCATTGTTGCTCTTTGTCGTGCTGACTGCGCTTCCAACTCTGCCCTTTGACGTGCTGACTGCGCTTCTGACTCTGCTCTTTGACGTGCTGACTGCGCTTCCAACTCTGCTCTTTGACGTGCTGACTGCGCTTCCAACTCTGCTCTTTTTTCTGCATATGCCACCTGCACTTTGCTGGCTTCCACTTCAGCGCGGGCATTAATAAGTCGCTCACTGAGTGTTGAGTATCTTGAACTATGGGATCTTGACGAGTTTTTAGAACGTCTGGTGGAAACAGATCTGTGAGATGCAGTGTCCTGTAACAGCTTTATTTTTGCTTCTGCCTTTAATCTGGTTTGCTGGATAAAACTGTCTCTTTCAATATTGAGAGCATTGACGCGCTTTAATTGCATCATCGCATTTTCTGACTTCATGTTTTGGAAGACATTAGTGAATTTGATGCTGGTAAGCTGATAAAGCTCATATGAGGCAGAAAGTTGTTTAATGGCGCCCTCTAGTGTCAGTAGTTCACGTTCAACAGACACTGTATTGGCTTCAGCAAGGATTTTCTCCCAGACTAATTCCAAGCTATTTGACAATTCAGTCCTTGAAGCTTCATAATTCTCCATTACTTTCCAAGTGGGTTTAACTGAGCATTTGGGTAACTCAGTTTCTTCAGGAACTTGTGGGGAGGTAGATGTGAGTTCACATGCAGAAGCTTGGTCACTCATGATAGCAGACTGACTGTGAAAGCAGGCAGGATCTGTGTGCTGAAATATGACACTGTGCAGATTGTCTCAGGCTATAAGGCTGCCATGTGCTGCTCTGTCCCTTCTGTCTTGCTATGAGGGCAGTAAATCTTGTCTGTTTCAGTACTGACATGCAGAAATCTTGTAATTAGGCTGTGAAACTCCGTTTTTCTACTGTTCTGTCTCAGCTACAAAGCGATAAAGTTCATCTCCAGGTTTAAGTAGGCCTTACTCAAGCTGGTTTGATATTCATCCCTTGCATCGATACAGGCAGTTTAACTCAATGAATAAACTCACAGTTAGGACGACAGACGATGAATCCTTTCGAATGTTCCGTTTAATGATGGATATTCATAGGTAGAAAAACGTTGCAGTTGTAAGCCACATGTAAGATGTTAGCATGGAAGAAATACAGGAGTAATGACCAGAATCAGGAAGTGGAGGAGATATATAAAGAACTACGGTGAGAGAGAGAGTTCAGCTAGAAAGAAGGGGACAGATCTTAAAGACACAGAGCAAGAATAATCACATAGTGTAACACAACAGCCCTCTCTCGCTCCTGATTGCCCTGATCAACTGTTAATACAGCCTTTACTGCTTTTAAATAAAAAAAATTGCTACTGATGCTTAACTAGCATGCATATTTTGCGCTGATGGTTAGTAATTCTAAGAATATTTATATATTTTATATATCTTACACATGTGGTTATGCTAGCATGATGAACATTGGGTACACGGTCCGCTCTTATAATTGTTTTTTCTTTTTCTTTTTCTTCCTGTTCTTCTTTTTTTGCTGATTACAGATACCACTGTTGTCTTAGTGCAACTACCCACCCCTGAAGAAGAGGTTCTACCCCCACACAACCTCGAAACGTTGGGTTCCTTTCTGTCCTATGTCGTTCGACAGAGTTGGTTCATGTATTGTCACTAGGGTTGTCCCGATACCACTTTTTTAGGACCGAGTACAAGTACCGATACTTTTTTTCATGTACTCGCCGATACCGATTACCGATACTTTTTTTTTAATGTCATGTGACAGTTTTCAAACCACAATACAGACTAATGATATCCTTACATTGGTGGTCAGTGGGAAGAATGTTCCTTTACAGATAGTGAGATAGTGAAAACATTTCAGGTGATTCCAGGGAAGAAGGTGGACCCCCCCCCCCCGCCCAAGGTGAGCTCACATCCTGCCCTCCTGAAGAGTAGTTAGTTAGTTCTCTTATTCATCAGAAAAAGGCAGCCCCACCCCCAGCTCTCCCCTCCCCCTGGGCCATTCTCAGTGGTTCATTTCTTATTAAAAAACTCCCTCCCCTCCAGCATCGAAAAACAAACAGGCAGGAGAGTCAGGGGGAGCACATCGAGCAAAATAGCAGGGTGACCAGCAGAAAGACAGGCAAGGCAACCATTGGATCAAAACAAGGGAGGAAGGAAAAGAAGTCTGTGTGCATGTCATGTCACACCGCTCTCCGCCCCCTCTCATCAAAAGTATTGAGGGCTTCAGGAGCATTTGACCAGCAGAAAGACAGGCAAGGCAGGCAACCATTGGATCACAAGGGCGGACGGAAAACAAATCTGTGTGCATGTCACAATTAAATTTTACTTACTTGCCTGAAGACACGCTCTGCTCTCCGCTCTGGTCTCCGCCTCACGCTCTGCCCCCTCTCCGCTCTGGTCTCCACCCCTGCCTCGCTCTCCGCCCTGCCTACGATCTGGTCTCCGCTCTTGTCTCCGCCTCCCGCCCCGCTCTCCGCCCCCTCTGCGCTCTGGTCTCCTCTCTGGTCTCCACCCCCGCCTCGCTCTCTGCCCCCTCTGCGCTCTGGTCTCTGCCCCGCTCTCCGCCCCCTCTTCGCCTGCTCTCATTAAAAGTATCGGACAAGGCATCGGGAGCATTTGCGCGAGTACAAGTACTCGTGCAAATGCTTGGTATCGGTCCCGATACCGATACTAGTATCGGTATCGGGACAACCCTAATTGTCACTATTATTTTTCAACTGTTATCTGTGCATTGTGCTTGTTTCCCATTATTGTCTACACGCTTTTGGACATGTCATATACTTCAGTAGCATTTGTTCACTTTTTTCAATAAAATATTTATAAAGAAACCTTTTGGTATACTACTATATATGAGGTTATACAGTCGCTAAATCTAAAGTCCCACCAGAGGAGCCTCACTTCTTGGACTAAATCTTTCTATTGTATTTTAGGGATGTGAGCTGAGTGACCTCTGCATTCATACACCTGAGACACTATCCTCCTTATCGAATGCCAGACTTTCAGCCCATTTGGCAGCATCCAAAAATAACATATAGGAGCAGGTTTTTCTCCCTTTCTTTTTCCCATCAAAGGAAACTGCAGGTGCTTGCACCCGCTGCATCTTCAGAAACCTGTGATGTCACCTGGCCCCATTCATTTACTGGCCAGGACTCCTGGAGGCGAGCATGGGAGGAGGTGACAAGGGAGCTAGAAAGCAGAAGGTCTTGGGAGGACCGAAGAGAGCGGCTTGGTTGGTATTTTGGGACTAGGTTAGTGATGTAGCTGGGGGCCGAGTTGTGGATGGCTTTGTAAATTATTGTTAGTACTTAGAATTTTATTCGTTAGGTGAGTGGGAGCCAGTGAGGGATTGGCAAAGAGGGGTGCAGGACACTGAATGGTTGGTAAGGTGGATGATTCTTGCAGAGGCATTCATGGTGGACTGAAGGGGGGATATCCTATGTAAAGGTAATCCAATGAGGAGGGAGTTGCAGTAGTTGAGGTGAGAGATGACCAGGGAGTGAATTAGAAGCTTGGTGGTGTCATTAGTTAAAAAGGGGCGTATTCTAGAAATGTTGCGGAGGTTAACGTGGCTAGCTTTGGACAGGGATTGGATGTGGGCCTGAAAGGACAGTTCAGAGTCTAAGGTTACACTTAGCACCCTAGCATGTGGGGACGGACTGATAGATGTGCCATTGATCTTGATAGAGAAGTCAGGGGAAGGAGCACTTGGGGGGGGGGGGAATATTAAGAGCTCGGTTTTAGATAGATTCAGTTTGAGGAAGTGGTAAGACATCCAGGCTGATATGTCTGTTAGTAAATCAGTGATGCGTGAGGAGATTGGTGGGGTAGGGTTAAGACAGACACACTTTTTGACAAGTCCTTTAAAAAAACTTGGACAGGCCACTCCCTACCCCCATGGCTGTCCGACCATGGAGCTAGCAGAAAGACAGCCCCCTGGAGAACAGAGCACATTAATAAACATATAAGTGAGTTCTAATGTTCTAGAATATGTTATTGTCCAAACCCAATTATCCCAGTACACAAAGACCTGATGAAGGAGGTCCCCTCTGGGTTGTTTAAGTGTATTGGTTTGTTTTCTGTTGTAAAGAATTTGTTGAATATAAATTTTAGATTCTCTTAAGTTGGTATGGCGCTGCCCTTCTCTTCAAGTATTTATGAGTACCCATTTTGGTCAGTTTTTTATTGTTTTGGTAAACAGTTTTCAAATTTTTGCATTGTTTCTAACTGAATTGTTTTTCTTTTTAGATATTAATGTACAATATCCTCAATTTTATGGTCATTCCTACATGACCTTTGAACCACTGAAAAATTCATACCAGACATTTCAGATTACTGTGGAATTCAGAGTAAGTGGTTTGACTCCTGCTAATAATATTTATTACTGATCACAATAAAGTCTTCTTTAAACAGCACAGGTCTAAGTATGTGTGCTCGGGCTGACCTGGGTGGCCAATTGTCAGGGTGGTCATGTATTTTTAAAGGAAACCTGTCATGAGAGAAAATGCAATGTGCCTGGTTGATCTTCTGCCAATCTATTCAATTGCTGACCTAAAATCATTTTGAAGATTGAAAATTTGGACTTCAGACTGTCAAGCAACCAGCATTTCCAAAAGAAAGCCAAATTATTAGATGTCTCTTCACAGTTCTGTAGAATCAGATGATTAACCCAAGAGAAGGAGATTCCCAGCACACAAGCTGGTTCAGCACATATGGTGATAGTATTCTTGCATTTGCTGGATAGCGGTTCTAGACACAGATGGCTAAAAGAGGCAAAAAGGAATGATTTGCATTACTCCACTTACGTTACCCATAAGAAGAGACTTAGCTCCTTGCTTTTGGGTTTTGTACTGGAAGCAAGGACACAGGGATACCATTTGTTATAAGAAAGCATTGCTGTATCTCACAACACCTTAGAGGTAGGCTTAAAAGAGAAGTTCTGTTTTTGTTTTTGTTTTTAAATCATACGTACCTAGATGGATTCATTATCGGTTCTCTGTTTCTGAAAGACTTTTCATTCTACATATAAACAATAAAGTACTAATGCGCTACCAAAGTATTCAACCCAAAAATATAAATAATATTAAAGTGCTAAAGTGAAGGTGTAAACAGCAGCTTATTTTATGTAGTCCATTCAGGTATTTTCTAGTCTAATTATTTTGTTAAATGTTTGTGCTTGGTGTTAGGCTCAAGGTGATGATGCCTTACTACTCTACTGTGGTGAAAATGAGTATGGACGTGGAGACTTTATGTCAGTGGCCATAATTCGCCGGAGTGTACAATTTCGGTAAGTTCTCTGCAATCCAATTCCCCCCCCCCCCCACTCTGCACTGACCTTCTTCTTAGATACATAGAGCCATGAGTATTTGGGTGGACAATGAATTATAATAAGCATTTTAGAGCAAAAGTCTATAAGTGATAAAGGGAGGAAATAAATACAGTGGAACGTCGGATTGCGAGTAACAAGGTTAACGAGCGTTTCACAATACGAGCACTGTATTTTTAAAAATCCTGACTTGGTTTGCGAGTGTTGTCTCGCAAAACGAGCAGGATTCAAGCCACAGCGGTGTGCAGTACCGCGTTTGGCCTGCGGTGGGGGGGGCGCCAGAGCCGAACGGAGGCGATCGGCGCCATTCGGAGCTGTTCGGAAATGCTCGGAATTACTCCATTCCCGAGCCTTTCCAAGGTTTCCCGAGGTCAGCCGAGCTGTCCTCGGGCCTTTCTGTGTGTTTCCGAGGCTCTCCAGCGCCCCCCGCCTCTGGCCACATACGGTATTGCATGCCATTGAAGTCAATGCGGAACAAATTATTTTTGTTTCCATTGACTTCAATGGGGAAACTCGCTTTGATATACGAGTACTTTGGATTACGAGCATTCTCCTGGAACGGATTATGCTTGTAATCCGAGGTTCCACTGTAATCACATTTATTAAATACTACAGCTGCAAAATTCCCTCAACCCCCTAGCCCCTTCATGGCAACAGCAGCATGACAGTGCTTAGAGGGACACCTATCAGTCTATATACATAGGGAAGCAAGAAAGTCTGGCAAACACTGGTAAGTCCTTAAACTTAGTCTTTATTTCATGGCATACAGTTCCGCTGGCGCGTTTTAGCCTAGAAAAAGACCTTAATCGTAGTGAGCTGTAGTGAGGAAGTATAGAGACCAATTTTGGTGACCTCTTCTAAAAATACAAGCTCCGTGGCTATCATGGTTCAGTACTTTCTGTGTCATGGGCCTAGAATAAGCATGCAGATCAGGAGTTCTGGCTTCAGGGTGATTTTCTTGGTATGTCACTTGGTTAAAGTGAGTGTCTCAGAATTTTGAAGCCAGAGACAGCCAGTCAGCTAGCTTTTTTAGAAGCCAGCAATGTGGTCTCTGCATTTCCAAGGCTTCCTTTGATGAAATTACAGTCTATTTCCAAGCAAAATCTTTCATTTGTAGCTTTAGATAGAATGGGGTAAGGCTCGAAACCTTGTGGAGTTTTACTGTTTTTCCTACTGTTCCTTATTTTTGGGTGGGTAGGGTAAGACTAGAACCCTTATCAACTTTTTATGGCTGTCTGTGACCCTGTTGTAGATTTTCCCTCACTTCTCTAGTGAAACCATTGTCTCCTAGGAGTGAGGGGAAATTTCAATAAAGCCCCATATAGCAATAAAGGCCAGATAGGGGTTTTAGTCATTCCCACGCTATCCAAAAATATAAGAAAAAAGTTTTGTCTGGGCTTACACTTTCAGTGAAGGCTGGAAAATTGAATCTATCTATCTATCTATCTATCTATCTATCTATCTATCTATCTATCTATCTATCTATCTATCTATCTATCTATCTACTGTATCTATCTATCTATATATCTATCTATCTATCTATCTATCTAATGTTTTCTTTTTTTTTTCTAGCTATAATTGTGGCACTGGGACTGCTATTATTACAAGTGACAGCAAAATCAAACCAGGTACCTGGCATGTTGTGACAATTTACAGAGAAGGTCTGAACGGGTGGATAAAGCTCGATAATGGTGCTTCTGTGTCTGGAAGGTCTCCGGTAAGACGCAAGACATAGAAGAACACCTCACAGTGACAACCAATAGAGTTTTGCGGTAGGGGATATATTTGATGAGCCAATTTTTTAAATAAACGTATTACCGGTACTTACAAAATATGGCCAAAAGTACGTTGACACCTAAAATTATTGCGTTCAGGTGTTTCCAGTGAAGGGCACCGTTAATACTACAACATTCAAAGACATTTTAGACAATTGTGTGCTTCTAGCTTTGTGTTAATAGTTTGGTGAAGGCCCTTTTTTGTTCCAGCCTATAAAGACATGGTATGGAGAGTCTGATGTGGAGAAACTTGAGTGATCCAAAGCCTTAAACTGAATCGTATTGAACAGCTTTGGACCTTTGGAATCTATTAAACACAGACTGCAATACCAACACTTTTCATCCAGCATCGGTACTTGACCTCACAAATAAACTTTAAATGGCCACAAATTCTTACAGACACATTCCAATCTTGCAAAAAAAAAAAAATGTAAGATGAGTTAAGGCTGGTATTGCTGAGAAAAGGTGGGGGTCCATATTACTTCCCATGGTTTTGGAATGGGATTTCCAATAAGCTCACATATGTGTGATGGTCAAGTGTCCACAAATGATCATGATGTGGATTTTACAGCATTTGCAATTTCTTACCATGCATTTTTATTTAATTTTTTTAGGCTGGTCATTGCAGCTCACCAATAGATATAAACTAAAATGTAAACAATGTCTAACAAAAATACAGTTTTTACAAGGACATATCTATATACAAAGTTCAGCAGCCGTTCACCTGTGTCACACAAGACCAAATGTACACTGCATATACCCTTCAGCCCCTTGTCTTGGACTGACCCCCTCCTAGTCTACCGGCCTGCCATGTTATTATCATCACCACCAAATAATCCTAAGACTAGGGATGTCTTCAATTACACATATTGTGTAATAATACCTTTACTTTATTGAAGGTTGGACAATGTGTTTCTTTTTCCACCAGGGTCAATACAGTAAGATCACCTTCCGCACACCTTTGTACCTGGGTGGAGCACCAAGTTCCTACTGGCTGGTGAAGTCAGCAGGGACCAACCGGGGATTTAAAGGCTGTGTCCAGTCCCTGTCTGTAAATGGAAGGAACATTGACATGAGACAGTGGCCACTCGGAAAGGCACTCAGTGGAGCTGATGTCGGTAAATAAAGCTTATTAATATATCTAATTACTGAAAGGGTGACTAAAACTTAGGCTACACCAAGATTTTAGAAGTCTGAAGAAATAGTTATTTATAAGCCTAACATTTTTTTTATGTAGGAAAGATCATTTGTACAGGATTTTTGATGGACTCATGTAGTCAGAAATATAATTTTGAAGAGATGGAGTGTTGTGCCTGTTCCATTTGGCGAAACAAGGGTTATCCATGTCTATTTCTCCATGATGATTCAATTGAATGACTATTTCCTGTGTAGCGGGGTGGCCAATTTAGGGGGGGTCTCTGAGTGGTAATTAGGCTCAGACAGCCTGATTTGTTAGTGGCTATGGACCATTTTTGTCCTCGGGGGATAATGCTGGTGATAAGTTCCCTGTTGCCTGCGGGTGGCGTTGCCATTCTGGACCAGGGTTGAACCACGAGCATAGTACTGTGCCTTTTGTGTCCCCTCTCGGCAGCCATACGGTGGGGCGGGGAACCTGATGTGCATGCCGGGAGAGGGTATAAAAGGGGCAGACATCTCCTGATCGGGGTCCACCCCCAGGCACCTTCAGCCTGGGAGTGCGTGTGGTTGATCCCTGGGTGCCCTAGGCCCGGAGGCTGTGTTCCTGTTCCATCTCAGGCACCTTTAGCCTGGGATGAGGTACTACCCTGCTGTCCTGTTCGCCTGGGTATGAAGACCCAGGGAATGCGGAGAGGGCCTGGGGCCCAGCACCTTCGGCTGGGGTCCGCTAAGGATTGAGGAGTCCAGGGTGCCGCCTTGCGAGGGGACCCGCACTCTCAGAGAAGGGAGGATCATTCCGAAAGACCGATGCGGAAGTCACGGTGAAGGAAGGGTCTGTTGACTCTCTGGGGGGACATCTTCTCCTTGATAGGGGCCATGTTCTAAGAAGGAAGTTCACGTTCATCAGGTCAGTGGCAGTGGCCTTATTCACCGGGTCTGTGGCAGAGACCAAACTCACGGTCTGTGGCAGAGACTGTGCGCCTAGTATACTGCTCGAGAATCTGAGTGGTACAGTCAAGAGCTACGTTTGTGCCTGGACCTCCTCCACACCTTGGCTGTCCTGTTTCCTTGCTCCAACCTTTTTCATATCCAAGAGACTGTGTATTTTAAAGCGAGAATAAATCTTAAGTTGGAGTTTCAGCTGGTGTGGACATTCATGTTACTGGGGAAGTTAAAGACTTGCTTCTACTCACGTTAGAGGTAGGGATGAGCTTCGAGTTCGAGTCAAACTCATGTTCGACTCGAACATTGCCTGTTCGCCCGTTCGCCGAACAGCGAACAAATTGGGGTGTTCGTGGCAAATTCGAAAAATCTATGGGAGAAATCTAAAGTGTTAATTATAAAGGCTTATATGCAAGTTATTGTCCTAAAAAGTGTTTGGGGACCCGGGTCCTGCCCCAGGGGACATGTATCAATGCAAAAAGAAGTTTTAAAAACGGCCGTTTTTTTGGGAGCAGTGATTTTAATAATGCTTAAAATGAAAAAATAAAAGTGAAATATTCCTTTAAATTTCGTACCTGGGGGGTGTGTATGATATGCATGTGAAGTGGCGCATGTTTCCCGTGCTTAGAACTGTCCCTGCAAAAAATGTCATTTTTGAAAGAAAAAAATGCATTTAAAACTGACTCGCGGCTATTAATGAATTGTCGGCTCCCGGCAATACATACAAAAGTCATTGATAAAAAAAAAAAAAAAAGCGTGGGGGTTCCCCAGAATTCAATTACCAGGCCCTTCAGGTCTGGAATGGATATTAAGGGGAACCCCGCCGCAAATTTAAAAAAAAATTGACGTGGGGTTCCCCCAAATATCCATTCCAGGCCCTTCAGATCTGGCATGGATTTTAAGGGGAACTCCACCCCAAATTTAAAAAAAAATGGCGTGGAGTCCCCCTAAAAATCCATACCAGACCCCTTATCCGAGCACGCAACCTGGCCGGCCGCAGGGGAAAAGGGGGGGACGAGAGAGCGGCCCCCCCTCCCTCCTGAACCGTACCAAGCCACATGCCCTCAACATGGGGAGGATGTCCCCATGTTGATGGGGACAAGGGCCTCATCCCCACAACCCTTGCCCGGTGGTTGTGGGGGTCTGCGGGTGGGGGGCTTATCGGAATCTGGAAGACCCCTTTAACAAAGAGGACCCCCAGATCCCGCCCCCCCCCTATGTGAATTGGTAAGGGGTACATTGTACCCCTACCATTTCACGAAGAAAGCGTAAAAAAAATGTTTAAAAAAACACACAAACACCTTGAAAAAGTCCTTTATTTAAAAAAAAAACAAAAACATTCCAGCGGTGAAATCCAGTGTCCCGCGGCGATCCCGATGTCCAGCGCTGTCCTTCATTGGTTGTGCCTGAGCGGACCTGATGGGGAACTCCCTCTCAGTATTTTAAATGTATAGACCCGCCCCTTCTAAAGTTCCCCATCAGGTCCGCTCAGCGGACCAGATGCGGAACATGAGAAGGGGCGGGTCTATACATGTATTACCAAAGTGAGAGCAGTTCCCCATCAGGTCCGCCCCCTCGGTATGTCGGACCCGCCTACGTCATTGGCTTGAGCGGGGAACTTCCTTCACTGTGTTATTTAAATTTACATAGTGAAGGAAGTTCCCCGCTCAAGCCAATGACGTAGGCGGGTCCGACATACCGAGGGGGCGGACCTGATGGGGAACTGCTCTCACTTTGGTAATACATGTATAGACCCGCCCCTTCTCATGTTCTGCATCTCGTCCGCTGAGTGGACCTGATGGGGAACTTTAGAAGGGGCGGGTCTATACATTTAAAATACTGAGAGGGAGTTCCCCATCAGGTCCGCTCAGGCACAACCAATGAAGGACAGCGCTGGACATCGGGATCGCCGCGGGACACTGGATTTCACCGCTGGAATGTTTATTTATTTATTTATTTAAATAAAGGACTTTTTCAAGGTGTTTGTGTGTTTTTTTAAACATTTTTTTACGCTTTCTTTGTGAAATGGTAGGGGTAAAATTTACCCCTTACCAATTCACATAGGAGGGGGGCCGGGATCTGGGGGTCCCCTTTGTTAAAGGGGTCTTCCAGATTCCGATAAGCCCCCCGCCCGCAGACCCCCACAACCACCAGGCAAGGGTTGTGGGGATGAGGCCCTTGTCCCCATCAACATGGGGACATCCTCCCCATGTTGAGGGCATGTGGCTTGGTACGGTTCAGGAGGGAGGGGGGCCGCTCTCTCGTCCCCCCCTTTTCCCCTGCGGCCGGCCAGGTTGCGTGCTCGGATAAGGGGTCTGGTATGGATTTTTAGGGGGACTCCACGCCATTTTTTTTTAAATTTGGGGTGGAGTTCCCCTTAAAATCCATGCCAGATCTGAAGGGCCTGGAATGGATATTTGGGGGAACCCCACGTCAATTTTTTTTTAAATTTGCGGCGGGGTTCCCCTTAATATCCATTCCAGACCTGAAGGGCCTGGTAATTGAATTCTGGGGAACCCCCACGCTTTTTTTTTTTTTTTATCAATGACTTTTGTATGTATTGCCGGGAGCCGACAATTCATTAATAGCCGCGAGTGAGTTTTAAATGCATTTTTTTCTTTCAAAAATGACATTTTTTGCAGGGACAGTTCTAAGCACGGGAAACATGCGCCACTTCACATGCATATCATACACACCCCCCAGGTACGAAATTTAAAGGAATATTTCACTTTTATTTTTTCATTTTAAGCATTATTAAAATCACTGCTCCCGAAAAAACGGCCGTTTTTAAAACTTCTTTTTGCATTGATACATGTCCCCTGGGGCAGGACCCGGGTCCCCAAACACTTTTTAGGACAATAACTTGCATATTAGCCTTTATAATTAACACTTTAGATTTCGAACGTTCGAGTCCATTGTATTTAATAGGGTTCTAAAGTTTACACGAACATTTTGTCTGTTCGCAGGTTCTGGTGCGAACCGAACAGGGGGGTGTTCGGCTCATCCCTGGTTAGAGGCGAGAATCATTCTCGGAAGGATTTTGGCCTGGCTGCAGACAAGACCCAACAATAACACCACTCAACCTTTTGCACAAGAGGGTATGGGCTGTTAGTGTGGTGTGCCTGTCTCCCCCTGCGAGGAGCCGAGTTAAATGCAGGAGGGGGATAGGTGGGTGCGCTACACCTGTAACAGCTAGATTTCTCTCATTCAGCCCAAAGGCCGAATGAGAGAATATTCATCTATCATCTGCAATTCTGGCTATTGTATTCAGGCATCCACAGGACCCATGTCTGCTTGAATACCTGAAGCCTCGTACACACGATCACATTTTCCAACGGGAATTGTGTGAGGACAGCCTGTTGTCTGAAAATCTGACCGTTTGTACGCTCCATCGGACAATTGTTGTCGGATATTCCGCCAACAAATGTGGGATAGCATGCTTTAAAATTGTCCGCCAACAAATGTGTGTTGTCGGATTATCCGATCGTGTGTACACAAGTCCGTCGGACAAAACTCCAAAGTACAAACACGCATGCTCAGAAACAATGCTAACAATAACACGACATTAGCGGAAGTTGCCCAAAGGGTGGCGCTAAAGAGCTGAAAAACTACGTAGTTTCGTGTTTGTTGGCCGACAATTCTTTGCCGTTTGTATGCAATACAAGTTCCTGGCCAATGCCCTTCGGACAAATAACCTACACTTTGTCCGATGAAAATTTGATTGTGTGTACCACGCTTAAGGCTTCGCTTAGTTCCTTATATTTTTTTTTAGTTGAGTTTTGTCGAGGTGGTTAGTGCTGTCAAGACCACCCACAGCCCACATTTCGAGCCAATTTAGCAGGAACAACCCCACAGAGTTTTGTGACATTTTATAAATATGTTTCACCTTATGTATTCTATATGGGCACTAAACTCTGCTGTGAGTGATAAAATCCTCATAATTTACGCTAACTAAAGTGTTTATTAATGATAAAAAATGTTAAAGTTGTAGGTATCCCTAAAATAAATTGCAGGCATTATATGAACTTCATTCCTTCCTGACACACAGGTGACTGCAGTATTGGGGTGTGTGATGAGGCTTCCTGTATCAATGGAGGAACCTGTACATCGAAGTCAGCTGACTCCTATATGTGCCTTTGTCCTATAGGATTCCAGGGGCGTCACTGTGAGGAAGGTAAGACTAAGCTTGCAATATTTATTTGCTTCTCCGTAAAGAATAACTCTACTCATTAAATCTGTTGTGGCTGATCTCAGGAAAGAAAATCAGCACAAAAGTGGAGTTTTTGACACAAGCAAATATGCAGGTTTCACCTCTCAATTTTTGGAGACCTTAAAGGAGCACTAAAGCTTTTTTTTTTTTTGCTTAAAAATAACAAACATGTTATACTTACCTCCACTGTGCAGCTCGTTTTGCACACAGTGGCCCCGATCCTGGTCTTCTGGGGTCCCTCGGTGGCTGTCTTGGCTCCTCCCCGCAAGGACTCCACACCTTAATGCGAGTGAGCTCGCATGGTGTGGAGTGATTGCGGGCGCGCTCCCGTGATACAGCGGCGGCCATAGCCGCCGACTGTATCACTCGGCCCCGCCCCCCGGCGTGCCGCGTCATTGGATGTGATTGACAGCAGCGCCAGCCAATGGCTGCGCTGCTTTCAATCTATCCAGTGTAGCCAATCGGCGGCCAGGCAGAAAAACGAAGAGGATGACGGGGACGAGCATGGGACTTTCGAGGGGCCAGGTAAGAAAAACGGGGGCTCGGGGGGGGGCGGTATTGTCGAATGTTTTTTCACCTTAATGCATAGGATGCATTAAGGTGAAAAAACATGTAACTTTACTACTCCTTTAAAGCGGAGGTGCAGGAAAAAAAAAAGTCAGCAGCTTCTAACAGTGTAGCTGCTGACTTTTAATAAGGACACTTACCTGTCCTACTCGCCCGCGATGTCAGTCCCGCCACGGCGATCGATCGCTGCTGGCAGGTCCCGGCTTCTCCATTCTGAGTAAGAGAAACAGGCTGCCCGTTTCCTACTGCGCATGCGCCACTCGCAAGGCGCTTTGTGAATGGGCGGCTTGCCTCCTGGGATACACACAGTTCCCAGAAGGCAGTGCGCCCCATTCACAAGAAGAGGAAGCGGAAGGAGACCCACCGCGGACGAGAAGAGGAACATTAGAGGCAGATTAGGGGACTTCCGCAAAGCAACAGGCATTTAGGGTGAGTATAAAATGTTTTTTTTTTTCTATTCATTTTTTATTTATTTTTTTATGATTTTTAATGTAAACATTTTTTCAGGGTGGACACCCGCTTTAAAGAGAATTCAGACTGGTCTGTGTTTAGGGGTTAGCCATGAAAACAAGGAAAGTTCTGTGCAGTACCAAGTTAACTAAACCAGAGAGGAGCACAGAAGAACTTTTATTTTTGGCTAGTAACAGATATCTTGTGGTGTCTACACTTAACGTTGAACTTAACCCTCCTATCCACTGAGGTTGCTGCCATCTTAGGCCCCTTTCACATGGGCACCTTCGTGAAGCGGGATCTGCGTGCTCAGGGCACAGACCGGTCTCGTCTATGTGGCAATCGGATGGAAATGGACACCTGTCTGTTTCCATCTGATGACATATGATCTGATCTGCCAGACGAATGGGGAGTAGGCCCCCCCATCCATCTGTTTTTGGTGGACAGGATCAGATCGGGTGACTGCGGGTGTCCGCTGACATCCGCCGCTCCATAGAAAAGACTGGAGGGTCCGATCAGGTCCACCTGAAAAACTGACAAGCGGACCTAATGGGATCGCCTGTGTGATAGGGGTCTTATGCCCCATACACACGATCGTTTTTCTTGCCATTTTTTTTCTTGCCGTTTTTCACGTCGTTTTTTTTCATGTTTCCTCTCAAGCCTGTCTTGCGTACACACGATCATTTAAAAAAACGATCAAGCAAAGCGCAGTGACGTACAACACGTACGACGGCACTATAAAGGGGAAGTTCCGTTCGAATGGCGCCACCCTTCATGTTAGTAAAATTTGTTGAGCGACGATTCGCTCTTTTCAGTCTCGTGCTTTTCAGTCCGTGACTGCGTGACGAATGTGCTATCTCCATTACGAACGCTAGTTTTACCAGAACGAGCGCTCCTGTCTCATACTTGATTCTGAGCATGCGCATTTTTTTTCACGTCGTTAAAGCATACACACTATCGTTTTTCACGTCGTTAAAAAAAACGACATGAAAAACGACGTGAAAAAAGAGAGCATGTTCGAAATTTTTAATGGCCGTTTTTCACGTCGTTAAAAATGCTCTGGAGTCTACACACGATCATTTTTAATGGCCATTTTTTTTAATGGCATTTTTAACAGCATGAAAAACGATCGTGTGTATGGGGCATTAGCCTCTATTTAGATCTGTAGTTGCCATGGTGCTACACATGACCAGCTATGACACCAGCCATTTGAGAGCTGACATAAGTACACTGGCAACTGTGACAGCTATTACCAGTGGCATGCCTTGACTGCAGCATACACCGTGCGTGCTCTAGTAAGTATAATGTTAATAAAAACACTGAAGAAAACAACAAAAGCTTGTTGGATTGGGGAACTAATAACATTCATCAAGCATTGTTTAATTTGACTTTTTTTTTTTTTACAAACATTTAAATCGGTAGGTTTAGCTCCGCTTTAACTACTCACACCTTTTATACCCCCCTATAAACCTGAGCAAGTGCTACATTCCTGCTATGAACCTATTTATTTAGCAATAACTTTGTCATTACCTGAGAACAAAAAAACAAACAAAAAAGTACTACATATATTGGTATTTTTAAAGGACAAACAAAGCTTTTCATGATAATATCTTGCAAAATAATTTTTATGCAATTCTTAGATAAAGAATCAAAACTAAACTCAAAGAAATCCTGCAGCTTTCCTTTTTTGACCAGTTTTAATAAAAATAAATAAATAAATATTGTTACTTTAGATAAAAAGAATATATTTATTCTATAGTTTGTTCTGATCAAAATTACACTAAAATTCTGGTTCTGGTACAAGCCAGAGCAAAGTTATATACAAATAAATTAAAGAGGATCTTCAGGCTTCTTCAGAAAAAAATAAAAAGGAAGTAAGATGCTCATTTTTTTTTCCCGCTGACCTGCAAAGTAAATGCATAATGTGCTAGTATGCATCGCATACTAGCACATTATGTGAAACTTACCTGCAAACGAAGCCCTCGTTGGCACCACTGAAGGCCGGTTTCATCTTCGCTTGTCTTCCTTCCGGGTCCACAGACTCTGGTTGTGTGACTTGTCGGAGCCGCGTGATGTCATTGTCCAGGGTTTCTGCGATGTCCTTACTCAAGTCGATTCTTCAATTGGCTCCAGGTGCAGGTGCTGGCATCTGTAATAAGGGAAACAGGAAGTGAAACCTTGCGGCTTCACAGCCTGTTCTCTACTGCACATGCGTGAGTCGGGCTGCGCCTTATGATGTGTCCCAGAAGACTGCAGGGGGAAGGAGGGCCGAACTTCTGGCTCAGTTCGCCGTGTCACAACAGAATGAAGCATTCATTTAAAGTGAGTGCAAGTTCACTTTAGAGTGGAACTTTAACCAAAACACCAATTTGGCATATAGGCAGGATTTTTCATACAGAAGAGGCATACTTGCAATAAAGCTCCTTACCTGCCTGATGTCATCAAAATGGCTGAAGATTGGTACCCAGTAGCCGATCCGGCCGAAGATGGTCAGCAGGTAGCCCTGATATACTGCCGTGCTGGATAGAAGTCAAGTATAATTTATGCTTTTAAAAAATGCTTCACATTTTTCAAAAAGAAACCTTTTAAACCTAAATTCAGATAAAATGAAGTTGTGTTCAAAACCATTCACTTTATTCCTGTTTCAAAATAATTTTTGTTTTTACAAGAATGTTCTGTAAATGTTCTTTTATGACTTCTGGTATTTCCGGTGAATGAATTCTTCTCTGTTGCTGTTTGTTGCTTTCCTTCCAGAATAAATAAGCATTGCTATTTTTATTTTTTAATTCATGGAATTAGGAATCCATGGGGTTTCTAGTGCAGATTTTCTTCTTTAGCCAAAAGACGACAATATTTTTTATATATGAAACACTGACCCCCGAAGGAGCTGCTGAATTTGATTGGGCCTGTACTCTGCTTTTACACCCCCAATAACTTGGCTCAATCCCCTTGACACAGCTGTGGTGCAATGTTGATGTGGAGCTAATGGTGAAGGATAACCCCACAATATACAATATAATAACAGTATACTTTTGCTATTACCTGTGTATCCAATGGCTCCACCTGCTGCTCTAAAGGGAACAACACTCCACACCAAAGTACTTAACCAAGAACGTATTGTAGCAGGTGTTTGAATTTAGGGGAGGCATCTGGGTGGTAGTGTAACCCAGATGCATTGATTGTCAGGGAATCTGAGACCCTTTTGTGGTTCTTGGAGGACTCTGGTGGTATGAGGTTCCCTGCGGCCTGCAGGTGGCGCTGTCGTCCTGGCCGGAGTTGAACACTCACCGCAAGATTGCTTGCCTTTTTGTCCCTTCCTGTCACTGGTACGGCGGGGTTGGGAAACCCGCTGTGACGCAAAGGGAGAGGAGATAAAAGGGGCGGACGCCCTGACCTTGGGGTTCAGAGTCAGAGGACGCAGCCGCGCCCAGGCACCTTCAGCCTGGGTGCTGGCGTTCCAGAGTTCCGGGCCCAGGTGCCTTTGACCTGGCCGGAGCGGGAGATGGAGTCCATCTCAGGCACCTTTAGCCTGGGGTGAGGTACTATGGCGGAAGCCTGGAGCTCAGTACCTTCGACTGAGTTCCGCAAGGGTGGAGGAATCCGAGGGGGCCCTAACTCCTTGGGTGCCCGTGTCTGAGACGAGGAGGCCGGTGAGCGGAACTTCTCCGGAGAGTCCAGCGCAGCATTGCTGGTGACGGAGAGGCCTCCGGTAACTGTCTTGGACGGATGTCCTTCCCCTGATAGGGGCTACGTTAGTGAAGGTAAGTCATGTTCTGTTCAATATAGTCAGTGGCAGTGACTATTCGCCACTTGTGACACCACAGTGGTTAGCTCTATCTAAAAGAATTGTGCCTTGGCCTACTCCCCACAAATACTGAAGTGGTATATGGGTCTCAACCTGTCTGTGCTGTATGACTATTTATTGAGAATAGGGATGAGCTTCGTGTTCGAGTCGAACATACGTTCGACTCGAACATTGGCTGTTCGATCGTTCGACGAAGATCGAACGATTTGGGCCGTTCGCGCCAAATTCGAGTGACGCGAACGGCCCACAATGCACTACGCCATCGCAGTGTCATCCAGGCGCTGTGATTGGCCAAGCATGCACTGTGACCCCGCATGCTTGGCCAATCACAGCGCCGGCAGCGAGGAGAGCAATGATTGGCCACAGGCAGGATGCCTGTGGCCAATTATTGCTGAGGGTGTTTAGTACACGCCCCACACTATAAAAGGCCGCCAGCACGGCGGCCTAGTGTAGTGTGTTCCGGAGCAGGGATAGAGTAGCATAGGCAGGGACAGTGACTGTTATTTCTTTCTTGCTTAACCTGGATTCCTTTAGTTTAGGGAAAGAGAAGGATAGGTAGGGAGAGTGTCAGTGTGTTTTGTGCTTCTGCTATAGTGTGCTTAAAAAAAACATTTATTCTAGGGACAGAAAACTCTAGGTAGGGACAGTGTCAGTTTCTTTCACTCTGCAAGTCCTTGTTTCCAGGGACCTGTAAGGACAGTGAGTTAATTGTCCTTGTGCTATATTGTGCTTAAAAAAAACATTTATTCTAGGGACAGAAAACTCTAGGTAGGGACAGTGTCAGTTTCTTTCACTCTGCAAGTCCTTGTTTCCAGGGACCTGTAAGGACAGTGAGTTAATTGTCCTTGTGCTATATTGTGATTAAAAAAAACATTTATTCTAGGGACAGAAAACTCTAGGTAGGGACAGTGTCAGTTTCTTTCACTCTGCAAGTCCTTGTTTCCAGGGACCTGTAAGGACAGTGAGTTAATTTTCCTTGTGCTATATTGTGATTAAAAAAAACATTTTTTCTAGGGACAGAAAACTGTAGGTAGGGAGAGTGTTTTTTTTCTTTCACTCTGCAAGTCCTTGTTTCCAGGGACCTGTAAGGACAGTGAGTTAATTGTCCTTGTGCTATATTGTGCTTAAAAAAAACATTTATTCTAGGGACAGAAAACTCTAGGTAGGGACAGTGTCAGTTTCTTTCACTCTGCAAGTCCTTGTTTCCAGGGACCTGTAAGGACAGTGAGTTAATTGTCCTTGTGCTATATTGTGATTAAAAAAAACATTTATTCTAGGGACAGAAAACTCTAGGTAGGGACAGTGTCAGTTTCTTTCACTCTGCAAGTCCTTGTTTCCAGGGACCTGTAAGGACAGTGAGTTAATTTTCCTTGTGCTATATTGTGATTAAAAAAAACATTTTTTCTAGGGACAGAAAACTGTAGGTAGGGAGAGTGTTTTTTTTCTTTCACTCTGCAAGTCCTTGTTTCCAGGGACCTGTAAGGACAGTGAGTTAATTGTCCTTGTGCTATATTGTGCTTAAAAAAAACATTTATTCTAGGGACAGAAAACTCTAGGTAGGGACAGTGTCAGTTTCTTTCACTCTGCAAGTCCTTGTTTCCAGGGACCTGTAAGGACAGTGAGTTAATTTTCCTTGTGCTATATTGTGATTAAAAAAAACATTTTTTCTAGGGACAGAAAACTGTAGGTAGGGAGAGTGTTTTTTTTCTTTCACTCTGCAAGTCCTTGTTTCCAGGGACCTGTAAGGACAGTGAGTTAATTGTCCTTGTGCTATATTGTGCTTAAAAAAAACATTTATTCTAGGGACAGAAAACTCTAGGTAGGGACAGTGTCAGTTTCTTTCACTCTGCAAGTCCTTGTTTCCAGGGACCTGTAAGGACAGTGAGTTAATTTTCCTTGTGCTATATTGTGATTAAAAAAAACATTTATTCTAGGGACAGAAAACTCTAGGTAGGGACAGTGTCAGTTTCTTTCACTCTGCAAGTCATTGTTTCCAGGGACCTGTAAGGACAGTGAGTTAATTTTCCTTGTGCTATATTGTGATTAAAAAAAACATTTATTCTAGGGACAGAAAACTCTAGGTAGGGACAGTGTCAGTTTCTTTCACTCTGCAAGTCCTTGTTTCCAGGGACCTGTAAGGACAGTGAGTTAATTTTCCTTGTGCTATATTGTGATTAAAAAAAACATTTATTCTAGGGACAGAAAACTCTAGGTAGGGACAGTGTCAGTTTCTTTCACTCTGCAAGTCCTTGTTTCCAGGGACCTGTAAGGACAGTGAGTTAATTTTCCTTGTGCTATATTGTGATTAAAAAAAACATTTATTCTAGGGACAGAAAACTCTAGGTAGGGACAGTGTCAGTTTCTTTCACTCTGCAAGTCCTTGTTTCCAGGGACCTGTAAGGACAGTGAGTTAATTTTCCTTGTGCTATATTGTGATTAAAAAAAACATTTTTTCTAGGGACAGAAAACTGTAGGTAGGGAGAGTGTTTTTTTTCTTTCACTCTGCAAGTCCTTGTTTCCAGGGACCTGTAAGGACAGTGAGTTAATTTTCCTTGTGCTATATTGTGATTAAAAAAAACATTTTTTCTAGGGACAGAAAACTGTAGGTAGGGAGAGTGTTTTTTTTCTTTCACTCTGCAAGTCCTTGTTTCCAGGGACCTGTAAGGACAGTGAGTTAATTGTCCTTGTGCTATATTGTGCTTAAAAAAAACATTTTTTCTAGGGACAGAAAACTGTAGGTAGGGAGAGTGTTTTTTTTTTTTCACTCTGCAAGTCCTTGTTTCCAGGGACCTGTAAGGACAGTGAGTTAATTGTCCTTGTGCTATATTGTGCTTAAAAAAAACATTTATTCTAGGGACAGAAAACTCTAGGTAGGGACAGTGTCAGTTTCTTTCACTCTGCAAGTCCTTGTTTCCAGGGACCTGGAGAGACATTGAGTGAATTGTCCTTGTGCTATATTGTGATTAAAAAAAACATTTATTCTAGGGACAGAAAACTCTAGGTAGGGACAGTGTCAGTTTCTTTCACTGTGAAAGTCCTTGTTTCAAGGGACAGAGAAGGACACCTGAAGGTAGCCCTTATTGCTTTTTTCCCATCTCCCTGCAGGCCATCTATTAGAATGTCTGGAAGGCAAACAAGGAGAGGCAGACAGTCAGGAGGCAATAAAAGAGGGCAAGCAGGCTCTGTGTCTGGGGGCAACAGTGCTGGTCGTGGACGCGGTGCATTGTCATCAGCACATGGCCATGGGACACGCTTGTCCTTCTTTTCGGCAGCTGGACATGTTGAGCCACATCATGCCGAAGACTTGGTAGAGTGGATGACCAAGCCCTCCTCCTCCTCCTCATCCTCTCTCACCCAGGCTCAGGGTACTGGAAAAGCAGCTGCCAAAGCGTCGTCTTCCCTGGTATCAATGTCAGACAAATCATCAGTCACTCCTTCCCTAGACCCACCATGTCCTCCTCCTGAGGAGTCCCCCGAACTGTTTCAGCACAGTGTTGGGTACATGCTCCAGGAGGATGCCCAGCGTTTCGAAGGGTCTGATGATGAAACCCAGCTAGAGGAAGGCAGTAGCGTGAGAGCAGACAGAGGGGATGCTCAAGAAGGACACCAATCTGGCAGTCATGTTCCAGCAGCTGCAGCATACTGCCAGATTGGCTCCAGTGATGAGGAGGGAGGGGATGATGAGGTCAATGACTCCACGTGGGTGCCTAATAGGAGAGAGGAGGAGGAGGAGGATGAGGAGGAGGCACATCTCCAACGAGGCAGGATGCCCTTTGGTGGCCAGCGTAAGGGCAGTACACCGACGGAATCACACCGCAGAGCTCCGCCTGTGCAGGGCGCTGCCTCTGCCCGTCATTCAAAAAGTTCTTTGGTGTGGGCCTTTTTTGAGGCTAGTGCATCAGATCGCACAGCTGCTGTTTGCAACATATGTCTCAAGCGTATATCGCGTGGCCAAAACATCAGCCGCTTGGGTACCACATGCCTGACCAGACATATGTTGACCTGCCATGCAGCTCGTTGGCAAGCCTACCTCAAAGACCCACACCAAAGAACAAAGCGGACCTCTCCTTGCACCGCATCAGCTGGGATCTCCAACCCCACTATAACTTCAGTCCTCTCTGAAACATGCACTGAGAGGAATGAAGGTGTAGAATTAGGTGTGTCACAGCCAAGTACTTGCGCCCACTCTGCTAGCAGTACACCGACGTCCGATTCTAGCAGGCAAATTTCCCTGCCCCAGCTGCTGGACCGTCGAAAGAAGTTCACTCCCAGCCATCCACATGCCCAGCGGTTGAATGCTAGCTTGGCTAAATTGCTAGCGCTTCAACTGCTGCCTTTTCAGTTGGTAGACTCGGCCCCCTTCCGTGAGTTTGTGCAATGTGCGGTTCCTCAGTGGCAGGTTCCCAAACGCCACTTTTTCTCACGGAAGGCTATTCCGGCTCTCTACCGGCATGTGGAAGGCAATGTCTTGGCCTCGCTGGACAGGGCGGTCAGCGGTAAGGTGCATATTACCGCTGACTCATGGTCCAGCAGGCATGGACAGGGACGTTACCTTTCTTTCACGGCCCATTGGGTCACTCTTTTGGCAGCTGGGAAGGATTCAGGACAAGGTGCAGTAGTGTTGGAGGTTGTCCCACCGCCACGCCTCCAAAATGCTACTACTGGTTGTGACACACCTCTCTCCTCCACCCCCTCCTCTTCTTCTTCCTCCATGGCCTCTTCCTGTGGTTTGTCCTATGAACCAGCGGTGCTCCGTAGCCGTTCACGGGGCTACGCAAGTACGCAGGCAAAAAGATGCCATGCCGTGCTTGCGCTGGTGTGTTTGGGGGACAGAAGCCACACTGGGGCAGAGGTCCTGTCTGCTCTGCAGGGCCAGGCCGAGAGGTGGTTGACGCCACGCCAGCTTAAGCCAGGAATGGTGGTTTGCGACAATGGCACCAACCTCCTCTCCGCCCTCCGACAGGGACAACTGACCCATGTGCCCTGTGTGGCTCACGTCCTTAACCTGGTGGTGCAGCGCTTCTTGGGCAGGTACCCGGGCTTACAGGATGTCCTGAGGCAGGCCAGGAAAGTCTGTGTGCATTTCCGCAGATCTTATAATGCCAGTGCTCGCCTGGCTGAGCTGCAAAAGGAGTTGAACCTGCCCAAGAACCGCCTTATATGTGACATGCCCACCAGGTGGAACTCAACGTTGGCCATGCTGCAGCGGCTGCACACGCAGCAGAGGGCCATCAATGAGTACCTGTGCGACTACGGCACCAGGACAGGGTCAGGGGAGCTTGGTTTTTTTTCTCCACGCCAGTGGGGCATGATCAGGGATGCATGCACTGTCCTGGCACCATTTGAGGAGGCCACGAGGATGGTGAGCAGTGACAGTGCATGCATCAGTGACACTGTACCTCTTGTCCACCTGTTGGAGCACACGCTGCGTGGAATAATGGACAGGGCACTTGAGGCAGAACAGAGGCAGGAAGAGGAGGACTTCCTTGCCTCTCAAGGCCCCCTTTACCCAGACAGTGTTCCTTCTGTCCCACCCATCGCACAGGAAGAGGAGGAGGAGGAGGAGGAGGAGGAGGAGGAGGAGGAGGATTGTGTCAGCATGGAGGTGGAGGCTGGCACTCAGCATCATCAGCAGCAGTCTTTTAGGGATGATTTACAGTCCCAAGAAACCAGTGGACTTGTACGTGGCTGGGAGGAGGTGGCTGCGGATCATGTCGTCCTTAGTGACCCAGAGGACTCCGGAGCGAATGCCTCAGCAAACCTACGCTGCATGGCCTCCCTGATCCTGCAAAGTCTGCGGAAGGATCCTCGTATTCTTCGGATCAAGGAGAGGGACCATTACTGGCTGGCCACTCTCCTTGATCCACGGTACAAGGGTAAGGTTGCGGACCTTATGTTACCGTCGCAGAGGGAGCAGAGGATGAGACAACTCCGGGAGGCCTTGCAGAAAGGTCTGTGCAACGCGTTCCCAGAGACTGGGAGGTTGCAAACTCCTGGTCCTGGACAACGAGTTGCTGAGGCTTCGGCCAGTCAAAGAAGGAGCGGTGGGGAAGGTGGCCGTCTGACCGATGCGTTCAGACAATTCTTTAGTCCGCAGCCCCAAAGTATGATCGGTTCCAGCAACCATCGCCAGCGTCTGATAAACATGGTGCAGGAATATCTAGGGGCAAGGTCAGACTTGGACACCTTCCCCACCGAAAATCCTCTGGCTTACTGGGTCTTGAGGATGGATCACTGGCCAGAGCTTGCACAGTATGCAATTGAGCTACTGGCCTGTCCTGCATCCAGCGTTCTTTCGGAACGCACATTCAGTGCTGCTGGAGGATTTGTCACGGATCACAGGGTGCGCCTGTCCACCGACTCGGTTGATCGACTGACTTTCATCAAGATGAACCAGTCTTGGATCACCACCAGCTACCACACACCTGATGCTGATATAACAGACTAATTGATTTTAAAATGTCACATCCCTTCAAGACTGATGCTGATGCTGAGTGCCTGTGCTGTTATGTTGACTGGCTATCCTCCTCCTCCGAGTCCTCAATGATACGATTGATGATGATAGCTTGGAAGATCATTTTTGTTTATGGGTGCCGCCACCAGTGCCTAACGCCCAATTTTTCAGCCCCTGTTTAACAGGGGCGTGTAATTACAATTTTTGAAGCAATACTTTGCAACAGGGCTCATTGCTGTGCTCCAAGTACAGTATCTGTGAGGAGTTGCAGTGTTGTGCCACCAGTGCCTAAGGCCCAATTTTTCAGCCCCTGTTTAACAGGGGCGTGTCATTACAATTTTTGAAGCAATACTTTGCAACAGGGCTCATTGCTGTGCTCCAAGTACAGTATCTGTGAAGGGTTGCAGTGTTGTGCCACCAGTGCCTAAGGCCCAATTTTTCAGCCCCTGTTCAACAGGGGCATGTAATTACAATTCTTGATCTAATAATTCACAGCAGGGCCCATTGCTGCACCCACCAAGAGTAACTGTCAGGGCTTACAGTGTTGTGGCACCAGCACCACCATCAAAGGCCCAATTTTTACTACCACTGTTCAACAATTATATGTAATTAAAATTCCTGATATAATAGTTGACAGCAGGGCGTTCCAGCACCAACCAAGAGTAACTGTGAGTGCTTACAGTGTTGTGCCAACACCAACAACTAAGGGGCCTATTTCTGCAGAGTATATACGGCAGGTCCCTACTTTCAAACATCCAACTTACAAACGACTCCTACTTGCAAACGCAAGAAGACAACAGGAAGTGAGAGGAAATCTACCACTAGGAAGGAAAATTCTCTCCTGTAAGAATAAATATGGGAGAAAGGTGTCTCCTCTGTACTGATGCTTTATCAGCAATCCTTGTTTCAAGAAAAACACCACATTTCAAAAACAGTTGTCATTAGGACGGAAAGTGAGGTGAAATGTTCTGAACAGGGGCACAGACAGCAAAACAAATGTTACAGGGGTGATAACCCTTACCTATGTTTTCCAAAAAGTTTAAAAATAGATTTTTGGTCTGGAGCTACACTTCAACAATGTACCTGTTCAAAATTACAAACAGATATCTACATAAGAACAAACCTACAGTCCCTGTCTTGTATGCACCGCCTGTATACGGCTGTTCAGAGTATATAGGGCCTTTTTTATTTTATGTGCGGGGTTCCCCTTAATATCCATACAAGACCCAAAGGGGCTGGTAATGGGCTGGGGTAGGGGGGGGGTCATGGGGTAGCTATGCCATTTTTCTTAAAGATTTTCATCCATATTACCGGGACCAGACATTACATTAAAGCCGCAAGCAGTTTTAAATGGCTTTTTTTTCCTTTAGAAGTGTCATTTTGTGCAGGGACAGTTCTAAACACGGGAAACACGTGGCACTTCACAGGCATACTTTAGACACCCCCCAGGTACGATATTTAAAGGAATATTTGACTTTTTTTTTTTCACTTTATGCATCATTAAAATGACTGCTCCCGGAAAACGACCGTTTTTAAAACTTATTTTTGCATTGATACATGTCCCCTGGTGCAGAACCCGGGTTCCCAAACCCTTTTTAGGACAATAACATGCATAATAGTTTTTATAATTAGCACTTTAGAATTCGAACGTTCGCATCCATTGTATTTAATAGGGTTCTAATGTTCGTTCGAACTTTCGGTCCGTTCGCGGGTTCTGGTGCGAACCGAACCCGGGGGTGTTCGGCTCATCACTAATTGAGAAGAATAAATACGAGTTGGACCTTTTCAGTGTGTGGAACTCTGGTTACTACGAGCAAAGGGGAGTCAATCCGAGGAGAGGATTTGACTCTGGGACACATACACAAAACCCGATTGTTCTGGCTTTCACCTCTACACATTGGAGGACATGGGTCGTGGTGTATCTCATCCCTCCCCCCAGTGCTAACCCCTAGACGAGACAGACAAGCCGTGAATGAGAAGGGGTGAGAGGGGTGAGGTCGCTACAGTATTTTTACTAAGGTTGGTGTAAAGTAATAATTTCAGCAGTTGCTCTGTCACATAAACATCACCTAACAGTACAGTAGGTACACACAACAGATTATATCTGTACAGTTATCCTAGGTGACCTCTGAGAATGTGGCTCCAATTGGGACTAGTGCTCAGAGTGATTACTCCTTACTCTGGGCACCTTCCCAATTCCAGCACACTCTGGTGAATACAGAAATACAAATGACAAATATGTTACAACACAACTACAAGGGAGCCCCCCCTACTTTAACCACTTCAATACCATGCACTTATGCACCTTCCCGCCCAGACCAATTTTCAGCTTTCAGTACTCTCACACTTTGAATGACAATTACTTAGTCATGCTACACTGTATCCAAACAAAATTGTTATCATTTTCTTCTCACAAATAGAGCTTTCTTTTGGTGGTATTTAATCGCCACTGGGTTTTTTATTTTTTGCGATATAAGCAAAAAAACAGCAATTTTTAAAAAAAAAACACTTTTTTTTAGTTTCTATTGTAAAATTTTGAAAATAAGTAATTTTTCTTCATAAATGTGTGCCAAAATGTATACTGCTACATATCTTTGGTAAAATGAACCCAAATTAGTGTATATTATTTGGTCTTTGTGAAAGTTATAGAGTCTACAAACTATGGTGGCAATCACTGAAAATTTATCACATCTGATCACGCCTGATGTACTGAAGGCATATCTCATTTCTTGAGACACTAACAAGCGAGGAAAGTACAAATACCCCAAAATTACCCCTTTTTTGGAAAGTAGACAGTCCAAGGTATTTACTAAGAGGCGTGGTGAGTTTTTTGAAGTTGTATTTTTTTCCCACAATTCTTGGGAAAATTTAATTTTTTTTTATTTTTTTTTACACAAACTGGTCATATTAGCAGTTTTTTTCTCTCACACAGCATATGCATAATTGCAACTACACCCCAAAATACATTCTGCTACTCCTCCTGAGTGTAGCGATACCACATGTGTGAGACTTTTACACAGCCTGGCCACATACAGAGGCCCAACATTGAAGTAGCACTTTCAGGCGTTCTACAAGCATAAATCGCACATATCCTTTCTCAACCACCTATTACAATTTTGAAGGCCCTGGAGCACCAGGACAATAGAATTTTCCACAAAATGACCCCATTTTGGAAAGCACACACTCCAACGTATAATCTATGAAGCATTATGAGTCTTTTGAACGGTTAATTTTTTTCCAGAAGGTTTTGGAAAATGTGGAGAAAAAATGAAAATGCATTTTTTTTACACAAAGTTGTCCATTTATAAGATATTTCTAACGCATAGCATATACATAGCAAAAATAACACCCCAAAATGCATTCTTCTACTCCTCCTGAGTATAGCGATACCACATGTGTGAGACTTTTACACAGCCTGGCCATATACAGAGGCCCAACATTGAAGTAGCACTTTCAGGCGTTCTACAAGCATAAATCGCACATATCCTTTCTCAACCACCTATTTCAATTTTGAAGGCCCTGGAGCACCAGGACAATAGAATTTTCCACAAAATGACCCCATTTTGGAAAGCACACACCCCAACGTATAATCTATGAAGCATTATGAGTCTTTTGAACGGTTCATTTTTTTCCAGAAGGTTTTGGAAAATGTGGAGAAAAAATGAAAATGCATTTTTTTTTTTTACACAAAGTTGTCAATTTATAAGATTTCTAACGCATAGCATATACATAGCAAAAATAACACCCCAAAATGCATTCTGCTACTCCTCCTGAGTATAGCGATACCACATGTGTGAGACTTTTACACAGCCTGGCCATATACAGAGGCCCAACATTGAAGTAGCACTTTCAGGCGTTCTACAAGCATAAATCGCACATATCCTTTCTCAACCACCTATTACAATTTTGAAGGCCCTGGAGCACCAGGACAATAGAATTTTCCACAAAATGACCCCATTTTTGAAAGCACACACCCCAACGTATAATCTATGAGGCATTATGAGTCTTTTGAACGGTTCATTTTTTTCCAGAAGGTTTTGGAAAATGTGGAGAAAAAATTAAAATGCATTTTTTTTACACAAAGTTGTCAATTTATAAGATATTCTAACACATAATATGTACATAGCAAAAATTACACCCCAAAATGCATTCTGCTACTCCTCCTGAGTATGGCGATACCACATGTTTGAGACTTTTACACAGCCTGGCCACATACAGAGGCCCAACATCCAAGTAGCACCTCCAGGCATTCTAGCAGCATTAATTGCACATATCATTTTCTGACTACCGATCACATTTTTGAAGGCCCTTCATATATCTAACACATAGCAGGTACATACCAAATAACAAAAGATTACCTGTGGTTTTAGAAGTGCAGTGGTCCACAGAGGAGAGCATCGGTCCAGGCAGCAGGCAGGGATGAGGTCAGCGACAGCAAAAGCAATCATCCAGGCAGCAGGCAGGAATACTGTCAGCACAGCCAGAGCACAGCCAAAGCACAGGTCCAGGTAGCAGGCAGAGGTGTCCCGGCAGAAATGCTGTCCAAAGTCAGTAGAGGCAGCAGGCAGATATATGGTCAACACAGCCAAAGTATTGGTCCAAGCAGCAGGAAGAAACATGGTCCATAATGTCATGGGTCATTACAGGCAGTAATATGGTCAGCACAGCCAAATTATTGGTCCAGGCAGCAGGAAGGACCATCAAGCTTAGGGCCAGGGGGACAGGGGTAGAGGCTTCTCCCACCCAAATCGCTTTGAAGCCTCCGGGCAACCAGACCCTGTTCTTGGAGCACAGAAAACGAAAAACTGGTTTTCTCTACTCAGAACGCTATTCTGAAGCCCCTCACATATGTGAGACCCCTGTGTACTAAAAGTAGATGGCCAAAAGATCAGTCCAAGTGGCAGGCAAAAACATGGTCGATTAACAGGCCAAGGTCGGTACACGTAGAAGTCAGAAACGTGGTTTAAATCGGCAGGCAGAGGCATCGTCGGTAAACAGGCCAGGGTCAGTTAATTAACATGGAAGGTAGTTAGTAACATGGTAGCAGGCAAATAGGGAAATGGCAGTCTGTTAATAATAAGGGGAACTAATGGATGTATGATAATTTTTGAAGCAATTTCCGATGCACAGGCCAGGTTGGGAGGGACAATCGGGACAATAATAGCTGGTGTCTCTTCTTACTCCTCCTCTGCTGCATACACGGCATTTCTTTTGGCGTCTTCTTCCAGATTCTGTGGGGGGGATGCTAAAGGGATAGTGTCGCTCGTGAAGCAGACTCACACTATCAGAGCGAATGCTTCCTGGGGCGGGATCTTGTTGGTAAATGAGGGCATCGATGATATCTTCGATATATTGGAGGTAGTGGAGTCGGTGATTTTGAGTTGCTTTTTGGTAGCAGACAAACTAATTAAAAAGGGCCATGTGAAACAGGTGAAACGCAACTTTTTTGTGCCAATAATGGGACTTTCTGGTTGATAAGTAGGGCTGTAGCATCTGGTCGTTTAAATCCACCCCCCCCCCCCATGTACAAATTGTAGTCGTGGACACATTCAGGCTTTACAATGGAGCCGCGTCTTCTTGGGATCTCCACCATGGTGTCATTGTGGATCGTAGAGAGGATGTGGACATCTTTCTTGTCCCTCCACTTCATGGCCAACACCTCCTCGTTCCTCATGGATGCCGATTCTCCAGGTCGCAATTTTTTTGTCAATAAATTTTGTGGGAATCCCTTCCGTTTTTTTTTAAGGTACCGCAGGCCGGGGTTTGTTTACTGTAAAGGTGGCGAAAAAGGGGCAGGCTGGTATAATAATTATCAACATATAAATGGTAACCTTTTCCAAACAGGGGGTATGCCAACTCCCAGACAATTTTCCCACTGGTTCCAATATATGTGGGGCAATCACGGGGCTGAAGCTGGGAGTCTTTGCCTTCGTAGATCCTGAATTTGCAGACGTATCCAGTGGCTCGATCACATAATTTATTTAATTTTAACCCATACCTGGCTCTCTTGCTTGGTATGTACTGCTTGAACTGCAGTCGGCCGGTGAAATGTACGAGGGACTCGTCCACACAAATTTTTTGGTCTGGGATGAAAACTTCTTCAAATCGCTGGGAAAAGGCATTGATTAGGGGGCGTATCTTGTACAATTTGTCGTAGTTGGGATGATCTCGGGGAGGGCACTGTGAATTGTCATTGAAGTGGAGAAAGCGCATAATCATGTCGTATCTTTTCCTGGACATGACAGCGGAATATATGGGCATGTGTTGGATGGGGCGTTTGGACCAATATGAATGGACTTCGTTCTTTTTTGTAAGCCCCATATTGAACATAAGGCCCAAAAATAATTTAAATTCCTCCAATGTTAGACGCCGCCACTGGAACATGCGGGCGTAGGAAGAATCGGGGTTGGCAGCAATAAATTGGGATGCATACAGATTCGTTTGATCCACTATATTCTGCAGCAAATCTTGTGGGAAAAATAAACAAAAATAATCAAATTTAGAAAAATTTGTAGTGTCGGGCTGCACACCTGGCTGTGCGGTGAAAGGGGGGATGATAGCGGATCCTGAGTTGGCAGGCAACCATAAGGGGTTTGCCAGGGCATCGGGAAGGTAGGATTGGGGCTGGATTCTTCGGGTTGGGCGTGCATTTCCATTGCTTGTACTGGGCTCCTCTTCCTGGGGTATGGCGCTGCTGGTGGTGGGCAGTTCTCCTGATCTTGGTGCTGATCTTGGTGCTGATCTTGGTGCCGATCGCATTCTTTTGGGAGGGACGGTTTCCTCCGGGGACTCGGACTCTGAGCCACTATCCTCCACTGGCTCGTATTCCGAACCAGAATCGGATAATGGGAGCTCCCCGCTGCTCTCATCATCCGACATGGCAAGAATGGCATATGCCTCCTCAGGTGTGTAAACCCTTTGGGACATTATGGCAGTGCTTATTGGTGGGCCTGTGTAATGGTACTGCTGGTGGTAGTGGTGGCGGTCTGTGTGGTAGTACCGATGGAGGTATTAGTGGTGGGCCTGTGTGGTGGTACCGATGGCGGTATGGGTGGTGGTGGTACCAATGGCGGTACAGGTGGTGGTGGTACCAATGGCGGTACGGGTGGTGGTGGTGGCGGCGGTACCGATGGCGGTACAGGTGGCGGTACGGGTGGTGGTGGTAGCGATGGCTGTATGGGTGGTGGTGGTACCGATGGCGGTACAGGTGGTGGTGGTACCGATGGCGGTACAGGTGGTGGTGGTACGGGTGGTGATGGTACCGATGGCGGTACAGGTGGTGGTACAGGTGGTGGTGGCACTACCGACGGTGGTACGGGTGGTGGTACTGGTGGTGGTACCGATGGCGGCACTAGTGGTGATACTGGTAGCAGGCCTGTGTGGCAGTATAGATGCTGGGCCTGGTGGCGGTACTGGTGGTGGTACTGGTACCGATGGCGGTACTGGTAGCCTGTGTGGCGGTGCCAATGGCGGTACCGATGGAGGTGGGCCTGTGACAGATGATTGACAGATGGGCTGATTGATTGACAGATGGGCTGATTGATTGATTGACAGATGGGTTGATTGATTGACAGATGGGGTGATTGATTGACAGGTGGGGTGATTGATTGACAGATCGGCTGATTGATTGACAGATGGGCTGATTGATTGACAGATGGGCTGATTGATTGACAGATGGGCTGATTGATTGACAGATGGGCTGATTGACAGATGGGCTGATTGACAGATGGGCTGATTGGCTGGGCTGATTGATGTGCTGGGCTGTGTGACAGGTCCTCTTTATGGGGGGGGTGTGTTGTGCACTGTAAACTTATGTAGACAAACTACACTGAGCTAACTTACTGATCTCTTCTCTCTCCTCACAGATCAGTGTGTGAGGAGAGAGCAGGGATCAGGTAGTAACTCCTGTGGAGTTTGTTTACATTTGTGACCGGCTGTGATTGGACACAGCCGGTCACGTGGTAAACAGCCAATTCATTGGCTGTTTACTCTGATCGGGGACGCGCTGTGTCCAAGGGACACTCGCCTTCCCCGATCCCCGCTCTGCAAGCCTGTGGCGGCGCGCACGGAGCGCGCCGCCGAGTTTGTTTTGACAGGTGATCGGCTGTGACTTTGACACAGCCGATCACATGGTAAACAGCCAATGAAATTGGCTGTTTACCGTGATCGGGGAAGCGCTGTGTCCGAGGGACACATGCCGTCCCCGATCACCGCGCTGCGCGCCCCTGCGGGCGCGTGCAAGGCATTATCCTGCAGGACGTCATATGACGTCCAGTATCGATATTGCAACCACTTCCCGGACGTCAATTCGCTATTGACTGGGCGGGAAGTGGTTAATAAAGGTGCAAGGCCTTGCAATACAAGATACAGTCTTTGATCTTCTTTCTTCTGCTAGCTATTTGAGTTTGTAACAATTTGTAATCCAACAGTGGAATAACAACGGTTAACTTGAGATGAATATTGGAACTATTCCTGTAGTGTGATCCACTTGTAATTACCTCTGGTGTAATTGCTCAGGAATAACACAGTGTTAAAGTGAAGTGAAGAATAGGCTTGAGGCCTGCTTAAACTCAGTCTTTATTATATTCTCCTCCGTGGGACTACAGGTCCCAGCAACACTGTGTTAAAGTCTAAGTGTATGCAAGTGCGTAAGAAACTGTGGGCAACAGCCCTCTCACCAAACTGGGCCTGAAGGGATGGAACAGCTCCGCTGGTCACAGTCTTGCTTCTCACCGGCCGGCTTCTGTCACACCGCTCCGCAAGACGACCCTCTGATGGCTCCAACAGATGTCTCTGGATCCTTCCCGATTCAGTCACTCAGTTTCTCCAGCGATCAGATGAATGGCAGAGTCTTTAAATGTTCCGTTGTAACTTAGTAGGCCGCGCTCTCTGGAGACCTCCTCACAGGTCCTTACAGGCAGGCCATGCGTCCAGAAGAGAACCAAGATGGCCGTGCAGGGTATTTTTACATCCTACCCAGCATGCAATTCAGTACTGAGTGTTCCTGTGTAGGTCACTCGGCATTGTGGGTAGGTCACTTGTATAATATAGACAAAACAGTAATTTGTATAATATTTCTCCATGTTTTAAAAAAACAGAAAATATTTTAGCCACTAGATGGTGCCAAATACCAATTTATAACATTAGTCATAGATTAACATTACATTAGAAAGCAAAAATGCCAGCGCTACATATACATTTGATGTTAACAGCCAACTGCCAATGGAGGTTTTGAGGGAGAAATTAAAAAATAGATAATTTTTTTCTTATGTTGTTTTGCTCTTTTGTCCACCCCTACATATTTTTGGCCTGCAAGAGAGCTGTAGATAAAGGGTAGGTTGAGAGGAGTCAGAAGACTGTTGTTGAGGAAACATGAAACCATCTCTCATTTCTCACGTTTGTCTGTATAGATAAAATGAAGCATGCTCCATTCACACTTGTGCGACTTGTCATGCAATATTTGGAAATTAAAGTTGTATGACAGGTGCATTGAACTTGCTACCACTAATACAAAACATGCAATCCAGATTGAAAGCATGGGCTAACCTCCCCCTGTCTCTGGTAGGACGTATCAACCTATTCAAGATGAAAGTGCTCCCGGGTTTTCTCTATGTGCTACGCCACTCCCCGATTTGGATCTCTAAAAAATATTTTAAGATGATCCACTCAAGCCTTGTCTCCTTTTTGTGGGGTTCGCAGCAGCCAAGATTCAAGTTGGCGGGGCTTCAGAGGGCGTGGCTGCAAGGGGGACTAGCATGTCCCAACCGCTATAAATATTTTTTGGCTGCCATGCTAACACACGCACATAATTGGCTAATAGAGAACAGCTCTAACGCAGCTGTGGCCCTAGAGGCTGCATGTGTGGGCTCTTATGAGTCATGAAAAAATCTGGTTTATAGAGGTCCAGCCGCACCACTTCCTCTGACGCCAGCAATGAAAGCAGTCCTGAAAGCCTGGTCGATGGCTCGAGCAGAAAGACCCACTCCTTCCGGGCACTTATCACAATATACTCCACTATGGTTTAATCCGCTGCTCCCTGAATTCGCCTCCATACCTGACCCACAGGTCTGCGCCGTGAAGGGCATCAAATACCTGGATCAAATTTGCTCAGGGGGGGGCTTGAAGACATTTGATGTTATGAAATCACAGTTTGCCCTCCCTAATAAGTACTTTTTTAGATATCTTCAGCTCAGACATGCATTCCATACACAATTTGTCACTGACTCAGTAGCCTTCTTTACTTCCACCCTTGAAACGATACTCAGAGATGATACACTGACTAAACCTCTATCTAATTTATATCAGTCTATGCTTCCCTCGGTCCATACAGGCCTCGAGTCGACTAGATCTAAGTGGACATCAGACTTCCCAGAGCTAGACGATGAGGACTGGGAGGAGATGTGGGAATGCCCCTTCAAACAGTTAGTATGCGCTAAAGATAGACTCATACAATTTAAAATATTACATAGAATTTACTTCACCCCTGCACGCTTGCATAAAATGTATCCCTCTATCCCTGCTGTGTGTTGGCGCTGCACGGTAGATCAAACAGATTTCATACATATCTTCTGGCATTGCCCTCACATCTGCAATTTTTGGGCAGAGGTCATATCATTTATTCCCACAGTAACTACTATTCAGATACCACACTCAGTGGAGGTCTGCCTCTTGGGCCTGGTTGACTCCCTAGCCAACCGTAGAGCCCACAGAACTCTGATTGGACTGCTATTGTTTTATGCAAGAAAAATCATTGTACTTCACTGGAAGGCCCCAGCTGCCCCTACCCTGGCCGCATAGAAAAAACTGGTCAACTCTAATCTGCCCTTATACAAGGCCACTTACCTGTCGAGGGGATGCCCACAAAAGTTTTACAAAGTGTGGGACGTTTGGACTGAAGCCCCCTCCACTAACGCAGACCCTGATTTTTCTCCTTAAAAATTCCACCCCCTACTTTAAAGTTACGAGACCCAAAGATTGACCCTGAATGGTTTAAACACAAGCAATTTGCAGGTGTACTGTAGATTTGGGAGCGCACTTTTAGTCTATGTGCCAGTTAGGGCACTAATGTTTTTGACTGTTCTAAGTCATGTAATGTTGTGTAAAGGTTCCGAGCCTGGGTATGCCCAATAGGCTCTGTTTTTGTATGTTATTCTTTTTCAAAAACCTCAATAAAAAGATTTTTCCCCAAAAAAAGTTGCATGACAGGTTGTTCCCTATGTTTTCCAATGATAACCATTCATATATGCGCAACCTTAAAGTTGCAGCAACTTCAAAGTAGAAAATGCACTACTTTGGTCCGACTTTCATGCAACTTGAGGGCCATAGACGTCATTGTTAAAAGTCGTACCTGAATTTTATACAATGCAACTTGTGTGCAACAGTTGTCCATTATCACTGGTCAAAGCCAAAGTCGTATCCAAGTTGCACCCATCCAAAGTTTTGTCAACGTTGCATCAAAGTTGCACTCCAAAGTCGGTGCAACTTTGGAGTCGTACACGTGTGAATGGAGCCTAAAGCAGAGCCCATGCTTCCTTCTATAGCACATTCTAGCATTAGCTTTTCTAATACAATCACAGGACAACAGAAGCAGAACTTTTACTAATGGGCAACATTATTTACTCTTAAAAATTGTATTTTGGGTATTACTTGGAATGGCCATTCATGAGCAAGGAAAATTACCCCAAAAAAAAGGAAAATAAAACACAGGATTTTTGCTTGTATTAAATTAATTTAAGTGAACACAGATTCTATGTGCACTGTCCCTCGTTCTATAAGTTCTGTATGTAAGAAAGATGCAAGTTCCACTGCAGATGCAATAAAACAAAAGTAAACAATGACTTATGTCGTTGACTGTTTTAAAAGATGGGACCACCAAAACACGGGGTCATATTTTGTGGTCTAAATAAAAACATTCCAAGCATAGTGAAAGCCAAGACATGTTTTTTGAGGTGGGGGAGGGGGGGAGGTAGAGTAGGAATACAACTTCTGTCCATTTTTTTGGGCTATCTGTCTCCTATTGGAGAGATTTACCTTACTTTTCAGTCCTGCAAGTATAACAGGAAGTAAGAGAAACTGCTTGTTTTAGACAGCCGCCACTGGAACAAGTATCCCCCTATGTAGATTACCCCTTTATTGTGTGGTGTCCACTTAAAAAATGTTGAGCCTCTCATTACTTTGAGTCACAGTGAGAGTGATCACCAGAGCAAATAATGAGGATTATCGCCCTTTAAAGTGGCACTAAATCCTAAACATATTTTACCTTAATGCATTCCCTGCATTAAAGATTGTAAAGGCAGACTGTTTATATCCTAATGCATTCTATGCATTAAGATAAAAAGCCTTCAATTTGCAGCAGCCCCCCTCAGCCCCCCTAACACTTACCTGAGCCCAACTCGATTCAGCGATGTCCACGAGTGACTCTCCCTCCTGATTGGCTGAGACACAGCAGCGGCACCATTGGCTCCCGCTGCTATCAATCAAAGTCAGTTAGCCAATGAGGAGAGAGAGTGGGCAGGGCCGAATCACGGCTCAGTGTCTGAATGGACCAGCTGCTTGCTGTGGGGACACTCAACAGGAGGGAGGGGCCAGGAGCACCGAAGTGGGACCCGAGAAGAGGAGGATTCAGGCTGCTTTGTGCAATTACAACTGCACAGAGGAGGTAAGTATGACATGTTTGTTATTTTTATTAAAAAAAAAAAAAAAAAACAAGACTTTAAAATGACTTTAAGGTAAAAAAAAATTCAGTATCAGTATTCGCCCCTCGCCCCTCAAAGCTGCAGGTGTGCAGTACTACAGTAGGAAGCGGACTCCTATCGTGGCACACCGGGAAGAGGAGGAGGCATGAGCGCCAGCAGGGGACCCAAAGAGAGGAGGTTTGGGGCCGCCCTGTGTAATTCCATTGCACAGCGCAGATAGGTATTACGTGTTTGTTATTTAAAAAAATTATATATATTTTTCCTTTACAATCACTTTAAGTGCGCTATCTGCATATGGTGCAATAATAACACCATCTTAGAAACTTAAAAACTGGGGTCCTGAAGGGAGATAAACCTACTACCATATTTATTGGCGTATAACACGCACAGGCGTATAACACGCAACCTAACTTTAAGAGGGAAGTTTCAGGAAAAAAAACTTTCCACAGCCCCCTGCGTATAACACGCAGGCACAGTTTACTCTCTATTTTCAGGGTAAAAAAGTGAATGTTATATGCCAATAAATACAGTAAGTGTCAGCAAATTTTGTATAATACTGTGTAGGGAGCATCATGGTTTGGTTGTTTTTAAATGAATGTTTTGTGTTCTAGCTTTCATCCTGGCCATCCCTCAGTTTAATGAGTCAACCCGCTCCTTCGCTGTGACAAGGTGGCCATTTGAACCTCACCATTACCTTTCCTTCATGGAGTTTGATATGACCTTCCGGCCAGATTTAGAAGATGGGACCATTCTCTACAGTTATGACACAGATAGCAAAGATTTTATCTCCATCACCATGGCGAATGGTTATGTGGTGTTAAGGTTTGACTGTGGTTCCGGAACAGCTGTGATAAGGTAAATGTGATAAGTTAGTTAATGGAAAAGGTCTTCATAATCAAATTGATTACAGCTGTATTATTAAAAAGGAAAAAAAAAATAAACATATTATAATGTATCTAATAAATGAAGGGCAGTGCCTATACTAACAAGTCCCCTTGGCCATAGGAGCTGTTGAATTTCACAGGCCCTTCCAACCTCTCTAACAGTGATCTAGCACCTTCATCCAAACACTCACCAGTGGCGAAATACATCCACTCCATCAATCATCTTTTTCAATTTTTCTGGGCTCAGTGTCCAGGGGAGAGAGGAACAGGTATACAGAATGCCCCAAAACATCAGCAAATATCCTTCGACTCAGTAGTAACCTTTCCTTTGCCACAGGCTAATGTAGAACTTGGTGAGTCAGATGGACAGTTATCTTTAAATATCTTTAGCCCCTCTCACAGACTAGTGATTGACCTCTAAGCCGAGACCAGCAAACTGTAGTAGTGGACCTTTAATCTGAGAATGGCAATGGACTAAGCAGAATTCTTCTGAAGGCGCTCCCCTTTATTAGCCACCTTCCCAGTGGCAGAACTACCACGGTTGCAAAGGTCTCACTTGTGACTGTGTCCTAGTGTTCCACCACCGTGGGGAGCCCCAAGACGGCAGGAAGGGGGCCCATTGCAGCACATGTGAATTCATAGACAGTCAAGTCTACCGGTGTTCTGTGGGTGTCCACACAAAATCACAGACATTCACATTACTCTGACTGTGTGCTCTACTGCCAGACGGGGTCACCATGCAGTGCCCACTCAGAACATGCCAGGGACAGATCCCTCCCCCTGCCTCTTCTGCCAGCAGTGATCAGGCAGCTCCCAAGGTGAAGCCTGCTGCAAGGTTTGCAGTGATTGGGCTCAACCCGGGGAGGGGGTGTGGCTGGCCTCAGAGGTGATCATGCCTTGTGGAGCAAGTAGATGTGCTGTTGTGAGAGGCTTAGTCAGGCTGCAGAGCAGACTAGACGGAAGTATGTGCTGTGGTGGCTACTGAGTGGAGATAATAGTTCCCGGGTGAAGAGCACGATAACCCTTTCACTGTAAGGCCTGGTTCACACTGGGGCGACAAACGCTCCGACATTGGGAGCTCATGTCGCATGACGTGTAAAAATCAATGTTTCCCTATGGGAGCCGTCTTAACTGGTCCGACACATGTCGGTCCGACTTTGAAAATGCTCCCTGTACTACTTCGGTCCGACTCTGATCCGACTTCAGCCCATTGACTATCATTGAAGTCGGATCAAAGTCGGACCGCAGTCTTGCATGATCCGACATTGGCATGCGACTTGTGCTGTGCTGCTCTTGAGGGGGAACTCCAGGCCAAATTTTAAATAAAAAACCGGCATGGGTTCCCCCTCCAGGAGCATACCAGGCCCTTGGGTCTGGTCTGGATTTGAAGGGGAACCCCTACACCGAAAAAACGGCGTGGGGGTCCCCCCCAAAATCCAAACCAGACCCTTATCCGAGCACGCAACCTGGCAGGCCGCAGGGGAAGTGGGGGGGACGATAGAGCGCCCCCCCTCTGGAACCGTACCAGGCCGCATGCCCTCAACATGGGGGGTTTGGTGCTCTGGGGCAGGAGGGCGACCTGCGGCCCCCCCACCCCAGAGCACCCTACCCCCATGTTGATGAGGACAGGGCCTCTTCCCGACAACCCTGGCCGTTGGTTGTCGGGGTCTGCGGAGCTGTGCAATAAAATACTTTAAAAAGCTGTGTGTTTATTTTATTGCAATTTTTTTCCACCAGGTGAATGGGTAGGGGTACGATGTACCCCATACTCATTCACATAAGGTGGGGGGGCCGGGACCCGGGGGCCCCTTTATTAAAGGGGGCTCCCGGATTCCGATAAGCCCCCCGCCCGCAGACCCCGACAACCAACGGCCAGGGTTGTCGGGAAGAGGCCCTGTCCTCATCAACATGGGGGCAGGGTGCTCTGGGGTGGGGAGGCCGCAGGTCGCCCCCCTGCCCCAGAGCACCAAACCCCCCATGTTGAGGGCATGCGGCCTGGTACGGTTCAGGAGGGAGGGGGGGCCGCTCTCTCATCCCCCCCTCTTCCCCTGTGGCCTGCCAGGTTGCGTGCTCGGATAAGGGTCTGGTTTGGATTTTGGGGGGGACCCCCACGCCGTTTTTTCGGCGTAGGGGGTTCCCCTTCAAATCCAGACCAGACCCAAGGGCCTGGTATGCTCTTGGAGGGGGAACCCATGACGGTTTTTTATTTAAAATTTGGCCTGGAGTTCCCCCTCAAGATTCATACCAAACACAGTGCCTGCTATTGGCGGGGATCCAAGTCGGATCCCTGTTCATTGAAAGTCGGACATATGTCGGCTTCATGTCGCAGGGCAAAGTCGGATCCAAAGTAGGACAGATGTCGTGTCGCACTAGTGTGAACCCAGCCTTAGAAGATCCCTGGTGACAGGACACAATTAACCCTTTCATTGCTGGCAGATGCGATCCCATTTGGAAGTGCATAGTTAACCCCTTCAGATCTGTGTTGGAAGTGTATGATTGGCCATATCATTGATAGCAGATTCCTGGTGGAAATATGCATTTCCACTAGGAATCTGCTAGCAATTAAATGGTTAATCATACACTTCCAAGGGCCCGGGGCTCGAAGGGAAGAGCCCGGGGATGGGGGCCAGGACCTTCATAGTTTTCTAGTTACGCCTCTGCACCTTCCTGTATTTTCAACAGCATAGACCAACTTCGAATCCTTGGGCATTGGCTCTGAAACTGTATGCTCCCCAGGCAACAGGCATGGGAGGCCAAGGATCTCTGCATTCATCCCATCCTCCCCAGGTAGCAGGCCTGGGAGGCATTGGCTGGGTCCCAAGTCCTCATGTTTACAACGCTGTCTGATTTTACCTTTCATTGTAAGTGACCTACGTTTTTATTAATATTTGTTTGTGACAATATTACACCATGGAGCCCTCCTCTCTTTTCTACATGTAAATGAGCCTTATCTTCCTGTGACGGTGGGTCCCAACTTGGACCTCTACTGACTCCCTTACATAAGACACTGTATGTAAATTTTGACTTACTTAAGTCAATCCAAGACTCTGTTGCAAACCCAGTCAATTAATTCTTGGAGATGGAACAACAACAATGCAGAATAATGACTCAAAAAATGGATTTTTATAACAGCTTACCTGTAAAATCCTTTTCTTGGAGTACATCACGGGACACAGAGCGACTTAGTCATTACTAATGGGTTATATAGATTACCTTCAGGTGTTGGCACTGGCCAATTCCAAACCGGAAGTACCCTCCCCTATATAAGCCCCTCCCATCCGGGAGCACCTCAGTTTTGTAGCCAAGCAATAAGTGTCCCAAAAAGAGGGGTGGGAGCTCTGTGTCCCGTGATGTACTCCAAGAAAAGGATTTTACAGGTAAGCTGTTATAAAAATCCCTTTTTCTTTTTCGTACATCACGGGACACAGAGCGACTTAGTCATTACTAATGGGACGTCCCAAAGCAATGCCAAATGAGGGGAGGGATACATAAGCTGGGCGCCATCAGGCATGAGGATCTTTTGCGGCCTGCAACACACTGCGCCCAAAGGCGACATCCTCCTGACTTCTAACGTCTACCTGGTAGAATCTAGTAAACATGTGTACCGAAGACCATGTTGCGGCCTTACATACTTGAGCCAGGGAGGCCTGGTGATGCACTGCCCATGAAGTTCCAACTGCTCTTGTGGAGTGCGCCCTAACTTTGAACGGAGGCGGTCTCTTTCTCAAGCCATAGGCTTGTATTATGACCTGTCGAATCCACTTGGCTAAAGTGGATTTTGATGCTGCCTGACCCTTTTTAGGGCCTTCCGGCAGAATAAACAAAGTATCCGTTCTGCGAATCTGAGCAGTGGCTTTTAGATAAGCTTTAACTGCTCTTACTACATCCAAGGAATGTAATAACTTTTCCTCTACCGAGCTAGGTTTGGGGAAAAAAGAAGGAAGAACCACATCTTGGTTCAAATGAAACCTCGATACCACCTTAGGAAGAAAGGCTGGATGAGGACGTAATACTACTCTGTCCTTATGGACAACCAGATATGGCTCCTTACAGGACAAGGCGGCTAATTCCGATACTCTTTTAGCCGAACAAACGGCTACTAAGAAAATCAATTTCCTGGTGAGAAGAACCAAGGAAATGTGTTGCAATGGTTCAAACGGTTGTTTCTGTAGAACTGACAGAACCAGGTTTAAGTCCCAAGGACATATGGGAATACTAACCGGAGGGCTAATACGCATCACTCCTTGTATGAAAGCTTTGACTAGTGAATGCGAAGCCAAGGGCCTTTGAAAAAATATTGACAAGGCCGAAATCTGACCCTTGATAGTACTCAAGGCCAGCTTCCTATCTACAGCCCACTGTAGGAAGTCCAAAATCCTCCCTATCACGTACTTACGTGGATGCCATTTCTTGGCCTCACACCACGTAATGTACGCTTTCCAGATCCTATAATAGATCTGCCTGGATACCGGCTTCCTGGCATTGATCATGGTAGATACCACAGAATTAGAGAGCCCTCTCTTTTTCAGAATGTGGGCTTCAATAGCCAGGCCGTCAAACCTAGGGCTGGTAAGGAAGGGTGGTATATCGGTCCCTCCGACAGCAGGTCCGGACGATGTGGGAGGGTCCAAGGACTCCTCACTGACATTTTTACAATCTCCGCGTACCATGCCCTTCGGGGCCACGCTGGAGCCACCAGAATCACTGGTTTCTTTTCTACCCTGATTCTGCGGAGTAATCGCGGTAACAATTGTGGCGGTGGGAATGCATATATCAGCTTGAACTGATCCCAAGGGAACACTAGGGCATCCGAGCCGCAAGCTAGAGGATCCCTTGTGCGAGACACAAATCTGTCCACCTTTGCGTTGAATCTGGATGCTAGCAGATCTACATCCGGTGTTCCCCACCGCTGGCATATTGCCTGGAAAACCTCGGGGTGAAGAGACCATTCCCCCGGGCATAATTGTTGGCGACTTAAAAAGTCCGCTCTCCAATTTTCCACTTCTGGGATGAAAACTGCGGATATGGCTGGGACATATTTTTCTGCCCACTCCAGGATGCAATTTGCTTCCCTCTGGGCTGCACGACTCCTGGTGCCACCCTGGTGATTGATATATGCCACTGCTGTGGCATTGTCTGATTGAATTCTGACAGGGGACCCTTGGAGTTTGGATGTCCATGCTACTAGGGCATACCGGGCTGCTCGTATCTCTAAGAGATTGATGGGCAGGGCCTTTTCTGCTTCTGACCACTTGCCCTGGAGAGACCATTTCTCCAGTACTGCCCCCCAGCCTATGAGGCTGGCATCTGTAGTGACTACCTTCCAAGAAACCGGACTGAAGGGTTTCCCTTTTTCCAGATTCTGGGGCACCAACCACCAATGGAGGCTCTTGCGAACGGAAGGGGACAGGGACATTGGTAAGTCTAAAGCCTGAACTTTTTTGTTCCAGGCTGACAGTATGGCCCTTTGCAAATTCCTTGAATGGAATTGACCGTAGGGTACCGCTTCGAATGAAGCCACCATTTTTCCCAGCAGCCTCATGCAGAGGCGTATGGATGGTTTTCTTTTTGTACCCACTAAGTGGGTCAAATCTTTTAAAGACGACACCTTCTCTGGAGGTAAGAAAATCTTTCTCTGATTTGAATCCAGCCTTAGCCCTAAGTATTCCAGACTTTTGACTGGTCTTAGAGCTGACTTGTCCCGGTTGATAATCCAACTGTGATATTCCAGATACTTGATTGTCTTGTGAATAGCTACTTCCAGCTTTTCCACTGAGTGGTCTATTAGTAGCAGGTCGTCTAGATATGCCATTATCGTTACACCCTGTGTTCTTAGATTGGCCAATAATGGGGCCAGAATTTTTGTGAACACTCGTGGTGCTGTGGCCAGACCGAAAGGTAAGGCTCTGAACTGAAAATGGCGCCCTTCTACTGCAAAGCGTAGAAATTTCTGGTGGGCCGGAAAGATGGGAATATGCAGATAAGCATCCTTTATGTCGATCGAGGCTAACCATTCCTGCCCTTGTAGGGCGGTGGCCACCGATCGGATCGACTCCATCCGAAAAGTCCTGATATTTAGGAACTTGTTTAGCCCTTTTAGATTTAATATGGGCCTCACGTGCCCATTTGGTTTGGGGACTGTGAAAAGGTTCGAGTAAAACCCGAATCCGCTTTCTTCCAGGGGAACCTTCATGATTACACCTTGGAGCAATAGTTGTTCTAGTGCCAGAAGGAGGGATCCTCTCTTCTGGGGATCTCTTGGCACGTTTGACCTCATAAATTGGGCAGGAGGAGTGCCTTTTAACTCCAGCTTGTATCCCAGACTTACTGCGGAGAGCACCCATCTGTCTCTGATGGTGTCCCGCCAGGTCTCTGTGAACAACTGAAGTCTTCCCCCCACCCGATTGAGTGGGGGCAACGCTTCATGCCTTGGGGGGAGGTTTTGTACCTCTCTTGATCCAGGGCTTCTTGTTACCCTGTGATTGTCCCTGATTTCTGCCCCCTGAATTTGACCGCGGAGGCCGTCGGAACTGCTTCACAGCCGATGTGCCCGGGACTGGAGAAGTAGGCCTCTTAAAAGAAGGACTTCTACCCTTGTTCTTAACCGGTAAGAGTGAACTTTTACCGGCAGAAATTTTCTGGATATATTTGTCCAGATCTTCTCCAAATAAGCGTTCTCCATGAAATGGGAAGCTAACCAGCAGTTTTTTACAGGGAGCTTCAGCAGACCAGTTTTTGAGCCACAGAAGCCTACGCATATGTACTATAGACAGCGTAAAGCGGGAGGCCTGTTGGATTGTATCCTTTATGGCGTCCACCGCAAAACACAAGGCTCTAGGCAGGTCAGCTAGGGCAAGAGCCTGCTGATCTGGTAAGTCCCTTAAGACTTGTTTCAACTGATCTTTCACTGCTTGGCAGACTCCAATCGCTGCTACCGCAGGTTGTGTCACCATGCTTGCTGTAGAGAAAGCAGATTTTAGTAAAGACTCCAATTTTTTATCCATTGGGTCTTTGAACATTGGAACATTATCTACTGGACATGTCAGTGATTTGTTAACAGAAGAGATGGCTGCGTCCACTGTAGGGACCCTCCATTTTTTTTATGAACTTATCCTCCATGGGATAGATCACCGGAAATCTCTTGGGGGGAGCAAATATTTTATCAGGATGCTCCCAATCCTGGTAAATAAGCCCTTCTAATAAAGGGTGGATTGGGAAGGAACAGACAGCCTGGGGAGCTTTTAGCGACCCCAGCGAGGAAACCGTAGTGGATGGTGGTTCCGCCAGAGGCATTTTAAATGCTGATCGGACCATGTTAGTCAGAGACTGAACCCATAATCTTTCAGCCTGAGATGCTGAGAAAGGTTCTTCCACTGTTGATTCCTCCATAACTGAATCAACCTCATCCTGATCCCCTTCAGGTAGGTCGATCTCTGTGTGGGGCTGTTCCTCCACTAACAGGCACTCTGAAGGAGGAGACGGAGATCGGACGCGCTTTTCCTGTGACAGGGAAGCAGCGATCAATGCTGTTAATCTCTCTTCCAATCCTCCCAGAGTTGAGGATAAAACCTCCTCTGTTATATATACAGGAGCAGGTGGACTGGGGACAGCCGCAGCACCAGGCATTCCTGCGGGGTTTCTACGGCTACTGACCTCTGAATTCTCAGGGGAGATTGGTGCAGTACAAGCATGCCCAATATCCTCAGAGCCTGATGGAGACCCCTTTGGCTTCCTGGAAGACCTATTTCCGGAGCGTCTGGACGACATATCCTTTAAGCACAAAGCTGAGGTATTCCCGTCGTCATACACCAATTTTTGCTGGTAATAGTCTAACACAGTTGCTGCTATATACCAGCTGGTGTCCACTAAAGTGCCTTTCTATGGGGATGCCTGCATCAACCGCCTCTGTGTGCCACTGTTTGTTGCTAGCTCTGTTTGCATCCAGCTGACACTTGTACTGTGTCTTTTAACCATGCTGGGACGCCTGCACATGCGCAGAAGCGCCGCGGCGCGCATCGAGCGTCATCCACCCGCCCCGCCCCTTTTTTTTCATAGGAGGCGCGTGCACGCGCACGCGCGCACGCCCGTGCGCCATTGGCGCCCTTTTCGAAATCAAACAGGGACTAGGAGCCAGGGCCCTTTTTGCCGGAGGGCCTGTGCGGTGGATGAGCGCAGCAACAGGGCAGAGGAAGTGGATTCCCACAGAGAAACTTACCAACTGCCTGGATCTTTTGACTTGAGAAAACCAAAGATCCACATGACAAGAAAAATGGACTACAGCGGCCTCTAGTGGTTTAACACAGGTACCGCGGTCCCTTTTTTTTTTTTTTTTCTTGACTACTATTAAAATTTTACATTTTCAGTAGTTACAGGCAAACACAGATATTTAGCGGGAATACCGTTAGGTAACAGACAGAAAGACAAATTAGGCTTGGGGGTCCCCCAATAGAACCAAGTTCCTGGGGGCCCCCACTTACCTGATCCCCGCCGCAGGACTTTGTTTGGTCCACAGAAGTCCAAACTTCACCTATCACGGCAGGCATTGTAATTAAACCTTCAGGGACCGGGTTCCCAAGGATTCCACTCCCCTGGACCTGTATAGCACCCTGCACAGACAACATCTTGGTCGTGGGTATGACCAGAGCTCTGGATCCCAGGGTCCAGCCCTCCTAAGAGAGGCATTACAGGCAAAACCTTGCTCTTCTGCTGCAAGGCCCGGGTACCGACCGTTTAGCTATGAAGCTTTTTTGGTGGGATCCGGAACAGCTTACTAAGGCCCAAAAGAACCTGTACGCAAGCCCAGTGAAAACACATGTTACTCTTTGGCCAACACCTTAGACACTGGCAAAAAACTGAGGTGCTCCCGGATGGGAGGGGCTTATATAGGGGAGGGTACTTCCGGTTTGGAATTGGCCAGTGCCAACACCTGAAGGTAATCTATATAACCCATTAGTAATGACTAAGTCGCTCTGTGTCCCGTGATGTACGAAAAAGAAAGCCACATTTTGACTATGCTTCAATTTAGTCAAGTTGTTGCCATAATGCCATGTTCCCTTTGCATAGTAGAGAAATAAAAAAGTAGAATAAGAAATGTATGTAAATACATCTTAAGTATGAAAGTAAATTACCGGTAGTGAAGTTTAAAAAAATTATCAATAAATAGTCATCTCCTTAGATGTCTCATATGCTTGCCTATATAATCGCCATGCACACTAGCATACAAAAACACCAGTGCTCTTGGCAGAAAAAAAAATCTAATTTGTATCTTTTTTTTTTGCCAGAAAAACCATCTCAAAAATTCAAAACGGAAGGTTTTTTTTCTGCTTTTAAATGCTGAGCTTAAAAAAATGCCTCTAGGCTGCCTAATGTGCATGGACACATGGGATAACATTAGTTGCATCTTCAGGCAAAACTCTAAACTCCTCTAGGAGCAGCATTTTTTTTTTTAAGCCGGTGTGCATGGAGCCTAATTCTGCTTTTATATGGTTGTCTGTGAAGCTGCTTGGGTGACTAATTGAGACTGTCCTATCCATTGAAACTGTGCTGTTAGCATAGAACAACAGTCCTTTATTTAGGTTTGTATTATATATGGGGGCTTCCAGATTGGTTATTATTGCATTTCTGGCTTTGAAAAAAAACAATCCTGTCAAAGTTTAAAATTTTGGGAGCTATATAGCCATTTCTTAATACTTGTTAATGAGTTTTTACCATTTTTCAGGAGTGAGAAGCCAGTAATCCTGGGCCAGTGGCATGAACTGCGAGTCTCTCGAACAGCTAAGAATGGCTTGTTACAAGTGGACAACCAGAAGCAAGCAGAGGGGATGTCTGAGGTTTGTACCAACAGTCTCATCACAGCTAATGTGATTACAATAGGCAAATTAATAATAGAGATTGCTGGGGTGTAATTTAAAGTGGATGTAAACCCTCACATATACCCAGTGAAGTGACTGGCCTCAGCTGATACACAGAGATGATAAAAATCCTCCTACATAAGTTTACCTGCATATCTACAGCCAACTTCCATTCAAAATGCAGAATTTGCACAGGATCTCTCAGCTCTGAAAAGCAAACCCAATTAAAGTCTATCTAAAGCCAATTTTTTTTTTTTTTTTGGGTCGAAGTGTTGGGGGATTAACATCTTTCTACGTTTTTTTTTTTTTTTAACCGCCTTTTTTAGCCGTCCGTGTCTCTCATCCTTATTGTCCTGGTGACTATTATCACTAGAACAGAAATGAAAGAAATTTTGAACTGTCACCTGAACATATCCAATGGAGACATGTTTTGGTGGCAATTGTTTGTCACATTGAAGAAATACCCACTCAACTCCTGATGTGTCTTCGGGACAGGAAATAAAGGGAAATCTTCCCAATGGGACACGTGTGCAAAAAAAATTACAGAGTTGACGTTTTTCCTATACATTAAATGCATTGCAATGGCAAGAAGGCAATACTGTAAAAGCCTCTGTGACACAGTGGTTAGCACTGTAGCCTTGCAGTGATCGGATCCAGATCCAGTACCGAGCAGACATACAACAGTATGTGCATGTAGATTCGGTATGTGCGGTCTATGTGTTTGGATATCCCGCTTCCGCACTCAATTAAAAAAAGAAACTTGAATTGGCTTCTGAGCAAGCTAGTAACGTGTCTGTGGTAGGGACATGAGGTTGATTAAAATGGTCCATAGTAAATATAGGACATATCTAATAAACTTCAGGGCTTAGTGGTTAGCATTTCTGCCTTGCATCACTGGGGTCCTCAGTTCAAATCCTGGACAGGATAAGTTAATTGACCCCAGTGTATGTGTATATATACATATATATTCATGTAAGATAGAGAATATAAAGGGCATAGACTTATGTAAAAGACTGTTAAATATTAATTAATTAATATTATTATTTATTAAAATGTATTTAGTTTAAAATAAAAATAGTTTTACAATGTTACTTTATTGCTATCACAAGGGATGGACAATAACTGTCCCCGCTACACGTCTCCTTGTGTGTAGCTCGACGTGCAGATTAACCACTTGCTTACTGGGCACTTAAACCCCCCTCCTGCCCAGACCAATTTTCAGCTTTCAGCGCTCTCACTCTTTGAATGACAATTGCGCGATCATACAACACTGTACCCAAATTAAATTTTTATAATTTTTTTCCCACAAATAGAGCTTTCTTTTGGTGGTATTTGATCACCTCTGCGGTTTTTATTTTTTGCAATTTTTTTATAAAAAAGACCAAATAAAAAAAAAAAAAATACAAAACCGTTTTATCTTTTGTTATAAAATTTAGCAAACAGGTAATTTTTCTCCTTCATTGATGTACGCTGATGAGGCAGCACTGATGGGCACTGATGAGCGGCACTGATGGACACCAATAAGGCGGCACTGATGGGCACCAATAAGGCGGCACTGGTGGGCACTGAGAGGTGGCACTGGTGGGCATTGAGAGGTGGCACTGGTGGGCACTGAGAGGTGGTACTGAAGGGTGGCACTGAAGGGCATTGATAGGTGGCACTGGTGGGCACTGAGAATTTGCACTAATAGGTGGCACTGATAGCTGGCACTGATAGCTGGCAGTGATGGGCATTGATGGGTGGCAGTGATAGGCACTGATGGGTGGCAATAATGGGAACTGATCAGCACTGGTAGGTGACACTTATAGGCAGCACTGCTAGGTGGCACTGATGAGGCACTGATTGGCACCACTGGTGGGCATTGATAGGTGGCACTCATGGGCATTGATAGGTGGCACTGTTTTGCACTGGTGGGCACTGGCAGGTGGCACTGGCAGGTGGTACTGGTGGGCACAGATGAGGCGGATGTGCCTCCTCCTCTTCGGGACCGATGTCCCTTGCACAAAAGCCGTTGTCAGCGTGAGGAAAAAAAAAAAGATTACTGAGCTTTTGTTTACATCACGTGATCAGCTGTCATTGGCTGACAGCTGATCACGTGGTAAGGGACTCGGTGATCACAGTGCGCGCCGCACGCGCCCTGCAGGGGGTGCTCGGGAAGCATGCAAAGAGGAGGACGTCTATTGATGGCCTCCCGGCAAAGCAGGTCCGCGCTGTAGCCGTCATTCGGCTATAGCACGGACGCCAAGTGGTTAACCCTCCTACTTTGCAATAAGCTCCGCTGATCCCCTCTGAGCAGACGGATGACAGGCCCGTCTCCGCTCACTGTGCTGAGACGGACCCAGTCCCGCTCTCCCCTATGGTAAGGTGACCAGATTTTTAAAATGAAATCCGGGGACATCTTCTTTTTTTTTACTAGTAATGTCGGCAATCAGCGACTCTCTGGCCGTCACCGTGGCTGCCCGCCTCACAGCCTGTCAAGTCTCACTCTCTGGGCCCCGGCTACTACTGGGTGGGGAGCGGAGGAAATCACTCCACCAGGGAAGGCAAGGAGATAAGCAGGCAGGCGGCTGGCCGGGACTTGAGCCAAGGCAGAAGAACATGCGAGAGGAGCTGAATGGGCATGCACCCGAAACTGAAGAAATATTCCCTCCGCTCCGACCAGCACATGATCATCAGAAAGGGGCACAGATAATGGAACAAAATCCACCCCCCTAAGCTAGTAAGTGCGGCGGAGCGGGGGGTGTGTATTTCAGATTTTTTCTTTTTTTTTAATTCTGCACTCACTGTCTTTAAAATTGCCCCAGCCCCTGTTCAAATCCAATCCGGGGACAGACTTGGTCCAGGGACAGTGTCCTCAATCCGGGGACTGCCCCCAGAAACCGAGGATGTCTGGTCACCCTACCCTATGGGGAGATCGGATGAGAATAGACCGCTTGTCCGTTTTTCATCCGATCCCATTCAATCCGCTAGATGGATGGAAAATAGGATCACCATCTGTCTGGGTTTGGCAGACAGGATCAGATTGCGGTGGATGTCAGCAGACATGTGTCCGCTGACATCCGCCACTCCATAGGGGTTAATGAAGGGGCCGATCAGGTCCACCTGAGAAACTGACAAGGCGTACCTGATCGGACAGCCCGTGTGAAAGGGGCCTAATAAACAAAATAAATAAACTTTAATAACTATCTGGAAACATACAGTAAAATGATGTAAGTTGTTAATAAATATATCTGTATCTTTCAGGGGGGATTTACGCAGATAAAATGTAAACCCGACATCTACATTGGTGGAGTTCCAGATTATGACACGGTGAAGAAGAACTCTGGAGTCCTGCGACCATTCAGTGGCAGCATTCAGAAAGTGAGTGCACAGGGGACACTATGGGCTGTACAATTCCTGTTCACCGATACATCATTGCGCAGAACATATTTTATTTGATTTCTGTTTATTACTATATATTATGTGTATCCAGGTAAAAGAGAATATTTCGAGTTTATTGATTGTGTATGTAGGTAAAACATTATTTAGAGTTTCCTAAACTGTGATCAGTTGTAGAACACTCGTACAACATACACAGGCTACAAGAAGCACCCCTGACTCTGATCCAGAGAGGCATAGTCTGGTCAATAATTTCCCCTCGCCATATTAACAATTGGACATTTTTTTAATTTTTTTTAAATGAGTTTGTATGTAATTTTTTGTATTTTTGATTGGATTTTTTAAACTTTAACAAAAACACAGGTATAAAGAACCTAGTCTATAATGCCTACAATAAAGTGGAACTAATCTCTCTCAATCAACATTAACGGTTTTGAATCCTTATGCTGCTAGCATTAGTAAATACCGTGGAACCTTGGATTAAGAGCATAATCCGTTCCAGGAGAATGCTTGTAATCCAAAGCACTCGCATATCAAAGCGAGTTTCCCCATAGAAGTCAATGGAAACGAAGATAATTTGTTGACTTCTATTGCATGCAATACTGCATGTGGCCAGAGGTGGGGGGTGCCGGAGAGACTCGGAAATACTCGGAGAACTCGGATATACTCGGAAAGGCTCGGAAACACTCGGGAACTGAGTGTTTCCGAGTATTTCCGAACGGCTCCGGGTGTCACCGGCGCCCCCCGCACCTCTGGCCAAATGCAGTATTGCACACCGCAAACCGAGTCAGGATTTTTTCTAAATAATAGCTTGTATTGCGAATCGCTCGTTAACCGCGTTACTTGCAATCCGAGGTATTACTGTACATTAAAATAATAATGATAATAATAAAAATAATATACAGGAATATTAAATGATAATAAATAAAGAATGTATATTTACTTGTTTTAAACTTTTTTTTTTAACATTTATTCAGTTTCCTCTCCTGATTTCTGGCCTAGGCCAGAATGATATACATCCCAGGAATCTTCATGGGCATTTTTTTCATTCACCTGGCGGAGGGGAAAAGGGGTTTTTCTCAGCAAAGCACACTCTCTTGCCTGCATATGCCTAAGCTAAGGGAAGATAGATTCCAGGAAGTAAATACTACATAAACCATCTGCCCTAACTCAAGATGGCCACAGCTAGAAATACTAGGGGGTGTTCTTCAAAGTGATTCCAAATAAAACATGGAGACATTGACGGATGGTGGATTTTGCTTTGAATAAAAAAAAAGAATTAAATGGCATTATTGGTTTGTTTTGCTTAGATACAGTTTAGTTCTGCATTCCGCCTTAAGTAAAGTAAACAAATCTAAGCATACATTAGAAATTGAGCATTGTATGGTCAAAGGGCAACAGACCAACAGTTATCGTAACAGTTCATGGAGTGTAAATGAGCAGAAAAGTTCAAGAGATCAATCATGGAATCTTCTTATGTTGTTGCCAGAGAAAACGTACAGAATTATTTATTTTTTTTTAGCCCAGGTTCACACTGGGCTGCGGGAGTGAAGCCGTACGAGTTCAGCTGAACTCGCACAATTTCACTCCCGCCTGTCAGTCCCGATTTTAGCGGCGATTACAGAGACATCTGTGCAGGTTTCTGCACAGATGTCAATGTAAATCGCGGACCGAATTCGCAAAAAGTAGTACAGAAACGACTTTTTGAAATCGGTGCAGCGCTGCAAATGCGGCTTCGCACCGATTAGGACGGTGCCATTGCTGGCAATTGGTGGCAAATGCCGCCGGTTTGACATGCCAAATCGCACCAGTGTGAACCAGGGCTAATCTGAGTAAACAACCTACAACAAAAAGGGAAAAGCTGTGAGAAGGAAAAAGCTCAAATAGCAAAATTAGATCATTCTTTATCATCCATTGAGCATATTACCCAGCTGTCCCTGATTTCGAGGGACTGTCCTTGATTTGGAGCAATGTCCTTCTGTCCCTCATTTTGGTCTGATCCATATAGTTGTATATAAAATGCACTTTTTATCTTTCAAAAAGTGTTTCCCAGTGCTAAACTTTTATTCCAATTTCTAAATTGCTGCATTTGTAAATTCCAAAAGCGAATATAACCCTTTCATGACTGATGCCGCGTACACACGATCATTATTCACGGCGGTTAAAAAACCGCCGTGAATAATGACAGGAAAAACGAGGGAACCGCTTGGTTCCCTACACACGGTCGTTTTTCCCGTAATTTTTTCTCTTGACGAGAAAAACGACCGTCTGTGGGCTCCGCGGCAGGGTTTCCCTATGGGAAAACTGCAGCGGAAAAAAATGCTGGAAAAAACGATGAGAAAATTTAGAACATGTTCTAAATTTTCTCGTCGTTTTTTATGCCGTTTTTCTAGACGAGAAAAACGACATAAAGCCCACAGACGATCGTTTTTCTCGGCGGAAAAAAAAAATGCCGTTTTTCTCGTCGAGAAAAGCGGTCGTGTGTACGCGGCATAAGCCTATTTCTGACATTTGGTGTTTACAAGGTAAAATGCATATTTTTTGCTAGAAAATTACTTAGAACCCCCAAACATTATATATATATATTTTTTAGCAGAGAATCTAGAGAATAAAATGGCGATTGTTGCAATATTTTATGTCACACGGTATTTGTGCAGTGGTGTTTTAAACGCAACTTTTTGGGAAAAATTTATTTTCATGAATTTAAAAAAAATGAAAAAGTAAAGTTAGCCCAATTTTTTTGTATAATGTGAAAGATGATGTTACGCTGAGTAAATAGATACCAAACATATTATGCTTTATAATTGCATGCAGTTGCACGTACCTAAAAATCTCCATAGGTGACGCTTTAAACTTTTTTTTATGGTTACTAGGTTAGAGTTACAGAGGAGGTCCAGTGCTAGAATTATTGCTCTCACTCTGACGATCGCAGCGATATCTCACATGGGTGATTTGAACACCGTTTACATATGCGGGCGTGACTTCCGTATGCATTTTCTTTGCTGCGCAAGCTCGCGCGGAGGGGGGCGCTTTAAAAAAAATAAATATTTTTTCTTATTTATTTTATTTATTTTTATAATATTAAATTGTGTTTTTTAAAATCCCTTGTGATAGTAATAGGTGGTGACAGGTACTCTTTATGGAGGGATTGGGGGTCTAAAGGACCCCCAATCCCTCCTTTGCACTTCAAAGTATTCAGATCGCCGAAAATGGCGATTCTGAATACCGTGTATTTTTTAAAATCTGGCACCATTGGCAGCCGAGTAACCCGGAAGTGACATCATGACGTCGCTTCCATGTGTACATTGTGGAGACTGAATCGTTCCAGTCTGGGACTAGGCACTGGAGGCGGCGGATCGTAGATCAGGTCTCCCGGTGGGACGGGAGGCCCAGTCAGAGCGGCGGGAGGCGGCGGGAGTCCCCTCCCGCTCCTCCGGTATAACAACTGAGTGGCTTTTAGCCGCATCGGTTGTTATGCCTGGATAGCCAATCGCCGGCTCTAAACAACGGTACCGGGATGATGCCTGCAGCTGCGGGCATCATCCTGCTATAACCGCCGAAAGCCGAGGCCGCATATCTGCGTACGCTCAGCGGGAAAGGGATAAAGGAATAGTAGTGGTGAAAAAAAGCACTTGTGGGTTTTACCAATTATTATTTTTTCCATTTAATTCTTCTTTAAGGTGGCGTGGCAGGGGGTGTGTCCTATGCTTACATACTTTTGCTAATAGGTGTCCCTCATTCTCATCTTAAAAAGTTGTGAGGTATGCATTGCAGGACACAGAAATTCTGAGAATTCTTAGACAGGTTATACTGCTCCCTAGAATGGAAATGCATATAACCCGACTGTCTTATAATTATAAGAATTCTTGTATCCTTCGATGGATTTTACCGTAAGTACAAAAGTTCTATTTTTATTTTATTTTTTAATGCCTGGTGAAGGACATAGACCTTTTTTCACACGGGCTTCAGCTTGTATAAGAGCAGTGTGAACAGAAAGTTTTGATAAAGCATTTGATAAAGCATTCAGCTCTAGTTTGTAAATGCTAACCACAAATCCTAATGGGAGTGCTGATTACAACTTTTAAGTAAGCTGCTAGCAGGCTTCAGTATGCTTTCAACAAGCTTCAAGAAGTGCCGAAGCCTGCTAGCAGCTTGTTTAAAGTGGCAAACAACACTCCCATTAGGATATGTTCAACATTTACAAACTGGAGCTGAATGGTACTTTAAAAGCTTCAGTAAAGCTTGCCGAAAGCTCTGCAAATGCTTTGTCAAAGCTTTCTGTTCACACTGCTCTTATGCGGCGTACACACGATCGTTTTTCATGCCATTTTTTTAACCGACGTTTTTCTCGTCGTTTTTTTTCATGTTTCCTCTCAAGCCTGTCTTGCATCCACACGATCATTAAAAAAAACGCTTGCGTAAAGCGCAGTGATGTACAACACGTACGACGGCACTATAAAGGGGAAGTTCAATTCGCGTTTTTTCAGCCTCGTGCTTTTCAGTCCGTTACAGCGTGACGAATGTGCTATCTCCATTACGAACGCTAGTTTTACCAGAACGAGCGCTCCCGTCTCATACTTGATTCTGAGCATGCGCGTTTTTTTCCCCTCGTAAAAGCATACACACTATCGTTAAAAAAAAACGACATGAAAAACGACGTGAAAAAATAGAGCATGTTCGAAATTTTTAATGGCCGTTTTTCACGCCGTTAAAAATGCTCTGGAGCATACACACGATCGGTTTTAATGCTCATTTTAAAAAATGGCATTTTTAACGGCATGAAAAACGATCGTGTGTACGCCGCATTATACAAGCCGAAGCTTGTGTGAAACAGGACATAAAAATTCTTAGAGAGTTGTATTTAGCTTCATTTCTCCTGTAGGGGGCAGTATAACCTTATTGTCTATACATTCCTGTGTCCCTTAATTAACTTGAAGAAAAAGATTTTGCAGTAAGTAAACATTTGGTCAGTGGAGCATGAACAATATCAGGTTCTAAGTTAGCTCACATCAACAGAGGTAGAAATGGTTCGTTCGTATGGCGATCGGTCCCACAATTTGTATCTGCATTTAAAAAATGGATTTGGCTTCCACACATGTAGGGTAAGAATTTTGTTGTTCGTAGCAGGACTTATACAGACTGGGGGAGAGGGGTGGAAAGGGGTTCTGAATATTTATTGTGTGCCCAATATGCCCAATGATGGTGCTCAGTATTTAAAATCATGAAATATGTTTATTTTTTGCACGCAGCTTATACTGAATGACCGGATCATGAATCTGGTGACTGGCCTGGTTTTTGGGGTAAATCTGATCAACGCCGCCCATCCGTGTGCTAATGCACCCTGTGCCAACGGTGGGAGCTGCAGACCCAAACATGACAGCTATGAATGCGACTGTCCGCTGGGCTTCGATGGGAAGAATTGTCAAAAAGGTAAAAAAATTAAAAAATTATTCTCAGTATTTTACACAAGTAAGCAGATGACATATTATTTGAAATGATATATCCCTGCAGTGATTTATTACCATTGCCTGTTAATGTTAGATTTATTATCCCTGGTTCTGATACATGACACAGATGATAAATGTAGCATACTGTAGATCAGCCTTTTTCAACCAGGGTGCCGTGGCATTCTGGGGTACCTTCTTGTTTTTTTAGGGGTTCCATAGCATTCTGGGGTACTTTCTGGGTTTTTCAGGGGTTCTGTGGCATCCTGGGGTACCTTCTGGGTTTTTCAGGGGTGCCGTGGCAGTCTGGGGTATCTTCTAGGTTTTTCAGGGCTTCCGTGGCTTCCTGGGGTACCATCCAAGTTTTTCAGGGGTGCTGTGGCATCCTGGGGTACCTTCTGGGTTTTTCAGGGGTGCCGTGGCATCCTGGGGTATCGTCTGGCTTTTCAGGGGTTCCGTGGCATTCTGGGGTACCTTCTGGGTTTTTCAGGGGTTCCGTGGCACCCTGGGATACCTTCCAAGTTTTTCAGGGGTGCTGTGGCATCCTGGGGTACCCTCTGGGTTTTTCAGGGGTGCCGTGGCATCCTGGGGTACCTTCTGGGTTTTTAAGGGGTGCTGTGGCATCCTGGGGTATCTTTTGGATTTTCAGGGGTTCCATGGCACCCTGGGATACCTTCCGGGTTTTTCAGGGGTGCTGTGGCATCCTGGGGTACCTTCCAGGTTTTTCAGGGGTTCCATGGCATCCTGGGGTACCTTCTGGATTTTTCAGGGGTGCCTTGGCAAAATGCCCAAAAATTTCCTCAAATTGCCCAAAATTTGTCAACAAGCTGGTGGGTGGATCAAGCCTGGCATTTTTTTGTTACACAAAGCCACATGCTTTTATTGTGCAGCTTTACAACCTTGGGCACCACGCAGGCCAGCAGCCAATGAGATAATTGGTTGACCAGGAGGACATCAGGTGCCTGAACACATCCTTGTTAGTCCCTCCTCTGCCCCTCTCTGTCAGCTCTGGGGGTCACATTTCCTGAATGAGGGAGAAGAGAAACACTGGAATACTAGTACCAGTGTGCAAAAGTGTATTTACATTGTAAGAATAAATCACCTCTAATGCCAGGTGTCCTACAGTACGTGTGTGGATGCCGCTGCATTATGTAAATTATTCGGTTTTTTTTTTCACATTTTAGAATGGGGTGCCTCGAGATAATTGTGCATAATTATAAAGGGCACCCTGACTGAAAAACTGTTGAGAAACACTGCTGTAGATGATGCTTGCTGCCATTGCAACTTACCACCAGATGGCAGCATCCCCCTACAGTTGGGAAGGAAGACATTGAAGTGTATTTGTCCTAAAAGAAATCTTTGCCTTGATTAAATATCTGTTCTGCCTACACTAATCCAGAGACATTCTTTAATAAATATTACAACTGAATTTACTGGACATCTCAGCTACTTCAATATATAAAACCTTGCTGCAAAACTAGAAACCAACACATGCATAGAACAGATTACAGTGCAAAGCCATGGCTGCTTGCATTGTCATATACCTTCCTTCTCTGTCCTGCAGTGACATCCCCCATATTTATGTAAACATGACATTTCTGAGAGTTGGCGCATTGGCACACCCAGGGTGGTAATGATCAGGCCTCCTGATAGATGGTTACATTTTATGATGGGATGTAGGCAGGGGCAGGCCTGTGCTCAGACTTTCAGGAAGTCAGTATTTGCATAGGCCGCTCTAAGATCCCCTTTAGGTCTAGTTAGTAGACTCAGGCAGACCATAGATGGTGCAAAGATTTTTCCTGCAACCACGAGTCGCAGGGATGAAATTTGCACGAGTCCCCCATCAACACAGACAGTGCTGACAGCAACTGGGAGAAGACAGTGAATATTGCTAGCGGCTATAACAGCTGCTAGCAATATTTGCAAGTGAATCCGGCCAGGCTGGTTCTACCCAAGTTAATCCAGTTGATCAACTTGATACACACTTAGCCTGCCCACACAGGGTTCAAATCTCGGACGGTTTCTGCTGTACTGGCTGAGATTCAAACCATCTATGGCTGGCCTTAGTGGTATGCACGGCTCTTTATAGTGCTTACCTTCCACCATGGTTGACAGTCAAAGACAGTGGCGGCTGGTGCTCAAAACTTTTGGGGGTGCTCAAAATTTTTGGGGGGCGCAAACAAACTGGAAAAAAAAAAAAACATCAATTGCCGCCACTGTGCCCATTAAACGCAGCCACTGTGCCCAAACGCCACCAGTTTGTCCCCAAATGCAGCCAGTTTCCCCCCCAAACGCCACCAGTTTCCCCCCAAATGCAGCCAGTTTCCCCCCAGCCCTGCACTTACCTTCCTCGGGTCAGTGCCGTCCTCCTCCACGCTCCCTGATGTCTTCTTCCGTCCTCGATGTCTTCTCCCGCCCTTGATGTCACTTCAGCCAATCAGGTTACCGGTAACCAGACCCGGTGAACCTGATTGGCTGAGACGCGTGTCAGTGTTAACCAAGGAACGCACAGCCCGTGCGTCCCTTGGTTAACTATTTGGAAGCCGATTACAGCCCACAGGCTGGCTCTGATAGACACTTCCAAAAGCCAACCAACTGCTGTTATTCAGATGGCCGGCGTTCGCCAGGGGGCCGGCCATCTGAATAGTGGGCGGCAGTGGCACCGGCGACAATACATACATTCATGCAATGCATGAATGTATGTATCGTTGACAGTGCAGGGGAGAGGGGGGGCGGCGCTCCTGCGCCCACTATGGACGCACCGCCACTGGTCAAAGATCAGATTTCAAAAGCTCAGAGTGTGCAGACTGATGAAATCTGAGTCTATAATTGACTTGCTATGCATTAGGCCCCATTCACACCAGCAGACCGATTAGGTCCACCTGCCAGTTTTTCAAGTGGACCACTCGTTGATCTCTATGAGGCGGCAAATATCAGTGGATATGTGTCTGCTGACCCCCGCTGGAATCTGATCCGATCCGTGCCACTAAAAATCAGACGGATGGCGATATGTTCGTCTGGCGGATTGGATAACAATCGGATGGAAACAGACATGTCCATTTCCATCCAACTGCCCCAAAGAGGAGAGCAGGCTGTGTCCGTGTCTGCTCTGCATAGCGGAACAGACATGGACCTGTCATCCATCTGCTCAGATCCCCCACTGAGCAGGCAGATCTGCTTGGATGGATCCGCTCCATCTGAAAGGGGCCCTAGTGCTCATCACAGCACTGTGTTACAATAGGAAGAGTCCACCTAAAACTCAGTTATGTTTTTTTTACCATAGGTGTTCCCAGCCTATTGCATTGGGGTGTGCACCCCAAACACACATGCCTTTCTCTGCAGCCTCAGCTGCACTGGACAGTGAATGAATGGAAAGGGCTCTGAGCGGCTTCCTGCTCATTCACAAACTGAAGCATTGTAGACAGTTTACTATGCTTCAGTTATAAATGGACACAGTGAGTGAGTATGTTCATTTAGAAGGGGAAGGGGCCGGTAAATTACATATTTACTACCCCCTTCCCCCGATCTCCATTCTGAAACATTCCCTGCAGCATCTGGGAGGAGAGGAGGGAAGCCAGCAGCACCGTGGGGTGGGTGTGGGCAACACGGGGAAGGGGGGTAGCCCAGGCAGTAGGGGGAAGCTGCACCACACGTAGTGATTAGGGTGTGCCCAGGCACACCTGGCGCACCCTCTGCACACACTTGTGGTTTGTACAGAATCTCACACACTACGTAACGGGTGTGTTTAAAAAACGTTTGCATTGCTGTTAGTTTCCATGAGACTGTACAGTACATTCATTCTGTGCCAACTGAGGCAAAATTTTATGTTGCTAGGCTGTTTCACCAGATTGAATTTGCGAATCAAGAAAATACCGCCTTCTGGCCAATAGATGGCACTGATCATCATAGGAAATAAATACTTATCTAATATGATCATTGGCTCCATCTAGTGGGCAGAATTTAGAATTTTCACACATTCAAGCTGCAGAAAAAATAGTCCAGCAACATTCAATTTTGCCCTCATTTGCACAGAACAAATGTACAGTTTCGCAGGATGAACAGCTATGCAAATTTAACAAAAATGCAAAAGTACACCCCCAAGATTATGCTTCTTTCATAGTCCTAGTCCTGCTCACCTCTTCCTTTAAGTCCCACCTCTTCTGATGCATTTCTCCTTAAAGTATATGATATTTATTAATTATATTTAATGTTACAATAGTTACAGGTTTGTCCCCCGTGTAGTGGGAATGATCTCTAGACATTTGCACTGCCAAATATTTTTTAGTTTTCGCTTCATTGTTTTTTGTTTGTTTTTTCTTTTCGTTTTTCGGGTCATTTATTATGATCGCAATTCGTAAATTCGAAAGATTGGAAATTCGAAAAAAAAAAAAAAAAAGGGAAACCCTACAAAAATCTGAAATTCCGTTTAACAAACTTTCCTGAATATTTGGAAATTCAAGTATTCAAATATTCGAAAATTCGTAAAATTCGAAAAATTTAAAAAAAAAACCGGAAATTTGGAAATTAAAAAAAAATCCGAAATTCGAAAAAAAATACGTAAATTCATTAAAAATCAGGTAAATTCTAAAAAAAAAAAAAAAAAAAAAATCGAAAGAAATAGGAAATTCGAAATCCTGAAAATTAGAAAATCTGAAATAATAACTAACTAATAATAACTATTACTAACTATAAAATTATAGGTATTGGAATTTCCTTTCTAATTTGGCTGTTAGTGAACGTAATGAATACGAATTTATCGGAAGTTCCAAATTATCCGAAATAACGAATGCCACACATCTAAATAAATGGAAGGGAACAAATTAATAATAATAATAAAATGTTTTTATTATTATTATTGTAATTTATTATTATTAGTTCATAACGTTCCATTCGTTTAGATACGGCATTCGTTATTTCTTATAATTCGTAACTTCGGATAAATCCGTATTTGTTACGTTCACTAACAGCCAAATTTGAAAGGAAATTCCAATACCTATAATTTACTAGCTAGTAATAGTTAAGTTATTATAAGTTAGTTATTTCCGATTTTCTAATTTTCTCATTTCCAATTTTTTTTTAATTTCCGATTTTTTTTCTAATTTCCGTTTTTTTTCTAATTTCAAAATTTTCTTTTTTTTTTCGAATTTACACATTTTTTTGAATTTACGAATTTTCGAATATTTGAATTTCTGAATATTCAAAAACGTTTGTTAAATGGGTTTTTGTTAATTCGGTTATTTCGGAATGAACACATTTGTCGAAATTCGTTAAACTAATTCAAAACAAAACGAATTGCACGTGTCTAATGATCTCTAGGTTGCTCTGCCATGGGCAGCTACATGAAACAATTCATCTCTCAGGCATTAACCCAGAGCTACACACCTAAGAATATTAAACAAAGCAAAGAGCACTGTGCAAAGTATATTAATAGCAACCAATCATAAATCATCTCAACTGAAATCTGATTGGTTGTTGGGGGTTGCTGCACTTGCCCTGTTCACTTATACAGCATCATTCTGATAAAGGATAAAGTTATCTGATGTTTTATAATTTTGATGAAGGTAGTTGAATCGATCGATTGTAAAACATGTTCAGTGACTGTAACTCAGGATCAGTTCTTATTTCTCTGTGTCAATTTCTGTTTTTTGTGCTGACTTGTTGCAGAATGTGGAAATTACTGCATTAATAGTAAGTACTGTTCTAGCCTCTGTTGTAGGTTGCAAAATATAGAATTAGCCCACTAAGGGAATTCCTAAGGCTTCGTTTACACTTGTGCCGGGGGGAATGCAGTAAAAATTGGCAGTTGAGCCGTGGTTTTTTCACCCCTTCCAACCGCTCATCTTAAAGCAGTATTAAAACCCAAAAGCAATCATTTATTATATTGCTGCTTACCAGTTCTTACATGTGATGGTTGTATAAGTTTCCTTTTTTAGGCTTTCTTTCTTTTATTATCACCTCACGATCCAGCCAGTAAGTCTGTTGATTTCCAAAAGAACAAGCCCTCCATAAGATGTAGCAGTTACAGGGATGAAAATCCAAATAGTAAATGTGCAGCTCTTGATAAAAGTGACAAATTAAATGTATACAACAATAAATTCAATAAAATAAAACAATCCAGGTGATAGTGAAATAAATTATATGCAACTGTGAAAAAAGTCTTTGATATGTGAGAAGTCCATCCAGTGTATAATCTATAGATGTTCTGAACGTTCACCGGAGATATTAGAATCTCAAGCAGAGAATGGAATCCACCAGATAGCACCAAGAATCGTGATGAATGTGACGTCAACATGTAGGCCCCCCGACGCGTTTTGTGCGCACGCACGTTATCAAGGGATACGCCGTCAGCTGACGTCAGTGACTCATCCCTTTAAATAGCCAGCTCTCGCAGCGGAAATTAAAAAAGAACGGAAATCGGACATGATCAAGCGGCCATATTGGTAAAGGGCCGCATGAGTGGAAGTTCCGATATCGGCATTTTGAAAAATATTACCTAGAGCTCGGGTGAAAAACAGTTGAATTACAACCCGGAGCCCGGAAATAGCGGCACCACCATATTGCTGTAGAGCACAAGTGTTGGAAGTTAAAGAGGAACTGCAGTCTGCTCACATAATCTGTAATAAAAACATCTTTGCCATTTTGAAGCTTTGCATATTATTTTAGATATACTGTGATTCTGTACTTGACAAATATGCTGCAGAAATCTCCCTCCACCGAGTCTGGCTGCAGCCATTTTAACTGTGAGCAGCTGAAGCTGCTGCCTGTTCACTTCCTGGATTTACACAGACATATAGAGGCACACCTCCAGCTCTGCAGCTCTCATTGGCCCTCTTATCACTCATCCCCCACCCCCTTCCTGGCAAATAGGGATGAGCTTCGAGTTCGAGTCGAACTCATGTTCGACTCGAACATTGCCTGTTCGCCCATTCGCCGAACAGCGAACAAATTGGGGTGTTCGCGGCAAATTCGAAAAATCGATGGGAGAAATCTAAAGTGCTAATTATAAAGGCTTATATGCAAGTTATTGTCCTAAAAAGTGTTTGGGGACCGGGGTCATGCCCCAGGGGACATGTATCAATGCAAAAAAAAGTTTTAAAAACTGCAGTTTTTTCGGGAGCAGTGATTTTAATAATGCTTAAAATGAAAAAATAAAATTGAAATATTCCTTTAAATTTCGTACCTGGGGGGTGTGTATGATATGCATGTGAAGTGGCGCATGTTTCCCGTGCTTAGAACTGTCCCTGCACAAAGTGTCATTTTTGAAAGAAAAAAAGTAATTTAAAACTCAATACACGGCAATACATACAAAAGTCATTGATAAAAAAAAAAAGCGTGGGGGTTCCCCAGAATTCAATTACCAGGCCCTTCAGGTCTGGAATGGATATTAAGGGGAACCCCGCCGCAAATTTAAAAAAAAATTGACGTGGGGTTCCCCCAAATATCCATTCCAGGCCCTTCAGATCTGGCATGGATTTTAAGGGGAACTCCACCCCAAATAAAAAAAAAATGGCGTGGAGTCCCCCTAAAAATCCATACTAGACCCCTTATCCGAGCACGCAACCTGGCCGGCCGCAGGGGAAAAGGGGGGACGAGAGAGCGGCCCCCCCTCCCTCCTGAACCGTACCAAGCCACATGCCCTCAACATGGGGAGGATGTCCCCATGTTGATGGGGACAAGGGCCTCATCCCCACAACCCTTGCCCGGTGGTTGTGGGGGTCTGCGGGCGGGGGGCTTATCGGAATCTGGAAGACCCCTTTAACAAAGGGGACCCCCAGATCCCGCCCCCCCCTATGTGAATTGGTAAGGGGTACATTGTACCCCTACCATTTCACGAAGAAAGCGTAAAAAAATGTTTAAAAAAACACACAAACACCATGAAAAAGTCCTTTATTTAAAAAAAAAACAAAAAAAAAACATTCCAGCGGTGAAATCCAGTGTCCCGCGGCGATCCCGATGTCCAGCGCTGTCCTTCATTGGTTGTGCCTGAGCGGACCTGATGGGGAACTCCCTCTCAGTGTTTTAAATGTATAGACCCGCCCCTTCTAAAGTTCCCCATCAGGTCCTCTCAGTGGACCAGATGCGGAACATGAGAAGGGGCGGGTCTATACATGTATTACCACAGTGAGAGAAGTTCCCCATCAGGTCCGCCCCCTCGGTATGTCGGACCCGCCTACGTCATTGGCTTGAGCGGGGAACTTCCTTCACTATGTAAATTTAAATTACACAGTGAAGGAAGTTCCCCGCTCAAGCCAATGACGTAGGCGGGTCCGACATACCGAGGGAGCGGACCTGATGGGGAACTTTAGAAGGGGCGGGTCTATACATTTAAAATACTGAGAGGGAGTTCCCCATCAGGTCCGCTCAGGCACAACCAATGAAGGACAGCGCTGGACATCGGGATCGCCGCGGGACACTGGATTTCACCGCTGAAATGTTTTTTTTTTTTTTTTTTTTTAAATAAAGGACTTTTTCAAGGTGTTTGTGTGGTTTTTTTTTAACATTTTTTTACGCTTTCTTCGTGAAATGGTAGGGGTACAATGTACCCCTTACCAATTCACATAGGGGGGGCGGGATATGGGGGTCCCCTTTGTTAAAGGGGTCTTCCAGATTCCGATAAGCCCCCCGCCCGCAGACCCCCACAACCACCGGGCAAGGGTTGTGGGGATGAGGCCCTTGTCCCCATCAACATGGGGACATCCTCCCCATGTTGAGGGCATGTGGCCTGGTACGGTTCAGGAGGGAGGGGGGGGCGCTCTCTCGTCCCCCCCTTTTCCCCTGAGGCCGGCCAGGTTGCGTGCTCGGATAAGGGGTCTGGTATGGATTTTTAGGGGGACTCCACACCATTTTTTGCCAGATCTGAAGGGCCTGGAATGGATATTTGGGGGAACCCCACGTCAATTTTTTTTAAAATTTGCGGCGGGGTTCCCCTTAATATCCATTCCAGACCTGAAGGGCCTGGTAATTGAATTCTGGGGAACCCCCACGCTTTTTTTTTTTTTTTTTATCAATGACTTTTGAATGTATTGCCGGGAGCCGACAATTCATTAATAGCCGCGAGTGAGTTTTAAATGACTTTTTTTCTTTCAAAAATGACATTTTTTGCAGGGACAGTTCTAAGCACGGGAAACATGCGCCACTTCACATGCAAATCATACACACCCCCCAGGTACGAAATTTAAAGGAATATTTCACTTTTATTTTTTCATTTTAAGCATTATTAAAATCACTGCTCCCGAAAAAACGGCCGTTTTTAAAACTTCTTTTTGCATTGATACATGTCCCCTGGGGCAGGACCCAGGTCCCCAAACACTTTTTAGGACAATAACTTGCATATTAGCCTTTATAATTAACACTTTAGATTTCGAACGTTCGAGTCCATTGTATTTAATAGGGTTCTAAATTTCACACGAACATTTTGTCTGTTCGCAGGTTCTGGTGCGAACCGAACAGGGGGGTGTTCGGCTCATCCCTGCTGGCAAACTCTCACGAGAGTGAGTGAGAGAGCTGTGCATGATGTCATAAGCCTAGGCTAGTGACCAGACAAGAAACAGGAAGTGGGCTGTATAAGGTATTTACTGGCAGAAAAAAAATGTTTTACTATCCAAAGTTAAAACAACAAGGACAGAAGATTTAATAAATGGAAAGATGACAAATGACTGAAGTTACGCTTTAATGAAAAACACAAGTGCCAGTGTTCTGTCAGAATAGCAAACACCTTCAGTCAGAAGAAGGCGGCAGCGGACATCTTACTACACCCAGCTACGTCTTGAACTTCAGAGTAATTTTAGCAATAAAGTGAGCGTATAAAAATAAATATGCTGTTTACATCTGTGATGCTGTTTTGATGTTACATTTTGAAAGAAGCTGGACGCCAGCAGTAGGAAGGTGGCGGAGGCCATGTTGGTACACCCCGCACTGCTCAGTGCTAAACCTTTAGGCTTTCAAAATTAAACATCCAAACAGAATCACAGAAGTCAATATATTATATTTATATACGCTGACTTTATTGCTAAAATTACTCTGTAATTCAAGACGTAGCTGGGTGTAGTAAGATGTCCGCTGCCGCCTTCTGACTTCAGGTGTTTTGTCAGATTAGCAAACCTGGTAACGGTGGAAGGCATGCGCAGCTGACGGAACGTCACTTCCGTTACATTATCTGACGGGTTCGCTTATGTGATAGAACACCGGAAAAAGAAATGGGGGATCCGCAATATATAATTGTATTCTGGAGTAGTGGGAATTGGATTGACCAATAGAAATAACCATTTACAGGGGATGTACAATATAAGTAAAATTTTTAATTTACAAAAAAAAATGCAAAATTCAATAAAGAATATCAGAATGTAATAAATAAAAATTAATACTAAATAATGAATGCAAATGAAGATGAAACTGTACGAAAATTTTTTTTATTTATATGTATATATATATATATATATATATAAACAAAATATACATAAAATAAAAATAAAGATAAATCCACAATTAACTATTATCAATAAAACTATTTATATCCAGATCCACATTAAGTCCTAGAGGAACGAGGGTGTCGATTTCATAAATCCACCGGGTTTCTAATTTAGACACCTCCCTTTTACAATTGCAACCTCTCCAATGTGGGTTGTCTACGTCAATACCCACACATTTCAACAAACTGACATCTCTATGATGTTACTTTCTGAAATGGGCTGAGAAATTGTGTTCCTTGAAACCCCCCTTAATATTATATACATGCTATTGTAGGCGGTCCCTTAAACATCTGGTGATTCTTCCAATGTATTGATGTTGACAGGGACATTCTAAAAGATATACTACATATGTAGTTTTACATGTTATAAAGGAGTACATGGCATAGTCCTTCCCTGTGGACGTGGAAGTGAAATTGCCAATTCTTCTTTCTCAAACCATTTTCCCTACAGGAAACAAATTTATTAGATGTTAAAAAGCCTTTTAAATCATTAAACAAAGTTGTTCTAACTGGGGGGTCAAATACATTAGGTGCCAATTTGTCACATAAATTAGTTGCTTTCCTGATCACTACCTTAGGTTGCTCTGGGAGTACTGAGCCTAAAATAGGGTCATTTTTTAGAACTCGTCAGTGTTTTTTGTTTACATCAATCTTTTGACCTGAGAGTGTTGGATGTTTGTGATGAAGAGACAACTTATGGAAGATGCATCAATAGTTTTATTGGTCAGTAAAGACTCTCGTTCAAAATTATCCACTTGGTGAATAGATTTATTAATAGAAATAACATCATATCCCTTTTCTACACATCTCTCCCATAATAAACCAGCTTGGGTATATTATTCATTTAGATTTCAGCAATTACGTCTTATTTTTGTAAATCCCCTTGGGAATATTCCTCAACCACATTGGTTGATGGCAGCTATTAAATGGGATTTAACTATTTTTATCAGTGTGTTTGAAAAAGGTTTGAGTAGTGATACCAGTACCAGTATTCATTAGGGTTACATCCAAAAAGTTGATTTCCACCTGACAAACTATGGAACAATTTTATATTAAGGGAATTATTGTTTAGAGTACCTATATAGTTCTCCAATGCAATTATATCACCCTGACAAAAAAATAAAAAATATTGTCAATGTAACTATGGTAGAAAGTAAGTACCGGCCGACAGTAGTGTATTTAAGTTTTGTGCTGCCCTAGGCCTGACTAAACTTGTGCACCCCCTAATTTAAATATGACCCACCCCTTCCTGTCAAGGCCACACCCCTTGCTGTTTAAGACCCGCCCTGAAAAGTTTGTGTGGGGACACTAGTTCTGAGGGCATAGATTTCCTCTCACTTCCTGTTTGGCTGTGGGGCAGGAAGTGAAGGGAAATCTCTGCAATGGGACAGGGATGGTAAAAAATAAACTGACCGGGGCTATAACCTTCCCTTACTCTATCCAAAGGAGAGGACTAAGAAGATATAACCATGCCAATGGTGCAGCAGAAACTATATAGCACAGTGAGGAAGGTTGTGGTCCAGGGTGATAGGAGAGTCAAAATTAGAAGCACCGCCCCCCACCCACAGTTGCGGAATGCCGGCCGCCCGCATACCAGAAGCAGTGCGGCCGCTTTATGGGGGCGCTAGACTAATTTGCCTCTCTGCCCAGTCCGCCCCATAAGACTGGCACTACACTAACAGTGTAGCACAAGCCGGCGGGGACCATTTCCATGCTGCCCCCCTGCAAAGTGCTGCCCTAGGCCTGGGCCTTGATGGCCTAGGCCAGGATACAGCGTTGCCGGCCCATCCCTCGCATAAATCATGTCCTCTTTCCATCTGGCCATAAATAGAATAGCCAGACTACCCCGTTAGTCTGTAAAGTGATATGTTTTATTTATTTAAAACCTTTATCCCAAAAGGAAAAACGCTGTTACTGCAACTGCTTAAAAAGTGGAGCTTCAATTTGCTAGTGTATCTAAATCTGTTAGTACATCTAACACTCCCCTCCCCCCAGGTTAACAATACTGCTGTCCAAAGATGCCCCAATGTGCTCCTTCATCCAGAGTTGTGTCTCACTAATACAGAAGGTGTGTTACTGGTCAGATCACAGGTGAAAACAGAGGGGGGGGGGAATCCTAAAAAAGTAAACTAATGCAGCCACCACATCTAATGATTGGTGAGCTGCAATATATGACATTTTTGGTTTTGTGTTTAATACCGCTTTAACCTAACATGGCGGCCGAACAAGGTGGTACACATCTTGTGGCAAAAATGATACCCCATGTGGCATTCAGTGGGCAGCACCCCCATTAAAGTTAACTGGGCCACACTACAACTGAGTGTTGTGTTGCAGTGCTGCGGTCCTTCAATTGTTAAAACAGACGGTAAAGTGATGATGTATCACCCACCCCACACACACACACCCTCCTGTCAACTGTCCACCATGGATTACTTTTCAGCAGGGCTTTGAACACCACTGCAAGTGTAAACGAGCCCTAATAGATGTTCTGGGAAGGTACTGATCTAATGTTGGCCACGCACATCAATTTGGCACCATTCTTTTCCATTGGAGCTTTGATCACATTTGGATATCATTTGATGGTGCCGTACTTGTGTGCCCTATGACTTAGTAAAATATTAGCTTGATAAATTACTGTGCATGCCTTAAAGTAATAGAATCAATAAAGGGTCATTGGATTGTAACACACACACATTGCATACATCATCAATTAAATAGATCTCCCACGCCTTTAAATCATTAATGATTGGCAGAATCAAAAAAAAAAAAAAAGTCAATGAAAAAATTGCCAGCACATGGAATGATTTTTCACAGATAATATTGTTAAAATGAAATATGGGATTCTTCAATGACAGGATTGAAACTTGTTGGCTTCTTGGAAGGGGAAGTGTCTGAAGAAGGAACCGCATTTCTTGGCCATACCACTAGTCGGCAACTTTCTTTTAAAGGAAATTCAATCTCAACAAAAATATTACTGTCACTCCTTAGCCACATCCGTACATAAACGTTTGAACTAAAAAGAGGGAGAACCACTAATTCAGACTTTGAAGGCAGATTGGACCAACAATATTGGTTAAAAAATCACATATTCCATTTATACATAGAAAATGAAAAATATATACATACACAGAGTCTAGTTAAAAGGCATATATACACAATCAGCTGAAAACAGACAGTATATACAGTTGACCACAAAAGGGGCCAAATATTAGGGGTGCCGAAATTAATCGCTGTATCGTGCATCGCGATTCGGGTGTCCCTGATGCTATTCCGATGCATGCAACCGGGAAAATCGATTACCTAGATGATGCCCGCAGCTGCAGGCATCATCCCGGTACCGTTTTTAGAGCGGGCGGTCAGCTTTCCAGTGATAACAACCGATGCGGCTAAAAGCTGCTCGGTTGTTATCCCGGAGGAGCGGGAGGGGTTATCCCCCCCTCCCGCCGCCTTCCGCCGCTCTGACCGGGCCTCCCGTCTCACCGGGAGACCTGATCCGCGAGCCGCTACTTCCAGAGACAGACTGGAACGAAGCGTCGGCTTCGTTCCAGTCTGTATGTAAACACGGAAGCGACGTCACGACGTCACTTCCGCTTTATTTGGCTGCCAATGGCGCCAGTTTAATAAAAATGACAGTATTCAGAATCGCCGTTTTTGGTGATCTGAATACTTTGAAGTGCAAAGGAGGGATTTGGGGTCATTGCTGGTTTGTGGTTGTTTTTTTAAAGCGCCCTTGTCCCAGCGAGCTCACGCAGCAAAGAAAACACATACTCATGCTGCGCATGCGCCCGAATATGTAAATGGTTTTCAAATTAGGCTTGTGCAATTCGTTTCATAATGAATCGAAATTCGTCCGAATTTAGCAACTTTCGGACATTCGGAAGCATTCGAATTTCCGAACAAAGCAATTACGAATAAAACCGAATCCGAAATAAATTATATCGCAAATAGCGAATGCCCGAATGTCTTCGGCATAATTCGTTATGAAAAAATTTACGAATGTACGAATCCATTTAGAAGCACAATAACACTCTGCTCTGCTCTCTGCTTCTCCCTCACCGTGCTGAACTCCCTCTTAAAATGGTGTACAGGGGCGGAGGCTATAGCCGCATGTAAAAAACAAAAGTAAAATATGAGATTTTGAATCGTTACAAATAACCGCTATGTATTTAGAAAAGTACAAATCCATTCGAAGCACATTAGGCATAATAGGCAGCGTCGTTGTGAGAGAGACACGGAAAATTACGAATCAACTAACCCAAAAAAAGTTACGAAAGTAGGAGTTGTGTCCAGAATCAACGAAAAACAATGTACTCTACCGAAAGTACGAATTATAAATCAACTAAAAATAAGGCTTACGTTAATATGAATCATTCCGATTCAACGAAAAATGTCGCTTGCGAAAATACAAATTAGTCCGAACACAGAAAATCCCGTCTAGCAAAATTACGAATGATTACGAATCAACAGGACCGAAAAGAAACGAACCGAAACGAAACAAATTTTTCCGTTGTGCACAAGTCTAGTTCAAATCACACATGTGCGGTATCGCCGCGATCATCAGAGCGAGAGAAATAATTCTAGCACTAGACCTCCTCTGTAACTCTAACCTGGTAACCGTAATTTTTTTTTAAAGCGTCGCCTATGGAGATTTTTAGGTACCGTAGTTTGTCGCCATTCCACAAGTGTGCACAGAAAGACACTCACCTGTCCCACAATCCAGTAACGTGGCCACCCGAACCCTCCATTCTCTCCCCCGCCTGTCCACAGCGCTGGCAATACTATTGTAGGCATCCAGCTGTGACAGCTTGCAGCTTCACAGCCGGGTGCACATGTCTTACTCCACTGTCCTGCATAGCCGGGCAATCTTCTGGGATCTGTGATGTGTCCCAGAAGATCGCAGGGAGGAAGGTATGCCTAGGCGGCCCAAGCGGAAGTGGGAGCTCGTCGGTAATCATGATGCATCCTGATGCATCGCAGAATCGAATCGAATCGCTTACCAGATAATCGAATCAAATCGTGAGACCAGTGAAGATGTGCACCCCTACCAAATATACCTAGATTGTTCTTAGCAGTGCATCATCACAAATGCGTGAGACCCTGTGCGTCTACACGGTTCGTTGGTCCACTTCCTCAGGACACACATAAGGGGGATTATAAAAACAGGTCTCACTGGCCTAGGTGTGTGAGCACCTGCATATAAAATCTCCCTGGGCGGGCACCAGAGCACTAAAAGTAGCCGAGCAGTTGGTGTCCCAAGTCGTCTGATCTAACCAGAGAATTGGGAAGAAGCCCATGTGTTGAGAACTGCATAGTGGAAAATGTCAACAGACTCGCTGCACAAACAACAGCAGCCAGATCATAGTGGCAAGGTGTCCATTGCATAACTGTAACTCAGGAATTAGATATAAGGTAAATTCCCATCAGTTACACCACACATCCCCAGGAGAGCCAGAGCCGACTCCTGCAGCCATACGGTGACCCAGGGAACTATCATGACGTGTGACAGAAGGCTCTGTGCCTTATATGCCCCTCCACCTGCTCCGGTGCCCGCCCAGGGAGATTTTCTATGTTTTTAAAGTTTTCGACCGATTGTGTATATATGCCTTTTAAACTAGACTCTGTATATGTATTTACAGTGCCTTGAAAAAATATTCATACCCTATTCAACCAGAGGAGAAAATAGCCTTAAACAATAGCCTAAGAACATTTGAGCAAAAATGCCCTAAAACAATAGCCTACAAACAATCAACCAGAAGGGAATAAAGTCTAAAACAATAGCCTGATGCCGCGTACACACGATCATTATTCACGGCGGTTTAAAAACCGCCGTGAATAATGACATTTTAAACGAGGGAACAGCTTGTTCCCCACATACGGTCATTTTTCTCGTCATTTTTTAAAATGACGAGAAAAACGATCGTCTATGGGCTCCGCGGCAGTGTTTCCCTATGGGAAACACTGCCGCGGAAGAAATGTCAGGAAAAACGACGAGAAAAATTAGAACATGTTCTAATTTTTCTCATCGTGATTAATGCCGTTTTTCCCGTCGGGAAAAACGCCAAAAAGCCCACAGACGATCGTTTTTCTCATCCAAAGGAAAAAATGTAATTTTTCCCGACGGGAAAAATGATCGTGTGTACGCGGCATGAGAACATTCAATCATGTGTAGCGGGTACTTACTTTCCCGGGGTAATTTTTTAATTTTTCAGTGACACCAGTGGTGTGTTCCCGGCGGCCCACCGGGTGGCGCTGTCACCATGGGCTGACGGATGGATACCGCTGTGTGCTGAGCCTCTTTTTTGTCCTCTCTCGGCAGCGGTATGGTGGGGCAGGGAATCCGCCGTGCTTGCTGGGAGGGGGTATAAAGGGGCCGGCCATCTTGGTCACAGGGGCTTAGTCCCAGGCACCTTCAGCCTGCGGACGGTGGTTCGTGTTCCTCCTCTAGGCGGCCTAGGCCTAGAGGACCACCGGAGATCGTGTTCCACCTCAGGCACCTTTAGTCCTGGGGTGAGGTACTTGGATGGAGGTCCGGAGTTCAGTGCCCAACACTGAGTTCCGTGAGGGAAGGATCCTAAGGCACTCCGGGGATGGATGCCTGAATCCGAGGTGGGCGTAATGGATCGGGAAGAGCTCCTCATCTGAAGACCCGGTTCAGCATACTGCCAGTGACGGGTGAGTTTCTTGTCGGAGACCGTCCGGAAGGAGAATTTCCCTCGTGCGGAGACCATAGCCCACTCTCAGGGAGGAGAGTGGAGGATCAAATTTGTGTCTGGGCCTATTCGCACACACACCTCCCTTTCTGTTCTATAGCCAAGGGAGTCCATGTCATGTTCTAAATAAAGGAGTGTTGGACTGTGATGGTGTGTGGCTCAATTTCTGGCAGACGAGGTTCATGGAGACTCTCGGAGGGAGGATCCGATACACAGCACAGACCCGAAGGTAACAAGAGACATTGCTGAGACCACATGCACACCTGTGGTGGAAGCCTGGCGTAGCTCACCCTCTCCCTCCCCTATCATACCCCTAGACCAGAGACAGTGCGAGTTGAACTTTAATAGAGGGGACTGGGGAGAGGGTGTCCGCTACACGTGGAGGCTCGGGTCCGGTATTGTGTTGTGCATCACTGTATGGAACGTGTCTGCTGGAAGAGTTAAACGAATAGGCCGAAGTGCAGCCCTGCTCGAAGTCGTGGACATGACCCCAAGAAGAGAAAGGCCCGCGCAGGAAGAGCGGTGAACGGGGGGAAGCTCAGCCGTGTGAAGTAGTACACGTGGGGGCTTCTAATTGCACTGCGACACCAGACACAACCCCCGCCGCTTGGTTCGTGGGCGTGGCTCAACCAAGGAAAGTTAAGAGAGCCCGCAAACTGGAGCAAAAGGGGAGGAGTCCAATACGTGTGAAGGGACTACACGTGGGACATTGGCGCGAAAACTCTGCAGTGTGCGATGGATCAGCAACAGGTCGCCATGTTTGGACATACCTCGTGGATTCCGGTTCATCCTTCCACCACGACATTGACTGCTGCTGCTCCGATAACGGATACGGGGATCCGACTGAAGCCAAGGGGTCGATTCGCCCTATACTCGTGTATGGACGTTGAGGCCCTGGGTATGATTTGTCCCGGGTGTTCGGGACTGGTGTGCCTGTTGAAGCCGTTCGGATGCTGTGAGGCCTGTGGGGAGTTCACGTTTGAGGTGGATGCGGCAGTTGAGAGGCCGAGAACCATCTACCCAGGCCGGGCTTGTCGTAGAAATATTGGTTCTATGCAGAGCACACAGCCCATATTTCTTGTGCTCTATAAGCACACACTTTAGATTTCATCTTCTTGCAATAATGCTATCTTTAGGCTAAAGATACACTCACCACCATTCGTCCCAAATCATCCCAAGAAGCCAGCACCACACAGCTTATGTTCTCATCTCAGCAGGCCAGCATGACTCCCAAGCCGACGCCTAATCATAGGCTTTTATTAAACTCAAAAGATCTCAGACAGGAGGTGATTGGCTGCAGCAACCAATCCCCTCCCCCATGGGCGGGGACATCACAGGATGTCCCTTCCACACAGGAAAATGGCAATACAAGGACATTCCTTCCAACAGGAGATGCCATACATGAATCCCACTCAAGAAATATAGCTTAAAGGATTCAATACAATAATACATACAATGAATACAATAACGTATGATGGCTAAAGTTACCGTTGATAGGAATCCTCATTCTGCGCTATTCCATAGAATAACGCATATTCAGATTATACTATTATTGAATGGGGGAAGGAGGCTATCTGCAGATGCGCACTACGAATCCCAATCAATGTTGATCAGACACAGCAGAGACAAGAGCACGCATCTGCTCATAACCAATGATGTTGTTGCAGAGCAAGCATACCCCCTCCTCAACGATCATCCGTGCTAATGCACAGAGGGCCCCCCGTCGGTGGACATATCTGCACCCTGCAAACATTACACTCCAACCTCAAGACGTTTTCCCCTATCAGACGGGATTCAACCAGCCTCAGACTACCCCAATCAGCTCTTTTAGAGCGGGTTGCGGAAGTACTAACACTGGGTGACACTATGACAATACATATTAAATACATCTCCATAAAAATCTCCACAACAGTCCTCCCTTTTTTGTCATATGCACCCCATGTGTCCATCGATGAAACTTGATCTGCTTAATACACCTGGAAATGAATCAGTCCTTAGTCCATAAAAAGGAAAACACGGCTTGACATGTAGACTCTACTCTTCAGGGCATGACTTATAAAGGAGGACACGACATGGTGAGCTGTAGTAATCGCCGATCGGTCTGTGATCCTCTGTGTCTTGTATGTGGGTCTGGCTTCGGGGCGTCTCATCAAGGAAGCTCTGGTCACGCGTCAAATCAGGCAACAGGAGCACCTCGTCACGACTAGGGATGAGCTTCGAGTTCGAGTCAAACTCATGTTCGACTCGAACATTGCCTGTTCGCCCATTCGCCGAACAGCAAACAAATTGGGGTGTTCGCGGCAAATTCGAAAAATCTATGGGAGAAATCTAAAGTGCTAATTATAAAGGCTAATATGCAAGTTATTGTCCTAAAAAGTGTTTGGGGACCCGGGTCCTGCCCCAGGGGACATGTATCAATGCAAAAAGAAGTTTTAAAAACGGCCGTTTTTTCGGAAGCAGTGATTTTAATAATGCTTAAAATGAAAAATAAAAGTGAAATATTCCTTTAAATTTCATACCTGGGGGGTGTGTATGATATGCATGTAAAGTGGCGCATGTTTCCCGTGCTTAGAACTGTCCCTGCAAAAAATGTCATTTTTGAAAGAAAAAAAGTCATTTAAAACTCACTGGCGGCTATTAATGAATTGTCGGCTCCCGGCAATACATACAAAAGTCATTGATAAAAAAAAAAAAAAAAAGCGTGGGGGTCCCCCAGAATTCAATTACCAGGCCCTTCAGGTCTGGAATGGATATTAAGGGGAACCCCGCCGCAAATTTAAAAAAAATTGACGTGGGGTTCCCCCAAATATCCATTCCAGGCCCTTCAGATCTGGCATGGATTTTAAGGGGAACTCCACCCCAAATAAAAAAAAAAATGGCGTGGAGTCCCCCTAAAAATCCATACCAGACCCCTTATCTGAGCACGCAACCTGGCCAGCCGCAGGGGAAGAGGGGGGGACGAGAAAGCGCCCCCCCTCCCTCCTGAACCATACCAGGCCACATGCCCTCAACATGGGGAGGATGTCCCCATGTTGATGGGGACAAGGGCCTCATCCCCACAACCCTTGCCCGGTGGTTGTGGGGGTCTGCGGGCGGGGGGCTTCTCGGAATCTGGAAGACCCCTTTAACAAAGGGGACCCCCAGATCCCGCCCCCCCCTATGTGAATTGGTAAGGGGTACATTGTACCCCTACCATTTCACGAAGAAAGCGTAAAAAATGTTTAAAAAAACACACAAACACCTTGAAAAAGTCCTTTATTAAAAAAAAAAAACATTCCAGCGGTGAAATCCAGTGTCCCGCGGCGATCCCGATGTCCAGCGCTGTCCGTCATTGGTTGTGCCTGAGCGGACCTGATGGGGAACTCCCTCTGAGTGTTTTAAATGTATAGACCCGCCCCTTCTAAAGTTCCCCATCAGGTCCGCTCAGCGGACCAGATGCGGAACATGAGAAGGGGCGGGTCTATACATGTATTACAAAAGTGAGAGCAGTTCCCCATCAGGTCCGCCCCCTCGGTATGTCGGACCCGCCTACGTCATTGGCTTGAGCGGGGAACTTCCTTCACTGTGTAATTTAAATTTACACAGTGAAGGAAGTTTCCCCGCTCAGGCCAATGACGTAGGCGGGGTCCGACATACCGAGGGGGCGGACCTGATGGGGAATTTCCTTCACTGTGTAATACATGTATATCAATATCAATGACTTTTGTTTGTATTGCCGGGAGCCGACAATTCATTAATAGCCGCGAGTGAGTTTTAAATGACTTTTTTTCTTTCAAAAATGACACTTTGTGCAGGGACAGTTCTGAGCATGGGAAACAAGCGCAACTTTACATGCATACTATACACACCCCCTAGGTACGAAACTTAAAGGAATATTTCACTTTTATTGTTTCAGTTTAAGCATTATTAAAATCACTGCTCCCGAAAAAAACAGCCGTTTTTAAAACTTTTTTTTGCATTGATACATGTCCCCTGGGGCAGGACCCGGGTCCCCAAACACTTTTTAGGACAATAACTTGCATATAAGCCTTTATAATTAGCACTTTAGATTTCGAACGTTCGAGTCCATTGTATTTAATAGGGTTCTAAAGTTCACACAAACGTTTTGTCTGTTCGCGAACCGAACAGGGGGGTGTTCGGCTCATCCCTGGTCACGACATAGAAAGAATAGAAATAAAAACGACATGAGTATATATATTCCCACTTCCTTTAACCACGATCCGCTGTAAAATAAAAATTAGATCCCCAAAGATTCCCAGACCCTTAAAATAGACTCCCAACCTTCACTTAGCTACAGCTCTGGCTTCAACAGTTACATGAAGAACCCTATCCTTAACGGATGAGAATTGTTCAATCGTATCCCAAGCTCGAGCCCCCCCCACCTTGTACATGCAGGACCCCATGCCCAGATCTGGTCGGGGTTGGTGAACAAATCCCTTCTAGCTGTCCCTGCCATTCTTAATTTCTTGCGCCATCAGATCCTCGCGATTGGCCACGAGATAAGATGCTGGGACAGCTTCACCATCACGCATGAACCTCTTGCATTGGGGGAATTACCTTTATAAGCTGCAGATCCACATAAACACCAAACTAAAGTTCAAACACACTTGTGGGCTGCCTAGATACCCAAACCGACAAGAGGCAGAGCTATTAAAACTAAAACCAATTTTACCCTCTAAAAATGCATCGTTAGATTCCATTGACAAGTGTCTGTCTGGAGTCTTCACTAGTCTGTCAAAACTCGTCATACCCATAATAACATCATAAATGGCATGTACCACTGTCATCGCTGGGGACTAAAACTCGATGGAGACTCAGAACAGACCTAGCAATCGGTCCTGTTCGCTTTCTGAGCTAGTCAGGATATACACTTTACATAATAACTTGGGATGCTTTTCATCGTTACCCTCGCTAAAATTTACTAAACAACAAAAATATAAATAAACAAAGATACTCCTCATTCTTTGGTGTGGTTGAGCCGCTTCTTGCAGTGGCTGGCGTGGTCTCATCCCTCAAGCTTCTTTACAACGGCCCAGTCACCTGGTTGGAAAGAATGTAAACTGGTTATTGTGTCAGGGTCCAGGAGGGACTCGTGAACCCTGTGGTGGACATTTTGAAGTTCATGTCACAACGATCGCAGCCCACCCCATCAGCCGAGAATATAAGTGACAGATAATGAGGAGAGTACGACTATGGTTTTGATTGACCTCCAAACAACCCTCATATGACAATAACCCAGACATCGGGACTGTGGTCACTGCATAACCTGTGCGTGGCTTACAATACCTGAAACCATTGACAAGGTTCTTAGCCTCTGGGATGGGAACCTACTTCACCAGACTGCTGCTTGACGATTCAAATTCTGTCAAAGAAAGACAGTCTTGGCACAAACTTGGTTAGAATTACAGAGGTTATTATTAGTTTGAAAAAAAACTGTCACTCTTACATTTATCATTCTCCCCCCTTTTCTTCCTCATTACAGACTGAAGGAAGAAATGTGTGGTGCAGGAAAAAAGAAACAATGAAATAACCTATGATACTTTTACCTCCCTTAGACTCATGTATTTATCCATATGTACTGTACAGCTGTCTACATACACCTGTTCTCTGTGTACAAACTCCTTGGACCTGAAAAATACTTATAAGCAAAATCATTACTCTATCCTTCAAATTTAACCTGCAAAGAATGGAAAATAATAATGACATTCCTGTACATTGGTAAATTGTCAATGACATTCTTTCAAAACTGATTCAAACAAAACCCTCTGTAACCCTTACTTTTCCCGTTCCTACAAAAATACAACAGCCGCGACGCATCGAAGGATCGCTGCGGTAAGTTCGAACATATTCACGTTACTACATACAAACATTCCGATACAAACGTGGGGGAAATACTTCCCAGTTTCCAAAACCACAAATGAAAAAAACAAAAACAGCCAGAATTCTCCCTTTGCTCTTTCAGCAATAGAAAAAAATACAATGGGAACATGAGAGCAGCTCGAGAACCTTGCATGGACCAGCCATACAAAGTTCAAACAAACGGGCATGAGAATTTAACCACCATTCCTCCTCTGAGAATCACAAAAGCGTGTACTACACCTCCATCAACACTCATCATTACAGATTTCTGAAGCCGCAGCTGAACTACATCCATTCCAGAGGGATACCGAAAATAGTATCCTTGGACCACCTATGTTAATCTTTTTGGGGTTCAAAGGCCTTTGCCCCAAAACTAGGCTTTGTGCACTGTGTGACCGTCTGACTGTGGGAAGCCTCCATTCCTTCCCTTTGCACAGACCTCCTTGTGTCCATGGCGATTCGAATCGGCTTAGCGTCTTAAACCTGCGTCCAGGTTAAACCGTTGCACCCATTTTCGGAGAGCACCGCCCGGTGTCTTCTTATACGGTGGATTGAAGAACTTCAACCACTATCTGGTCAAGTCCTCCAACTAGAAACCCTAACCGAGGCGTCAACTCTATGGCTTGTTGTCCCAACACTTTTGGAACTACAGCAACAACCACAGATCAACCCCCGAATTAGGCCTCTACCCCTCACAGTGTATGCATACACAAGCATTTTCCGCTATACACCCATACACTGCGTTGTCAGACTAAATCACACAGAACAATTACGCCAGTTTACCACCTGCAGAACAATGTGGCTTCTCTCTGTATCTAGATGATAAAACAATGGTGATGCCAAACTGTATTACAGTACAAAACTTCACAAAACTGGAACAAAATATAAAACACTTTTAAATGCAAAAATGCTTTCCATTTTCCTTCCAAACATAAATCTCATTTGCCAACCTTTCAGACAACCCCAAGCTCCTCCCACCAACTTTCCTCTGATAAATAAAATGCTGAAAAGAAACTTCCGGTTATGCTCAGCTACTTAAAAAAATAAAAACTGGTTTATTTACATATCAATTGTTCAGGAAGAGGGAGGGGAGGGGAGGCCTAGCCCTAATCGCCTTGTCTATCAAGACTCCAATTTAAACATAAACACACCATTGTGCAACATTCAGTGCAAAGTGGAGTTTTTACTTAAAAATGAAATACAATACCAAAAAAACGCCGCTCATATACTGCAAAGTCAGCTGACCCTGCAATAGCTTATATTCACTTAAACGAAAACAGAGAAATCCCCATCCTAACATCATGTGCATGGAGTTTGCATGTCCTCCCTGTGTCTGCGTTGGCCTCCCCCCACACTCCAAATGCTGGTAGGTCAGCCAGATCCCACCCATAAATAGGCCCCAGCATGTGCGTGTGTCCGCAAGCACGTTGTGGCCCCTCGGGGTAAAACCGCGCTATCTCAAGATACCACTCTACTCAACTCAAAAGGCGATGCTTAGAAAAACTATTTAATCTAGCAAACGCATAAAACAGGACAAAACTGCGCCAATCAACAAATGCCAACACAGTATCCAGGGGCTGATGTGCACCAACCACTAGATACCAAAAAAACAATGGCCAATGATTATAAAACATATGACAAAAGTCCAGATGAATGCCCAGATGATGCAATAAAAACCCCAAAAATTAAACCACAATACTGAATCATAGAGCTAAAAATGATGGATTAATAGTCCCACTGCAAAGGCATAAATCCTGCAAAATCACAAGCTGAGATCAGCAGATGACCATGCAACACACAGTGACATCAGCAAACAAAGGTAAGGCAACAGCCTACCAGAGGCAAGCCCATGAATGGTGGATGAACCATCGCAAGCCTCATGGACAACAACAACAATGGCGCCATGCAATTTTTCCCGCCAAAACCAGCATGGGACGTCACAATTAACACCACATGGGTTCCCCCACACAAAGAAAAACACAAATGGCCTCCACCAGGTTCCAACGCAGAAAAGACCACACTATATTCGCACCAAACATCAAAATCTGCCCCAAAGGCTGAGAAATTCCACCAGCGAAATAGCAGACGAATGGCATAGCATGGTCACATAATATCATACCCAAAGGAAAGGTGGCTGCACCTTCCCTTATATGATGCCCATAGGCTAAGGAAAAACCATGCCTCAAAATGGCAGACAAACCTGCAAGGCTAACAAAAGCCAAGAATGGCGCCATTACTTTTTCCCGCCAAAACCAGCATGGGACATCAAAGAAAATCAAAAATGTTTTTCTCCACAAAGACAGACTACACCATTGAGATTTTTCTAAATTATCATCAAAATCCACTGAAAAAGGTGTGTCAGCTACACTCTACAAGGACCACATGTACACTTACAAACTTAAACCCTTTGGCCAACTAAACAGCACATTTAAAAAATTTTAGTTACATGACAATATTAAAAACATATTCATTTCTCTAAGTTAATATACTCTGAGATATTCACCACACACATACAGTACAATGTTGCCTGCATGTCTGCTCAGAGTTTCTTTCCCTTAGGCCCCTTTCACACTGGGGCGGGCAGGAGCGGTGGCGGTATAGCAGCGCGATTTTCAGCGCTGCTATACCGTCGTTCTTACCGCGGTATGCGGTCGCTAGGGGGGTAAATTTAACCCCCGCTAGCGGCCGAAAAAGGGTTAATACCGCCCGCAAACCGCGGCTATTGCCGCGGTTTGCGGGCGGTATTACCGCGCTGTCCCATTGATTTCAATGGGAGACCGCGGTAAAGGAGCGGTGAACACACCGCTCCTTCACCGCTGTAAAGAAGCGGCTAGCAGGACTTTTGGAGTGGTCCTGCTAGCGCACCGCTTCAGTGTGAAAGCCTTCGGGCTTTCACATTGAAGGCTAAAGGGCATGATTTTTTCATGCGGTATAATAGCGCTAATATTAGCGCTAAACCGCATGAAAAACTTCCCCAGTGTGAAAGGGGCCTCAGGGCACAGCCCCTGCAACACAAAACAGTGGGCAAGCCCTTCCCCCATTCAAGCACATGGCTCACAAACAAGCCTCTGAGAAATACAAAAAGCTCAACCAAACACACATTGCAGGCTGAATAATCCCACATCTATACCTTCATTTCATACACAATATACAGTTTCCATCAGATCATCTCCCACTACAAAACTCCTGCATGCTATTTACAGAAAGTCACCAACTTTCACCATTGTAACTGATGACCATGCTGCCTGTCCCTCCCCCGCTAAACCTCATGGGGGCAGCCATTTTCAGCTTCTCTCACACAGGGACCAGACTAACAATGCAGCCAAACAATCTAATAACATACGATCGGATTCACAGGCATACGATCTCTCTCCCAACAAAAACACACACACGCACGATCGGATTCACAGACACACACGCACACACACAATCGGATTCACAGACATACACGCACACACGCATCTCTCATACTACAAGCATACAGCATTATTTAAAAAAGACGAAAAATTTGTTCTTTTACAAAGGACAGCCTCTTCACACATCACATCGCAGGTCCACTCTCCCCCTCTGCTGATGTGATGTTCAAAGAGGCCGCAATTGGTCCAATCAGAGTCGCCATCCTGTCGTAGAAATATTGGTTCTATGCAGAGCACACAGCCCATATTTCTTGTGCTCTATAAGCACACACTTTAGATTTCATCTTCTTGCAATAATGCTATCTTTAGGCTAAAGATACACTCACCACCATTCGTCCCAAATCATCCCAAGAAGCCAGCACCACACAGCTTATGTTCTCATCTCAGCAGGCCAGCATGACTCCCAAGCCGACGCCTAATCATAGGCTTTTATTAAACTCAAAAGATCTCAGACAGGAGGTGATTGGCTGCAGCAACCAATCCCCTCCCCCATGGGCGGGGACATCACAGGATGTCCCTTCCACACAGGAAAATGGCAATACAAGGACATTCCTTCCAACAGGAGATGCCATACATGAATCCCACTCAAGAAATATAGCTTAAAGGATTCAATACAATAACACATACAATGAATACAATAACGTATGATGGCTAAAGTTACCATTGATAGGAATCCTCATTCTGCACTATTCCATAGAATAACGCATATTCAGATTATACTATTATTGAATGGGGGAAGGAGGCTATCTGCAGATGCGCACTACGAATCCCAATCAATGTTGATCAGACACAGCAGAGACAAGAGCACGCATCTGCTCATAACCAATGATGTTGTTGCAGAGCGAGCATACCCCCTCCTCAACGATCGTCCGTGCTAATGCACAGAGGGCCCCCCGTCGGTGGACATATCCGCACCCTGCAAACATCACACTCCAACCTCAAGACGTTTTCCCCTATCAGACGGGATTCAACCAGCCTCAGACTACCCCAATCAGCTCTTTTAGAGCGGGTTGCAGAAGTACTAACACTGGGTGACACTATGACAATACATATTAAATACATCTCCATAAAAATCTCCACAACAGGCTTCAGGTACCACCACTCAGAGAGGAGAAATCACCACTGTGAGAGTCACCCCTGCGCACACTGCAGCGACCGCGGAGGAGGTCGTTAAATCTCTACGGGAGAAATCCGAGGATGCTGACTCGGTCGCCACTGTCTCGCAGCATCCGCCACCGAAGAAAAGAACCAGCGTGGTAGCCCCGACCAGCGGTGGTGGTGGACCGTCTCACACGCTTACGACAGGCCCGGATGGATCCGTTGACGAGGGTTCCGGACGTCCCGTTTCAAGAAAAGGGCGAGGTAAGCTAGGCGAAGAGACTTGGTGTGTGGGAGGAGGTGTCGGGAAGGCATGGCCTAGCAAGTCCGCGGAGTGTGGAGGCTCTGTCTCTACAAAGGGCTACATACCCACGGAGGAGTGTGACACCTCCGACCTGGAATCGCTCTCGGATCTGGGAGAGGATGCCATCATAGATGATTTGTTTGCCAAGAAAGGCTGGGACAAGGTACCGCTTGCTTCATTCCGCAGACCTCGGAATTCACCCATGTCAACAGGGGAAAGTACACCCCGGGTGGAGGCGTCAGTGCCTGAAGAAGGGTCCCGTTCCCAGCTTGTCCCTGGATCCCCGGCGCAACCTGCATCTGATGCTGGGGTACAGAGACTGTTGCTGCGGGCACCGATGCCCAGATTGGAGGTGGTCAAAGCGCCTCGTCATCCAGAATCAATAGTTTTGCCTGGTGAAGGAGACAGAGCTACCATGCCTCCTTTGGCAAGACTACAACGCCTATTTGGCCAAAAGGTTGCAGAGGAGTACGGATGGGAGTATCCCTACTTATCGAAGGACTTGCTTTATGAGGTGGAGGTGTACAGGGAGCGCTGGTACAATGACTTTGTGTGGACCCATCTCAAAGTTCCGCACGCCCGCAGGTACCTGGCATGCTCTCCCAATGCTTCACAACGTTTCAAAGATTGCAAGGCCGAATGGATGTTAGGACAACACATCCATGCAGATAAAGTGTTGATCCGACGCAAAGAAGGTGAAGATGTGGAGTATCATCTGGAGACCGTGGATCAGCACTTGAAGCCACTGATACTGCCGCATCCCCGCTTTTACCTATAGGAGAGAAAGACTCCGCTCTTATCATGTTGCTGAACTTTTTGGGGCAGTTGTTTTGTGTGTGCCCAAAGGAATGAGGAACTATTCCTGTTGTTTTTTTCATCTTCCTGCAAAGAGATCACAGACTCTGGGGTAGATAGGGCCAGAGAAGAAGAAGCTCCACGAGTGCAGTACCGTGAGGCTGTCACCAGGTGGCAGTCTTGCGCAACGTTTTTTTTTACACTTTTCATGCACTCACTCTTTGGAGGAAAGGAATTTCTTCTCAGAGAAGTTTATTTTCTTCTTACACAAATACATGTGTCAGGGTTTGTGTGTTGGTTTTATTTTATTTTTCCTCTGCAGGAGAGCATCCCGGCAAGATTATGGAACCTGGGGTTGGTTCTTAGTCAGGATGGGAGGGAAAAGTATAATGTTGAATTTCATGTTGAATGTGTTGTTCTTCACTCCTCTTTTATTACAGGGGCTCAGACACAACTTCTTTGTTAGGATAGTTTTCCTAAAATTTTAATTTTTTTCCAATTTGTTAGTTGGTTTCTGGACTGGATTATGTCAGCCGGAGAGGGCATGATTCACTCCAGACACTGGGGACCAGTGTCAAATGACAGGGGGGAGAGTGTAGCGGGTACTTACTTTCCCGGGGTAATTTTTGAATTTTTCAGTGACACCAGTGGTGTGTTCCCGGCGGCCCACCGGGTGGCGCTGTCACCATGGGCTGACGGACGGATACCGCTGTGTGCTGAGCCTCCTTTTTGTCCTCTCTCGGCAGCGGTATGGTGGGGCGGGGAATCCGCCGTGCTTGCTAGGAGGGGGGATAAATGTGCCGGCCATCTTGGTCACGGCGGCTTAGTCCCAGGCACCTTCAGCCTGCGGACGGTGGTTCGTGTTCCTCCTCTAGGCGGCCTAGGCCTAGAGGACCACCGGAGATCGTGTTTCACCTCAGGCACCTTTAGTCCTGGGGTGAGGTACTTGGATGGAGGTCCGGAGCTCAGTGCCCAACACTGAGTTCCATGAGGGAAGGATCCTAAGGCACTCCGGGGATGGATGACTGAATCCGAGGTGGGCGTAATGGACCGGGAAGAGCTCCTCATCTGAAGACCCGGTGCAGCATACTGCCGATGACGGGTGAGTCTCTTGTCGGAGACCGTCCGGAAGGAGAATTTCCCTCGTGCGGAGACCATAGCCCACTCTCAGGGAGGAGAGTGGAGGATCAAATTTGTGTCTGGGCCTATTCGCGCACACACACCTCCTTTTCTGTTCTATAGCCAAGGGAGTCCATGTTATGTTCTAAATAAAGGAGTGTTGGACTGTGATGGTGTGTGGCTCAATTTCTGGCAGACAAGGTTCATGGAGACTCTCGGAGGGAGGATCCGATGCACAGCACAGACCCGAAGGTAACAAGAGACATTGCTGAGACCACATGCACACCTGTGGTGGAAGCCTGGCGTAGCTCACCCTCTCCCTCCCCTATCATACCCCTAGACCAGAGACAGTGCGAGTTGAACTTTAATAGAGGGGACTGGGGAGAGGGTGTCCGCTACACATAAAAGAAAATCACCTAAAGCAATAGCCGAAGAGCATTTAACCAGACGGGAATACAGTCTAAATCATTAGCATAAGAACATTCAACCAGAAGAGAAAATAGCTTAAAGGAATAGCCGAAGAACATTCATCCAGTTGTAAATATAGCCTAAAACAATAGCCTAAGAATATTCAACCAGAACAGAAAATAGCTTAAAACATTTAACCAGAAAGGAATACAGTCTAAAACAATAGCCTAAAAACATTTAACCAGAAGAGAACATTGCCTATAGCAATAGCCTAAGAACATTTAACCAGAAGGAAATACAGTCTAGAACAACAGCCTAAGAGCATTCAACCAGAAGAGAAGATAGCATAAAGCAATAGCCTAAGAACGTTCAACCAGAAGAGAAAATAGCCTGCAGCAATAGCCTAAGAACATTCAACCAGAAGATAATAGCTATGTATTTTATTTTTATAAATAGACCCCCTAAGTGTCCGATTTAGTATGAGAAAAGGAATAGGGATTTTTTTTTGATTGAATGGTAAGGGCAACTGGAACAGTTCTCCCTTCAGACACTTCAGACTATGATGTAAGGTGTTTCGGCCATCAACATCTTAAAGCCCAACCCTTGCCAAACTTTTTTTTGTAGTTTTGGATAGAATGGGGAGGTGTTAAAACTTCTTCTAGATTTTATTGCTGTCTGTGTTTCCAAGCAGATGATTTCCCCTTACTTGTTGACACCATGACAAGAAATGAAGGGAACAGGTTTGCCAGGATGGGAATACACAGACAGCTATAAACTTCACAGAGGTGTCCTACTCCTAACCTTTTCCTACAGTATTAAAACATTGTACTGTGTATTTGTTCATTTGTCCATATTGGAGATATTTCAGATAATGTGCTTGTTACAGTGGAAACACAGACTGCTAGGAGCGCAGGACATAGGTTTCTCCCCATTCTCCGCTCTATCCAAAACAAACAAAAGAGATTTGGCTGACGCACGGCAAGTTGAAAAGAAGAAAAGTAAAATAACAAGTTGTTTTGCTTGAGACAATTCGTAACTGTAGAAAACAGTAAAAGGTTCTCTAAATGCCTATATTTATAACCAATGCAATTAAAAGGAGGTGTATTGTGGATTTGTATTTATTGTTTTATTATGGTCAGGACTAAAATTGCATTGTATATAAATAGTATTTTTTATTTTTTCTCAAGAAAATATGAAATATTACAAATTCATGTTTTGTATTTCCATGTGAAGGCAGCTTGTGGTTCATTTCCACATGTTTTGTGGGATTTCCTTCGTACCTTTGTTGAAATAAAGTCTGTTGCTTAAAGTGTATAGTAGCTGTAGCTGAAACTTACACAAGTGAAGGAGTCAAAGTTATAACGCAGTACTCATTTGTTCAGACAATTTTTGTGTGAACAAAATTTTTTTTGTTTTGCGTGAGAGAGTCTGAAGACAAACACCTTCTGCTGTGCTCTCTCTATACACAAAGTGCTCTCTGACACCTGTGCCAGTGATTATCTTGTATTAAATCTGTAATTTCAAAATACATATTTTATTTACATAATAATAATAAAACTTTTTCTTACCATAGACAAAGGAACAATTAAGTGTATTTAAAGCCAAAACTTTCTTTTCAGGTAAGAGCCGGTTCACACAGGGGCGACTCGGGATCCGACTTCAAGTCGCTCCAAGTTGCCCCAAGTCGCGCTGTTTTTAAAACGAATGGAAGTGAATAGAGTCGTCTGAATGTACACGACTGCAGTCGCTCCGACTTCAAAAAAGGTTCCTGTACGACTTCAATCCGACTTGTAGGCGACTTGTACCCACTGATTTCAATGGAAGTCGCCTCCAAGTCAGATCCCCGTTCATAGAGAGGCAACTTTACAGGAAGTCGCCCCTCTGTGAACCGGCTCTTAGTGTAGAGTAGGGAAGGGTTAAAATCTCTCACGTGTTATTTTTTGCTGACTGTATCCCTTTGGAGAGATCTACCTACACTTCCTGTTCTGGGGACTCAACAGGAAGTAAGAAGAAATCTCTACAATGTGAGAAGAAATCCCCTTTTAGACAGCTGCCGCCGAAACAGGTGCCCCCATTGGAAGAATAACCCTTAACCTTTGTTTTGACGACAACTGTAAACTTTTGGATTTCCAATTACTTTCTGTCTCATTAATAATGGTCACCAAGACAAATAGAGAAGGTGAAATTACTTAGAGGGGACCTAAACAGGAAAAAATAAAAAAATAAAGTAAATCAATTTGCATTTATTTTGCCCAGAATGCAACTTCAAGGCTTCAAATCTAGTAGTTGCAGAAAAAGGTGCATTTTACAGCATGATTGCAGCAAAGTGCTCTACATTATGGTGCCGTTGGTTTATACTGGGACCCCAATGCATTTTTCCTAAGATTCTGGGGGAATAAGATCTCTCGTTTTCATTTATCCTTAATTGGTCCTCATGGTGCGCAGATTTCATGAGTGACTTTTTATAGTATATGTATTGCGCCATCACACACAAACACATATGAATGACTGTGGGCAGATAAAATATAAACATAATTGTTCTTCTTAGTTATTACAGAAGCCATTGAAATCCCACAGTTTATTGGACGCAGTTATCTTATATATGACAACCGTGAGATTCTTAAAAGGTAAGTAAATGCTGCCGTGTGGCATATTGGCTTAGTGGTACTTGTGCCTTACGGTGTTGGGGTCCTTGTGTTATTACATTCTACATGCCAAGCCTAAGCTATTGGGGAGGGTTGAGGAAAGACGTGACCAACTACCTTGTAAAAGATTCACTAAAGCCCTGTACACACGATCGGTTTTACCGATGAAAACACTCCAATGGACTTTTTTCATCGGACAAACCGATCGTGTATGGGCCCCATCGGTCTTTTTTCCATCGGTGTTAAAAAATAGAACATGTTTTAAACTTATCCGATGGAAAAAAAAAAACGATAGCAAATTACTATCGTCTGTGGGGAGCTCCATCGGATAAAAAACCCACGCATGCTCAGAATCAAGTCGACGCATGCTCAGAAGCATAGAACTTCATTTTTCTTGGCTCGTCTGAGTGTTTTACGTCACGGCGTTTGGGACAATCGTTTTTTTTGACTGATGGTGTGTAGGCAAGACTGATGGAAGTCAGCTTCATCGGATTTCCGATGGAAAAATCCATCGGTTTAAAATCCATAGGAAATCCAATCGTGTGTACAGGGCTTAAGAAAGTTCTGCGCAAAAAAGGCTCTCAAGTGTATCAGACATAGCGCTGAGAGTCAGGTACAACTAAATGGATATATACAATATATTGCCAAAAGTATTGGGACGCCTGCCCTTACACGCACATGAACTTTAATGGCATCCCTGTCTTAATCCGTAGGGTTCAATATTGAGTTGGCCCAACCTTTGCAGCTATAACAGCTTCAACTCTTCTGGGAAGGCTGTCCACAAGGTTTAGAAGTGTGTCTATGGGAATGTTTGATCATTCTTCCAGAAGTGCATTTGTGAGGTCAGGCACTGATGTGGACGAGAAGGCCTGGCTCACAGTCTCTGCTCTAATTCATCCCAAAGGTGTTCTATTGGGTTGAGGTCAAAACTCTGTGCAGGCCAGTCAAGTTCCTCCACCTCAAACTCACTTATCCACACTATATTGAAAAAAGTATTGGGCCACCCCTCCAAATCATTTGGTGGAGGGGGGATTATGGTGTGGGGTTGTTTTTCAGGGGTTGGTCTTGCCTCATTAGTTCCAGTGAAGGGAATCAGGATACAGACATTTTGGACAATTTCATGCTCCCAATTTTGTGGGAACAGTTTGGGGACGGCCCCTTCCTGTTCCAACATGACTGCTCACCAGTGCACGAAGCAAGGTCCATAAAGACCTGGATGAGCGAGTTTGGGGTGGAGGAACTGAAGTCTATCTAATGATTGATCTCTGTTAAACGGGCTTTTGGAAAACACTGGTCGATCAGCAGCCACCATAAATCAGCTGCTGCCAGAGTGGAGGAGTCCAGCTGTCAGAATACATTGGCAAAGCAGGGAGGATTCCTCCATCCACCTTGCATGTAGATCCGTAAAAAAAAATTAATCAGCCCACTGACTGATCGAGAAAAAAAATAAAACATTTTTTTTCCTTATTTTCTTTTATGTGTGTACTTCAGCAGTGGCTCCACATCATGATTTTACTGCAGTGACGACAGCAAAGGCTCGGGCACACTGTCATTGTAGTCTGATTTGGGGTGACAATGCCAAAGCTGAATTGAGTAAAAGTTGCCACCCTCGGAAAGGATTCTTGCTGGTATGATTTAACTGAAAACAGGACATACTGTATAGGAAAAATAGAATTACAGTAAACCCCCCTCCATCACGGGGGTTACGTTCCGGACCCACCCGCGAAAAGTGAAAATCCGTGAAATAGAAAGACCCTATTTAAATACACCCTAGGCATGTTTTGTTACATTTTTAATAGCATTTAAAGGTCTTTAAACACACTTTTAAGTAATAGAAATACATAAAAGTTAGAGAGAGAGCATTGTAAAACACAAAAATATTGTGCTAACAGTATACTGTACAGTACTGATTCACCGATACATAACCGCGAAATGGCGAAATATTACCACAATATCAGAACTAATAGGTCCTAATTAAAATAGCACAATATACCGGGACCGCAAAAACTGAACCGCGATAGAGCGGGGGTTTGCTGTATATATAACAACAGGAAGTGAGAGGAAATTTCTTCAAAGTTAAGAAAATTCTTACTTTAGACAGTTACTACTAGAACAAGTGTCCCCATTGGAAGGTTTTTCCTCTGTTCTCGTTTCAGGGACATGTCAAAATATGGGATTTTTCTTCCTGGTGACAATGGACCCCAGGTCAAATGAGAGGGTTAACCTCCCCATCTGGGTCTCAGATGGTAATTAAAACCCAACAGGTGTTCTAACCCTTCCCTACCCAATCCCAAACTAAAAAAAAGTGTTTACTTTAAGGCCTGGTTTACACCTATGCAGGTTGCAGTTTGCATACTCCAGGTGCATTTTGAGTTTTTCAAGAAATGTTTTTGAGCCATTGAGGTCTATGGAACCAAAAACCAGAAAAAAGTCCCAGTCCCTTTCCATAAAATGCACAGATGTGAATGTGACCCTTAGAAAACCATGTTAAATGGACTGTAGTGTGTTTCTTCAAAACTTAAAATGCACTAAAAAATGCAAAGATGTGAACCTGGCCTTAAGGCTCATTTACATGAGCACCGAGACCGCCAGCATGCTATGTTTTTCTATTCGCCCAGAGCATTGTGGAGCTGTGTGCTGAGATGCATCGGCTGTACTGACTCAGCCGCAAATCCAAGTTTGACAGGCAAAGTGGGGTGCACACTGTCTGCATTCAGGACTGAACACTTGTCCCTGCATGCAGCTCTATGGTGCTCGGGGTGCATGAAAAGACACAGTTCTTGCATGCTGAGAACCTCAGCACCTATTTTAATGAGCAGTAAAAGTTTTGACTACACATGCAGCAACACATTTTTAAATTAAATAGGACTCTGTATAAAGCTCCACTAAGGCCCCTTTCACACTGGCACGTTTTTCAGGCGGTTTAGCGCTAATATTAGCGCTGTTATACCGCCTGAAAAGATTGTGCCCTGTATTCTTCAATGTGAAAGCCCGAAGGCTTTCACACTGAAGCGGTGTGCTAGCAGGATCGCTCCAAAAGTCCTGCTAGCCGCATCTTTACAGCGGTGAAGGAGCGGTGTGTTCACCGCTCCTTTACCGCGGCTGCCCATTGAAATCAATGGGACACCGCGGTAATACCGCCCGCAAACCGCGGCAATAGCCACGGTTTGCGGGCGGTACTAATCCTTTTTCGGCCGCTAGCGGGGGTTAAATTCACCCCGCTAGCGGCCGCATACCGCAGTGATAACGACGGTATAGCGGCGCTGAAAATCGCGCCGCTATACCGCCAGCGCCCTTGCCCGCCCCAGTGTGAAAGGGGCCTTAGTAATCTCCAATGCCACTCGGGCTGGAGCTGAAGGATGTTTATCAAGTTCCAAGAAAGTTTGCTGTTTTCTAAATGTGTTGTAAATGCTGGCCTTGTATGTACAAGCAAAAGCAAAGAAAAAACAAATCCATGTGTACTTGGCATGCAGTAAATATCATTTATTTTTGCAGAGTTTCTGGATCTCGTACAAACATCTTTATGAGGTTTAAGACAACCGTGAAGGATGGACTGCTCATGTGGAGAGGGGACAGCCCTATGAGACCAAACAGTGACTTTATTTCGCTGGGCCTTCAGGAGGGGAATCTCGTTTTCAGGTATTTGTGATTATTCAGTTATTATTTAGGCCTTGAAGAGATCATGTCTGCCTTGAAGTTCCATAGAAATTCTTTAGTCCTCAGATGGGTGGCCAGGTCAGGCACAGACAGAGTCCAGGTTCTGGACATGTAAATGGTTTACACCTGGCATGTTACATGTTCCAACCAGGTTTAGGATATGTAACAGGCTGATAAACAGGAAAAGCGCAGACAATCTGAGTACTAATGCTGTGTACACACAATCAGACATTCCGACAACAAACCGTGGGGTTTTTTTTCCGTCGGATGTTGGCTCAAACTTGTTTTGCCTACACACGGTCGCACAAATGTTGCTCAGAAATTCCGATGGTCAAGAACGCGGAGACATACAACACTACGAGCCAAGGAAAATGAAGTACAATGATTCCGAGCATGCGTCGAATTGGAAGAACTTTATTTGTCGGAAAAATAGAGAACCTGCTATCAAACATTTGTTGTCAGAAATTCCGGCAGCAAATGTCCGATGGAGCCTACACACGGTCGGAATATCCGACCAAAAGCTCACATCGAACGTTTGTTGTCGGAAATTCCGATCGCGTCTATGCGGCATAACACGGTCAAATGTGTGATGTCACCAGGTAAATAGATGATGCCACTGTGCCTCCTGGCAGAATAGGGAGCTCTAGATCCCATGAGAATGCATGCCTGCAATGGGCTGGTCTTTGTTCTTGTGAGATTTCCAGCACTCAGCTCTGCCAGGAGGTACATTGACATTACCCTTGCCTCTTTGCTGAGCAATGTTTCATAGAAGGTCTGCTTTAAGGCTAGGTTCAAACCAGACTGTGCTCTGTAAAGCAAACCCCCAGGCTTAAAAAGAGTGTACTTTATTTTCTTTTCTTTCATGCAGCTATAACTTGGGCAGTGGAATGATCTCGATAATGGTGAACGGTACATTCAATGATGGACGGTGGCACCGGGTCAAGGCTGTACGGTGAGAACCATCTTAGTACTTTGTACCAGCTTGGAACTATATAACTATTATAATTAATACAAATAGGGTGAATAAGGATATATAGCAATGCTAGGGGAAAAAAAAATGTCCTATAGATGTAGGTTCTTAAAACTAAACTCCAACCAGGAGAATAATATACAATTAACAAGGTGCCACCTTACCTCTTTCCAAAATTTTCTTTTTTTTGTTTATTCGTTTATTGGCAAATCAGGAAGTACTGTAAGTGTCTTACGCACCTGGCTGTGTGGTGTGGCAAGGGTATGTAAATCACAAGACTGAACAGAATTACAAAATCCTTTGGCAAGCAAATAGGGAACATATATAACATTTCTTTCTATTTATTGAGTTGTTTGCTTGGAGTTCCTCTTTAAACCTTGGTACTATAGATTCCTGTATAGACAAAGTTTGAAGGCTGTATAATTGAATGGTCAGACTAAACGGCAGATTACTGGAGTCCAGACCAGATGTCTTGTGTGGTTCCAAAGAAAGGAGTATGGACTGAGAGTTATACAAATGGGGTGAACAGAGAGGGGTGGAAGGCTAGATGCACCTTCTATTATTGTGGAACAAAATAATGTTTCTGTTTCATCATTATCAATTTACTTTTCCAGAGATGGACAGTCAGGAAAGGTGACTGTGGATGACTATGGCGCCAAGACAGGAAAATCTCCAGGGTTAATGCGACAACTAAACATTAATGGAGACCTCTATGTTGGTGAGTGCTGAAAGGTTAGGATTGGGTTGACTATAGTGTAGATAGATAGACAGAGACGACACACGTAGACTGTGGCACATGGATAGATGTCTGCAAAAAGAGGCCCTGCTCCATAGCCCCTTGATCCTCCTCCACCTCAGTCACTCCAGAAAACCAGGTGCTGACTTTAAGGTAGTACACCTCTGTCCCATCATCACTACTAGATAATGAATTGCTCAATGATAATGTTGTACTAGGTAAAGTTTAATCAGCCAGCACAAACACACAGAGCGTCCCCATCTACAGGCTTCCCCACTATAACGTGTTTCACCCTCATGGGCCTAATCGTAGAGATATTCCAGACAGAGGCGTATACGTGAACCGATGCCCTCCATTTTTTTCCTGCAGCTGCTGACAGCCTAGCTCTCCTTCTCTCCCTCCCATCTGCATTTAGCGGCTGCAAGGCAAAAATGGAGGGAATCGGTAACGGTTCCTGTATATGCCGCACCTCCTGTCTGGGTTAATCATCTCTGCTGGCCGGGCCCTCTGTGTGCTCCCTTGGCCACCCCCGCCACAGCGCTGTCGGCTTCCCCCCTCTCTCCTCCTGATGGCTGCTGGGGGTGGAGGTGTCAGGATGGGGAACAGGGGAAGAGGCCAGTATATATGTCATTTACTAGCCCCTTCCTTTTCTGAAAGAACACAGTGAGTGAGCGGTACCGCTCACTCACTGTGTTAATTTATAACTGAGACATAGTAAACTGTGTTTCACCAAAGTCCCCTCAACAGGGCTGCTAAAAAATAAAAAAATAAAATTGACATTATAAAAATAAAACAAAATACAATGGTAAAAAATAATAAAATAAAAACTACTGACACCACCTGTTGCCCTACTGACCTCGTCCCACTGGCAGAACTACTAGGGTCGCAAAGGTCGCATCTGGTGAGCGGGCCCTGATGTTCTGACACCATAGGGGGGGCCCCATTATGGCAGGAAGGGTCCCGCTGTGGGCTTTGAGAGAGAGGGAAAACCTTAAAAACAAGTTACTGCCCACTAGAAGACGTAGAACATGGATATGCAATTAGCGGACCTCCAGCTGTTGCAAAACTACAAGTCCCATCATGCCTCTGCCTCTGGGTGTCATGCTTGCTGCTGTCAGAGTCTCGCTATGCCTCATGGGACTTGTAGTTTGGCAACAGCTGGAGGTCCGCTAATTGCATATCCCTGACGTAGAACATGGCCATGAGGTGGAACAGTGGCAGGTAATGCTGTTTGAGGCGGACACTGTTTGCTACACTGAGCTGATCCCCCCTACGCCGGGTCCCCCTATGCCAGCATCGGGATCTTCAGCTGCTTCTGATTCATACAGCTCTGCCTACCTGTGTGTACACAGGGATCCTGTGCTTCTGTTTCTTTGTTTTTAATAAAGGTCCCCTCAACAGGAGAAAAGGGCCCCGGGCCCGGAGGGAAGAGCCCTGAGACTGACGGAAAGGGGCAGGGGGGCCTTTCATGGTTCTTGCACCAGGGCCCTGAAGGTTCTAGTTACACCTCTGACTCCAGACATGAATGAAGTATCATTATGTGACACATTAAATAAAGTAAAAAAACAAACAAAAAACATACGGTTACCATACGGTGTTATGTGAACAGGCCCTTAGATTTCCTCCATGATGATAAGTGCAGCCTTGCCTACCTACCTTACAAGGAAGACCACCTACTGGCTGTTTGAGTGGAGCTTATGCATGCAGTGTCAGTAGGCAACGCTTACAGTATATCTATAGAAAATCTATTTTTTATTTTGAATAGAGTGGGGGAGATTAAAACCGCTGTCAGTTTTTGGTATTTTTGCATCTGTGTGCAAAATAAGAATCAAGCCAATTCACATAAGAGAGGAGCTAGCTGCTCTGGGCCAGGGCCGTTTGAAGGAATTTGGGGGCCCCGAACAAAATGGACATGGAGACCCCCCCGCACGCACGCACGCAAAGCCTACAGGAACCACAGCATAGCGATACAGTTTAAGTTCACCCACACTTTATATAAATAAAAAAGGTTTACAGTGCAAATACTGCTTGTTTCATATAATGTGCATAAAATTTGAACATTTTCAACAATTGAACATTTACAAAAAACACCACTGTACCATAAAATCAAATATACATTAAAAAAAGTGCACAATAACTAAATCCAACATACCTAAAACACACACACTCCCCCCCCCCCCCCCCCATCCTACTGTACCGTGCGGCAGGAGATTCAGTTTCCTGTTCCTGCCTGGACTGAAAGGAAGTGAGCACTCAGTGTGCACTTCCTGTCAGTCTGCCCGGGAACAGGAAACTGAATCTCCTGTACAGCGCGGTACCCGGCCGGACTGACAGGAGGGAGGAAGAGGAGCTTGGCCACGCTACAGGGAAGGGGAAGTAACGAGAGAGGCAGCAGTGCTGCAGCCGCCTGAGGCTCTCTATAGAGCGCTCAGGGGGCTGCAGCATTTATAGGAAGCGTGGCAAGGGCCCAAGTTGGTGCCCCAAGCCAGCTCGGGGCCCCAAGCAATTGCTTGGTTCGCTTGCCTTGTCGCGACGGGCCTGCTCTGGGCTGTTGTTTTTCGTTTAGGAATAGCTTTTTAGCCCTTGGTCAGACCATTACTGGACACTTCTGTAGCGATACCCTCAACTTAAGAGAGCCGCAAGTTTTGATTTTGGGCCCTGAGTACAGCTTCCTCAACCCCCCGGCAATCTGCTCTACCCGCTCTGGCACAGTTAACCCACAGCAATTTCACATAAACAATCACTTATGCTTTAAATGTGGGTGTGTGAATTGATAACTCAGACTCATAGACAATGTTGTAAATAATAACTGACTTTACTGCTAGTGGTAAGATAAAAGGGGATAACATGCATGTAACATTTGGTTCACAACACATAAGCAGGTCCCTGCAGTTATAAATCACAATACTGTGTGCGTGTGTACCAGCAATGGAAAGGGGACAGAACGCCACGTGGGGCGACCGTTACCTAAACACCCTGTGGTGTGATAACTAACTTATAACTATCTAACGGATCAGGCCTGATCCCTAACCATGAAACTCAGTCTTAGAAGAAACACAAATCTTCACCGGCACAGGATCTGTAAAGGTGGTGCACTTGAAGTATTTAAAACCATGTATTTGTAATCCAATAGGGGGGGGTAATTCTCCCTCACCAGAGGTGTTAGGCCTCGGAAGTCTAGTAGGCACAAAGTATAAAAGTAACAGTTTAAAGATGAGCTTTCGCTCGCTCACCACTCCGGAACACTTCCCTCAGTCCGGAACTTCCACCGGCTGTGTCGGTCCTCGTCCACAGCGGCTTCTGCGATCGGATCCCCGATCCAGATAACTTCAGAAGAGATGAGTCTGGATGCCACCCAGGCTCGCAAAGGGGGTGGAAGGCTCTTTGGTTCGCTCCACAGGCCCCAGGCTTCAGGCCTGGAACAGCACAGATCCGCACAGGTGTCTCTCTCTCTCTGCCTCCCCGTGTCCAAAGAGAAAGAGCTAGGCCTCGCCCCCTCCTTATATTCCTTCCCCCCGACTCCCCTCTCTCTGGAATTTCCTGTCTCTGATTAAAGGGGAACACCCCGCTACACACTCCCCCCACTAAAACTCTTTGGTCCCCAAAGATAAACATTTCAACAAAATTCCTGAACCATTTTAGAGAGTGCGGAGTATGATGTTGGTACAGGGAATTGCCACCAAAACTCAGAGGTGGGATTCCCTGTCCCACAGGTCACACTGGCATGAGTGGCCTGCCTAACTGTGCCAGAGGGTGAGCTGGGGTTGCCCTCCACCAAATGAACAGTGGAAGGGTTGGAGCACTCGGTACTTCTTCTAGCGGTGGTAACAGAGTCCTCTGAGCTCTTTCCCAATTGAGGGTAGGTTAACTTCATGGGAGGTCTCACGACTCTGCGAGCTCTCTGCTCCCTTGGGACTTCAGGCTTGGGTGCCACAGGCTTTGTTTCAGGAACACTCTCTGACATCGTCACTGGTTCTGGGGCCTCTGTCTCTTCTTCATCTGAGTACAGGCCCGGAATATCTTCCCAGCATTCAGGCACGCCACTGGATGGAATGAACTCTGTAGCTTCTGGGTTCAGGGTCCCATCCTGCATATCCTCAGTGGGTGGAAGGTCTATGGTGGGATTTTCCGGGGTTGGGGAAGGCCATAGCCACTCCAGTTCTCCTCTCCCATCTTCACTTGGTTGAGAAACCTGTCCCCCTCCAGATCGAGAGGTCTGAGACCGAGTGTTGGGTCTGGGAGTATCCAAGATGGAAACAGATTCCGGTAGGTTCCTCACTGGAGGTATCCTGACTGCTTCTTTAAGCGGGAGTAAGTGGTTTCTGTGCCAGGTCTTCAAGGGTCCCACTCTCCCCTCTGGCTTTAACTTGTACACCGGTAGTCCAGGGAGTTTCCTACAAATAACGTAAGGCTCAGACCTCCACCTATCAGCAAGTTTGTGTTTCCCTGGGATCCCTAGGTTGCGTAGCAGAACACGGTCTCCAGGCTGCAGGTCTTGCACTCGAACCTTCAAATCATAGTTCCTTTTATTTCGGGCCCCTCTCTGGTCTGAGGCCGCTTGGGCTTGTTCATAGGCCGCTTTCAAATTATACCTAAGTCTGTCTACATATCCTTTGTGGGAGGTAGCAGAGGTATAGTCTAGAGAAATGCCAAAGGCCAGATCCACTGGCAATCTTGCTTCTCTCCCAAACATGAGGCGATAGGGAGAGTAACCCGTCACATCACTGGTGGTGCAATTGTAGGCATGCACCAAAGTGGATATGTGTTGACTCCAATGCTGCTTCTTCTCTGTCTCCAGAGTCCCAAGCATGTTTAGCAAAGTCCGGTTAAACCTCTCAGGCTGAGCATCTCCTTGTGGATGATAAGGGGTAGTCCTGGTCTTTTCCACTCCCAGGGAATCCAGTAGGTTCCGGATCAGGCGACTCTCAAAGTCCCTTCCTTGGTCGGAGTGGATTCTCTGTGGTAATCCATAGTGGACAAAGTATTTTTCTAGAAGCACCTTAGCTACAGTGGAAGCCTTCTGGTCTCTGGTGGGGAACGCCTGTGCATAACGGGTGAAATGATCGGTTACCACCAGAACATTTCCCAATCCACTCAAATCGGGTTCGAGGCAGAGAAAGTCAATGCATACCAGATCCATTGGGCCTTGACTCTGTAGGTGGCCCATTGGGGCAGCTTGATGGGGTAGAGTCTTCCTCTGGATGCATCGTGCACAGGAGTGGCAATATTCCTCCACTTCAGCCCTCATACAGGGCCAATAGAACCGGCTTCTGACAAGTTGGAAGGTTCTTTCAGCTCCCAGGTGACCATGCTGGTCATGTAAGGCAACCAGCACAGTCTCTCGGTGCTTCTCTGGGAGAAACAACTGCCATTTATCCTCGGAGCCATCAGAGGGGCCCCTTCGGTAGACCACTCCCTGATGGACCTGTAGCCTGTCTAACTCTCTCCTTAGCAGACGAGCCTCCTTGGAGGGGTGATGTCGAAGTTTCTCTGGACTCTCGTTTTCCAACGCTTCAAAGACCAATCTCCCCATGGGGTCTTCCAATTGGTCGCACCTCAGTTCCTTCTTAGACAGCTTCGGTAAGCATTCCTCTTCAAGTTGAGTCACCCCGCAGTAGTGTTTTGGGACTCCCACTGTGGTAACTCCTATCTCCTCGGCTCTGGAGCCCCCTCTGGCTTGAAATTCAGCCCCCTGACAAAGGGCTCGCACTCCCTCCGGTGCTACCTGAGTCCAGTCCTCCCAGTCATCAGCCATGGTATGAGATCTTCGGGACAGGGCATCTGCATCCCTATTTCCAGTCCCTGGTCTGTATTTAAGACTGAAGTTGAACCCAGATAATGCAGCCAGCCACCTGTGTCCTGTGGCATCCAACTTGGCAGTGGTGAATAGGTAAGTCAGAGGGTTGTTATCTGTTTTTACTGTAAACTCTGCCCCATAGAGGTAGTCTCTTAGTTTGTCCACCACTGCCCATTTGAGGGCCAAGAACTCCAACTTATGAGTGGGGTAGTTCTTCTCCGAGGGGGTCAGACTCCGACTCACATAGGCCACTGGTCGCAGTTGCTCTTCATACTCTTGGTAGAGCACTCCACCGAGGCCTTCATGACTAGCATCAACATGTAACTCGTATGGTCTGGTGGGATCAGCATAGGCCAATACTGGGGCTGTGGTGAGGCTCCTCTTCAGGGTTCTGAAGGCCTCTTCACACCTGGGGGTCCACTGATCTTGAACCGACTCCCCGGGTCTTCTGGGTCCCTGGCCATCCTCTTCCCCTTCAGTCTTGAGCAGTTCATTTAGGGGCTTGGCAATACGGGCAAACCCATCCACAAACCTCCTATAGTAGGAGCAGAAGCCCAGGAAAGATCTAAGTTCAGTGACTGTTGTGGGTCTTGGCCAGGAGGTAACTGCCTCCAACTTCTCAGGATCAGTGGCCACCCCCTTTTCAGACACTATGTGTCCCAGATAGTTCACCGAAGACTGGTAGAACCGACACTTCTCGGGGGAAAGCTTTAGTCCCTCTTCACTAAGCCTTCTCAACACTTTCTCCAATCGGGCCTCATGTTCTTCCAAAGTTCTCCCGAAGACAATGACATCGTCCAGGTACACAAGGACTTCTATGAGGTTCATATCTCCGACAGTCTTCTCCATGAGACGTTGAAAAGTAGCTGGGGCCCCAGATAGGCCCTGAGGCATTCTATTAAACTCAAAGAACCCCACAGGAGTTATGAAAGCGGTCTTTTCTTTATCCTCTGGGTGCATGGGAATTTGATAGTACCCGCTCTTGAGGTCAATCACGCTGAACCACTTAGCTCCAGACAAACTCTGTAAGGCGTCCTCTATCCTTGGCGTGGTGTACTGATCAGGGGTGGTCCTCCTGTTGAGAGTTCTGTAGTCAATGCAGAGCCTCAGCGACCCATTCTTCTTCCTGACCACCACTATTGGAGAGGCATAAGGGCTTCTGGACTCTCGAATCACCCCAGTCCTTTTCAGTTCTGCAAGCTGTTCTCTCAGATCCTCCAGATCTGCCAGCGGAACCCGCCTGACTCTCTCCCTGAACGGTTTGTCTTCTTGCAGGCGGATGCGGTGGGTAGCACTCCTCGCACGCCCCACATCGAATTCATCTTTTGAGAAAATCTTCTCCCATCTAGTCAGCTGGGCCTTGGCTCTCTCCTTCCAGGCCCCAGGCAAGTTCGGGTTCTCAATGGAAAGTTTTTCCCAAACATCTTCTTCTTCACCCGCTTGCTTCACTTCTGACCAGCTGACTGGGACAGCAGGACTCACCTGTCCCAGCAACATCCGGGCAGGTACCTCTATGGCCCTTCCTGTAGAGTTCCTTACACTCACCAGGACTCTTCCCCTGGCTTTCTTCAAGGCCTTGATTGGAATCACTTCCGGTATCACTTCCAGGCCTGAGTGATCTTCCCTTGGGTCGGATTCCAGCATGACAAAGGGGCCAGGCTGCTCCCAGGTGAGCTTCACAGTGGCCTTGAGGCAAGCCACCTGTCCGGGCTGCAGCACCACTCCTTCTCTCCCCAGTCTCCACACCTTCCCTATCCCCTCTCCTGGGGTCTTCTGCTCCAACACTAACCGTTGGTAGGCTGTCTTCAGCATGGGATGGATGTTTGGATCTTGATGGCTCCTCATCTTCACCAGGGGCGTCAGAAGTCTTCTCACTAGATCCGTATTGGTGCCTATGATGAGGGACATCTTGCTGGCCCCGGGTGGTCTAGGACACACAACTGCCAGGGTGTCGAACACTTCTGTCTTCCCAGCCACAGAGGGGTCGAATGTCAGCTTTATGGGCAGATAACCATCATAGGGGAACCTCTGCGTTCCCAGGCCCCATATCTCCAGCTCTTCTATCTTCTGTATAGGCAAATGGCTTAAGTGCCTATCGTAGAAGTCTCTGTACAACAAAGTCACTTGAGCTCCAGTGTCCAGGAGGGCCTTCGTATATACTTCTTCTACCTGGATAGATACAGTGGGGGACGGGCCGACCAATTCTTCTGGGTACGGCCGGGTTGAGGTCACTTTCTTCTGAGGACTTGTCTTCATCCAGTTTGTTTTTGACTTTATTCTCTCTTGAGCCCGGTATGCATTGACCTTCCCCACCCTAATGGGAGTACAAACCCGCTGAGGGATGTTATTGTCTCTTGGTTGTAGGCATTCCTTCTTGGGAGTGCTAAATTTCTTCTGAGGGGTCTTGTCCCCTTTCTCTGGTATGTATCTTGGTTGAGAGACCCTAGATTCCTTCTGAGGAGTTTTGTTCTCTCTCTTCCTTCTATTCAGTTTGGAGCTCACTGAAAGAGATGGGCACCCGGTTGACTCCCTCACCGGGGCCCTCTGGCGTTTCCCGCCGGCTGACGATTATCCATTTTCTTCTTCTTAGGACTGGAACACCTACTGGCAAAGTGGCCACTGCCTCCGCAGTTGTAGCATAACATCTCTTCTCGGTCCCGAGTGGGACTCGGTATTGACGTATCTGGGAACAACTCCTTTCTGGGGCTTGGTTTCTCTGCTCCACCTTGACCTTTCGCCATTATAGCAGTCATCATCTCCATCATCTGGGACATCTGCAACTTCAAAGTGTCCACCTCCGCTCCCCTATCGGGAGTCATGGCCGGTGTAACTATAGCTACCGGCTGTTTGACGGGCTCTATCAGGCGTTCTTTTTTTTTTTCTTCCAATATAGCCTCTTCCTCTCTAATCATTCGGATGAGGTCAGGGTACTCCAGATTCTTCCCATCCTGCCGGGCACGCAGTGTCCATGCAATTGGATCCATGGGTTGAGCTCCCCTCACTACCTGTTGAGCACGGGCCTCATCTACTTTCCCTGGGCTGATCCCCTTCTTTAGGATCATCCTATGCAGTATTTTGTCCAGGCGTCCCATATAGTCTGATAGTTTCTCACCTTCCTTCTGGTAGCAATGCTCCAGCTGATAAGCAAGCTCCGTGACTTTCTCTGTCCCACCAAACACATCCTGTAACACATCGAGGCACTCTTGTGCAGTACAATCTGCCTTGCTCATCTTCAGGTTGCGTACGGCCTCTAGAGCAGGCCCTTTCAAACTTTCCACAACCCTCTGTTTCTTTCTGCGGTCCGGAACTTCCCATTCCTCTAGTGCCTGAGTTGCGCTGTCTAGCCACTCCTCAAATCCCTCTTCTTCCAAGGGTACTGGTTTCCTCCCTGAAAACATCCGGAGTTTCCTGTACCCCGACATCGGGTAATCTGTGGGCTCTTTCTTGCACTGAGCTACAATCTCCCCCAGAACAGCGCATAATTCTGCACTAAGGGTGCCTGGGCTTGTCCTGGGACTCTTTGTGTCCTTCTGTGGGGATGACGGGGAAGATGGCTGCGGTGACAGTGTTATTTTTGTCTGAGGGCTGTCTCTTGTGCGCGGCAGCGCATGCAGCAAATGATAGACCTGATCGTCCTCATCTTGTATGCTGTTGCCTCTAAACTGTTCAGGAATTTCTGCCTGCCATTCCAGTAAGACATGTGAAAGTCCCCCATTAGTTTTCACGTCTATCATCCATGGTTTGTGAATCGGTGATAGGGACATTATGAGTTGTATCATTGCTTGTGTCTGCCATATCCCCGGGAGTTCTATAACTGCCGTCCTGGCTGGGTCTACGCCCCATCTCTTGTACCACTGTCCCACCTCTATCGGGTCCATGCCGGTAGCTTCTGGCGGTTTCACCGCTGTCTCAGTAATCCCGGATGTACGAGCCCCCACGTGTAGCGATACCCTCAACTTAAGAGAGCCGCAAGTTTTGATTTTGGGCCCTGAGTACAGCTTCCTCAACCCCCTGGCAATCTGCTCTACCCGCTCTGGCACAGTTAACCCACAGCAATTTCACATAAACAATCACTTATGCTTTAAATGTGGGTGTGTGAATTGATAACTCAGACTCATAGACAATGTTGTAAATAATAACTGACTTTACTGCTAGTGGTAAGATAAAAGGGGATAACATGCATGTAACATTTGGTTCACAACACATAAGCAGGTCCCTGCAGTTATAAATCACAATACTGTGTGCGTGTGTACCAGCAATGGAAAGGGGACGGAACGCCACGTGGGGCGACCGTTACCTAAACACCCTGTGGTGTGATAACTAACTTATAACTATCTAACGGATCAGGCCTGATCCCTAACCATGAAACTCAGTCTTAGAAGAAACACAAATCTTCACCGGCACAGGATCTGTAAAGGTGGTGCACTTGAAGTATTTAAAACCATGTATTTGTAATCCAATAGGGGGGGGGTAATTCTCCCTCACCGGAGGTGTTAGGCCTCGGAAGTCTAGTAGGCACAAAGTATAAAAGTAACAGTTTAAAGATGAGCTTTCGCTCGCTCACCACTCCGGAACACTTCCCTCAGTCCGGAACTTCCACCGGCTGTGTCGGTCCTCGTCCACAGCGGCTTCTGCGATCGGATCCCCGATCCAGATAACTTCAGAAGAGATGAGTCTGGATGCCACCCAGGCTCGCAAAGGGGGTGGAAGGCTCTTTGGTTCGCTCCACAGGCCCCAGGCTTCAGGCCTGGAACAGCACAGATCCGCACAGGTGTCTCTCTCTCTCTGCCTCCCCGTGTCCAAAGAGAAAGAGCTAGGCCTCGCCCCCTCCTTATATTCCTTCCCCCCGGCTCCCCTCTCTCTGGAATTTCCTGTCTCTGATTAAAGGGGAACACCCCGCTACACTTCCTTTTGGGAACACCATTTCCCTTAAGAAATATTTTGGCCCAGAAAAAAGACATGTAATATATTGCAACTTACCAGCATGTAATACATTTTTGTGCAAGTACAGAAACATACCTATTGATCCTGCCAAACTGCCAGTATCCTAACTTCTATGCATTGAACTGATCTCTCAAACAGCGCTATCAGTCTTACCAGATATCTTCTGTGCACTATAGAACACCCCCTCCCTATGTAATGGAAATTAGAATAGGTGTAGCTGTTTGTAGTCCAAATCAGGAGAGCAACCTTGGGTAACAAAGCTGCTTCTCCACCCTAAAGCCTGGTACACACGATCGGATTTTCCGCGTACAAATCGTAGGACTTTTGTCGGAAGGTCGTTGGCCATAAACTTGTCTTGCATACAAACGGCAAAGAATTGTCCGCCAACAAACACGAAACTACGTGGTTTTTCAGCTCTTTAACGCCACCCTTTGGGCAACTTCTGCTAATGTTGTGTTATGGTGAGCATTGCTTCCGAGCATGCACGTTTGTACTTTTGATTTTTTTCCGAAGGACTTTTGTACACACGATTGGATAATCCGACAGCACACATTTGTTGTGGGAAAATTTCAAAGCATGCTATCCAACATTTGTTGTCAGAAAATCCAACAAAAATTGTCCAATGGAGCATACAAACAGTCGGATTTTCCAAAAAAAGCCTGCCATCACACAATTCCCATCGGAAAATCTGATCGTCTGTATGGGTCTTAAGACAGTAGATCGTATTGGCACTTGACACCCTAGGACAGGAGGTGTTATTGACAGGATCACCAGGTGAAAATAAAGTTTCCAGATTTTCCAGATCACCCCACTCTGTATTTCTCAGCCCACTGCCATAATGTTCTGTACACCCAAGGATCCATAGGCTGCATCATTATGTGACAAACCACACCACTATCTGCTTACATTGCAGTCCCATTGCTCCTTCCTGCCTTCCCCAGCACCTACTATTGGGCCCACCCCACCTAATATATCCTGCTGCTCTTCTGTTGGCTAACACCTGTGTCATTCAGAGATCAGTGGCATGTCGTATGATCCTGATGTCCTCCTCCAGAAGGTTAGTGTGAGCCTGGGCCCCAGATTCAGGCCTTGGCCCCAGACTCAGGCAAGTCTCACAGGCACAGGAATGAGTGTCCTCTCTAGGCAGCAGGCCTAGGAAGATGAAATATCCAGCACACACCTACTAGGGTGACCACATTTCCAAACTACCATTCAGGGACACCCCCCCAAAAAAAAAAATCAGCTTGTGCTGTAACAAATCACAGCACAGTCATTAGACACAATAGTCAGGATTTATGATTTCTCCAATCACAAGCAGGGGGCGGGATTGTGCTCCTCCAGGCATTCCCGGCCAGGACAAGTACTTTCAGTGAGTAAAGCGGTGATGTGGTGGCCTTTTTTTGGGGCCATCAGATCGGCCTGGGGAATGGCTGTGTCAGTTTCATTCCGGGACATTGTATTGTCCTGGCATAAAGGTAACCGGGACAGACCTGCAAAATGCGGGACTGTCCCAGGCAATCCGGGACACGTGGCCACCCTAACACCTACCCCCAGGTGCGGGGGAATATCCAAATATCCAGGTCACATCTGAATATTTATACCTTCTCCCTGCTTGTCCAGAATCGCAAGTAGAAGGCCCCTTTTACACGGGGCGGAGTCTGTCCTAGCGGATCCGCCTACTCAGTGGGGATCTCTCCTTTAAACCCTGCTGAGCAGGCAGGTGACAGGTCCGTGTCTGTTCCGCTATGCAGAGCGGACACAGACACAGCCCCCTCTGTTCTCTGTTGGGAAGTTGGATGGAAATGGACTGCATGTCTGTTTTTATGCAATTGTCATCCGATCCACCGGATGGATGGTGAACGTATCCCCACCCGTCTGTTTTTAGAAGATTTTATCAGATCGGATGCCGGCGGGGTGTCAGCAGACACATGTCCGCTGACATCCACCGCCCCATAGAGAACTATGGATGGTCCGATCGGGTCTGCCTGAAAAACGGACAGGCAGACCCGATCGATCCGTAGGTATGAAAGGGGCCAAAGCCTGCAATAGTGCATGTGCTTACTATCTATACAGCACAATGTGACTGAGGTTTCTGACTAGAATATTATTTCCTTGATAGCAGCAGAACGATTTTATTTTACTTGTTCTAATATTCTAATTTATTCTTTCCTAGGTGGAATGAAGGAAATTGCCCTGCACACAAACAGACAGTACGTTGGAGGCCTCATAGGTTGCATCTCTCACTTCACCCTCTCCACTGACTACCACGTGTCGCTAGTGGAAGACGCATCGGATGGAAAAAACATCAACACTTGTGGAACTAAATAGGAATGAACACTAACATGCTTGAAACCACTCGAGGACGACGAGGAACAAAGGAAGACTTTGCACTGTAAGGACAATCTGCAATCTGTGTCATTCCAAATATGCTTCAAGAAGAACAACCACAACCAAAAAAAGAATCTTCTACCAGATGTTTCCTTTTGTAGGAAAAGAAAACTTGAACTATTTTCTAAAGTCTTGATTAGTGTGGGATTCAGAATATGTGACTAACAAGAGAGATGTGTGTGCCTTTCTCTCACTTCCGGCCCCAAAAATCGAAAATAGTTTTGAGAATATGGATGAGTCAGTCGAAGATTTTTGTCATTTGTAAGTAATATACTGTAAATGAGGAAATGGGTGTCATTGGGCTTAACATGATGGACCTCATCCCTCCTCTGTGGGATCAAAACAGTTCCCTCCCACTTACCTGACAGTAACCTGTGCAATACTTAGCAATGGAAGACCATGGTCATTTCATCTAGTCGTCTTTTTGTATGTGTTATTGTTCATCCCAAAAAAAAAAATGTATGCAGGAATTCCATGACTGTTGTTAGGAGTGTACCTTAAATCGGTGCTAGTTATGTCATGGTTTAGAGCAGGGATATGCAATTAGCGGACCTCCAGCTGTTGCAAAACTACAAGTCCCATCATGCCTCTGTCTCTGGGTGTCATGGTTGTTGCTGTCAGAGTCTCGCTATGCCTCATGGGACTTGTAGTTTGGCAACAGCTGGAGGTCCGCTAATTGCATATCTCTGGTTTAGAGAATACATGTCGCTCCACTGATTATTTGATGATGACAACACCTATTACCTCCCACCAGGATCCTTCACATTATCTTGTATTTTAGTGACTGCAGATCACTAGAAACTGCCAAAGAGCACAATAGCAATGCAGAATCTTTAGATCCTGATTTGTGACACCACCGAAGCCCTAGATCCTGCATCAATCAATCTTATACTGAAAATGAACAACTAACTGTACAAACCCTGATCTTCTTTGGATCTACCAATAGATACGTAGCTCAAGTACCTCTCAAATTAAATGAGTTTCTTAAGTAGGCCCTTACTCTACATAGGATTAGCATGTTGTAATGTGTTTACCTCTACTCCTGAAGGAACAGATGGTTTTATTGGGACCTGTCTAGGCATAAACCGTTCCATTGTGACTCCAAAGCACTCACTGACCCACCAGTGGTGACTGAATAACTGACTTCCATCCAATTGATCTTTTACTTGAGTAGATGGTTAGGGCACAAGACATCCCTAAAGCCTAGTACATACGTACCGAATGTTGGGCGGCATCGGCCAGTTCAATAGAAACTGCCCGACATTTGGCCTGTGTGTACTGGAGCCAGTCCGACCGAAGCCAGTTGTTCAGCTGGCTTCTGTCAAAGGGGCATGACCAAAAAAAAGGTCTGCCAATCGGCTCCCAATCAGCGCTCTTTGCCAATGGCTGAGAGCGCTGATTGGAGAGTTCTGGTGTAGGGGGGCCATCTCCTTGTCAGAACACAATAGCACAGCAGGGGAGATCACTGTACTGGCATTGGATAGTTAGTACAGCGGCTCATCCTGAGCTGTCAGTTTTTCTTCGCTCAGGCCGCTAGGTTGAGCGATAAATAACTACTAGTGTGTACTAGGCTTAAGGGCATGACTCCAGTAGTAAAAATTATATTGTCAGTCTTCACAGGAAAAAAAAAATGAAATCAACCCATCTTCTGAACTTGAACTCCAGGCTGAAGAGTAGGTGAAGTAGCAGTAAACTCTCTAGTTGAGACACCAGACTTCCTAAGGTCCACCCAAATTCCAATTTTCAGGTTTCCAGGATTGGCTCTACACTTGCTGGGAAAAGACACCTCCAGAAGGATTCTATGAGTCTAGGCCTAAGACCTAAGACCAGGGCAGACGCCAGCATAACCCTAAGGAGCTGTCTTAGGGTGCTAGGATTGGGGAAGCGCTAAAGCCGGGGGTCCCTCAATAAGTGCTTATGCTGGCGCTGCTCACACCTTTTCCTAGCTGAGCACTGCTTAGCTCAGCATGGCACCGGCCAGCACAGCTCCGGGCTATGTCAATGCTTAGAACTTCAGCCATCTTCACTAACTTTCACCGGCTCTCCAAGCCCCTCCTCCTACTCCTCTCTCCCTGAAGAAGCAGACGAGACGATGGTCCTTGGTTTCCACACCCACCTTCACCTGCATCTCTCCCTCCAGGCTCCAGCTCTCTCAATAAATAACAAATCCCTCCCACCTGGGCAGTAGCAGAAGCTCCAGTCCAGCAGGGAGACAATCATTGCAGAACTGGAGGCATGTGGAGAGGGGCCAGCAGGCACTGACATGGGAATAGAGGGATCCCTCAGCCTTAGTGGTGAAAGGCATGGCAAGGAGCTTTATTCTGTCTGATTATCTGCGCTTCATGAGGACAGGGAAGGGGACATAGGGACAGAGCAAGGGACATAAAGAGATGGGGACAGAAGGGGACATGGGGGCAGTCAGAGAAGAGTACGTAGGGAAAGAGCAAAGGACATGGGGACAAAACAGAAGACACTCACAATAAAGTGCAATATATTAGATATTGAGAATTATTAATGTAGTTGTAAAAGCAGAAGTTTTTTTACCTTCATGCATTCTACTTATACTTTACTTATATTTACCTGAGCCCGATCTCGATCCAGCAGTGTGCACGAGAGCAGCGGCTCTCTCTGCTCTCTCTCTCCTCATTGGCTTAGACACAGCAGTGGGAACCATTGGCTCCCCCTGCTGTCAATCATAGCCAGTGAGGAGGGAGTGGGGGCAGGGTTGTGCCACGCTCTGTGTGTCAATAGACATACAAAAGCAACTTAGAAGCGAGCAAGCACAAGTGCCCCCATAACAAAGGGCACTTTTCTCAAAAAGCAACACTGCAGGTATTGTAGCTTTCTCCCAAGGGTGGCCTTTTACCACTCCAGTACCAACCACAAGCAAACCTGCATATGCAAACAATGAAGCATGCTACAGTGTCTTGCAAAAGTATTCATCCCCCTTGGCATTTTTCGTGTTATGTTGCCTCACAACCTGGAATTAACATGGATTGTTTGAGGATTTGCATCATTTACTTTACAGAACATGTCCACAACTTTGAAGATGTGTTTTTTTTTTTTTTTTATTGTGAAGCAAATAACAAATAGGACAAAATAACAAAAAAAAGTCAATGTGCATAACTATTCAATCCCCCTAAAGTCAATACTTTGTAGAGCCACCTTTTGCGGCTATCACAGCTCCAAGTCGCTTTGGATAAGTCTCTATGAGCTTGCCACATCTTACCACTGGGATTTTTGCCCATTCCTCCTTGCAAAACTGCTCCAGCTCCTTCAAGTTGGATGGTTTTTGCTTGCGAACAGCAATCTTTAAGTCTGACCACAGATTTTCTATTGGATTGAGGTCTGGGCTTTGACTAGGTAATTCCAACACATTTACATGTTTCCCCTTAAACTACTCAAGTGTTGCTTTAGCAGTGTGTTTGGGGTCATTGTCCTGCTGGAAGGTGAACCTCCATCCTAGCCTCAAATCATACACAGAGTGGTACACATTTTGCTCAAGAATATTCCTGTATTTAGCACCATCCATCTTTCCCTCAACTCTGACCAGTTTCCCAGTCCTGACTGCTGAAAAACATCCCCACAGCATGATGCTGCCACCACCATGTTTCACTGTGGGGATGGTGTTCTTTGGGTGATGTGATGTGTTGGGTTTGCGCCAGACATTGCGTTTTCTTTGATGGCTAAAAAGTTCAATTTTAGTCTCATCAGACCAGAGCACCTTCCTCCATACATTTTGGGAGTCTCCCACATGCCTTTTCGCAAACTCAAAACGTGCCATTTTGTTTTTTGCTGAAAGTAATGGCTTTCTTCTGGCCACTCTGCCATAAAGCCCAACTCTATGGAGCGTACGGCTTATTGTCGTCCTATGTACAGATACTCCAGTCTCTGCTGTGGAACTCTGCAGCTCCTCCAGGGTTACCTTTGGTCTCTGTGCTGCCTCTCTGATTAATGCCCTCCTTGCCCGGTCCGTAAGTTTTGGTGTGCAGCCGTCTCTTGGCAGGTTTGCTGTTGTGCCATGTTCTTTCCATTTGGTTATGATAGATTTGATGGTGCTCCTAGGGATCATCAAAGATTTGGATATTCTTTTATAACCTAACCCTGACTTGTACTTCTCAACAACATTCTCCCTTACGTTTTCGGAGAGTTCCTTGGTCTTCATGGCAGTGTTTGGTTAGTGGTGCATCTTGCTTAGGTGTTGCAGCCTCTGGGGCCTTTCAAAAAGGTGTGTATATGTAACAACAGATCATTGCACACAGGTGGATATCATTTCACTAATTATGTGACTTCTTGCACCAGAGCTTTTTATGGGCTTCATAACAAAACTCTCTAGTTGGCACATGTCAATTATAATTTTTTTATTTCTGAAAAATAGTTTTATGTATATATTTTTCTAATTTTACTTCACCAACTTAGACTATTGTGTTCTGTTCCATCACATATAATTCAGATAAAAAAAAAAAAAAAAAATGAACTAAAGGCTGTAATGTAAAAAAAATAGGTAAAAAGCCAAGGGGGGTGAATACTTTTGCAAGGCACTGTATATAGTGCATTACCGGGACATACTGTAGTGCTTTATTAAGTGGTAGTAAACAGCTGAAAAAAAAAACATGAAAGACAATAGCATAATTGTCTTGTCTCTGTAGATTAAACAGGTTCATTCACAATTGAGAAATTAGAGCCAAGAATGAGAGGTCCCCTAAGGTTGCTGCCCTGTCAATTCCCAGAACTCATGCTAACTGTATCACACAACAGAGCCTCACAGTTAAAGTAGAATTATAGGTAAAACTTTTTCTTTAGTTTTGGATGTGGAGGTGGATTAGCACACCTGTAATTTTTTTTGCTGTCTGTGCCCCCGTTAGGGAGATTCACCCTCTCTATTTGTCCTGTTTACCATTAGAAAAGTAATTAAGGCTACATCTTTCAATGGGGACACTAGTTCTGGTGGCCCGGGGGTTCCCAAGAGATTCCCTTAATTTGCAAGGATTTCCTCCGACTTCCTGTTGTGGTTATGGGACAGGAAGTGAAGGTAAATCCCACCAATGGGGCACAGGTGGCAAAAATAAACCAACAAGGGTTATAACCCTCCTTTACTCTAATGAAGAAAAAAGTTTGCCTATAGCTCTACTTGAAGACAAATGCACCATGGGGCTTGATCAGTTACTGGCAACATCTATTTAAATCTTTAACTCTCTAACAGAATGAGCCAGATGATGCAAATATTTATTGAAAATGACTGAGTTTTTTTTTCACATGGGCTGTTGGAGGGTGGCAAAAACAGGCAATAGATACGCATATTTACAGGCCCACAACCACCTACCTACAATATGGCATGGTGGCTGCTTGGCATGTTGCATTTGGCAAGTGGTGCTCATTACCAAACTTGCCCATTGAGGGTCAATGGGACTGTATTGCAACACAATGTAAAACGCTTGGCACAAGGTTGCGGTAAGGCTACTTTCACACTGAAGCGCTGGCGATATAGAGGCGCTATTTTTAGCCGCGATTTGTGGGCGCTAGCGGGGTGAGTTTAACCCCCGCTAGTGGCCAAAAAAGGGTTAAAAACGCCTCTTTGCAGCGTTTTGGAGGTGCTACCCTACTGATTTCAATGGGCAGGGGCGCTATAGGAGTGGTATTTTTACCGCTCCTATCACACCTCAAAGATGCGGCTTGCAGGAGTTTTTTTTACCCTCCTGCCAGCGCACCGGGCCCTCGGGCTTTCACACTGGATACAAAGGAGCGGCTTTTTCAGGGCGCATTGCAGGCGCTATTTTTAGCGCAATAGCGCCTGCAAAGCGCCTCAGTGTGAAAGGGGTCTTAAGTATTTCAACATGAAATCTCCCTTGGACCTCCCAAATGCCCATTAAACTGCCCCTAACTTTCTCTGAAATAGTGATCCGCTGTGAATTCTTTTCAGAAGGGAGGTAGAGCCTATTGCCTTAATGAGTGATCCAAGAGCAATTCTTGTATTACTCTAGAAAATGTAATTGCAATATTTATTCTGATTAGTGACCTGCTGCAAGTCAAAATACCATTTTTTGGGCGATAGATTCTCATCAACTGACACCATGGAATTTGCTAATAATTTATCAGTAGAAGGATTTATATAAAAAAAAAGTTCTACCTCGATGAAAGAACGGTATATATGATTTTCTTTTCTTTTATTGACCAAAGGCCCATATTCAGCTGTTATCTATTTTACCGACATCCAGACAGGGGTTTACTCATAACCTTCCCCAGATTTTGTATCATGATCTGATTCCTGGACCACTTTGTAGACCTGACTTAGACATTTTGTACATGTATATATTTTTATAGAACCAAATATAGGACACTTGACCAAATGTAATGTAGAGTTTTAGATGTAACAACTTTTTGCACAATTTCCCCATGTGTTTGTTATGGAAATATGTTTTGTGTCCTAATGTCCATCCCATGTCCCTTCTTCCCCCATCTTAATACTTTTGTACATTTGTCTATTCATGTTTGTTTTTCAACCAAATAAATAATAAGTAATATTGTATATCAGCAGTTTTTATTTCTCTTCTTCTAAAACCTGGCACTTTTTTACACACATCAATGCAGTTCTGTATTCATTATTACATCATTACCTTTAAGCAGTGCATTCATTTGACTTGGTATCAGCCTCTGTATAGCCCATACAGCATAGCTCAGAGAGAGGGAGGGAGAAGCAGCACAAGGAGCCAGTCCAGAGTGCTGCAGTGTAATGGGAATGCCGATAGGAAGAGAGATCAGAGTGACAGATGTGTTCATGCGTGTGCTGCTTCTCCTTTTGCTCTCCAGTCAGTGGTGCAGTAAAAAGTATAAGTGAAACTGCAGCATAGAACGATTAGGTCCCCTTTCCTGTTAGATGGGGCTGTACTGTGTGGCAGAGTGGTGTACATTTCAGGACTAGATGGACAAAAATCTCCAATAGTTAAAATGTTACCTGCCAAGGGATTTTGAATTCATATACTTCTGTAAAATAGCACAGCTAGGAGGCCAACACCACTTTCTTTAGAATTAAAGAGGTTGATTTTCTAAAGGCAAATAGACTGTTCACTTTGCAAAGGAAGATGCACTGTGCAAGGAAACTTAGTGAAGGAGGTGAAGCTCTGCTGATGTCCATCATCCAAACTTGTGCAAGCAAATTTTTTTTTTAAATTTTTTTACTTTCCTTACACATGATTAAAAAGTCAAATTTCACCACATTCACTAAGTTATTGGAAATGTTCCACTGCAAAGTGCAACTTCCCCTGCAAAGTGAACAGCCTGGTCAATGAATAGGGGGTTATTTACGAAAGGCAAATCCACTTTGCACTACAAGTGCAAACTACAAGTGCAAAGTGTACTTGAAATTGCACTAAAAGTGCACTTGGAAGTGCAGTCGCTGTAAATCTGAAATGAGGGGAAACTCTGCTGATTTTATCATCCAATCATGTGTAAGCCAAAATGCTGTTTTTTATTTTCCTAGCAGGTCTCCCTCGGATCTACAGCGATTGCACTTTCAGTGCACTTTGCACTCGTAGTGCAAAGTGGATTTGCCTTTTGTAAATAACCCCCATTGTGTATCTCAAAACTTTTTTTCTTTTGGATGCTGTGCTGAGGGGTAAGATATCTATCAGTTTTTTATTGGGGTCTGTGTCCAAATTAGGGAGAATTACCTTCTCCATTATAGTCCCGGTGACCATTCTCCAAAATTCCGAAATGTTAATTTGCCACCAGAACAGGTATACGAGGAGACATCTTCCAATGTGGATAATTGTTCTGTTGAAACTAAGGGGCTTTGCCTCACTTTGAAAAGATTTCCTCATATCTTCTGGTGTGTGTCTTTCAAAAAGTACAGGAAGGGACATCTTTCAAATGCGTTTCTTTTTGCCAGCTTATTTGGGTTTTCAATAAAAAAAAAAAAAACATCCTGGCTTTAGGTACACATTTTAATGCCGCGTACACAAGATCGATTTTCTCGACGGTGAAAACACAGTTGAGAAAATCGACGGGAAAAACGAGGAACGGCTTGTTCCCCTACACACGGCCGTTTTTCCCATAATTTTTTCTCTTGGTCGAGAAAAACAACAGTGTGTAGGCTCCCTGGCAGCGTTTCCCTATGGGAAAACTGCAGCAGAAAAAAATGCCGTGAATCACGACGAGAGAAATTAGAGCATGTTCTAATTTTTCTCATCGTGATTAATGCCATTTTTCTCGTCAGGAAAAATTATCAAAAGCCCTCACACGGTCGTTTTTCTCGTCCAAGAGAAAAAATAGGATTTTTTACTCACCGTAAAATCCTTTTCTCTGAGTCCATGGACCGACACAGCTTCTCTATTGACAAAGTGGGTATTATCCGTTAATTAGGAGTGACTAGGCAGAAAAACTTGTAAAAAGTGTTGCATCACACCTTCTACAGTACCGCCCAGGGGGCGGACCCTCTGGGTATACCCTCTCAGTCTGCATCTTCGCAGATCAGTTCGTCAAAAAGCAGTACAAACTTAAAAGGAGGGGTGGGTGCTGTGTCGGTCCATGGACTCAGAGAAAAGGATTTTACGGTGAGTAAAAAATCCTATTTACTCTTTCGTCCATGGACCGACACAGCTTCTCTATTGACAAAGTGGGACGTCCCAAAGCAGTGTCAGAGAAAAAACGAGGGGTGGTAACAGCATAAAAATAAACTTCACCCCCAAACACAAAACAGCACTCCTCCAACAGAGGAGTTGCAACTCTAAACAGCCGCTTGCAAAACCTTGCGGCCAAAAGAGGCATCCGAAGATGCACCTACATCAATTTTGTAGAATTTTGTGAAAGTGTGAGCGGACGACCAAGTCGCCGCTTTACATAATTGGGAAACAGACGCTTGATGTCGGAAAGCCCAAGAGGCACCTATTGCCCTGGTCGAATGCGCCGTGACAGGAAAGGGGGGCGCCTGACCCTTTAAGGCGTAAGCCTGGATTACTATCTGTCGGATCCACCTAGAGATGGTGGCCGATGAGACTGCTTGGCCCTTCTTGGGACCAGCCACCGAAACAAACAGTGAGTCTGACTTCCGGAACAGGGAAGTAGCAGATAGGTATACTCTCAAAGCTCGGACAACGTCCAAGGAATGCAACGCCGACTCCTTAGGATTCGACGGCTGAGGACACAAGGATGGAAGTACAATGTCTTCGTTGAGATGAAAAGCCGAAACGACTTTCGGAAGAAGGGAAGGCTGCGGCCGCAGCACCACCTTATCCTTGTGGAAAATCAAATAGGGAGCCTTGCAGGACAAGGCTGCCAGCTCAGAGACTCGTCTAACTGACGTAACAGCCACCAAAAAGACCACTTTCTGAGAAAGTGTCAACAGGGGAATATCTCTAATATTCTCAAACGGTGCCTTCTGAAGCACCGAGAGGACCAGGTTCAAGTCCCACGGAGGTAACGGGGGACGGACCGGAGGGGCCACATGTCGGACCCCCTGCACAAATGTACTCACGAGAGAGTGAGTCGCCAGGGGTCGCTGAAAAAAAGACAGCCAGGGCAGATATCTGTCCCTTAAATCGTACTTAGGGCAAGCCCTTAGTCCACCCCATGCTGTAAAAACAGCAGGATTCTGGAAACCAAATAGGTACGCGGATGCCATTTCATTTCCTCACACATGGAGATGTAGGCCCTCCAAGTGCGGTGATAGACCTTCCTAGAGGACGGTTTTCGAGCACTTCTCATAGTAGAGATTACTGAGTCTGACAGGCCCCGGGCTCTCAGTACCTGGTTCTCAACAGCCATGCCGTTAAAGCCAATGACTGTAAAGCAGGATGGAATATGGGACCTTGCGATAGCAGGTCCTTCCGTAGTGGTAGATCGTCGTACCAAGGACGCTGAGGCCAATCTGGAGTGATTAGGATCATTGGAATTCCCTCTGCCTCCACTCTGCGGAGCAGAAGAGGAAGAAGCCTTAAGGGAGGGAAGGCATAGATTAGCCGATACTGACCCCACGATGCTACCAACGCGTCCGTTGCGTCTGCCCATGGGTCTCTTGACCGGGCCACAAATCTCAATACCTTCCGATTGAGTCGGGAAGCCAGAAGATCTACGTCTGGTGTGCCCCATCTTTGGCAGAGGAGTTGGAACACCTCCGGGTGTAAGGACCCTTCTCCCTGGTCCAGCATCTGGCGGCTCAGGTAGTCCGCCTGCCAGTTTTCCACACCCGGAATGTACACGGCCGACAGTGCCGGTACGCTCCTCTCTGCCCACTTCAGGATGCGAGCGATCTCCGATGTTGCAGCTGAGCTTCTTGTTCCTCCTTGATGATTGACATATGCCACTGCTGTGGCGTTGTCTGACTGGATCCTGACTGGACGCCCTTGCAGCCTCTGAGACCATTTGAAGAGGCACAGCCTGATCGCCCGAATTACCAGGACATTGATCGGCAGGAGGGCTTCCTCTGGGGTCCAGCGACCTTGCGCCGACTGAACACCCCAGACTCCCCCCCAACCTGTAAGGCTGGCGTCCGTCGTGATCACTATCCAGTAAACCGGAAGAAATGACTTCCCGGCCATTAGAGCCGGGGCTGTCAGCCACCATACCAGGGATCTCCTGACTATGTGGCTCACTCGGATTTGATAATCCAGAGATGATGGACATCTGTTCCATCTGGACAGAACTTCCTTCTGTAACACTCGAGTGTGGTATTGAGTATATGGAACCGCCTCGAAGGAGGCTACCCTGAGGCCCAACACTCGCATGCAAAAAACGGAGTGACGACCAATTCCTGGAAGTCAGCTGCCGTACTGCAGCCCGGAGGGTCTGCAACTTCTCCACAGGGAGGAATACCTTTGCCTCTGAAGAATCCAGAATCAACACCAGGTACCCTAGGCGTTGAGTGGGCACCAATACTGACTTTTGCGTGTTTAGTATCCAACCACAGTCTCGAAGAGTCTGACAGGTAATGGACACGCTTACCTCTAATTCTGAGCTTGAAGGGGCCTTCAGCAGAAGGTCGTATAAGTAGCCTGTGATAGCGATACCCCGCTGTCTTAGAAGTGCCAGAATCGGAGCGAGCACCTTGGTGAACGTCCTGGGTGCTGAGGCAAGGCCCAACGGGAGGGCCACAAACTGGTAGTGGTCCTTCCCGATAGCAAATCACAGAAACCTCTGGTGTCTGGAGTATATGGGGACATGCAGGTATGCGTCCTTGATGTCCAAGGAGGCCAGAAAGTCCCCCGGATGGAGAGCCGTGATTACAGATCGAACCGACTCCATCCGAAAACTTTGTACCTTCACAAAGCAATTGAGGGCTCTGAGATCCAAGCTTGGACGAACCCCCTCCTTCTTCGGCACAATGAACAGATTTGAGTAAAAACCCCGTTCCAGTTCTGGAACTGGAATAACTACCCCGCGTTCCAGTAGACCCTGGACCGCCCCATACAGGGCCTCCCGACGGGTCGGTAGTAGCTGGAGATTGGAGGTGTTGAATCTGTCCGGTGGACAAGAGAGAAACTCTATCTTGTAGCCTGAGGAGATTACTTCGCAAACCCACCTGTCGGAGATTAGTGCTGTCCACTGAGTCGCGAATTTGCGAAGACGTCTCCCCACCCGAGAGCTGGGTGGGGGTGGACCTTCATGCGGACGCAAATTTGTCCGCAGGCTTATTGGGTATGCGGGACCAGGGACGCTTTTGTCCTTGGGCAGGCACTTTATCGGCCTGGGGTCTTTTCCCTGTCGCCCTAGGGGGACGAAAAAAACACTTGTGTGCAGTAAAGGAGGGCCCTTGCCCTTGGCGTGGCCCCTTACCCTTGCTAATTTGGGGAAGCAAAGTGCTTTTACTTCCTGTGGCATCCTTGATGATGTTATCCAGAGAAGCCCCAAAAAGTCTGTCGCCCTTAAAAGGCAGATCCAACAGGGCTTTCTTGGAAGTCTGGTCCGCAGACCAGCCTTTTAGCCAGATCAGGCGGCGTATTGCTACTGCATAAACCGAAGTTTTAGACAGCAGGGGAATAGTATTCATGTCTGACTCGCAGACAAACCTAAGGCCCTGGACCAACAGGTCGGCCAATGTTATCTCATCAGGAGGAGCATCTCGCTCCTTAACCCCTGGAGTAGCAATCTTGCCCATTCAGTAAGTGAGACACTAGGGCCCCCGCCAATGCTGGGCGTACTGCTGAGCCTACCACTGAGTATAGGTAGCAAGCGAGTGCTTCAGCCTTCTTATCCACAGGGTCCTTGAAAACAGGAGCCCCTTCTACAGGAATTGTGGTGGCTCTATTAAGTCTGGACACCAGAGGGTCCACTATAGGGGGGAGAGGTCCATTTCTTCAGAAAACTCTCCTCAAAAGGGGTACCGTACCGCAAACCTCTTTGGGGCTGTAAAGACCCTCAGTGGGTTCTCCCATTCCTTGTATAAGAGTTTATCAAAAGACACCCAAGGGAACACCTTAGCAGTGCGGGCAGGTCTATGAAACCCAAGTGGACCGGAGTCTCTGCTGCTTCTGCAGTATTTTCCAATTTTAGCATATCCCGCACTGCAGTAATAAGGTCAGATACCAAAGCCGTCTCGCGTACTGACCTGGACTTTGAGTCATTCTCACTGTCCGGTCACGGTCTGCAGTCTCTGATGCATCAGAATCTGGGCCCCGAGCCGTAGCTGGACCTGGTTCTGCACCAGAATTATCCCCAGAAGCTTGCAGGGGATGGGGCGTTTACTACCCCCTGTATTCCCGTGTGCTGCTTCCACCCTGGCAGCAAACGCCTCTAGGATTGCAGTCATAGCGTTCATAGACACCTCAGGGGCACCAGCTGCTAAATCTGGTGTTTCAGGGGAGAAGACATCTGGCTCAGATGCCATGCTGACCACACGCTGACACTCACAGGGCTCCAGGCAAGATATCAATAGGCCCCCCTCCTGTGCTGCAGAGAGGCCGGGTCACCCAGAGGACTCACCACCCTGGATAGGTACTGCTATGCTGCGCCTGTGATGCTGTCCCTCTGCTGCTGTGTCAGTCTGCTTCTTTTATCAGCACTTCCTGTGTGAATTTTCGCGCCAGTGTAATGCACCCTAGAGGCCGGAGGCTCTCGAAAAATGGTTGCCAAAAACGTCTGTATGGAAGATAATGTGGGCTCTAAGAAAATGGCCGCCGACAGAAGATAGAGGTCAAGCAGCCATAGCCCACAAAAAGATGGCCGCCGAACGGCAATATCTGCATACAGGGTGGACAAACATGGCCGCCGATCAGCTGATAGGGGTCAGTGGGTGTGGCCGAACCACAGGAAGATGGCCGCCGGGCAGTCACAAGAGGCCAAACTTGGCATGGACCACCTCAAAATGGCCACCGACAGCATGGAGGAGGAAGGACACAAACACAGGTAAGAAAAAATGACATTTCTTTTAAATGTTAGTTACAGCCAGCCCCGCTCCAGTGGGACCCCCTAGGTGACCCCCAGCACCCAGCAACCTTTAGCTAGAAGCCCAGGGAGGAGGGAAAGGCAGGGAGAGAGGGAAGAAAGGGGCCACAACCACTTACTTGATCTCTCCAGGAATGTCCAGCTAAATCACCCAGCCGAGGCAGGGGAGTTTTACTTACCTATCCTGCATGTATTCTGCTGGAAGACATTCCAAACAGATCATCGTCCGCGCACGGAAGGTGACTGTTGGCCAGGCATGCTGTGATTGGACCCAGAAGGGACGATCATATGTATGCCCTGGAGCATGACGCTCACCGGACAGGCTGCTGCGACTCGGCCGTAAGGTCAGCCGAAGCTGAGCGGTCCGATGCAAGCCTTGGAGCGTAAGCTCACCGGCCAGGCTGCTGCGACTCGGCCGTAAGGTCAGCCGAAGCTGAGCGGTCCGATGCAGGCCCTGGAGCGTAAGCTCACCGGCCACCCGTGGAGCGACGGGCATGTCGTGGAAAACCCAGCGCGTAGCTAGGGTCGGCACACGCTCGATGGCCGAAACTGGGGAGACTACAAGGATCGAGGATCCAGCCTGTCACCCAGTCGGCAGTTGATCGAAGATCGCAGGAAACAACAAATGTAGCAAAAATAAATAAAAATATATATATATATATATCTTTTTTCCCCGGACCAATGGGCCCGAAGGGAGCCATGTCCTACTCCTTGCTAGACAGAAAAAAACTGATCTGCGAAGATGCAGACTGAGAGGGTATACCCAGAGGGTCCGCCCCCTGGGCGGTACTGTAGAAGGTGTGATGCAACACTTTTTACAAGTTTTTCTGCCTAGTCACTCCTAATTAACGGATAATACCCACTTTGTCAATAGAGAAGCTGTGTCGGTCCATGGACGAAAGAGTAAATTTAATTTTTCCTGACGAGAAAAATGGTCGTGTGTACGCGGCATAAGAATAAAGTGCTGTCAGTTCTCTACCCACTGCCACAGTGTGTGTAAACCCGAACAGTAGACCATTCTCATTTTCTACCATTTGCTCTGTTAAATAAAGTTTTAGTTATATCTGTGTAGCGGCCTCACCTCTCTCCCTTGCTTCATCGGTTATATGGCTGTTGTCTAGGGGTACCTGGGAGAGAGAGATAAAACACACCACGGCCCATGTCCTCCTGTAGCCAGGAGGTGAAGGCCAAGGATTGGGCTTTTGTGTAGGTGTCCTAGAGCCAAGTCCAGTCCTTCGTCCCTGACTCCTTTGCTTAGTAACCCAAGTTCCACACAGTGAATAGGTACAACTCAGTTTTATTCTTCTTACCAAGCAATAAAACAATCTTTCTCCTTTTGAATGATGGGGACAGATCGAGGCACAATCCTTTCCCCTCTTGCTGCTGCCCACTGTGCTGTCACCAGTGGTGAATAGTCACTGCCACTGACTAGGTAATATAGAACGTGAATTACCTTTGCTCACTTTGCCCCTGTCAGGGGAAGAAATCCGTCCAAGGGAGAAATGGAGGCCTCTCCGTCACCAGCGATGCTGGGCCGGACTCTTCGGAGAAGTTACTGCGCACCAGTCCTCACAAAATCAGACACGGGCACCCAAGGCGTTAGGGGCCCCTCGGATTCCTCACCCTCGCGGAACTCAGTCGAAGGTACTGAGCCCCAAGCATCCACCATAGTATCTCACCCCAGGCTAAAGGTGCCTGGAGTGGACTCCATCTCTGTTCCAGCTAGGCCAAGGGTGCCTAGGCCTGGAACACCGGAACGCCAGCACCCAGGTGCCTGGGTGCGGCCACGTCCTCCGACTCTCTTCCCAAAATCAGGGCCTCCGCCCCTTTTATGACCTCTCCCTTTGCATCACAGCGGGTTCCCCGCCCCGCTGTACCAGCTCCAGGGGAGGACAAAAAGGCACGGTTCGTGGTGTATGTTCAGCTCGGGCCCAAGGCAACAGCGCAACCCAGAGACCCCACGGAACTTCACACCACCAGAGTCCTTACAAATTCAAATACCCGCTACATCTGTTTGATAATAAAAAAACAAAAAAAAAACAACTGCTGCTGACTGTGCCAGAAATTTGGCGAGTTCCTCTTCTTTAAGAAGGTATGCTCTTTTTGATACAAGTGAAACCGAGATGAAAGGATTACTATGAGTCAAGGGGTGGTTGGTCTCCATCAAAGTTGTGTCGTATACATGTGTGATGTACCGGAGGGGATGCACTATGGAGCTGGAAGAGTTGGGGATGGACAGTACTCCACTATTGATGTGATGGGCTTTACTCTGTGAATTATTGTTTTGGTTTTATTCAGTTGTGAAATGTTAACTTGTGAAGTTGTGGAATGAAGTATCTCTAAATCTGAGGTGATGTACTCTTTCAGACTGAAGAGTTGTACTCATTCCAATGTCATCGGAAATGCTACTGCCCTTGAAATACAATGCTTAGCAGATATGAGTACACCCCTTTTGAAAGGTAAGATTGTATTCAACATCTCAATGAACACAAGAACAATTTCCAAAACTTTGACAAAACTGAGTTTTATAGAACATTTGTTTAGCTGATTACATGAAAGTAAGGTTAATAATATACTGTATTTATTGGTGTATAACACTCACTTTTTTACCCTGAAAATAGAGGGTAAACTGTGCCTGCGTGTTATACGCAGGGGGCTGTGGAAAGTTTTTTTCCTGAAACTTCCCTATGAAAATTAGGGTGCGTGTTATACGCCTGTGCGTGTTATACGCCGTTAAATACGGTAACTTAGATTACAAAAGCTTAGTTGATGCAAAAATGAATATACCACACAACAAAAAACTACTACATCTAGTATTTTGTATGACCTTCATGATTTGTAGGGACAGCACCAGGTCTTCTAGGCATGGAATGAACAAATTGGCGACATATTGCAACCTCTATCTTTTATTCTTCAAGAACGACCTCTTTTAGCGCCTGGATGCTGGATGGAGAGTGATGCTCAACTTGTCTCTTCAGAATTCCCAATAGGTGTTGAGATCAGGAGACAAACTTGGCCACTGAATCACTTTCACCATGTTCTTCAGAAATGCAACAGTGGCCTTAGATGTGTTTTGGATCATTGTCATGTTAGAAAAGTGCACAAGGTCCAAGGGTACAGAGTGATGGATGGTAGCATCTTCTCATTATATATATATATATATATATATATATATATATATATAAATAAAAATATAGAGCAGTACATCTGTAAATTCATGATACCATTAATGAAATGCAGTTCCCCAACACCAGCAGTACTCTTGCAGCCCCACAGAAGGACACTGCCAGCACCATGTTTAACTGTAGGCACCATGCCAGTGGTAGTGCGTCCATAGAGGGCGCCGAAGCGCCGCCCCCTCTCGCTTCTGCACCGCCACTGAAAAACAATACATAGGTTCATGCATTGCATGAACCTATGCATTGTCGCCGCTGCCGCCCACTATTCAGATGGCCGGCCCCCTGGCCAGTGCCGGCTATCTGAATTAGAGCGGTGGCCGGCGGTGGGTGTGTTTTGGAAGTGTCTATCAGAGCCAGCGGCTGTATTCGGCTTCTAAATAGTTCACCGAGGGACGCATGGGGGGTGCGTTCCTTGGTGAACACTGACAGGCGTTTCAGCCAATCGGGCTCACCGGATCTGGTTACCGGTAACCTGATTGGCTGAAGCGACATCGAGGGTGGGAGAAGACAAGAAGGACGGCGCTGACCCGAGGAAGGTAAGTGTAGGGCTGGGGGGGGGGGACTGGCTGCATTTGGGGACAAACTGACTGTATATGGGGACACACTGGCTGTATATGGGTACACACTGGCTGCATTTGGGGACACACTGGCTGTATATGGGGACAAACTGGCTGCATTTGGGGGACACACTGGCTGCATTTGAGGGGGCTAACTGGTGGCTGCGTTTAATAGGCACAGTGGCGGCAATTGATGTTTTTTTTCTTTTTCAGTTTGTTTGCGCCCCCCCCCAAAAATTTTGAGCACCATCCGCCACTGCACCATGCATTTTTCTTTGTACTCTTAACCTTTGCAATGCCATACAGTTTTGAAGCCATTAGTTCCAAAAACATTTATCTTGGTCTCATCACTCCACAGTACAGAGTCCCAGTAATCTTTTTCAGCATGGGCCCTGGCAAATTCTAGGTGGACTTTTTTGTGCATGGGCTTTAGGAGAGGCTTCCTTCGTGGACAACCATGCATGCCATTCCCCTGCAGTGTGTGCCGTATTGTGCCACAGGAAACATTCACGCCAGTTTGGCTTTCTACTTCTTTAACTAACTGCAGTGAACATGCATGGCGATTTTCTTCAACCCTTCTCATCAGAAGACGCTCCTGTCGAGGTGTTAACTTCCATGGATGTCTTTGTGAGATGGTTGCAGTTCCATCTTTGTTACATTTTTGTATCACTTTTGCTACAGTATTCTGACTGATAAGTAAAGCTTTGCTGATTTTCTTCATCTTTCTGGTTTAAAGAAATTATTTTCTTTCTCAGGCCTTTTCTCTTTCATGTGGCGCCATTGCTGACAGCAAGAAATAGGAAGGGGTTTTCTTTGTTAAGTAACACCCTTTTATAATGAACTGTCTGCTGGACACCTGTTTAACCACTTAAGGACTGGAAGGATTTGCCCCCTTAATGACCAGGCCATTTTTTTGCTATAACGCACCACTGCGTCGATTTACCTGACAATTGCGCGGTCATGCGACTCTCTACCCAAACAAAATGTATGTCCTTTTTCTCCACAAATAGAGCTTTCTTTTGGTGGTACTTGATCACCTCTTTTTATTTTTTGCGCTATAAACAAAAAAAGACCAACAATTTTGAAAAAAAACACAATATTTTCGACTTTTTGCTATAACAAATATCGCAAATTTAAAAAAAATGAAAATTCTTCCTCAGTTTAGGCCGATCTGTATCCTACATATTTTTGGTTAAAAAAGAAAAAAAATTAGCAATAAGCGTATATTGATTGGTTTGCACAAAAGTTATAGCATTTACAAAATAGGGGATAGATTTATGGCTTTTTTTAATAATTTTTTTTTCTACTAGTAATGGCAGCGCTAAATGATCTTTAGCAGGGACTGCGACATTGCAGCGGACAGATCGGACACTTGACACTTTTTTGGGACCAGTGACATTTATACAGCTATCAGAGCTAAAAAAAATAGCCAATGATTACTGTATAAATGTCATTGGCAGGGAAGGGGTTAACACTAGGGGGGCGATCAAGGTGTTAAATGTGTGTCCTAGGTAATGTTTCTAACTGTGGGGGGGTGGGACTGCCTGGAGGAGACCGATCGCTGTTCACAAGCAGTATGAACTGTACAAGCAGATCTGTCTCCTCTCTCCTTACAGAATGGATATCGGTCTGTTTACATTGACAGATGTCCGTTCTGTGTCTCTCAGGAGCGATCGCGGGTGCCCGGCTCCTGGGCAGCGCACCGGATCTGTTGTCGCACCGCGGGCACGACCCCCCTGGTGCTCTTAAAGTGACGTACAGCGAAGGCGATTCGCCCAGGGAGCCAACCTGCCGCAGTATAGCTGCGGCGGCTGGTCCTTAACTGGTTAATGAATGAATAATTAGACTCACCTGTAGTTGAATTCTTGTTAATTAGGAGTTTGTTGTTTAAAATTAATTTGTTAGGAAAAATATTGTGTGTGCAAATTAACAAATATTGGTTGCAATCAATGGCTCGCATTTGTGGGATTATTTTGTAGTATAGTGTCCCATAGAAAACGTTGATTCTCAAAGAAGATGCTTTACCGCGCTGTTCAGTAGAGCTTTTAGAGGAAGGCTTGTGGTATACAATAAATCAACATCCTTATCCTCACAATCTAAGCACCTTGTTGGAGCAGCACTTACAATAACTGGGTCTAAATGAGGCCAATACTTGCACGTTTTTGTGAACGTAAACATTTGGATTGTACAGTATTTTTAAAAAGGTCACACAAAGCAATATAGTTATAGACAGATTCTGGAAAGCTGAACCAGCAACTGTCTTTATATATCTATTGGAACCCACCATGGGACCTCCACAGTGAAGTCTCTGGGTATTGCCTACTATGAGACTCACTCCTGTTGGTGAATTCTCCATAATGCAACAAAATAAAGAAACCTGTTCTGATAAAAATACTTAGGCTGCCATTGCTGACATGCTGAAAATACTAATTGTTAGGGTGCCTTTGGCTTCAGTATTTCTGGAGTCATTGACTTGGGACAGGCACGCAGCAAGTGACGTCAGAAGTACTGACCTGCCTGCATTTTACAGGTCAGTGGCCCAAAGGAATTGATTTACTAAAGGAAAATATAGGCTGTTCACTCTGCAAGGACATTTTCAGTGTGCCAATCTTACCTTCGCTAGTTACTCCAAAGTTACGCAGACTGAATGTTTATCATTGGAAAACATGGGGAACGACTTGTCATGCAACTTTGATGTCCAATGTTGCATGACAAAGTGCACAAGTATGAATGGAGCCTTAGGCCCCTTTCACACTTAGGTGTATTTCAGGCGTTTTAGCGCTAAAAATAGCGCATAAATAATGCCTGAAATAATCCTGCCCCAGCATTCTCAATGTGAAAGCCCGAGGGCTTTCACACTGAGACGATGCGCTGACGGGAGGAAAAAAAATCTCCTGCAAGCAGCAACTTTGGAGCCGTGAAGGAGCTGTGTGTATACCGATCCTTCCCATTGAAATCAATGGAACACCGCAGCTATACCGCCTGCAAACCGCTGCTATAGCAGCGATTTGCGGGCGGTTTTAACCCTTTAAACCACACCACTAGCGGCCGAATATCGCGGAAAATCCGACGGTATAGCGGCGCTAAAAATAGCCCCCCTATACCGCCAGCGCACCTCCCTGCACCAGTGTGAAAGGGGCCTTAGTGATTGTGGTGAAGATGGACTTTACCCAATTACATGCAAGGACATCTAAAAACAAACAACAAAAAAAAGGAATTTTGCATGTACGATTGGATGATGAATGTCAACAAAGCTTCACTTCATGTACTAAGCTAAGGGATAATTCCCTTGCAAAGTGAACAGCCTACTTGCTTTTAGTAAATCAGCCCCGATGTATGAGAATGAAGTCAGCAATGTCATTCTACGTGTTCGCTCAGAACAGGCTACCTATAATAACACATTATAGAGAGTAAGAACTTGTATATGAAGGAATTTTTTCAGGATAAAACAACTTTAATCTCCAATATACTGTATAAAAAAGGATGTTTAAATGGAGCTAAAAAAGGAGGTCAGAGGTCTTTTAAATGGATCTCAAATGCAAGCTGAATCACAAAAAAGTTTGCTGCTTTTCCCCGTCTCCACAAGCACCAACTGTTGCCACAGTCAGAACTCGCTTCAAATCCTTAAAGTTAGAAAAATTGGCCAACAACTGTGTAGTATGACAATTTAGAGGAGTTGATAGTCACTATGATGGCCAAACGTATGTGGACCCCCTCCACCTTATTGAGCTTAGGTGTTTCCAGTCAACGGTGCTGTTACCACCTATCTAGGGTCAATTTTATTTTCGCACACATTAAAATCTGCATTATAAAAGATGGAGTTGTGTTGAGTAAACAAACACCCAACAAGTCAAGCCTTAAAATTATGCGTGTCTGTGAAATTACAAAAAAACTATATTACCAAATATTCTCTAGGCAACATTCCGAAGTTATCAGTTTAGAATTAACCACGAACTAAGGCCTTAGAATTATTGCTCAATACTTTGCGCAGCACAATTTATGTTTACATACACATGCACACCCTACTATGCGTATTTGCATTGGTTTCCAACTTGATGGTGACAGCTTGGGGAAGGCTCTTTTCTTTTCCATTATGACTGTGCACTGTGTAAAACTCCATAAAGACATGGTTTAGTGTGGAGAAACTCAAATGGCCTGCGCAGAGCCGTGACCTCAACCCTCCTACTGAACACCTCTAGGATCATTTTCTGTGCCAACTGTGTTGGTCTTCTCATCAAACATGACTACCTGACATCACAAATGCTCTTTTGGCTGAACGGGCACCAGTACCAGAGATGCTCCAGAATTTTGTAGGAAGTCTTCCCAGAAGAGTGGAGGCTGTTCTAGCAGCAAAGAGGGAACCACCTTCGTATTAATGCCCATGGATTTGGAAAGGGATGGAATGTCCAATAAGCTCGTACAGATGTGACAAACTTTGACAACACAGTGTAGTTTAGGTGGGCTCTCCAACTTGTTGTTACCAGAAATAAATAAATAAAAAACGCACAAAAAGGGACTGAAAGAAGAGAAAAAATACATTAAAAACATGGCAGCAAACCAGATTTCATTGAAGTGTACACACTATATTTGCTTTTATTTGTTTTCGTTATTTTTGAATAATATTTCAACAAATATTTACAGTGCATTCTTCAGATCACAGCAGACGAGCAGAAAGTAATTCAGTAGAAAAAACATAACACTATCATAACATAACACTAATTATGACCAGACTGTGATTCTCTTTCATACATTGCAAAAAAAATAATTTTCTTATATCTATAAAAAAATAAAAATTTTAATACCTGAATGATTTTAACAAAACAAAATATTGCAAGAACTAATAAAAATCTGCATATATAAAACTCATTTACAGCAACATTTCCTCCAAAGAGGGCAGGCACAATTTTTTCATGCTTTTTAGCCATGCACAATTGCATATATATATTATTTTTAAGGCCATCTTGAGCTTTGGGAATCATGGCCGCCTGGACTATGCGCTGCTTGTAGGGCCTCTAGTCATTATCCTCAATGCCATGGACAGTGCAATGACAGTATCCAAACACAACAAATACCAATAAAAGGTAAATAAATGAGCAGTTACCCAATGCAAACCAATCAAATTTAAGCTTACTGGAGTTTTACCAGGGAAAGATGAAACCTGTTGTGGGTCTTTTTGCTGTTTAATATTGAAGTGGTTGTAAACCCTCCCCCGGAAGTTACACCTACAGGTAAGCCTAGAGTAAGGCTTACCTGTAGGTGTTTGAAATACTGTATCTCCTAAACCTACACGGTTTAGGAGATATTTGCTAAAAGGTATACACCGTTGTCTACGGCACATGCGCGCCGTAGACAACGGCGCAGGCACAGTCAGAATCCCATTGATAAAACCGGCAAAGCCGGATTTGACGGCTCCTGCGCGGAGTGACGTTTTCGCCGCTCCGGCCAATCACAGCACTGGAGCGGCGATACCCGGAAGTAACCTTCCGGGTATCTGTGTAGAGATGTCTGCGGCCGGAGGGGGAGACGAGGACGGCTTTGGGGGCTTCCATCCAAGGTAAGTAATGCATAATGAGCTAGTATGCTATTCATACTAGCTCATTATGGCTTTGTCTTTCAGGTGTTTTTTTTTTTTCCGGGTTTACAACCACTTTAACACACACAACTGGCTGGAAATGTCTTGCAACAACCGGAAGGTCAAACTGAGATTAATGTGTATCTAAAGTCAAACATTTGTTAGTTTTGGATAGAGAAGTGAGTGAAGGGTTAGAACCTGTCAGTTTCTCTTTTTTTTGTCATTCCATTTGGAAGATTTCTCTCCACTTTCTGTCTCAGAGACCCCACAGGTAGGGAGGGGAAATCTGAAATGTAAAATTATGGAATACCCATTAATTTCTATCCAGGTGACAATGGTCATCAGGACAAATGGACTGCACCCCAGGATAAGCAGGGACCTGACATAGGTTTCTAATGCCGCGTACACACGGTCGGAATTAGTCCGATGGGAGCTTTTCATAGGAAATTCCGACAGTGTGTATGCCCCATCGGACTTTTTCAGTCGGAATTTTCAAACGGACTTAGATAGAGAGCAGGTTCTCTATTTTTCCGTCGGAAATTATGACCAAGGTTTTCCCGTTGGAAAGTCCGGCCGTGTGTACGCAGCATAACCCGTCCCCACTCCTTCCTAAAAAGAAAATAGAAAAATATTGGCTTTTCCTGGTAACCGAAAGTCCAGGCAAGGTGGCAGCTTGGAGGTGCGTGAGCAAATCTCTCCCGCACGTCGCATTCGGAGAGTGATCTGCACATGGACCCATGACATTGCCTCAATCTGCCCAATTTTTAATGCTGAAAAGTTGATCAGTGTTGAAACAGCTGTGGTGCCAACATATCCCCTCAGACTTGTAACAGACCAGAATCAGATTTAGATCAAAGGGTGACTAAGCATCATGGTCATAATTTGCTCATCACAACCATGTTCCTGGCTTAGAAAAAAAGCTATAACCAAGCATTAAACGTAAGTGCAAGTGATAATGCATCCATTATCTTTCATAGAATCACCACTCTAACTAAACTAAAGCTAGCACAATGAACTCAGAGACTGATCTATGAATAACAAGTACACCACCTTCTTATAAACTCAGGCCAGCCACAGACGGTTCAAATCTAAGCCCGTTCAGAAGGAACCAGCCAAGATTTGAAACCATGCAAGGACAGGCTGAATGTATCAAGTTGATCGATCAACTTGGGTACAACCAGCCTGCCAGATTTTGCAATTATCATGTTCTTCTCCCGACAGGGCCGGCTTCAGCCTGCCCATACATGGATCAATAAATCGGCTGGTCTCTTGTAAACCGGCCGAATTTCGGTCCATGTATGGCTGGCTTAGGAGAAGCTCTAGGCAACCCTGACAACAGCCATACCTAATGGGACATATCATTCTATTCAGCTTATAACTTGTTCCCTTGAGAATGACTGGCCTGGATCATCTGCTGCTACCTAGATACGATAAGGATTGGTTGGCAGTTACAGTATCTCACATTTTCTGTGAAAGGAATATACAGTGTTGCAATGTATTGTTTTGTGTTTTATGTTCAGGAACAGAAAACACAATTTTTTTTAAAACAGGATGCTTTTAGTTGGGTAAATATGAAATGTAGCATAAAAAATATTCTACATTTATCCCTTGCAGTCAGCTGGAGAGCATGTGAATCTAGTATTCCAGGGTGTCTGGATTACTGTCTGTACAGACCTGAATAGTAGGTGTTTGAGTTATCTGCAGATCTGAATGACTCCGAGGAGGAACAGGGCTTCCTCCCCCTCTCCTAATCAACACTGTACCCTTTAGAGCAGGGGTCTTCAAACTACGGCCCTCCAGGTGTTCAGAAACTACAATTCCCATCATGCCTAGTCATGTCTGTGAATGTCAGAGTTTTGCAATGCCTCATGGGATTTGTAGTTCCGCAACAGCTGGAGTGCCATAGTTTGAGGATCCCTGCTTTAGAGCTTTAGTTTGCATAAGCAAATAACAAATGAAGAGGCTGGGCTCCTTACACAGTCCAGCATGCAGTGCACATTCTGAAATACGATCTAGGAGGAGAGCATATGGAAGTTGGCATTGCTGACCTCACATTTTGGAAATGCTTGTTGCCTGGTTGTCACATTGACCCAGTTGTTTCATCAATGACCCAAAAGTGGTATGCAGTTGAGGACTTTTCTGAATATACATACCTGTTCCAAGTCAGTGGTTTAGAATGCACTGATGCCAATTGGTCAGCACCACACCTAGGCAATTAGCATTTTCAGATTGAGATCAGCAATTGCAACTACACTATATCTCACATAGCAAGTTTACGTGAAGCATTGAAGCACCCTGGGCTAAATGTTTAGTTGTAAATGAAGGATTTTAATTATATACACATTACATTTTCATTTAAAAAATTGTCTCCAAAGACCACTACAGATTCCCTTTAAGGCAGCAAATGACCTACAGTCTATTATGCAAATTTCACATCCCACAAATCTACATTCATCTCATCTCCAACCAATCATCCCATTTATAAACACAACAATATACAATCTTTTTACTCCATACTGAGGAGGACCTATCTACATTCACATTTCTAAAGTGTAATCAGAGAAAGGCTACAGGGGTTTTGGTGCCCAACACAGGAAAAGGATTTGGGGGTCATCATTGTACTAAATAGTGCAAAGGAAGGTAGGGAGTGCTATTCTGCATCACATATTCACAGTGGTCTAATCATGACAAAATAAAGAGACGTTGGAACAATCGGGGTGGAGGCCAGGCTTTCAATGCTTCAGTTTTTTTTTCTTCAAGCTATGACGTCGAAATAGACTATGGTAATGTGCAGGTTTCTTGATGCATAGCATAGCATAGTATTTGCTGTTGTCTTCCTGGCAGTAGGATGGAGACTCGACATATGCCAGCAAGCAGGTACTATTGAGGACAGCTCCAGACAGTTTGTAAGTTTCAGTAGTCACTAATGAGGACAGCCCTGGCCAGCTTGTACTCTGCAATAGTCACTGATGAAACCCCTGACCAGCTTGTATTGTGCAGTAGTTACCATCGAGGACAGCCCTGGCCAGTTTGTACTTTACAGTAGTCACTACTAAGAACAGCCATGGACAGTTTATATTGTTCGGTAGTTACTACTGAGGACAGCTCTGGCCAGCTTGTACAGTGCATTAGTCACTGTTGAGGACTTTCCTGACCAGCTTGAAATTTGGATTAGTCACTATTGTGCACATTCCAGTCCAGCCTGTACTGTGCAGTAGTCACTACCAAGGACAATCCTGGTAAGCTTGCACTGTGCAGCACACTTTTGAGGACAGCTCTCGATGGCTTGTACCATGCAGCCATCACTACTGATGAGCCCTGCTCAGCTTTTACTGTGCAATAGACATTTTTGAGGAGAACCCCTGGCCAGCTGGCACTGTGCAGTAATCACTACTAAGGACAACACTGGCCAGCTTGTACTGGGCGGTAGTCACCATTGAAGACAACCCTGGCCAGCTTGTATTGTGTAGAAGTCACTACTGAAGAAAACCCTGGCCAGCTTGTACTGTGAAGTAGTCACTACTGAGGACAACCCTGGCCAGCTTGTACTGTGAAGTAGTCACTACTGAGGACAACCCTGGCCAGCTTGTACTGTGAAGTAGTCACTACTGAGTACAACCCTGGCCAGCTTGTACTGTGAAGTAGTCACTACTGAGTACAACCCTGGCCAGCTTGTACTGTGAAGTAGTCACTACTGAGGACAACCCTGGCCAGCTTGTACTGTGAAGTAGTCACTACTGAGGACAACCCTGGCCAGCTTGTACTGTGAAGTAGTCACTACTGAGTACAACCCTGGCCAGCTTGTACTGTGAAGTAGTCACTACTGAGTACAACCCTGGCCAGCTTGTACTGTGAAGTAGTCACTACTGAGGACAACCCTGGCCAGCTTGTACTGTGCAGTAGTCACTACTGAGGACAACCCTGGCCAGCTTGAACTGTGCAGTAGGCACTACTGAGGACAACCCTGGCCAGCTTGTACTGTGCAGTAGGCACTACTGAGGACAACCCTGGCCAGCTTGTATTGTGTAGAAGTCACTACTGAGGACAACCCTGGCCAGCTTGTACTGTGCAGTAGGCACTACTGAGGACAACCCTGGCCAGCTTGTAATGTGCAGTAGGCACTACTGAGGACAACCCTGGCCAGCTTGTAATGTGCAGTAGGCACTACTGAGGACAACCCTGGCCAGCTTGTACTGTGAAGTAGTCACTACTGAGGACAACCCTGGCCAGCTTGTACTGTGCAGTAGTCACTACTGAGGACAACCCTGGCCAGCTTGAACTGTGCAGTAGGCACTACTGAGGACAACCCTGGCCAGCTTGTACTGTGCAGTAGGCACTACTGAGGACAACCCTGGCCAGCTTGTATTGTGTAAAAGTCACTACTGAGGACAACCCTGGCCAGCTTGTACTGTGCAGTAGGCACTACTGAGGACAACCCTGGCCAGCTTGTAATGTGCAGTAGGCACTACTGAGGACAACCCTGGCCAGCTTGTAATGTGCAGTAGGCACTACTGAGGACAACCCTGGCCAGCTTGTACTGTGAAGTAGTCACTACTGAGGACAACCATGGTCATCTTGTACTGTGCAGTAGGCACTACTGAGGAAAGCCCTAGACAGCATTGTACTGTACAGTAATGATGAATGAGGAAAGCCTTGGCTGGGTTGAACAGAGCAGTACAAGGCAGCCTGGGCTGTCCTCTGTAGTGCCTGTGCTGGTCTTCAAGTGATGCATAAGGTCCTTTCTTTAGAATAAAGCCAGCAAAAGATTTTGGTAAAGATGGAGCCACAAAGCAGCCTGAAGAAACACATTCCCTGTCAGATTAATAAAGCATCACTTGAGGGAAAAACAAAACAAAAAAAAAAACTGATTGTACTAATGAAATCTGTGTCTCCTTTCCTCGACTTGTCAGCACTTGTCTAGCTGGTGGCACTGAGGAGAGAAAGGTGATGGTATCCCAGCAAAAGGCAAGGTAAAAATGAAAACCAGCAGCAAATTTTCCATAAAGAAAAAATAATTATAAGCCAATAACTCTCTCGTAGCGGTCCGTTAATCTCAACTGGTTCCTCTTATTTGACTTTCCTGCATATGGACATTTATCATCTCAGTCACGCCAACAACGATGTGTTCAAATGGAATATATAGTGTCATCAGTTTCATTTTTAGGTTAACATGTAACAAAAAATTATCACTAATGTAAAAAAAAAAAAATATGCGTTTAACAATCTTTAAGAAAATTTTTGTAGAATGTGCTTTTAAAAATATGAAAAACTATGCAATTGCACCTCAAAATAAGTGCTTATTGAATGTACATATGCTTTCTGATTAAAGCGGAGCTCCACCCTAAAGTGGAACTTCCGCTGATCGGAAACCCCCCCCCACCCTCCGGTGTCACAATTGACACCTTTCAGGGGGAAGCAGATACCTGTCTAAGACAGGTATTTGCACCCACTTCCGGGAGTCCTCTCTGCGGGAAATCTGCGAGAAGCACATCACTTCAGGCAGAATACCCATTGTGTTCTGGGAAACACTCGGCTCCCAGAACACAGGAGGACCAGTCAGAACAGCGCAGTGCGACTCGTGCATGCGCCGTAGGGAACTGGGCAGTGAAGCCGCAAGGCTTCACTTTCTGGTTCCCTCACCGAGGATGGCGGTGGGGGCAGCAGAGTGACGAGTGATTGCTCGTCTTCTGCTGCGGACGTCGCTGGACTCCAGGACAGGTAAGTGTCCTAATATTAAAAGTCAGCAGCTGCAGTATTTGTAGCTGTTGGCTTTTAATATTTTTTTTTCCGCGGCACCTCCGATTTAAAAGGGCGATGGGGAATAGGACCCGCAACATTCACCTTTTATTGGGTTGATTTTTGGTGGCTTTTATTGGATGACAATACAGAGGCTCTGCGCCCAGTGCAAACCATTGCCAAGAATAAGTCATCTACTAGGCAAATGTTAAAGGTGTCACAACATTATCCAGTGACCCAGTGGTTGGCACAAGATCGGACATGGCACCGGCATCAAATTAGGAAGAAGTACGTTGTGGGGTTACTTCTCTTTGGGACTTTTACCTTTATTATGTATTGTTTTTTTTTTAACTTTTAGTTGCAGTTCCATGGTGCATGAGTTCATTACAGCTAAGAAGAAATAATTTTTCTTTAAACTAAGGAGCGTAAAAGCTTAAGACTGACCTTAATATGCACGCATCCTTTCTTACAATGCTAAAAATTAAAGAATGCAGCTTGAACAAAATTTAAGTAGTGTTTTTAACAAAAAAGTAACGACAACAACAACAAAAAATCATAAATTCATAAACCTGCTGAGAAAAAACAGGAAGACCCAATATATTTTCACAGAAAAATATGTGGAACAATTAAAAACAAACATTTAAAACTGTGTTAGGCAATATAAAAATAAAAAAACACATGTTTTGGGACAAACTGCTACACAACAAATTCATTTTAAGAAGACTAGCAAGCTTGAAGACCTGAATACAATGTTTAACCCCTTCAAGTTGCAAGAAAGGAAGTTAAACTGGTTCATTCAATAAGGCAGTGCAAAGAGCAACAGTGATGTGGTTGCGTACCACCTGGTTTTGCAGGTAGTCATTGCGGGGTGTATTTACTAAAGCTGGAGAGTGCAAAATCAGGCTCACTTCTGCAAATCAACCAATCAGCTTCCAGGTTTTTGTATTGCCAAAGCTTAACCACGTCAATACTGGGCACTTTCACCCCTTCCTTCCCAGGCCAATTTTCAGCTTTCAGCGCTCTCGCACTTTCAATGACAATTGTGCGGTCATGCAACGCTGTAACCCAAATTAAGTTTTTATCATTTTGTTCACACAAATAAAACTTTCTTTTGGTGGTATTTATTCACAACTCCGTTTTTTATTTTTTTGCGATATAAGCAAAAAAAAGAGCGGAAATTTGAAAAAAAACACAATATTTTCTTCTTTCTATTTTAAAAGAAATCCAATAAAATCGAATTTTGTCATAAATTTAAGCCAAAATGTATTCTGCTACATGTCTTTGGTAAAAAAAAATCCCGTTAAGTGTATAATAATTGGTTTGTGTGCTCACGGACAGATGTACGCAGAGGATCATTGGGACATGTGATTTTACCGTTCCATATGTGGGGGACAGGTGTTTTTACTGTGTGGGGAGATGTGTTTTGGGGACACTATTTTGGGGACTTTGTGTGTTTACATTGTGTTGGGACATGTGTGGGGACACTGGGCTGGTGATGAGTGTGTAAAAAGCTGTAAAAATAGCTCATACTCACTGATCACCAGCCGGCTGCAGAGATCCGCTCTCCTCGCTGACAACTTCCAGTCCGGTTCCCTGCATGCATCCCCCCATGCAAACTAGGGGAGCAGTGCTCATGGACCCCTAATGGACCGGCCTTTAATCGTACAAGCTGAGGTTAGAAGCCGATTGGTTTCTATGCAGAAGTGAGCTTGATTTTGCACTCTCCAGCTTTGTCTTCTTAGTATTTTGTTCCCATCACTTTTTGTGAACTGCAGCTTTCTCTGCATTACATATTCAATCCTAATAATCTATGTATTATATTCTCAATTTTAAAGTCATATCTATTGGCAAGCTACAGCAAATTCACATCCTAAGTTACGAAGATCTCCAATACGCTAAATAACCATCTTAAAATACCTTTTCATGAACAGTTTTACCTGCTAAAGGATTTGTAATACTTTTCAACCAGTCTTGCAATTCAAACACCTCTGCCACAATGAAGATTCACACAATTTTACTAATGCCTTGCTTAGCAGTTTGCCATTACTGCAGTAGATGATCTTTGGCAAATGATTCAGGAGCAGTGCGAAAATACTCATTGCCCAATGAGTAGACTGAATTCTATGGTGGGTAAAACAGTTTTTACAGAATTTATTTCAGTTGTTTGGCTCTTGTGTTAACCAAGTTCAGCTCGTTATAACTAGGGATGAGCTCAGGCGTGTTCGCATTGAACACATGCATAGCCCGCCAAGGAAGTCGGCACCGTCGGAACCGCGCTGCGCTAATCACAGGCAGGGAGACATTGTCCCGATGCTCGGCTGCAGAGATCCGGAAATGTCTCCCTGCCTGTGATTAGCGCAGCGCGGTTCTGACGGTGCCGACTTCCTTGGCGGGCTCTGCGTGTGTTCAATGCGAACACGCCTGAGCTCATCCCTAGTTATAACCAAGTGGAATGTAGAATAGCCAAATAGCCATACTCAACCTGAGTTCCATGGAACTCTAGAACTCTTCTAAAAGTTGCTAGAGGTTCCCTGAGCTGTGGCTGATTTACCTCCCATTTGGTGGTGCCTGTATAGTTTTGCGACCAATGCCACCAAGCAGAGCCAGCAGCAGGACACGGATGATCTTTTTAGCTATCGGGAAGGGTGGCATTCTGACCATCACTGTAAGAGAAGCATTTTTGATTGACTCTCAAATGTTAGCGGCATGCTTCCCACTGACCCCCAATGAATTCATTTTAGTAGTCACGCCTCTTAACCTTAAAATTAAAGTGTGAGAAAGGCTGATGTAGAACTGTGTGGTCCTCTAATAGGAGTATTTTTTTATTTTTTAAATGGGTTGTAGTTTATACTCCTCAGCTTTAAAGTTTTCCTTTGCTGTAGGTTACTGCACATCCGTAATTACCACCATTATAAAATTACTGCAATCACTGAGAATGAACACTGTACTGGTTACAAGGCATTAGCGCACATTCCACATCATGACAGATCTTTGCTTTATTGAACAAGCCAGAAATGGACAAATAGATGTGATGATCACTGTCGGAAAGAAAATCACTCAATTGCCCCATCAACACGGCTTAAAGTGACTGTAAACGATCACCTTGTAAAATAACCCATTCAGATTAAAATAGAAATGAACTGCAAAACATTTTTATATAGATAAAAAAAATAAAAAACAGGACACTGAGCTACCCAGTGAATGGTTGTGCAGCGGGGGGGGGGGGGGGGGGGGGCGTGTCAGGACAGGTCTGATCATTGGAGGAGAGCAGGCTGAGTTCCCAGCACAGCTATAGAACTGACCACGGTGTGTTCTCCTGCTTAGTGTGGTCAGTTGTTAATAGGAGAGCAGAGGGACTGGCAGGAACACCAGGGATTTCACACAAAGGAAGCAATACAAAGAGAACAGGAGACTCTCTCATACAAGTAAATGGTAAAGCAGGCACATATAAGGAATATAAAGTGTTGGGGTAATGCTTTACGAAACAGCAAAACCAAGAGAAGTTTAAATGAACGTGGCATTCATAAATGACTGCAGAGAATGCCTTTGGGGGCATTATAAAACAATTCCAAGAACCCCAAGCACATTCTGATTACATTTTTAGATCAGAGCCGTTGATCAGGTCAAAAAAAGGAAAGACGGACAGTTAGGGCTCTTTCACACGGGATGGATCAGTCATGATCCGCCCCGTAAAGCTCCGCTTGCTCAGCGGGGATCGCTCTGTTGATCCCCGCTGAGCCGGCGGATGGCTGGGCGGTCCCCGCACACTGTGCAGGGACCGCCCTGTCAGAGCGCCGCTCTCCCCTATGGGGAATCGGATGACGACGGACCGTAGAGTCCGTTGTCATCCGATCCGCTCCACCGACGGAAGGAAAAATAGGGTTTTCCTCCGTCACACTTTGGCGGAGCGGATGTCAGCGGACATGTCACCGCTGACATCCGTGCCTCAATAGGGCTACATGGAGCGTCCATGCAGGTCCACCTAAAAAACTGACAGGCGGACCTGAACGGACCCTCCGTGTGAAAGGGGCCTTAGGCTCGGTTCACACTGCTGCGCTGTGAATTTGTTCCGTTTTTTTGTCCTGTGTGAGGTGCGGATTTACCGCGAATTTCAGGAGTTGGACATTGCTGCGATTGATGTTCTAGCCAATGGAATAATGATGTAAAAAAAAAAAGAAAAAAAAAGGTGTTAACTTCTTCTGTACTTCCTGTTTTTTGTGGAGCGTAGTGTGGTGGAATTCGCACAATGCGATTCCAGAACGATTTACATTGATGTCTATGGAGACTAAATTTGAAACGCAATGCTGTAAACTCATTCAAGACTTTTTTTATTGCATTGCATTCGTAGAGGAATCGCAATGCATGTATGTGAATGACCGTCATTGAAAACAATGACTTTATGAATGACATGCAAATTTTGAATATTTTTGACGCATCACAGTTGTTATGAACTCGCATCAGTGTGAACCGGGCCTTAGTCAAAGTAAACATCTAGTCAGAATGTGCCTCAAAAAAACCTCTTGCTTTCAAGGAAATCAGGATTTTCTGCTGTACAGCCAAGCAGGGAGAAGCAGTCATTGCAGGCCTTCTCACATGAACTTCTGCACCCGAGGGGAGAAACAAACATGTACAGCTGATTTCCCGGCAGATATAAAAGTGTAATGGTATCAGCCTCTTTTATCAACCCTTTATACAGCAGAGAGTGAAAAAAAAAACAAACAAGATGTCAATCAGTTGTGCTGCTCTGCATGCAGCATGCCGATAGTAGGAAACAGCCTACAGAGGGGTGACAGAGAGATGAGCTCATCAGTGTGCTGCTTCTCCTTTCACTAAACAGTCACAGGCTGGGGGAGGGACAAGACCTTCAAGTGTTACTTAAAGTGTTTGTTACCCCAACACGTCATATTCCTGGTATCTGCCTGCTGTACCATGTACTTGTATGAGAAAGTCTCCTGTTCTCTTTGTATGGCATCCTTTATGTGAAATCCCTGGTGCTCCTACCAGTCCCCTTGCTTTCCCTTTTAAAAACTGACCACACTAAGAAGGAGAGCACAGTGTGGTCAGTTCTCTAGCTATGCTGCAAACTCGGTGTGCTCTCAGACTTCTCCTGACATGCCCCTGCTGCACGGCCATTTACTGGCAAGCTCAGTGTGCTGCTGCCTCTCCTACCCACACCCCCCCAGCTCTTATGAGACTGAGAAATTAGGGAATGAGGGAATGTGATCATTTAAAAAAAAAAAAAAAAAAGGGAAAAAAAACATTTAGATTATTTTATTTTTTATATCTATACAAAAATGTTTTGCCTTTTATTTCTATTTTAAACTGAATGGGTTGTTTTACAAGGTGATCTTTTACAATCACTTTAGCTGCAGCAAAGAAAAATCAGATCTCCGCACCCTCCAGACAAGACTGTGCAGTGCTGTGTGGCAGAGCTGTGTAAAATTTGGGTCTGGGTGAAAATAAATACAAATCCAGATAAAACCGCTCCCTTAGAAGTAGAACATCAGTGCAATTAGCCATTTGCCCAGTGTTCATCTTTCAAATATCATTCCAACATCTAACGTGGAAATCAAACCAATGATAGTGTTCCTGTAAAACATCAAACGTTCTACTTTATTTTACTATCACAAATCATGCCAAGTGTTCTATCAGAACAGCAGATCACAGGGAAAACCACATGCATCCTAGTTAGGCCTCATGCACACGGGCATAAAAAAAAAAAAAAACGCAGATTTTTTTTTTTCATGCCTCTAAATGTAGTTCTATGTTAGCCTATGTGGCCATGCACATCAGGTGTTTACATTAGTATATTAAGTGCAGCATTTAGATGCATAAAAAAAACAAAAAAACACACACACACACCAAAGCTGCGTTCAGAGAGACACCTATGAACATAATATGTGCATGTATGGGTGTGCAAACATGTACGTAAATGTGTTCCAACAGCCCGAATAAGTTGGTCAAATGCATTTACGCTCAACACCATTCCGGCATAAACATGCATACATACGCAACATTGGAAAGATTTTTTCTGGCAAAAAAAAAAGAAACAGCATGTATGGGAGCACAAATTCATACACCCGTATGCCTTAAGGTTCTCATAGGCAGTGGCGGACCGTAATGCAGGGCGGAGGTGCGCCAACCCCCTATCCATGCGCCTGGCTCCTAAACTACAAGCAGGGTGCCGGGCACACGGATTAAAATGTTGTTGTTTTTTGTGTTTTTTTAAGCACACGATTAGAGCCTGAGGCTCTAATTGTCTTCAAATAAGTGTGGGCCCCCAGCCCACCCATTTGTGTAACAATAGCGAATATTCACTATTGTCTTCCTGATTGTCCTCCCAGCCAATCAGGAAGCCCCGATTGGCCAGGGGAGTCTCAGGACTCCCTGGTCCTGGGGGGGGGGGTCATGTTTGTTTGCCGCCCCCCTCCCAAAAAATATTGAGCACCAGCAACCACTGCTCACAGGCATACAAGGTATCAACGGAGACATGACCATTTGCTATAGGTTACTGTTACTCACACTATCGTCTCTCTCTCTCTCTGCTGCCTTATTAAAAAAAGGCCAGTTCAATTTGAAATTATATTTAAAAGAAAAACCTTGAGACAAAACATTTACCAAATCAAAAATTACCAAACCATTTCTGTAAGGAGCCAGTAAACCTTATTTACAATGTTGAATATACAAATTCAAGAGCTAAACATATTATTTACAGATAAACTGAACATTTTCAGGAGCTTATCAGAGCTGGGGATAGAAGGTAGAATAGGTTGGGTGTTTTTTTTTTGTACACACAGTGGACTTCCTATTAATCTCACGGTTGGGCAACCTTGGTGAAAGCCCCTTTTAGTCACACAGACTATTTTGAAATGTATTGTATACCTTATCTATGAAGGGTATTACCAGTGTATTTATTTATAAAAACAAACTTTTACTGTTATTACTGGCCCTTTGTAACAATTGCTATTTTTTTTTTTTTTTTTACTCCATTCATATTTATCTTGTATACCTGGCTGAGCTATATGGACGCTATGTGGAAATACTATGGAGCCCTAAACATGGATGTACATTTCTATTTACACAAGTCTGCCTGCTACAGTGCAAATTCATGCAGTAAAATGACCTGTTAATTTATATACACTTAGAGCTACGTATTAACCATCAAACATACATCATCATGTGCATATTTAATGGGGCAGGATTAGTGTTTGCAAAACCAGATAAAGACATTATCATTCACCCAACAACTTGTAAATGGTGTTTTCTCAATTAACTTTGAGGTTTAGTGACAGGAACGGGAGAATGCGCCATGGCTATAACTAGCAAAAATGAAAAGTCCAGTGAAGCTTGTATGCTGAAGAACGGTTTGGGTAGAAGACTGCAGAAGTGCAGTCTTCAGCTTTTGTTATAGCTCTGCCATTCACTGTGGTCTTATCAAGTCTATCTCTCAGGATACTATGCCTTCAGAGACCATGCAGGAGAGACCATGGAAAAAGTATAGCAAAAAGGCTCTCACTAAAGGATCTTCACAATGAAACATACACTGTATGACCAAAACTGTGTGGACACTTGACCATCATACCTATATGAGCTGGTTGAACATCCAATTCCAAAACCATGCGCCCCCCCTCCACAACACACACAACCCTTTGCAGCTACAAAAGGTTTTAGGAAAAGTTTCCCAAGGCTTTGGTGTGTGTCTGTGTAAATTTGTGCTATTTCAGCCAAAAGAGCATTTTTGAGGTCAGGTACTGATGCTGAATGAGAAGACACGGCTTTCAGTGCAAATCATCTTTGCAATTAATTATAACCGTTTTCAATAGGGTTGAGTTCAGTGGTGTTGGCTATTTGAGTTCTTCCACACCAAACCAGGTCTTCATTGACCTGGCTTTGTGCTCTAGAACCCAGAAATTTGTAAGGGTGTCCCACATAATTTTCGCTATATAGTGTACAAGGCCATTTTAAGACATACGCGGGCATAAAAAGCAATGATAAAACAAGTGGGTCCACCACTGAAAATAAAAAGGTCATTTTCTATCTCCAAAGAAAAGAAAGAATACAAAAATGATGTCCAAACTATGCCCTGCAAGGATTCATTTGGGTTTGCTTAGTATCATTTTAAGTCTATCTCTAGTTCTCACCATAAAAGAATGGACGGTCTTCCATAAAATAAGGGGTCATTTGTGGTGCGTATTCTATTTCTGAAAAGCATTTTTGTGGGTTCATGGTAAAATCCCTTTTTGTCCCTTTTATTAAAATGGTTCTGGGGACATCAAGGACCAAAAATGAAAGAATTCAACCATTGGTTCTTTAAAACTGTCAAAAGATCAGGAGGTCGCAAGAGTTCCCTTTTAAGTGAAGCAGAAACCCATCAGCTTGGGAACCCTAGCCATCAACTAATATACGCATTCATATAAGCCACCTTTCACTCTGACATCCAAAACTCTTCTCTTTAATGTCTTGCCTACTAAAACTTTAAAACCCCTTACTTTAAATTACATTGAATCCATTACTGTGATAAAAATTCTTAAATACTGTTTGTTCAACTCTCAACCAAACTGGTTGCCTCATAAAACACAATTTACTTTGTAGTGTTGCATTTTTGAAGATTTAAATGGACCATATACACATAAGCTAAGTAAATCCCTTAAAATATCCCCGATAAAAATTCCCCAATCCTGCCATTTGAGATACCATTGCATTTATAGGCAAAATACCAGTAAATTCACATTTTCTTTAAAATGCCTTCTTTCCAGCTACTGTCTACAACAAAGAAGTTTTTTTTGAATTGTGCAAGATGCACCTGTTTTTTAGCGAACTTTGCGTAGAAATATAATGTCTCTCGCCTCTTACACTAGGATACCAGCAATGTTGTATTTCAGTATATTTAAGAGGAGTCAAAAATGTAAGTTATGTTAATTTTCCATCTGCTTCAAGATGAAAGTTAGGTGCAGAGAAACATCCAACTCCCACGTCAATAGATACCATCAATAAGATACCTGGTTTATTTGCCGCAATCCACCTTTCATTGCAATGTCTGCAACAAACACTCAACAGGCTGGGAGGCCTTTTCCTGAACTGGATGGATTGAGGTCACACTAGGTGATTCACAGCAGATAAGCTCTTCATTATTTGTTCAATCATCCTGTTTGTTCTGAAAGAGAGAAGATATCGACCATCCTATATGAGTTGGTTTGAGGGAGTCTTTGTTGTCCACTGGGGGGATTAAGAAATGTCTGGAGTTAACAGAGCAAGGGCTTCCAAAAGAAGCATTTTCACTTCCCATGGATGTAGGTGAACCTGGTGAATCTGCAGCCCAGGTAGTCGGATGTCCCTGAGGTCTATAACCTGCAGATTCCACTAGGGCATCTTCTGCAGGTGACTGGTTGTCCATGGTCACAGAGCTTACAGGTAGCTGCATTTGTGGCTTGTAACCACTGCTATCCAAAAAGTCACTTTCCAGGTCTTCTTCTGAGTTGGCCTGCGGTTGGTACATCGACTGAACATCTATATACACCACCTGGGAAGGAGTGGCTGACTCATCTAGCACTGGATTAGATGTATCTCCATGAACAGTGGGTTGACAATAAGAAACAACAATGTGGTCATCATCGGGAGCCTCTGAACCATCTTCTGGAAGCTGACCACTTTCAGACATTGGAGAATTGAGTTCCGTGTCCAGGATTTTTGGAACGGTATAAAAGGACTCGACCACCTCAACGCTGTTGGGAGTACATGGGTTCATCTCCAGTGTTTTAATAGTTTTGGTGCCCTGTAAAATAAATGGTAGGCAGGAAGTTATTTTTCTGTCATGTTGTAATGCTTCCCTTACAAGCTCCCCTACCAACAAAAATAGGATTTTTTGCTCACCGTAAAATCATTTTCTCTGAGTTCATGGACCGACACAGCTTCTCTATTGACATAATGGGTATTATCCGTTAATTAGGAGTGACTAGGCAGAAAACTTGTAAAAAGTGTTGCATCACACCTTCTACAGTACCGCCCAGGGGGCGGACCCTCTGGGTATATTCCCTCAGTCTGCATCTCGCAGATCAGTTCGTCAAAAAGCAGTACAAACTTAAAAGGAGGGGTGGGTGCTGTGTCGGCCCATGAACTAAGAGAAAAGGATCTTACGGTGAGCAAAAAATCCTATTTACTCTTTCGTTCATGGACCGACACAGCTTCTCTATTGACATAGTGGGACGTCCCAAAGCAGTGTCAGAGAAAAAAACGAGGGGTGGTAACAGCATAAAAGTAAACTTCACCCCAAACACAAAACAGCACTCCTCCAACGGAGGAGTTGCAACTCTAAAACAGCCGCCTGCAAAACTTTGCGGCCGAAAGAGGCATCTGAAGATGCACCTACCTCAACTTTGTAGAATTTGGTGAAAGTGTGAGCGGACGACCAAGTCGCCGCTTTACATAATTGGGAAACAGACGCTTGATGTCGGAAAGCCCAAGAGGCACCTATTGCCCTGGTCGAATGTGCCGTGACCGGAAAGGGGGGTGCTTGATTCTTTAAGGCGTAAGCCTGGATTACTATCTGTTGGATCCACGTAGAGATGGTGGCCGACGAGACTGCTTGGCCCTTCTTTGGACCAGCCACCGAAACAAACATTGAGTCTGACTTCCGGAACAGGGAAGTAGCAGATAGGTATACTCTCAAAGCTCGGACAACGTCCAAGGAATGCAACGCCGACTCCTTAGGATTAGACGGATGAGGACACAAGGATGGAAGTACAATGTCTTCGTTGAGATAAAAAGCCTAAACGACTTTCGGAAGAAAGGAAGGCTGCGGCCGCAGCAGCACCACCTTATCCTTGTGGAAGATCAAATAGGGAGCCTTGGCTGACAAGGCTGCCAGCTCAGAAACTCGTCTAACTGACGTAACAGCCACCAAAAAGACCACTTTCTGAGAAAGTGTCAACAGGGGGAATATCCCTAATATTCTCAAACGGTGGCTTCTGAAGCACCGAGAGGACCAGGTTCAAGTACCACGGAGGTAGCGGGGGACGGATCGAAGGAGCCACATGTCGAACCCCCTGCACAAATGTACTCACGAGAGAGTGAGTCGCCAGGGGTTGCTGAAAAAAGACAGCCAGGGCAGATATCTGTCCCTTAAATCGTACTTAAGGCAAGCCTTTGGTCCACCCCACGTTGTAAAAACAGCAGGATTCTGGAGACCAAATAAGTGCACGGATGCCATTTCCTTTCCTCACACATGGAAATGTAGGCCTTCCAAGTGCGGTGATAAACCTTCCTAGAGGACGGCTTCCGAGCACTTCTCATAGTAGAGATTACTGAATCTGACAGGCAATCAATAGTCATGCCGTTAAAGCCAGTGACTGTAAAGCAGGATGGAATATGGGACCTTGCGACAGCAGGTCCTCCCGTAGTGGTAGGTGCCAGGGGACGTCTGTTACTAGATGTACTAGATCAGCGTACCAGGGACGCTGAGGCCAATCTGGAGCGATCAGGACCATTGGAATTCCCTCTGCCTCCACTCTGCGAAGCAGATGGGGGAAGAAGCCTTAAGGGAGGGAAGGCATATATTAGCCGATACTGACCCCACGATGTCACCAACGCGTCCGTTGCGTCTGCCCATGGGTCCCTTGACCGGGCCACAAACCTCAATACCTTTCGATTGAGTCGGGAAGCCAGAAGATCTACGTCTGGCGTGCCCCATCTTTGGCAGAGGAGCTGGAACACTTCCGGGTGTAAGGACCATTCTCCCTGATCCAGAATTTGGCGACTCAGGTAGTCCGCCTGCCAGTTCTCCACACCTGAAATGTACCGGTACACTCCTTTCTGGCCACCTCAGGATGCGAGCGACCTCTGATGCTGCAGCTGAGCTTCTTGTTCCTCCTTGATGATTGACATATGCCACTGCTGTGGCGTTGTCTGACTGGATCCTGACTGGACGCCCCTGCAGCCTCTGAGACCATCTGAAGAGGCACAGCCTGATCGCCCGGATGTCCAGGACATTGATCGGCAGGCGGGATTCCTCTGGGGTCCAGCGACCTTGCGTCGATTGAACACCCCAGACTCCTCCCCAACCTGTAAGGCTGGCGTGCGTCGTGATCACTATCCAATACACAGGAAGAAATGACTTCCCGGCTAGAAGAGCCGGTGATGTCAGCCACCATACCAGGGATCTCCTGACTAGGTGGCTTACCCGGATTTGATAATCCAGAGATGGACATCTGTTCCATCTGGACAGAACTTCCTTCTGTAACACCCGAGTGTGATATTGAGCATATGGGACCGCCTCGAAGGAGGCTACCATGAGGCCTATTACTCGCATGAAAAAACGGAGTGACGACCAACTCTTGGATGTCAGCTGCCGCACTGCAGCCCGAAGGGTCTGCAACTTTTCCACAGGGAGGAATACTTTTGCCTCTGAGGAATCCAGAATCAACCCCAGGTACACTAGGCGTTGAGTCGGCCCCAATACTGACTTTTGCATGTTTAGGATCCAACCACAGTCTCGAAGAGTCTGACAGGTAATGGACACGCTTACCTCTAATTCTGAGCTTGAAGGGGCCTTCAGAAGAAGGTCGTCCAAGTAGCCCATGATGACGATACCCCTCTGTCTTAGAAGTGCCAGAATCGGCGCAAGCACTTTGGTGAACGTCCTGGGTGCCGAAGCCAGGCCAAACGGGAGGGCCACAAACAGATATGGTTCTTCCCGATTGCGAATCGCAGAAACCTCTGGTGTCTGGAGAATATGGGAACATGCAGGTATGCGTCCTTGATGTCCAAGGAGGACATAAAGTCACCTGGATGGAGAGCAGTGACTACAGATCGAACCGACTCCATCCGAAATCTTTGTACCTTCACAAAGCAATTGAGGGCCCTGAGATCCAAGATTGGACGAACCCCATCCTTCTTTGGCACAATGAACATATTTGAGTAAAAACCCTGTTCCTGCTTTGGAACTGGAATGACCACCCCGCGTTCCAGCAGACCCTGAACCGCCCCCATACAGGGCCTCCCGACGGGTTGGCTGTAGCTGGAGGTTGGAGGGAACGAATCTGTCCGATGGACAAGAGAGGAATTCTATCTTGTAGCCTGAGGAGATTACTTCGCAAACCCACCTGTCGGAGATTAGAGCTGTCCACCGAGTAGCGAATTTGTGAAGACGTCCCCCCCACCCGAGAGCTGGGTAGGGGCGGACCCTTCATGCAAATGCAGATTTGTCCGCAGGCTTATTGGGTTTGCGGAGCCAAGGACGCTTCTGTCCTTGGGCAGGCGCCTTGTCGGCCTGGGGTCTTTTCCCTGTTGCCCTGGGCGAATGAAAAAAGAGTTTGCGTGCAGTAAAGGAGGGTCCTTGCCCTTGGCGTGGTCCCTTACCCTTTTTAGTTTGAGGGAGCAAAGTGCTTTTACCTCCTGTGTCATCCTTGATGATGTCATCCAGAGAGGCCCCAAAAAGTCTGTCGCCCTTAAAAGGCAGATCCAACAGGGCTTTCTTGGAAGCCTGGTCCGCAGACCAGCCTTTTATCCAGATCAGGCGGCGTATTGCTACTGCATAAACCAAAAGCATTTGATAGCAGGGGAATAGTATCCATGTCTGACTCGCAGACAAACTTAAGACCCTGTACCAACTGGTCGGCGAAAGTTATTTCATCAGGAGGAGCGTCTCGCTCCTTTAACCCCTGGAGTTAGCAATTGCCCATTCAGTAAGTGTCTGAGACACTAAGGCCCCCGCCAATCCCGGGCGCACCGCTGAGCCCACCACAGAGTATAAGTAGAGAGCGAGTGCTTCAGCTTTCTTATCCACAGGGTCCTTGAAAACAGGAGTCCCTTGGACTGGGATTGTGGTAGCTCTGTTAAGTCTGGACACCGGAGGGTCCACTATAGGGGGAGAGGTCCATTTCTTGTGAAAACTCTCCTCAAAGGGGTACCGTATCGCAAAATTCTTTGGGGAAGTAAAGACCCTTAGTGGGTTTTCCCACTCCTTGTATAAGAGTTTATCAAAATAAGACACAAGGGAACGCCCTAGCAGTGCGGGGAGGTTTACGGAAACCCAAAGGGGACATGAGTCTCTGCTGCTTCAGCAGCATTTTCCAATTTTAGCATATCCCGCACTGCAGTAATAAGGTCAGATACCAAAGCCTTTTCGTGTACTGTCCTGGACTTGGAGTCATTCTCACTGTCCGCTCTGCAGTCTCTGATGCATCAGAATCTGGGTCATGAGCCATAGCTGGACCTGGTTCTGCATCAGAATTATCCCCAGAAGATTGAAGAGGACGGGGGCATTTACTACCCCCTGTATTCCCAAGTGCTGCTTCCACCCTGGCAGCAAAAGCCTCTAGGATTGCCGACATATCGCCCATAGATACATCAGGGGCACCAGCTGCCAAATCAGGTGTTTCAGGGGTAAAAACATCTGTCTCAGACGCCATGCTGACCATGCGCTGGCACCCACAGGGCTTCAGGCAAGATATCAATAGGCCAATCTCCTAGCTGTTCAGAGATGCTGATCAGAGATGCTGGGTCTCCCAGAGGACTCACCACCCTTGGATTGGTACCGCTATGCTGCCGCGTGCTGCGCCTGTGATGCTATCCCACCGCTGCTGTGTCAGTTCGATAGTTTATCAGCGTTTCCGGGGTCAATTTTCGCGCCAGTGTAATGCACCCTAGAGGCTGGAGACTAATCGCAAAATGGCTGGCAAGCGGCTGTATGGAACAATGTGGGCTCTAAGAAAATGGCCGCCGAGCCGAATATAGAGGCAAAAGCGGCCGCGGACCCCAAAAAGATGGCCGCCGAGCGGCGGTATCTACATATAGCGTGTCCTACTCCTTGTTAGACAGAAAAAAACTGATGTGCGAGATGCAGACTGAGGGGATATACCCAGAGGGTCCGCCCCCTGGGTGGTACTGTAGAAGGTGTGATGCAACACTTTTTACAAGTTTTCTGCCTAGTCACTCCTAATTAACGGAAAATACCCACTATGTCAATAGAGAAGCTGTGCGGTCCATGAACGAAAGAGTAACACAAATTCCACCAACAGCACCTGTTTCTGCTCACTATATATTTCTTTAATATAGCTGTATTACTTATCCCCAGCGTTGACCCCCAAAAGGTTCACCATTCTGTGGTACAGTGCTGGTCCACTTCTGGGCTGATGCCCATCGTCTTTCAACCCACTACCTGTGAGCCCAGGAGGCAGCTGTAAACCCTCACCTGGTCATGGTGCCCTACACCTACAGAGCAATGCTGCTGAGAACAGCGCTGACATCATTAAGTCAACTCAGCATCATTGAGCACTGTCCACCATTAGACAAGAAAATAAAAAGAGGAGAAACCTGTTCATCACATGATGAGCCAGAAGTCATCTGAAGAAAGGTAATCAAATTTCTAAAAGTAATCAAATGTGTTTTTTTTTTTTTTTTGATAAAGTAAATGGAATTATAATTTCTGTTTTTATTGCTTGTGGATATTGGTAAGGAGCGCCATGCACGAACAGAAAAGTCTTGAAAACTCCAACAGGTTGGAGAATAATGATTACTTTTAAGGCCTCATGCCCACGGACGTTTTTACAGCTGCGTTTTTTACAGCTTAAAAACGCCTGTGCATGTTATTGTATATATTTTTTTTTTTTTTAAAAAGAAAAAAAAAACGCGGAGCTGAAAAACGCAAATCGCGGCGTTTTCACGCGTTTGACGCTCGCGTTTTTTTCTGCCTAATTCTGACGCTGAGGAACGCACTGGTCCTGTTTTTTTTTTACAGCTTAAAAACGTCTATGCTATTTTCAGCTCAAAAACGTCTAGGTGGGCATGAAGCTATAGACTAACATTGACAGGCGTTTTTAAGCTGTAAAAAACGCTCAAAAACGCAGCTGTAAAAACGTCCGTGAGGCATGAGGCCTTAAAAGTATGACATTAAGGCCTCATGCACACTGGACTTTTTGGACGTTTTTACAGCAGCTGTTTTTGGCAGTAGACGTTTTTTTCTACAGTCATTAAACTCCCCATCATGTTATCCTATGTGTCCATGCACACATAGGCTGTTATCAGCAGTTTTGGGCAGTGGCGTTTTTGAGCAGTAAAAAAAAAAAAAAAAACTAGTGGGTTCTGAGAGACGTTTTTCAGCTGTAAAAATGCTCAAATGCTGATAAACGTCGATAAACGCTCAAAAACCTCACTCACCCGCGTTTAACGTTTTTGATCCATCCAAAAAAAAATAAAAAATAACGTTAGAAAATGCTATTGCAAAAATGTTGGAAAAAAAAGCTGAACAAAGTTGAAAAACTCACTGCAAAGCTACTGGCGTTTTTATAATGTTATTTTAACGTCCAGTGTGCACAAGGCCTAAATGTAGGAAACATGTTTGGGGGGGATTGGGGCTCCTCCTTCATGGCTTTGATCAGCTGGTCATGGGCATTGCAGTCTATGTTCTAATATAATAACGGTGATCTGGAGTGTCTAATGCATGTTTTTTGTCATACACTAAGTAATAATTGTTCTCCAACATGCTAGAGTATCCAAGAAGGGCCTGAGGACTATCCACGCGTCATGCTGCCACAGACCTACCATTTACTGACAAGGTCTAGTGCTACCCTCACATGTACACTACAAAGGGTTTTAATGCTGTGTCTCCACTGGGAGATTCATCCTCTCTATTTTCCAAATTTTTTAGCATCTCTGGAACAAGAACAGTGGAAAGCTCTCCCAAAGTTCCACTTGTTGAAGAGTGATCTTCCTTGGCTTTGGAAAGTTTACTGCACATCCTGCTGTGTCTCTGAGACACAAAGTGAAAATAGATCTCCCCAAGGGGACATAGACAAAAAAGATAAAAACAAAACAAATTACAGGTTTTAACCCTTTCACGCTATATCAAAAACTAAAAAGAAAAGTGAATTAGAGCTACTTAAATTTGTGAAAAAAATAACTCCTAAGCCTTTAATCCACCTTATGGCTTTGTATGTAAGGAGAGTGAAGTAATCAATGAACATTAGTTTTAGCGTGGGAAAAGTGAAGACCATTTTTTTTTCTTGCTGTTTATGTCCATGTTTGGGAGATGTCTTCACTTCCTGTCTATGTGAAGGGTGTCATACAAAACAAGAAGTAAATGAAAATCTTCTACTTCTGTCTGTTTGATAGTTGCCCGAAAAAAAAGGAAGCAGGGGAAAATCCTCTTAGTGAAGCCCCAGACATAAAAAAACAAACAAAAAAAAAACGGTCAGAATTCTATTCTTGTCTGAGCTCCCATTATAGAAATTTACCCTCATTTCCTTTCCATGTGACAGACTCCCCAATGGGTACATAGCATGTAAAAATGTTAAGAAAAATATCAGCAGGAACACAAACAGCATTTTAAACCAGACAAGAGTTTCTAATCACATCCCTTTCCCAGGCGTTGGTTGGAGTTGGTCCCTTTAGCGTAACCAGTATGTCATTTGACCACTTACTAATTTTTGGAAGCTGTAGCACAAGAATCAGACCACACGCTTTGTATACACAAATGTATTCAACATGTTTCATTTTGTCTAGGAACTTTTAAAACTATATTAAAAATCCAATAAAAGTACTGTATATACTCGAGTATAAGCCGACCCGAATATAAGCCGAGGCACCTAATTTTACCACAAAAAAATGGGAAAACTTATTGACTCAAGTATAAGCCTAGGGTGTCCATCTGCGTGCCTCACTGTGTCCATGTCTCACTGTGCCCATGCCTCACTGTGCCCATAACTAGACTGACGTTTAACATGGGAGTCTATGGAAGGGGATCCCAGCTTTGAAAAATCGGTGCTTCTTGGCCGTAAGTCCCCCAGACAAAAATCTTTGCACACTTATAGAGGAGAAATGGGGCTACATATGTGCCAGGATTCGGGTCCAGGGGACCTATGACCGGCCGGTACCGGGTCCCCAAATTCACCAAAGAAATTACTGTTTAACATGGGAGTCTATAGAAGGGGTGCCCGGCTTTGAAAAATCGGTGCTCCCTGGCCGTAGGTCCTCTGGACAACAAACTTTGCACACTTGTAGAGAAAGAGTGGGGCTACATGTGTGCTGTTGAGAGGTGTGCCCAAGTTTGGGATCCAGGGGACCTACGGCCGGCCAGTACTGGGTTCCCAAAGTCTGGGAGATCAGATCAAAAAGGTGACTCGAGTATAAGCCGAGGGGGCATTTTCAGCACAAAAAAATGTGCTGAAAAACTCAGCTTATACTCGAGTATATACGGAATTGAATTTGTAAAATGTATCTGCTGCTGTACAGCTTGCAGGGGTGGCAGACTTACCTCGCTGACGTTCTTCTCGAACTGCAGAGCTTTGCTGTTTTCAGGGTTTGGAATATCTGGGTAGAAGGTTTCTTTGATCCTGTACAAACAGATGGCATGCCATTTTTGTATTAAAAACAAATACCTACATTATATACATACAGCATATAAATATATAGAACCCATGAATGCTACATGTCAGCTGTTGAGAGGTGTGCCTAAAAGTGGAAATTAAAGTCTCAATTTTGAGACTTCGAGCAGGCAGGCTCTTTATTGCAGAAGAGACATGCATGGTCTCTTCTGCAGTGACATAAACCTACCTGCCTACTCGCAGTGTTCTTTAGCATGTACACTGAGCTGTGCAAGGATTTGTGCCGGGATGACTAAACTCCTGCACAAGTGTCTCATGCTGGCAAATGAAAACTACCGAAGCCTGGTACTCGGAAGAAGCTGGGTAGAATATGCCGGCACTGGAGAGGGTCATTGGAACCGTTGAAGGAAAGGTAAGTATCACGGACTTTCATTTTCAAAGACCGATCCATCAGAGATCATCATTTCAACTGTAACCCCTAATCTGAAAGTGACTATTCTGTTTTCCCCTGCTTATGCTTTCTTTTTAATTGAATTTTGACCAATTTAAATGCTTACAATAAAAACAGTAATCTGAGAGGGAAAACAGGAACATAAAGAAAAGCAATATGCTGTCTGTTTATAGACAGAATGTCATGTCATTTGTACCCTCAGAGGAAAAATAAGGAAGGAGACCCAGCTGTCATGGTTAGAACTTCTAGACCAGGAGTAGTTGCCACCTCAGCACGTTCTAGGATCTAGAGCAGGGAGGTCAAACTCAATTTTATCGTGGCCTGCATCAGCATTTATTGCCCTCAAAAGTATTTATCTGTAAGATTAGATGTCCAGCGCATCCCCTTCCCTTACATTGGATGTCAAGAGCCACCCCACCATCAGAAGTTGAGTCCCCCCACTCTCCCTTACATCACAGTAAACCCCCTTACCTTATGCTGCTGCTGGGAGAAGCTGGATGCATGTCTTGAAAGCAGAAATTAAGGGTCTGGAGGAGGGCTGGAGCTCTCCTGCAGCTGCAGGAGAGGTGCGAGGGCCACATGAAATGGCCTGGAGGGCCGGATTCGGCCCGTGGGCCTTGTATTTGACACCTGTGATCTAGAGCAGGGGTCTCCATACTTTTCAAGCAAAGGGCCAGTTTACTGTCTTTCAGACTTCAGGGGTGTTGGTGGGCAGTAGGAGGAGCAATAGTGCTCCATCATTGCTATTAATGGAAGAAATAGTGCCCCATTGTTGGTGTCATTGGGAGGAATAGTGCCTCATATGGTTGGGAGAAATACTGCCCCAAGGGCTGGATAAAGGCTAGCAAAGGGCCACATCCGGCCCTCGGGCTGCAGTTTTGAGACTCCTGATCTAGAGTATGCATGGGTCTATTAAAAGAGGAGCAAACACACAACATGCTTGCGCTCCCTGTTTAGATATAAATGCTGGGGTATGTTCACGACACTCGTCAGAACTGAAGAAGTGACTTGGACAAGCGATGAAACATCTTCAACATCACAGAACAAGTCCAGTTGAATGTGACCAACATACTACTAGATATACCATGACCTGGATAAAGGAGAACCTTCACAGACATGCCGTTTAGTGTTTTCTTAATTACACTATTTTGAAAAGGGAAAATTCCAAGCACATCTACCAACAGCAGCCATAGCATATTGGGAAAAAGTTATAGATCGTTCACAATAAGTATAAAATAAATAAGTGTAAAACGGAAGTCGTTAAGCTAGAATCCTTCTGCAGTTACAAAAAGATTGACCACACAGGCATTTCTTTACTTACCACTCTCTTTTGTGGTAACATATGGCCATTGTGACTATACCAAGTACAACGGCGACTACAATTGGAATGAGAATGGCGAGGATTAAACCGACAGCTTTAAAAAAACAGAAAGAGAAAGAAATTTAGACTTGCCATTTTATGGTATTTGGCTAAACAAATGAGGCTATACGTTTTCATGTTTTATAGGGATCAATAAATACCAGCTTCACTTGCATAGAATCACACTCTGTTTTAAAAAAAATATATATATATATTATTTTTATATGATTGATAATATCATTGTCATAAAAATTTGTATTAATAATGCTGAATATAGATAACATATACACACACATATATATATATATATATATATATATATATATATATATACACACACACACACACACACACACACTTGAAGACCAAGATTTTTCTGGCACTTTGTTTTCAAGTTTAAATCTGTATTTTTTGGTAGAAAAATACTTATAACCCGTGTGTGTGTGTGTATGTGTGTGTGTATGTGTAAAAAAAAAAAAAAATTATATATATATATATACACACACACACACACACACAATTTTTTTTAGCAGAGACCCTAGGGCAGCGATGGCGAAACCTTGGAACCCCAGATGTTTTGAAACTACATTTCCCATGATGCTCATGCAGTCTGCAGTGTAGTTGAGCATCATTGGAAATGTAGTTCCTAAACATCTGGGATGCCAAGGTTCGCCATCACTGCCCTAGGGAATGAAATGGCGATTTTTATTTCAAACAGTATTTGTGCAGCAGTTTTTGAAATTAAATTTTTTGTGGAAAAAAACCAAACATTTTAATGAATAAAAAAAAAAAAAAAAAACACACACCACAATATATACCCCAATTTTTTTGTAAAATGTGAAAGATGATGTTACAGCAAATAAATAGATACCTAACATGTCACTCTTTAAAATTGCGCACACTCGTGTAATGGTGACAAACTATGGTACTTAAAAATCTCCATAAGCGATTTTAGAGTTACAGAGGAGGTCTAGCACTAGAATTATTGCTCTTGCTCTAATGTTCGTGGTGATATCTCAAAATGTGTGCAAATACCGTTTACATATGCGTGCACGACTTGCGTATGCGTTCGCTTCTGTGCACGAGCGTGGAGGGATGAGGGTTCTTCTTTCTTTTTTTTTTTTTACACTGTCCCTTTATTAATGGAAGGTGGGGATCGGTGTTCCCTACCACTGCTCCTGAAGTGTTCCAGTGGCCCATGAGCTACTCAGAGCGCTTTCATTAGAAAAGCCAGCCGCTGGCTAAAAAAAAAAAAATTCAGTGGAAAAATACCGGAGTTATGGCTGATAGCTTCAGCCCTGCAAACCACTTCATAGCTGCAACCTATAAAAAACATTTTGCGGTCTTGAAATGGATATATTTGACCAACTGGGTAAGGTATACCAATACTTATAAGAACCCACAAGGTACCTTTTACTAACAGTCTTCTCATAAAGCACAGTAATTGAAAAAGAAGGATTGAAATAGCACTGGTACTGATATAGTGACATATGAAAACATTTGTGACAGTCAAATACACACCATTGTCATTGGTTACAACACTGAATGATCTGATTGGGCCTTGTCCCCCTCTGGTATAGGCCTGCAGACCCAATTGGTAATTTGTTCCACTTTGTAGATCTTCAATTTCCAATCTCCTTACAGCTGGGTCTGTGATATTCTTCATTTTTGTCTCAGAGTGACGAACTGAGGAAAATAATAAAAGTTACTTTAATGAAAAATGTTATAATTATATTTTAATTAAATTTAATTAATATTTTTCTGTGGGTAGTCGAAGTAATAGATGACCCAAGAAAGAAAGAAAAAAAGACACAGAAAGAGCGAAAGAAAGGGAAAAAAAAGGAAAGAAAAGGAAAGAAAAAAAGAAGGAAAAGGAAAGAAAGAAAAGAAACAAGAGATATGAGAAAAACAAATATGATATACAAGTGAGGGAAAAAAAAAGGAGCAAAGAGAGACAGTAAGTGAGCCTTTATTCACAACTCGTAAGCACTTATGGAAGTGCTTATATGCGTGTATTTTTTTTGCAGTCTTGCAAAAATGCACAACACAGCTCCAAAAATGCCCACGCACCTTGTTTGAGTGATGGAGCATAGAGAGCAGGATTTCTATTGCCCAGTGTTGTCACACAAAGGCTTAGGTGCAAAAACACATAAAAATGCCCAGGTGTGAGAATGGGGGCGAAGAGAAGCTATATAAATTTACCCAGATCTTTGAACTTGGCAAAGTAGGAATCGCTCTGATTTTTCACTACATAGACCAGATAACCCTGCAAAAACCCGCGTAGGTCATCTTCTGGAATAGGATCCCACTTCACCAGTATAGATTTTGATGTTGTATCCTGGACAGTAAAATTTGGTGCCGCTTTGGGAGCTGTTAATACAAAAGATTTGAAGTTAAAATGAAGAATTTACAATACACTAACAGTATATGGCATTCATTTACCCCTTTGCACCAGCTGGAGCCTGCACTTTAACAGGGCCATGGTGCATGAGACTGGTAGGAGGGGCTTCCGATCATGCAACACTGATTGGCTGTACAGTGCTGATGTCATCAGGAGCTGATTGGGAGCAGGTTCCAATTGACCATATTTGACAGGGAGTTGTCTGGGACAACTTAGTCACAGTTCCGGGAACACTGTTGTTAATGCCCAAGAACAAGAGAATAATGCACTTTTGTATTGGTTGGATGTTAAGGCCCACTTGGCCTTGTCTCTACATCTATGTATATTGGAGTTGTAAAGGGGTTAATGTCACAAAATTCTAAAAAATATTATATATACGCACACATATACATATCTATCCATGCACACACACACACACACACACACACACACTTGCACGTTATATTAATAACATTAATAAGAAGTTCCTAGGAAGCAGTCCTGAGGGTAAATGGTTTCCTTGTTCACATTCCATGATCCAGTAATCAGTGGAAAACAAGTAGTTGCTGTTCCAAAGAACTCAAAGCTGCATTCTGTTCCTGTGGCTAACAGGTCCTAGTAATGGTGACTGTGGAATGACTTACATAGCTCCTCTGTGTATCCGATGAGGCTTCTCAGTAGCTTAAACCTGTTCTCTCTGCAGCCATACAGCGATACGTTGTGCTGGACACCAGCCTGCATTTGTTCTGAGAAAAAAAAAAAAAAATTCAAGAAGGTCAAAAGTCAGCTCAATGAAAAGCGAACCTGGCCTTAAATGTTTTAAGGCAACAACAATGTTGATGCACCAGAACCTTGTGAGGTCTGCAAGGGCCTGTGTTAATTATTAAAACAGTGTCCAGCGGCGCTGTAAATAAGGTATTTTCCACAATAATGTTACATAAATCCACACACTGGACATTATATAATAGGATTTTTATAACAGCTTACCTGTAAAATCCTTTTCTTGGAGTACACCACGGGACACAGAGCTAGTCATTACATAATGGGTTAAGGGTCACCAGCGGTGATTGGACACTGGCACAACCAATGGAAGACAGTTCCCCTCCATATAACCCCTCCCATCAGGGAAGTACCTCAGTTTTGTAGCAAAGCAGTAAGGTTCCCATAAGAAGGGGGGGACCTCTGTGTCCCGTGGTGTACTCCAAGAAAAGGATTTTACAGGTAAGCTGTTATAAAAATCCTATTTTCTTTATCGTACACCACGGGACACAGAGCTAGTCATTACATAATGGGACGTCCCAGAGCAATGCTCATATGAAGGGGGGGAGACACAGATCAAAACAGGCCGCTTGCGGACCAGAAGCCCTATACTGCTGCCTGCAGCACACTTCGCCCAAAGGCGGAATCCTCATGTCCTTTCACATCTATTTGATAGAATTTGGAAAATGTATGGACTGAAGACCAAGTTGCAGCTTTACAGATCTGAGCCATCGAAGCCTGGTGGTGCACTGCCCATGAAGCACTTATCGCCCTGGTAGAGTGCGCCTTAACAGGAAAAGGAGGAGTCCTGTTCTTTAAACCATAAGCTTGAACAATTACTTGTCTAATCCACCTGGAAATGGTGGATTTTGATACCGCTTGGCCCTTCTTGGGCCCATCTGGTAAAATAAACAAAACATCTGTTTTACGTATCTGAGCGGTTGCTTGCAGATACACCTTTACCGCTCTCACTGGATCTAGAGAGTGTAATAATTTTCCCCCGCCGTCCGCGGGTTTGGAAAAAAGGAAGGCAGAACAATGTCTTGATTCAAGTGAAAAGCCGACACCACCTTAGGTAGAAAAGCCGGATGGGGTCGTAGTACGATTTTGTCCTTGTGACAAATTAGATAAGGCTCTTTACAAGAAAGAGCTGCTAGCTCTGATACTCTCCTAGCAGAAGCTATAGCAATCAGAAAGGCCAACTTCCTACTTAATATAATTAAAGGAATATGGCGAATAGGTTCAAAAGGTTGCTATTGCAACACTGACAATACCAAATTCAAATCCCATGGACACAAGGGAGTCCTAACTGGAGGATTTATCCTCAGTACCCCCTTAATTAATGTCCGAACTAGGGAGTGAGATGCCAATGGTCTCTGAAAGAAGACTGATAGAGCCGATATTTGCCCTTTGATGGTGCTAAGGGCTAAATTCATATCCACTCCTAACTGGCAAAAAGCAAGAATCCTACTTATTTCATACTTCTGAGGATTCCAACATCTGGATTCACACCAGGAAACGTATGCTCTCCAGACTCTCTGATAGATGAGTCTGGAGGCTGGCTTTCTAGCATTAATGAGCGTAGAAAGAGCCGGACCAGAGACCCCTCTCTTTTTAAAAATGTGGGTCTCAGCAGCCAGGCCGTCAACTTTAGCCTTTGTAAGGAAGGGTGGAATACTGGACCCTGTGACAGCAGGTCGTGTCGAAGTGGAAACTTCTAGGGCCTTCCTATCGCCATTTTTACAATCTCGGCGTACCAAGGCCTCCTGGGCCAGTTTGGGGCCACTAGGATTACTGGTATTCCCTCCTCCTTGATCCTGCGAAGCAGTCTTTGTAGAAGAGGGATCGGAGGGAATGCATAGATCAGTGAGAACTGATTCCATGGAGTTATTAGAGCGTCTGTATTATTAGAGCGTCTGTCCCGTAGGCTAGAGGATCTCTCGTTCTGGACACAAAGTTGTCCAATTTCTTGTTGAACCTGGCAGCTAGCAGGTCTACATCTGGGTTTCCCCATCTCAGACATATGGCCTGAAAGATCTCGGGGTGAAGAGACCACTCTCCTGGTAGCAGCTGCTGACGACTCAGGTAGTCTGCTTGCCAATTTTCTATCCCTGGAATGAAGATTGCAGAAAGGCAAGGTACATGCTCTTCTGCCCATGCCAGGATCCGGTTCACCTCTCTTTGGGCTGCCCGACTGCGGGTGCCTCCTTGGTGATTGATGTAAGCTACTGCAGTAGCATTGTCGGATTGAACCCAAACTGGGTAGCCCTGTAACCTGTATGTCCAGGTTTTGAGGGCTAGATATACCGCCCGGATCTCTAGCACATTGATGGGCAGGATCCCCTGAGTCTTGGCCCAGGTTCCCTGGGTAGAAGCCTCCTCGAATACTGCACCCCAGCCCGATAGGCTGGCATCCCTAGATACCACCTTCCAGGCCACTGGGAGGAAGGACTTTCCCTTCCGTAAATTCCTGGCTTCTAGCCACCAATCGAAGCTGTGGCGTACTTGTGAGGACAGGCGCATGGGTATATCCAGAGCTTGGCTCTTCCTGTTCCAGGAAGCTAAAATATTGCCTTGAAGTAGTCTCGAATGAAACTGGGCGTAAGGTACCGCCTCGAAGGAGGCTACCATCTTTCCCAATAGTCTCATGCAAAGGCGAATAGACGGCCTCTTGTTTGCTTTGACCTTGTGGATCAGGTCTTTCAGAGACTGTATCTTCGGTTCTGGCAGGTATACCCCGTTTTGGGCTGTATCTATGATCATGCCCAGGTACACTATCCTTCTTTGGGCCTGGAGAGAGGATTTTTGTAAATTTATAATCCATCCTAAATGCTCCAGGTATCCTACTGTAGTGTGTACAGCGTGACCCAATCCCTCCTTTGACTGATCTATTACTAGTAGATCGTCCAGATAGGCTGTTACCGCAATGCCCCGTGTTCTTAGGTTTGCTAACAGAGGAGCTAGCACCTTTGTGAATACTATGGGCGCGGTGGCTACACCAAACGGCAGAGCCACAAATTGAAAGTGGCGATCTTCTACCGCAAACCTTAGGAATCTTTGGTGAGCGGGGAGGATGGGTATGTGTAAATGTGCGTCCTTGATATCTATGGGCGCCATGAATTTTCCGCCCTTTAAAGTGGCGGCCACGGATCGGATCGTTTCCATTCGAAAATGGCGATCGTTCAGGAACCGATTTAGGGATTTTAGATCCAGGATGGGTCTGACATCTCCATTTGGCTTTGGAATCACAAAGAGGTTTGAGTAAAAACCTGAACCTCGCTCTTTTTGGGGTACGTCTGTAACTACCCCTTGAGCCATTAAGTGATTCAAACCTTTGAAGAAGGATTCTCTTTTTTGTGGATCCTTGGAGAGTCTTGAACTTCGGAATTGAGAAGGTGGGATCTCTCGAAATTCCAGTTTGTACCCTGAGGATATTGTGGATACTACCCAATTGTCCTGGATTTCTGACCACCAAGTCGCTCAGAACTGACAAAGCCTTCCTCCCACTCGGCCGAGCGGGGGCGCCCCTTCACTGAGAGGCTTTGGGGGCTTGCTTATTAGCTCTTGCACCCCACGGCTTCTTGTTCTTCTGAGCTTGCCCCTTGGCTTTTGTGGGTGGCTAAAACAGGCCGCCGCCACTGGTTGGAGTCAGATTTCCCGGGAGCTGGGGAGAGAGAGCGTTTAAAACAAGATCTCTTGTTTTTCTTTCTCTCAGGTAAAAAGTCGTTTTACCACTTGATATCTTCTGTATATATTTTTCTAAATCTTCCCCAAATAGGCGTTCGCCATGGAACGGGAACTTGCCAACAGCTTTTTGCATGGGGTTTCCGCTGACCAATGCTTAAGCCAAAGTACTCTGCGCATCTGTACCAGCTGGAGTGTAAGGCGTGATGCCTGTATGATAGAATCTCTAATGGCATCCACTGTGAAGCATAAGGCTTTAGGCAAATTTTCCCAATTTCTAGCCTGCTCTGAAGGCAGTTCCTTCAGCCCCTGCTTTACCTGTTGGCTGATGACCTGACACATACCGACTGCTGCTACTGCAGGTTGGGTAATTGAGCCGGCCAAAAGGAAGGAGGATTTCAACTTCCTCTCAGAAGGATCTTTTAAACCCTTGTACATTATCCACCGGACATGTCAGGTTTTTATTTACACAAGAAATAGCCGCAACTACCGCAGGCAGGCTCCATTTCTTTAAAAAAATTTCCCCCATAGGATAAAGAATGTTAAACCTTTTTGGAGGTGAGAAACGCTTATCTGGATGTTGCCAGTTTGCGTATATTAGATCCTCTAGTAACGGATGAACCGGGAAGGAGCATGCACCTTGCAGGGATCTTAATGACCCTAGGGAGGAGACAGGTAATTCCGTTACCTCCGCAGAGGTTAACTTAAATGCACTGCTATAGCATTGTACCTGTGACCTTAAAATCTGGCTCCTCATCCTCTGCTGATGTAGCCTCCTCCTCCTCATCCTCCTCCCTCAGGTACTTCTGAAGGGAGGTCCAATACTGGAAGAGACCTGCTTCGCTTATTGTCCCTTTTTAGAGGACTTAGCGATTAAGGTAGCAATTTTTTCTTCCAGATTATTTAGGGCAGCTGATAAAGTGTCCTCAGTGACATATACAGGCCCAGGCTTCACTGAGGAAGCCGCCATACCCGACAGAGGTAATGGCTCATCCTGAACAGGTGCATTTAGCAACACAGGAGAGAAAGGTACCGAGTCAGCACAGTTAGAGCCTCCTCTCAGGCGGTGGTGCTTTCTTATCTGTTTTTGTCCGTATTACTTCCCCTGGAAGGCTTACTGTTTAGACAAAATACAAGGTACCTAAATGCATATACTACCGTGTTCAGTTTAGCAAATACATTAAGTATGCAACTTTTAACACATAACAATGCATAACATTGATGTCTTCTAGGAAGTACCCAATCCAACCACATGGAGTCTTACGTCCCTGTATAGCTGCTGTGTTTCTCTGCCAGGAACAAGAGAACTAACGAGCTTGCTTGCTGCTGCAGTGCTTCTCACACTGACAGTCTTTTAAATTTGGCGCCGTTTCTGTGCCTGCGCGCGCCACGTGCCCGCGCACGCCTTCGCCCCCCCCCTCCGATAAAGCGCGCTCCCGCACGCGCGCGCGGCCCTTAGCGCTATGGCGGTGGCCATAGTGAGAGAGGACTCTCATCAGCCCTTGTTCCCACTTACCTGCATCTGCAGGTGTCTGGTCGGCCACCGAAAGGAGGATCGGGGTGCCCCAGCAAGCTCAGCAGCGGAGGTGACGAGCAGTGTACTTCGCCGAAGCCGACACTGAACAGAGTGAGGTGAGTATATTCAGCTCTTTACTCCCCCCAGTGGTGGAAAAAAAGAAGACATCCATTTTTTGAAAAAGGTCCCAACCTAGTTATGGACCTTCTAATCTCACCTTATCCACGCCGCAGGTTTTTCTGCTGAAAGATTTCAGACAGATACCAAACTTCACCCTTCACGGTGGGCTATGTGTGCCAACCTTCAGGGATATGGGTTCCTATTTAAAGGATACCTCTCCCCTGGGCCTTGTACAAGACTCTTACCAGGACTTTATAGCGAAATAGCGAAAGTGCTGGATCTTAGAGCCCAGTCCTCCGAAGAGAGACATTACAGGCGACGCCTCATGGATGAGGCCCGGATCCCATCCAGATTCAGCTCATTTGTAGGCGTCTTGGATGGATCCGAAAGCATAGCTCTTTTACCCCCAGAGGGTCTCTTTGGTAGAGCTTTCCTTTAGCACCTCCTAACGCGTCCAACACCTTTCGACACTGGCGAAAAAACTGAGGTACTTCCCTGATGGGAGGGGTTATATGGAGGGGAACTGTCTTCCATTGGTTGTGCCAGTGTCCAATCACCGCTGGTGACCCTTAACCCATTATGTAATGACTAGCTCTGTGTCCCGTGGTGTACGATAAAGAAAATCCTTTTACCGTGCGATTACGTGATACAAGGACTTTAACTAGGGTTTATTTTTGAGATTACAGGATTTTTATAATGCCGACTCCTGAGCCGACAGGGGGAGAGGGGAGAGAGAAGACAGGGGACACAGGAACTTTTTTACATACCGTAAATAAATAAGACATCCCCGAAAATAAGCCCTAATGTGTTTTTGGTAGCCAAAATTAATATAAGACCGGGGCTTATTTTGGGGGAAACACAGTAATAAAAGGGGGAATCTTCCAAAGGGGGCACTAGTTCTGGTGACCTGGGATTCCCTTAATCTGCAGGGATTTCCTCTCACTTCCTGTTTTGGCTATTGGACCGGAAGTAAAAGGGAAACATTCCCTATAAAAAATTTCTCTATACTCACAAGAACATCAAACTCCGAGGCATTGAGAATTTAGAAGCTTGCATGTGTAGTTAAAGGAAAATTTCAAAAAAGCTCAAAAGCGGTGGCGAGGCAGCTCCCACACAGCAAAACTTCACTTATGGGCACTGAACAGTAACTCAAACCATAGAAATACAGAAAGGAGAGCCAGACCAAAACCAGATACAAGAGTCCAAGATAATTTTAAATGTTGATAAAAAAAAAGCATATAAAAACAGCCAATGTGTTTCAGGGACAACACTACTTTGCCCTTCATCAGGACTACAAGAATAAACCAAAAACAGTCATAATGATGATAAAAAAAAAAGAGGTCTAGATTTGCATATTAATATATACCACAAAATCTAGATCACATATTAAATTGGTATTATGTAATGTACTAGATTTTGTGAAATATATAGCCCTGATGAAGGGGGAGTCGTGCTGGCTATTTTTAAATGATTTTCTTTTAATCAACAGTAAAAATTACCTGTTGATAAAAAAAAGTGGGTGGAAAAAGCACAGAGAAATGGCAGTGGGTGGAGGCAATACAAAGATATAAAAATTAACTTATTTAATCAAAAGCAAGTGCCTGAATGCACCGGTTTCCTGAGCACAGTGAAATCACATTTCAAATAAAGAAAATATGTAGGCTGGCACCTTGAATAAACTACTTTACAATGTAGACAGATATACAGAGCCTTGAAAAAAAACTAACACTGCACATCACCCTGAACACACCATCTCCACCGTGAAACATGGTGGTGGTGGCAGCATCATGTTGTGGGGATGCTTTTCCTCAGCAGGGACAGGGAAGCTGGTCAGAGTTGATGGGAAGATGGATGGAGCCACATACAGGGCAATCTTAAAAAAAAACCCCGTTAAGCCTCGTAAACACGACCGATTTTATCGGCAAAAATTGACAAGAAAACTGCTGGGAGAGCTTTCTTGCCAAGAAAACCGTTTGTGTGTATGGTTTCTCATCGAGAAAACTGCCGGGAATCTCGACGAGAAAAATAGAGAACCTGCTCTCTATTTTCTCATCAGGATTCTCGTTTTTCTCGTCGGCCTGTTTCCCGACGAGAAAACCGGTCATGTGTATGCTTTTCCGAGTATTAAAAATGTTGCATGCTCAGAATCAAGTATAAGACGGGAGCGCTCCTTCTGGTAAAACTAGCGTTCATAATGGGGATAGCACATTCGTCACGCTAAAACTAACAAAGCACGAAGACTGAACAGCGCAAATCGTCTCTCTCCAATCTTTTACTAACACGCGGTAACACGAGATCAGCAAAAGCAGCCCAAGGGGTGGCGCCATTGAAATCGAACTTCCCCTATATACTGTCGTCGTACGTGCTGTACGTGACCGCGCTTTCCATAGATGAGATTTGGAATTGACAGTGTGTATGCAAGGAAAGCTTGACAAGAATCTTGTTGAGAAAAACAACCGTTTTTTTTTTACGACGAGATTCTCCGTCGTGTGTACGAGGCTTCAGAGTATGAAAAAGACTTGAGACTGGGGTGGAGGTTCACCTTGCAGCAGGACAATGACCCTAAACATACAGACAGAGCTACAATGGAATGGTTTAGATCAAAGCATATTCATGTGTTAGAATGGCCCAGTCAAAATCTAGACCTAAATCCAATTGAGAATCAGTCTGTTCACAGACGCTCTCCATCCAATCTAGCAGAGCTTGAGCCATTTTGCAAAGAAGACTGAGCAAAAATGTCCCTCTCTAGATGTGCAAAGAGCTTATAGAGACATCCCCAAAAAGACTTGCAGCTGTAATCGCAGTGGAAGGTAGTTCTACAAAGAATTGACTCAGGGGGGATGAATAAAAATGCATGCTACACTGTTCAGATATTTGTAAAAAAAATTAAAAACCATTTATCATTTTCCTTTCACTTCACAATTATGTGCCACTTTGTGTTGGTCTATCACATAAAATCCCAATAAAATACAATTCACATTTTTGGTTGTAACATGACAAAATTTGGAAAATTTCAAGGGGTATGAATACTTTTTCAAGGCACTGTATTACTTCATATTTTGTGATATGTCCATCAATTATGTTTCAACTTACCTGTGTGGATGAAAGCACTTGTCACATGTGATGAAAACCTCTTCCACTGCAGGTCAGCCCTTTGAAGATGAAAGGACGGGACCCATGTCACAATGTGACCACAGCTGAAGTTTGAATCCGAACTCCAAGTGATGTTAATACCACTGCTATCTCCAACTTCCCTCTCCACCTCAACATCTATAAAGAAAGAAAAGCAAAAATTGTAAACGGAAACTAAATAAAATGGTTTGTTTTATACAGTACAGTTGCTTATTTTCACCCTTCTTTTAAGTCTTTGTGGTATCTGTGTGTCTCTAGTACATGTAATCCATCAATGGCTGCAAAACCTTTCTTAGAGCAGGTTTCTTGATGGTGGCAACAATGTTCCTGTGTCCACCCATGGGTGTTGAAACTCTCCATCTGAAGTCTAAATGACACGGTGACAATGCAGGAGAACATTTAGAAAAACGGGGACAAAGTGTTGTCACCCCATAAAAAGGGAAGTGCCTAAACAAGTAACCGTATAGCAGTATCACCAGGTTTATTTTAATGGAAAACAGTTGATTTAAAGATATTGAAAATGTCTTTAAATTGACACTAACATATGTTAAAGCATAGGATTGGATTTTCATTTTTAGTATGCGCATATTTTGAGCATTTAAATTGAGGTCATTTTAAGAAGACAATAAATGCAGAACGTTGTCACCAGGAAAGCAAATTGCAAACAGAAGTTAAAACACTGTCAGAAGTTGGCCGCACAAAGGACAGTTAAGGAAGATTAAAAGCCAATAACTAATTTATTAGAAAAAATAAAATGGTTTATAATAAAGAGTGCTGTAACAAAGTTGTATGCTTGAAAAACACCTTTGCGCTAACCACCTGTTATGCTCGGGAGGCTGTCCTCATCTTTTTTTCTCTCCTACCCTACCATTCCTTCCCACATTTGAGCCCCACTTTTTTTTATTTTTTCCCCAACTTACTTTTTTTTATTAAAATTTTACAATTTTACAACATACAATTATTACATCCAACCTTAACACTGATTTTTCAAAATATACATTTTTAAATTCCTGGTTCTTATTTCAGACAATCTCCAGCAATATCTATATACCACCATAAAAATAATATTAATAAAACAAAACAAAAAAAACAAAACAAAAAAGGGGGGAAACCTCCCTCTCACCTCCGGCTCCACCTTCCCAAACTATCACTGTGGATCCTCCCATACCGTTTAACACATCCAATCCAACCTCCGTTTTTACCCATCTATTTTCTCCCCTTTCATTCTATAAAATATTCTATACAGGGTTAAAGAAAACGAGGACAATCCTGGAGTTGTTAGCCATGGTCCCCACAACTTAACTAATAGATCCTGTGTACCCCTATTATGATAAACCTGTTGTTCCATTAGTATTGCATCATTTACTTGGGAACGCCATTCCTCAAATACTGGTACACTGGAAGACATCCATTTTCTAGCTATTAGCTTGCGAGCTATAAATAATAATCTACCACTTCATATTGACATTTCTACGGATATAGCTCTTCATTAAGATAACCCAATAAACAAGTTTTGGGTTCCAATTCTATCCGAGTACTATAGGCCCCATTAATTGTGGTCACCACCTTTTGCCAATATCTGGCCACTTCTATCTAAACACCAAACCCCCTTGTCCCCTCCCTCGAATGTATGTAAATAAAAGCCAGTTCACTCTTCCAACTTACCATTCCAAGACCACATATGCTTTATGGTAGGCTGATGGTTATTAATTTCTGATTGCTAGTCCTATTGCACCCTCTGTGATCTTTTGTATTTACTGCATTAATCTACCGCTGCACACTTTGTTGACCCCGGTCTAGAGACGTGTTATCCCCCAACATATTTTATCTATCTATCTGTAGTTACACTGGATTGACAGTAACAATGTTAAAATTAATTAAAATTTATGTAAACACGTTTCTCTTTTGTGACAGAGATAAAGTCAAAACAGATGCACTTACCGCTGGGCAGTTGGACAGTGGTCATACTTGAAGGTGGTGATGATCCAGCTGAATTGAGGGCGGTTACAATTATTTCATAATCCCCGTTATCTCCAGCAGGAAGGCTTATCTGGGTTCTGTTGGACTCCCCAGACAGTCGAAGATGCTGGAACTTCTCGTTACTCTGGAGAGGCTTCCACTCTATGTTATAGGTCGTCACTTCTCCATTGGCTTCATAAGGCCGTAAATGCTGGAAAACAAACACACATTTCAAGTTACCTTAGCTAAGCCAATTCATTGCCATAAAAACAGACTTTTCTAAGTATATTTGATGCATTAAAGCTAAATTCCAAGAATAGATATTTTTACAGCTTAGAACAATGTGTGTATATATATATATATATATATATATATACATATACATATACACACACACACAACATGGCGAATGCTCCTAGAAGCAGAAAATCACTGTAGTAGACAATGCTGGTCCAGTGCAGAGCGGCTGCCCTGTTGCATCGTAAGAACAGGAGACAAGGGGCAGTGACGTCACGATCCCCACCTCATCCAATCAGAGAATGTTTTTCATTGAGAATATTGTAAAGTGTTCTCTGAATGGCTCCCATGCCAAATAGACAAACTCCTGGGTTCAGTAAGCAGGGCAGCCGTTTCGCATGAGACCTGTAAGCTATTGGGAATCACCAAAGAAGCAGTGCCATCTACAGCGATTTCCAGCTTTCAGGGGGGGGGGGGGGGATCAGCTAGGTATGGTATATAAATTGCTCCAAGCTAGCCCATGCTAATATGTATAAAAAATATCCACACCCGGATTCTTGATACAACTCATCAGCTAAAATACAGAAAAGACCTGTTGATTTTGCCAGAAACCCAGTGAGCTCCTAATTCCCTTTAATGAGCTGTTGTGAGCCCTGCCTATGTTCTCTTGGGCTGGACTACAGAACTCCTCCTCTTCTCATCGCTGTAATATAATGGGAAGATATTCTGTAGTCCAGAAGGGAGAATTCAGGCAGGGATGATAATTACCGTATTTATCAGCGTATAACACGCACCGGCATATAACACACGCACCCCAAGTTTAGGAGGGAAGTTTAAGGAAAAAAACTTGCATTTTAAATGCCCATCAATGCAGCATGATCAGTGTACATCTGCAGCCTTGTCCATCATTGGAGCATGATTTGTGCCCATCTGCTTTATTTGCCGCTGTTGCAGCATGATTAGTGGCCAACTGCACATCAGTCTTTGCCGTGCCGAGGAGGGAACGAGCATCGCCGAGATAGACAGAGCCGGATGTCCTGTGTACTCGGCTCCTCTCGTAGTCCCATCTCCTATGATGGACATAACACCGGTCCAATGGCCGGAGGCGGGACTGGGCGTGACTGCGACCGGAGCCCAGAGAAGCCGAGTACACAGGTGATTCGGCTCGGTCTATTTCGGCGGTGCTCATTCCCTCCTTCCCCTCCAAGTTAGCCGTTCGGCGTATAACACGCACCCACGATTTTCCCCTGATTTAAAAGGGGAAAAATGTGCATGTTATACGCCAATAAAATAGGATTTTTTACTTATTGTAAAATCCGTTTTTCTTCGTTCATTGACAGACACAGCCTTCTTATTCAGAACCATAGGGTTATATCGCCTCTATTAGGAGTAGGACTAGGCAGAACAAAAAAAAAAACGAACAAACCCCTGGCTACGCCCATTGGCCACCCTTGGTTAAACCCCGCCCTGCTTTCACCAAACTTTACTAACACGAGGGTGGCGCCATCCGAATGGAACTTCCCCTTTATAGTGTTGTCAAACGTGTTGTATGTCACCACGCTTTGCTCGAGCATTTTCTTTTCATGATAGTGTGTAGGCAAGGCAGGCTTGAGAAGACTCACGTCGAGAAAAACGTATTTTTTTTTCAATGACATTAAAAACGGCCGTGTGCACGCGGCATAACTGTCTTGGAAGGTGGCCTCTTGGTGGCAATCACCGCTGTTCAAAGGGTGGCGTTATCTTGTCGTTCACCTTACCCAGGTTAAAGGGGTACTTTGCCCCTTTTTACAGCGTTCCGTCCTTGGATTTCCATTTTAATAAGGACATTGTATTGCCTTTGTGTTCTTCATCAGCACTTTCCAAGGAATTTGTCTTCTCTGCCCGGAATGGGCAGAGAAGGCAACGAAAGAGAAATACGGTATATATAGGTATATGTGGCGCTTACTCAATGAGCAATAACATCAAATGAATCTTCAAATAATCATGAAGTGCAAAATACAAAAGTGACAGTGCAGTAAATAAACACCCAATTACGTAATCTTTAAGCACCAAAATCCTGCTTGGGCAGCAGAGAAAGAGGTTTAGGATTTTCTGGCAGGATAACAACAGCTACTTATCTGTACTTCTAGTTTTTTAAAAAGGATAAAATGTGGCAAAATCTGCATGTATTGTGGAGACGAAGTACATGCATTTTTTCCTATTTTGCCCATACACACTAGAATTTACTCGCTGAAATCACACCAGTACTAGAGGGATTCTTATTGGTTGCAAGGAGCTACTACACTTAAAAGCGGGGTAAATAAATATCTATCCCTTGTAGTGGGGCTGCCCCTGAACTGCAGTGGTTAGATGCTTGCTTAGATCTAGGACAGGGATCTCCACACTTTCTAAACAAAGGGCCAGTTTACTTTCCTTCAGACTTAAGGAGGCGGGGGGGGGGGGGACTGTGGACTTTGGGAGTAGAAAAGGTCCCGACGTCAGTGGGATTATACAAAGCCCTATCTTTGGTGTCAGTAGGAACTGTATCCCATCATTGGTGTCATTGGGAGGCATTGTGCCTCATCTTTGGGGTCATTGGGAGGCATTGTGCCCCATTGTTGGCGTCATTGGGAGGAATTCTGTCCCTTCGTTGATATCAGTGGGGGTAATTCTGCCCCTTCATTGATATCAGTGGATGAAAATAGTGCCCCAAGGGCCAAATAAGCAAACAAAGGGCCGGGCCCGCGGCCGCAGTTTGGAGACCACTGATCTACACCATAAAAAGTAATTTTACTTAGCCAATACTCGGGTTCCCTAAGCACTCTCCTCCATTTCCCTACACTCAGGCAGTGGAAGGTCCCTTAGTCATCCTCATGTCCAGTGCAGAGCCAACAACAACAACATCACAGGACCTGCGACCACCAGAGCATAGGAGAGAAGAGGATGTGGGAACCGGTCTAACAGCCCTGAGGGTCCCCTAAACCTAAGCAAGTATTTAACCCTTGCAGCTTGGGTGCAGCCTCACTGCATGGGAGCAGCTTTGCCCAGAATTTAGCTTTAAGCATTACCCAACAAAGCTTTATTGAATGTTAGGAATGTTACCGTTTAGTCAGATGAACATCAGAAACAAAACTTCTATTCAACTCTAGTCATCAACATTGATGCACATGGATAAGAACTATTAGTCGCCCAAGGATTTTGGAGGAGTTTCTATACTTTTGTGATCTAAACTGCTGTGTTATATGACTGCATATTTCAGAATCGTACCATTGTCCTATCTCCTACCTGCTCTTTTCACCATTACTGAATATTACCACAATAGTAATACTCATTCTGAATAGGGATGAGCTCAGATGCTTATATCTTGGTCCGAACACACTTGAGCAAGTCTACCTTTGAGCCGTCATTCTACTGGACCAATCATAAGCAGCTTATGCTTCTCCACCCCACAGTAGCATGTATACAAAGCCACTGTATATGTACAGCAGTGGGGGCTGAGAATTCTTTGGCCACAGATAATTGGCTCAGTACAAGTAACAGCATCCTGGAGGGTTTGCTCAGGAGGGTCTGGACTAGAATCTGAACACGCTTGAGCTCACCATTAAAGTGATATTAACAGTTAAAAAAAAAAAGAACAAACATGTTAAGCTCCAATCTTCTTCTTCTCGGGTCCCCGCCGACACTCTTGGCTCTTCCCCCAATAGCAAGCCGCTTGCTATGGGGGCAGTGGTGCGTGTTTGCTTGCTCCCGAGCCCCTCTCTGTCCATAAGACACAGAGCCGTGGCTCAGGCCCCGCCCCCACTCTTTCCTTATTGGCTAACTGCCTAAAGGGTCCCACTGCTGTGTCTCAGCCAATGAGGAGACAGAGACCCGGAAAAATCTGAGGCTACTGTGCAAATCGCAGTATTGAGGAAGGGCTCAGGTGATTAGGGGGGGCTGTGGGGGAGCAGCACACAGAAGTTTTTTTTTACCTTTATGCATAGGATGCATGAAGGTTAAAAAAAAAAAAAAAACACTTCAGCCTTTACAACCACTTTAATTCTGAACATGCTCCCTAATGTTCCAAGTTACCGTAGCGGAGACCTGATCAAAAGTCAACGCCAGCTTTGTATGGGTCTGCGACTAGCTGGCTAGTAGCTTGGGTCTACCAATGGGACAGGAGAGGCCAAGAGAGCTGAGGAAGGTGGTGGGGGTTGGGGGGTGACATCCCCTCCCGCTGCTTGTAATAGCAATTGATCGGCTAGTTAGCCACTTCGGTTGCTATTACAAGAGAGCCGACGGTCGGCAATAAAAAAAAAACAAAAAAAACAATGGTACAACCACTTGAGGTCAAATGACCTACCAGGTACGTGTGTAGCCATGCCCCGTAGGGGTTGCTGATTATTGTGGTCCACCTGTCATCCTGCCCAGCCCGGCATCCATCTCTCAGGCACTCAGAGACATAGAACAGTCCATAAGCTTTGTTTTTTTATTGAGGGGATTGAACTTGGATGGGAATGGGAAATAATGGGATACCCAGAAAGATTCAGTGTAACTTTCTTGGGACTACTATATACACTCCTGTATATACACTCCAATCTTCTTTCCAGCACAACTCTTGCTTAAGATCTTTTTCCCTTCACTCCTCTAGCACTTCACTTGCTGCAGATTCCCGGACCAGCTAGCACCACATGATTAGACCTGACACTAACCCAGCCAGGCCTCAGTGGACTGCCTTTTGTGGGCAGGGGCTCCGGGTGGTGTAGAAAGATATCTGGTGCTAACTGTCCTCTACCCAGCTACTGATCCCAGATAGCTCGCTCCAGCCCCTGCCAGCCAGCCTGGCTGCAGCGACCTCTTTCCACTGCCCTTCCCACAGTCCACTCTTCTGGTTCTGCACTCATTTCAAACTCCTAGTTCTCTCAGGTGTGCCTCTCCAGTCCTCCTGACTGTGCTTTACTCACCAGCCCTCCTGGCTGCGACCAGTTGTCCTCCCTGGAGTCTCTTAGCAGTGTTCTCTCCCACTGTCCTCTCCTTGCTCTCTCATGTGCCTTCTCTCCTCCTGGATGCACCCGAGCCCAGGCCCAAGGTCACCCCCCCCCCCCAGACTGAGGAGCTCCCTGCCTGTAGGCCCCGACAGCCTCCACACTCTCCCACTCCAGCTCTTCCACCCGACAACACCCCCCAGCTGGGCTGACCCTGGGTATTTAAGGAGGCCTGCCCCCTGCCAATCCAAGTTTTGGATTGGTAAAGGCTCCTCAGAATACCCCAGGCAGCTCCACCTCTCCACTCCTCCTCCACTAGCACCTTCTAGAAAGAAGAGGGAGGCAACAGTGATGCTACCTGTCACCCAGCCCTACCCTGAGCCACTCCCAGCCCAGAATGAAAACAAGCAGGCCTAGCCACCAGCTAGGCCTGCCTAAATTGTTCTAACCTAACTAGAGGGTGCTACACGCGATTTGGCAGCAAGTGTATAATTAAAAAGGCAAAACTCCAGATTGGAGAGAAATTAGAGCACCTGACCATCACCCTCTCTATTTTTCCTGTTTATCATTAAAAGTAGAAGGAAAAAAACTAATTTTGGGTTGTCCCCAGAAAAGTAATAGAAGAGAAATCTTCCAAGGAGGACACTAGTTCTGGTGACCTGAGGAGCCCCCCAAAGGATTCTCTTAATTTGCAGAGAACGTCATGTTTTGGCTATGTGACAGGAAATGAAGGTAAATCTCCCCACTGCGACATAGATGGCAAAAAAAAAATAATCTCTTGCTCTATCCAAGTTTTGCCTATAGGTCTACTTTAAGGGGGGGGGGGGGGTGAAGTTCTCATGAACTTTTGGTTTGTATACATGTAATTCTTATCGCAAATCGACATTTCACAAGATTTGACATCTAAAACCGAGCATATAATGATAAAATCCAGCCATACGAGAGCGATTCCTTCTTCTACCAATCATCCAAACAGGCTGCTCATTCCTTTCAAGAAGTAAAAAGAAGGTACGAGAAGATATGGCCAAACTTGACTTTTGCAGGAAATGTTGACATTTGCACAATCATATGATTAAGAGTTTTCACTATGAATGACTTCAACCTCTACCTGACAGGTTTACTTTAGAGCTCACGTACTGTATGTTGTAAAAACCCTACCCTGGAATGAATGGCCCAAATGCCAGTGTGCAATGACTACACATGATAATACCTTAATAAATATCTTCAAGCAATGTTTTAGGGAACTGGCAGAGATCCATGCAGACAAGTCATCATCTAGGAGATTACAAAATAACGTGCACACACAGACTATACAGTCGATCGGAGATAGGCCAGAGTTGTGTTTGTAAAATTCCAAAGCATTGTAACCATGATACAAGATAAACTTTCAGCAATACCTTCCAATAGACTGCTATAGAACAGCTTTCCGGGGAGTGTGTCCGTTCTGCCCAGATATCCAGCTTTCTTGAAGGTGCTATGAAGTTCAAAAACACAATTTTTATAATGACAGATACACTCATACAAATAGATACAGTATACAGTTGAGATGGTGGTTGTTGGGTTATGCAAACTACTAAAATATTTAAGAGTAAACTATGATTCTTGGGATTTGCTAATGGCTTTACAGTTCATTTCCACTTTTGCTGCCAAACTAGGAAAACACCAAATTTCTTTTTGTTACAGGTTCCTATTTACAGAGCATAGCCTAAAAAATATTTAAAAATGGCTACTTACCTTTTTACGTGCTTAAATATCCTACTTAGCTTTTCCTTTTTATGCAATGTTAATGATGGGGCTGGGGAGGTAGGCTTACCATAATTAACCCTGTCTGTACTGTGCTGGCAGATCTCATTATCAATTGTAAACTAGATGTGCACTTTGTCAAAGAGTTACCAATCTCAAGGCTTGGGTGGTACATTTTATGTTAATGCAGTATAAAAAGATTGTCCCTCAGTCTGTTCCCCAATTGAACATTGCAAGCTATTCTGAACATTACAATTATTAATTGTTCTATGTAGTGTGAATGGGAACACATAGCAACCATATAGTAGGTGTTTCTCAAATTTTACTGCAAATGTGAAAATACAAATTTAGGCTATAGACCAGGGGTCTCCAAACTTTCAAAGGGGCCGCTTTACTGTCCTTTAGACTTTGGGGGGCCGGAGTGGCCAGGAGAAGTAGTAAATGCTCCAGCTTCAGTGAGTGTAAAAATATGACATTGGAAGAATAGTGCCCCATTATTGGTAGTAGTGGGAAAAATAGTGCCCCATTGTTGGTGTCAGTGGGAGAAGTAGTGCCCCAATGTTGGTGTCAGTGGGAGGAGTAGTGCCCCATTACTGGCAGAAAAAAATGCCCCATTGTTGGTGTAAGTGAGAGGAGTTGTTCCCCACTGTTGGTGTTATTGGAAGGAATGGTTCCCCCCATGTTCGTGTCAGTGGGAGGAAGCAAAGTGCCTTAGTTTGGAGACCGCTGCTATAGACCATAGAGTAGATAAACAAAGAACATGTTGCCCGTAGGGGGTTCATCAGCAACCAGCCAGCCCAGATCTGAAAAATATTTACTATCCAGGACACTTTCAATGTTTTTAACAATAGTTAGGCTGTTGGGCTTTTCTTCCACTTCAAGTACAGTTCTCTCTGTTTTAAGGGGGAAAAGTAAAATTGATCTTTACCAATATGCCTCCTATAGCCAGCAGAGCACTGTTAGACATTCAAATATGATCCAACTAGCTTATATTTTTCAGATGAGCTTGCAATAAAAATGTAAATGGGTTTAGCTTAAGAGATTGATGGAACATCCCCTGGAGGGAGTGTGGGGGCTGTGCAGATTGATGAGCAGGGGAGGTGCCAGTAGAAAGCAGGGGAAGTCCACTTGAGAGCAAGGTGCACATTGACACACTTTGATAACAGCTTACCTTTGAGAAAATAAATATAGTTTGGACAAGGTTCTCTAATCAGTTGATTTTTGCCACAAAGCCAATAGGCAGAGGTCTGCGGGACATGAGATCAAATATGGTCAACTATGGTTATTATGGTTTTGCTTAAATTTTATGTACCTTTTTTTTTTTTTTTTTTAAAGTTTGTTTTTCTAAGCTGATGTTTTTCACCATTCATTTAAAATATAAATTTTACAGATCAACATTTAAGACAAATGTCTACTAGATAAACTGGTGGACAATAATAAAGCATCCTGGTAGCGATTTCCTTTCCGATTGCATTTTTCTAACTGAAACATTGACACCATACAGAGGAGTGAGCAAAGGCTGGGCATAGAAAGAATTACTCCTCTGGATCATTCAGCTGTGTGTATAATCTGACCTTCAGGTAGCAACAAGCTTTTGTTTTATCAGTAAAGCATTTAAAAAGTGTTACTAAACCCAGGACCGTGCATTCACTATATCTCATCTCCCACAATACACAGAACATGAAAATGCAATTATTTTAGTAAATATAAACTGCTTAACACCTTTTCTCATCAACAGTTTATAGTCTCGTGACTTCTATCAGTGTCTGGCCGAGCACTGGTTAAAGCTTGTGGGAGGAGTTTTCATTCTCCTCTGACTATCCAATGAGGCTGCATAACCGCTGACCCCATGTCTGGACAGTGCTGTCTGGCCCCCCCCCTGTGCCGATCACATGCACCCTCCCAAAAAAAACTAAAAACTCTCCTGCAATACACACCAAACTGAGCATGTGCAGAGTGCCCCCCAAAACTCTGTACTATCAACAGATGGATTGGGGACTGTGGAAGAAGGGGAGGATCAGATAAGACAGGATCAAACAGCCTTTATATACAACGTGTAGGGTTAACCCCTTAGGTTCCACAGTGAGTATAACAAGCATGCTTTACTGCATATACAGACTGATTTTACTGTTGTGTTTTGGGTTTAGTAACACCTTAAGATAGGTATGGTAAACATGTAAAACGAAGTGTGGATCTGCAATGTTATTTTATTTAGATGACCAAAAAAAAAAAAAAAAAAAAAGGAGTTGGACTTTAAGCCCTGAACACAATAATCATAAAAATAATATTTATATTATATATATATATATATATATATATATATATATATATATATATACACACACACACACACACACACACATACACACACACACACACACTTAAATAACACAGCATCCTGGGGTCCTAAGGAGGAAGACATATACTATATGCAATGTACCTGCTGCCAAGGTCTTGTGATTCTTTTCTTTGATCCAGTTGCTCCATTTCCAGAAATGATCATATGATGAACATCGTACGCGAAAATAATAGTTGGTGAATGGATGCAGGTTGTTTAGAGGATAAGTGTAGAATGTATTGTCTGCTCCTTTCAACGTAATGTTACGCTGTAAAAAACAAAACAAAAAAAAACACAAAAAATTATATATAAATTACATATATATATTATATACCGTACATACTATATATATATATATATATATATATATATATATACATACACACACTCACACATATACACACACACACACACACACACACACACCACACACAGCATCTCACAAAAGTGAGTACACCCCTAACATTTTTGTAAATATTTTATTATATGTTTTCATGTGACAACACTAAAGAGATGTACAGCTTGTATAAGGGCTCTTTCACACGGAGGTCCGTTCAGGTCCGCCTGTCAGTTTTTTAGGCGGACCTGAAACGGATCCTCCATGCACCCCTATGGAAGCACGGATGTCAGCGGAGACATGTCCGCTGACATCCGCTCCGCCAAAGTGTGACGGAGGAAAACCCTATTTTTCCTTCCGTTGGCGGAGCGGATCGGATGACAACGGACTCTACGGTCCGTCGTCATCCGATTCCCCATAGGGGAGAGCGGCGCTCTAACAGGGCGGTCCCTGCACAGTGTGCGGGGACCGCCCAGTCATCAGTCGGCTCAGCGGGGATCAACGGAGCGATCCCCGCTGAGCAAGTGGAGCTTAACGGGGCGGATCTGCACGGATCCGCCCCGTGTGAAAGGACCCTAACAGTGTAAATTTGCTGTTCCCTCAAAATAACTCAACACAGCTATTATTGTCTAAACCTAAGTGAAAATGTCCAAATTTGGCCCAATTAGCCATTTTCCCTCCCCGGTGTCACGTGACTCTTTAGTGTTACAAGATCTCAGGTGTGAACGAGGAGCAGGTGTGTTAATTTTCGTGTTATTGCTCTCTCGCTCATATTGGTCACTGGAAGTTCAACATGGCACCTCTTGGCAAAGAACTCTCTGAGGATCTGAAAAAATAGTCGTTGCTCTACAATAAAGATGGCCTAGGCTATAAGAAGATTGCCAAGACCCTGAAACTGAGCTGCAGCACAGTGTCCAAGACCATACTGCGGTTTAACAGGACAGGTTCCACTCAGAACAGGCCTCGCCATGGTCGACCAAAGAAGTTGAGTGCATGTGCTCAGCGTCATATCCAGAGGTTGTCTTTGGGAAATAGAGGTATGAGTGCTGCCAGCATTGCTGCAGAGGTTGAAGGGGTGGGGGGTCAGCTTGTCAGTGTTTAGACCATAAGCCGCACACTGCATCAAATTGGTCTGCATGGCTGTCGTCCCAGAAGGAAGCCTCTTCTAAAGATGATGCATAAGAAAGCCCACAAACAGTTTGCTGAAGACAAGCAGACTAAGGACATGGATTACTGGAACCGTGTCCTGTGGTCTGACCAAGATGAACTTATTTGGTTCAGATGGTGTCAAGCGTGTGTGGCTGCAACCAGGTGAGGAGTACAAAGACAAGTGTGTCTTGCCTACAGTCAAGCATGGTGGTGGGAGTGTCATGGTCTGGGGCTGCATGAGTGCTGCCGGCACTGGGGAGCTACAGTTCATTGAGTGAACCATGAATGCCCCAACATGTACTGTGACATACTCAAACAGAGCATGGAGACTGGGCCGCAGTGCAGAATTCCAACATAATAAGGACGCAAAACACACCTCCAAGACGACCACTACCTTGCTAAAGATGCCGAGGGTAAAGATGATGGACTGGCCAAGCATTTCTCCAGACCAAAACCCTATTGAGCATCTGTGGGGCATCCACAAATGGAAGGTGGAGGATCGCAGGGTCTCTAACATCCACCAGCTCTGTGATGTCATCAAGGAGGAGTAGAAGAGGATTCCAGTGGCAACCTGTGAAGCTCTGGTGAATTCCATACTCAAGAGGGTTAAGGCAGTGCTAGAAAATAATGATGACCACACAAAATATTGACACTTTGGGCCCAATTTGGACATTTTCACTTAGGGGTGTACTCACTTTTGTTGCCAGTGGTTTAGACATTAATGGCTGTGTGTAGCAAAGTGTAATTTCTTCAATGTTGTCAGTCACATGAAAAGATATAATATTTACAAAATATGAGGGGTCTACTCACTTTTGTGCGTATATATATATATATATATATATATATATATATATATATATATATATATATATATATATATATATATATATATATATATATAATATACACACATATACATACACACACACACAGATAGATATAGATATACACACACGCACACACAAAGTAAGCAACTAAAAACTTTGTAGTGGTCATCCTGTTCCTGGCTGCACTGCGTAGTGAGATAAAGCCCCATCAAGTAGCCAGTGAAGTCCGTCTAAACTCTTGTCCAGCATAATTGTTTTAGGTCAGTGACTGTGCTAGCGAGGCCAAGATTGGGGTTCTCGTACCAAAGATCTGGAGGACCAGCTCTCAATCACATGATTTTTTTTCATACACGTTAGTTACAATTTTTAGGATGACATTTCTGATCGTCCATCAATTCTGATTGTGGTAAAATATGCTACTACAAGTCATCTATAACTGAACAAGGACCACAGGGGTGCGATTTAATAGCGCTAAGGAGAAATCATATTACCCTTTCCACCTGTCCATGTGTTTTCCTGATTTCAGTCTCACATAGAAGATTAACGGAAGTATAAGTGCCGGGTAAAAACCATGAAAGGGACACATCAGTTGGGCTGAGGTCACGGATCCCGACTGTCTCCGCTGGAAACGGACAAACTAAATAAGAATACAAAAACACAAGAGATTATTATTATTATACAGGATTTATATAGCGCCAACAGTTTGCACAGTGCTTTACAGCATTAGGGCAAACAGTACAGTTACAATACAATTCAGGAGGAATACGAGGGCTTTTTTCAGAAAACACGCGTAGATGGTAATACAGGTTTTATTAGTGCTTCAATTTATGTTCTTTTACTGACCCTCTTGGTTAAATACTTAGAATTTTTTAAGATGGCATCCTGCAAAAAATATGCAGATTTGGAGTATGGACTTTACCCATGAATTTTTAAATTGAATATTTGTTTCGGTCAGTGTCAAAACACAGTTATAGTCAGGCAACCAGTATTTAAAAGCAACATTCATATTCCTCCCAGTTGAGGTTTCCATTGCCTGTGTCCTTGTTGGCGAGGACAGTAAGTAGGGGAAATCTGCCCAATGGAAACACAAGATGGCTAAAAAAAAAAAAATCATAAAATCTCTAACATTTCCCCTTGTGTCCAAAAAGTTTTGGCTTTGAGATTTAAAGTAGAACTAAAGGCAAAACTTTGTTTTTCATTTTGAATAGAGTAAGGGAGGGTTATAAACACTTTTTGCCAACTATGTCTTATTGGGGAGTATTTCCCTTCACTTTTTTCTCTCATAAAAAGAACAGGAAGTGAGAGAGGAAATCCCTCCAAAGTGACAGAATCCCTGGCGGTCACCAGAACTAGTGTCTGTATTCAATTTCCCCTCCATACTTGTTCTGGTGGCAACCCAAAATTTGGGATTTTCTTTCACTTTCGGTGAGAACAGTAAACACGACGAATAGAGGAGATGAAAACTCGGTGGCACAGACAACTAAAAAACAAACCGACAGGCATTCTAATCTCTCTCCACTCTATCTAAAACAATAAAAAGAATAAAAACTTTAGTTATACTTTAAAGCCCAAAAACAGCCATAACTTTGAATAGTGCTGGGAAGGGGTTGAGCCCACATCAAGATTTTAATATGCACTTATAAGGGAGGTTTCCTGACACTTCCTGTCAGGACAGGAAGTAATAGGAAATTTCTCTAAGGAGGGGTATTTAACTGTTAATAAATAACCAAAATGAAAAAATAGTGAAGAAAAACTGTCTCGCTACCAACAAAAAGAAAGCTGCGGCACTCTACAATCATTCAGTAAGACTCATCCTACTTACTCCTTTCTCTGACATTAAAGCCCAGGGAAGTGTTTGCTGCTCCCAGGGGATTTGTACCAAGAAGCAGAAACTCATACAAGTCTTGCCCCTTTTTCACATCCACGCTGCAGTTGTAATCTTCCTGATCTCCAGTGTACTCCGAACATGTCAGGTTAATTCCTGAGAAGCTGAAATATAGGGTCATTAATCAGTAGGCCGTCAAATACAAAAAAACAATGCAATAGACCAAAGACTAAAATCCACAGTAGTGGACATTTAAAGTAATTCATCTTCTTTTACAATATATATATATATATATATATATATATATATATATATATATATATATATATATATATACACACACACACACACAGTGGGTACGGAAAGTATTAAGACCCCCTTAAATTTCTCACTCTTTGTTATATTGCAGCCATTTGCTAAAATCTTTTAAGTTAATTTTCTTTCCTCAATGTACACACAGCACCCCATATTGACAGAAAAACACAGAATTGTTGACATTTTTGCAGATTTATTAAAAAAGAAAAACTGAAATATCACATGGTCCTAAGTATTCAGACCCTTTGCTGAGACACTCATATATTTAACTCAAGTGTTGTCCATTTCTTCTGATCATCCTTGAGATGGTTCTACACCTTCATTTGAGTCCAGCTGTGTTTGATTATACTGATTGGACTTGATTAGGAAAGCCACACACCTGTCTATATAAGACCTTACAGCTCACAGTGCATGTCAGAGCAAATGAGAATCATGAGGTCAAAAGGAACTGCCTGAAGAGCTCAGAGACAGAATTGTGGCAAGGCACAGATCTGGCCAAGGTAACAAAAAAAATTCTGCTGCACTTGAGAGCACAGTGGCCTCCATAATCCTTAAATGGAAGACGTTTGGGACAACCAGAACCCTTCCTAGAGCTGGCCGTCCAGCCAAACTGAGCTATCGGGGGAGAAGAGCCTTGGTGAGAGAGGTAAAGAAGAACCCAAAGATCACTGTGGCTGAGCTCCAGAGATGCAGTCGGGAGATGGGAGAAAATTGTAGAAAGTCAACCATCACTGCAGCCCTCCACCAGTCGGGGCTTTAAGGCAGAGTGGCCAGACGGAAGCCTCTCCTCAGTGCAAGACACATGAAAGCCTGCATGGAGTTTGCTAAAAAAAACACCTGAAGGACGCCAAGATGGTGAGAAATAAGATTCTCTGGTCTGAGACCAAGATAGAACTTTTTGGCCTTAATTCTAAGCGGTATGTGTGGAGAAAACGAGGCACTGCTCATCACCTGTTTAATACAGTCCCAACAGTGAAGCATGGTGGTGGCAGCATCATGCTGTGGGGGTGTTTTTCAGCTGCAGGGACAGGACGACTGGTTGCAATCGAGGGAAAGATGAATGCGGCCAAGTACAGGGATATCCTGGACGAAAACCTTCTCCAGAGTGTTTAGGACCTCAGACTGGGCCGAAGGTTTACCTTCCAACAAGAAAATGACCCTAAGCACACAGCTAAAATAACGAAGGAGTGGCTTCACAACAACTCTGTGACTGTTCTTGAATGGCCCAGCCAGAGCCCTGACTTAAACCCAATTGAGCATCTCTGGAGAGACCTAAAAATGGCTGTCCACCAACGTTTACCATCCAACCTGACAGAACTGGAGAGGATCTGCAAGGAGGAATGGCAGAGGATCCCTAAATCCAGGTGTGAAAAACTTGTTGCATCTTTCCCAAAAAGACTCATGGCTGTATTAGAGCAAAAGGGTGCAAATACTAAATACTGAGCAAAGGGTGTGAATACTTAGGAGCATGTGATATTTCAGTTTTTCTTTTTTTAATAAATCTGCAAAAATGTCAACAATTTTGTGTTTTTCTGTCAATATGGGGTGGTGTGTGTACATTAATGAGGAAAAAAATGAACTTAAAAGATTTTAGCAAATGGCTGCAATATAACAGAGTGAAAAATGTAAGGGGGTCTGAATACTTTCCATACCCACTATATATTTATATATATATATATATATATATATATATATATATATATATATATATATATATATATATTTTTTTTATTTGTTATACACACACACACACACACACACATATACGCACCAATCAACCATAACTTTATGACCACCCTCCTAATATTGAGTAGGTCCCCCTTTTGCTTCTAAAACAGCCCTGACCCATGGACACCACTGGACCTTTGAAATTATGCTGCGGTATCCGCCACCAAACTGTCAGTAACAGATCCTTTAAGTCCTGGAAGTTGTGTGATGAGGTCCCCATGGATCAGACTTGTTTTTGGGCACGTCAAACAAATGCTCAAGTGGTGGCGGGTCACGTGAGCGATGATCAGCGCTCTGTAAACAGGTATATACCTGCATTTTTTTTTTTTTTTTATAAAACACAGGCACTGGAGCACTTTATATCAACAGAGAGGATGGTGTAAAAAATGAACAGTAATTTCAGCAGCAGGACGGGAGGGGGCGGGCACAGACATGGAGCTGACAGGCAGGGAGGGGAGAGGATGGAGGAAAGAGCGGATGATGGAAGCACGTAAACTAACCACGATGTCAGGGGCTCAGCAGCCATGATAAACTGTGGTCAGTTTACAAAGGGGAGGGCAGAACCAGGAAGGTTCAGCCAGGTATTTCAGGTGATAGAAGAGGCCAAATGACACAGCACAAGCACTGTGCTGTATAACATGCTTTAAAGGAACAAGATTTTTTTTTTTTAAGTTAACAATTTAATTTCTAAAACTTAAATCCCATAACCCCTAACACCTAATATACCCATAAAATTATCACTTTTTTGCTGTATAGTATATCAATATGCTTAATCCATATAGCTCTAGACTACAGTGTACAGACACTGATACCTACATATCCACATACACATATCTTTTACAAAACACCCAAGACATTCTATTACGTAGATAAATTTACCGTTCATATAATGAGTAATTTGTACCACGCTCTCCATACAATCCAGTGGGTCTGCCTGTTTTCCATGTACAGTTGATTGTACTGAGATCAGGTGCTTCACAGCTAAGGTTTTGTGGTTCAACCGGAGGGTCTGCATGGGAGGAACCACATACATACTTTATTTTTTTATTTTTAAACACTTTGTTTATTCAGTGCGTTATATCACCATCAAACATACAGTGAGACATAAATTGCAAAGAATTTAGACAGCAGTGAAATACAATCTCCATGAGAGGAAAAAAAATTAAATGTTGTAGAGATTAAAGAATGCAAAGTAGAGGGAAGGCCCATGGGCCAAACTACCCGAGTGTGCCACCAACTAAACAGTACAAGAAGATAAATGCAGTGTGAAGTTAGATGAGGTAATTTCCTTATAACAATTGATAAAAAAATTATGTTCTTTAGCAAGGAACATACATTCCACATTAATAATTATGCTACCAAAATTAGTGTTTGCTGCAAATTGCCTCCATTATTTTGTTGAAGTGCAGAGCAGCAGTTAAAGCAGAATCTAACCCTCTTATTGTTTTCAGCCAAGGAAGTTGCCATCTTATTGATCTGCAACTGCCATGATGCTGCACAAGTAATCAGTTAAAACACCAGCCATTGGATGGTTTGACAGTTTGGGACAGTTGGCATTCTTACAATGCCAGGAACGTTAAAGTTTTTATTAAACCTTTTAGTCGTTGGGTCAAACTACAACCCCCCCCCCCCATCCAAAAATTAAAAGTCATCAGCTACAAATACTGTAGCTGCCGACTTTTAATATTAGGACACTTGCCTGTCCAGGGATCCCGCAATGTCGTCACCCCAGCCAATTATTTAATCCGCTCTTGGGTACTGCCGCCACCATTCCTTGTAAGGGTTTCCTTCTGCGCAATAGTGCTGCACTGTGTGAATGGCCCAGCAGGGGGAAAAGGAGGAGGGGGACGAAGTACTGGGGGGACCTCACCGCAGCGAGGTCTCCCGGAAGTGGGGACGGGTGCCTGTCAAAAACAGGTACCTGCTCCCCCACCCCACCCCCGAAAGGTGCCAAATGTGGCAGCCGAGGGGGGGGGGGGGGGTGGGGGGTTAGGAAGCACACAAGTAAAGCTTTCCCTTTTGGGTGGAGCTCCGCTTTAATCTTTAGGCTGTCAGCAGATCGCCATCTGAGAATGTGCAGAGAAGGGTGAGACTCACTAAAAGTACTTATTTTTATTGTTTCACGTAGCTATACCTGCAAAAGGGCCAGCCTGACGTGATCTAGCAAGACTTGGAAGTAAACCCATCGATTTAACAGTTTAAAAAAACAGTTACATTTCCGTCACATTCCTGGAATGTAACTGTCACATTGGTTGTGCTCTCAACCAAACTGTCAAACCATCCAATGGCTGGTGTCATAATTGATTACATGTGAAGCATCATGGCAGTTGAAGATTAAACAGGCCAAAATGGCAGCTTCCATGGCTGAAAATAATAGGAGGGTTCGCTTCCACTTTCGTTTTCTAACTAAAGTTCAATTTTAAGCACTGACCCTTGTAACCCAACACTCTTAAAAAGAACCAAAGGGTTTAATTATTCAACAAACCAAGTTGGGGGAGAGATGTTATATTTGAAGCATCCAGGGAGGGTCGGTGAATGTATATGTGACACAGAGAACCAGGGAGTAAAGAAAAAAGGAGAAAGCAAAAAAAAAAAAAGCATAAGAGGGAGGAGAAAAAGGGAAAATAAGTCATCCGAGGTAGATCCCTTCTGGGGGGAGCATTTCCAGCATAATTGAGCTACACCTATCAACACATACTTACTAGTACTATGGCTAAACTGGGTCTGAATGTTACATTTGCGTAAACATGGTAAGCAACTATAAAGTAGCACAGAACAAGAGTTGGAAGGGAAAATCTAGGAACATTTTTTTTATCTTCTAGAAATGCGCATTTAGAAAAAGGATATGCGTGTCCATAAGGGCAAGGTACAGTGGCTCAAAGTTAAAAACTAAAGGCAATAATTGAATGTCTAATGCAGTATAGCAACTACTGCAACTGTGCTAATGTTCATTCAGTTTTACTCGTACCTGTACTCCTGTACCTGGCTTTATGGATTTATCTGGCCCTCCTGATCCTTCTATACGGCCCTCAGCTGGTTTGTGGATTTTATCTAAAACACTATCCCAGCTGTTCCCCAGCTGATAAATGCTTCATTTCCTTACTTACATTTCCTTCCTTAATGTTTACGCTCTATGTCAGGAAATGGTGTAAGGCCCATTTTCTCTGAGATAAAGAGTTGTAAATTGTGATTATGACTATTAGTTACCAAAGTGCATTAATCGTTCTGTGAAATCAGTTAGGTGTGTCCCACAGTAGACGTAATGCGACCCTTTAACCACTTAACGACCGCTCACTGTATATATACGTCGGCAGAACGGCACCGACAGGCAAAGTCACGTACCAGTACGTGACTGCCTTTGTATAGTTGGGGGGTCCCATCGGACCCCCTTCTATACAGTGAGCGGTCGTTAGTTGTTCGGGAGCGATCCGGGATGAGGGGCCGGCCGTTCGATTCCGGCCACCCCCTCGCGATCGCTCCCGGCGAATGAGAAAGCTTCCTCTGCTGTGTTATGTTTACACAGGCAGAGGAAGTGATGTCATCTCTCATGCGGCGCTCACATATACCGAGCGCCGTACAAGAGAAGACACACAGGTTAGTGCACAAACAGTACACTGACACCAGGACACATAGGAACATAAATCGCCCCCCCCAGATCAGCCCCCAGTCACAGTGTAACTGATTGCAGTGACCATTTATTTACTGATCACTGCAATCAGTGACATTTGTGACTGTAAAAGTGTCACTACAGTTTAGTTTTAGGTCCAGTGTAGCCCCCTAACCCCCCCTAATAAAGGTTTAACCCCTTGATCACCCCCCAGATAACCCTTTCACCCCCTAGCACCACTGTCGCTAAGCGATCGTTTTTCTGATTGCTGTTTTATTGTCGGTGATGGCGATCGGTAGCCAGTTATTTTTTTTAGGTTCGCCGCAGGTTTTTATAGCGTCAGGTACCCCCATATATTACCTAATAAAGGTTTAATCCCCTTGATCACCTCCAGATAACCCTTTCACCCCCTAGCACCACTGTCGCTAGGCAATCGTTTTTCTGATTGCTGTTTTATTGTCGGTGATGGCGATCGGTAGCCAGTTATTTTTTTTAGGTTCGCCGCAGGTTTTTATAGCGTCAGGTACCCCCATATATTACCTAATAAAGGTTTAATCCCCTTGATCACCTCCAGATAACCCTTTCACCCCCTAGCACCACTGTCGCTAGGCAATCGTTTTTCTGATCGCTGTCTTATTGTCGGTGATGCTGATAGGTAGCCAGTTATTTTTTTTAGGTTCGCCATAGGTTTTTATAGCGTCAGGTACCCCCATATATTACCTAATAAAGGTCTAACCCCTTGATCGCCCCCCCAGGTAACCCTTTCACCCCCTTTTGCCAGTGTCACTAAGCGATTGTTTTTCTGGTACCGGTAGATAGCCAGTTATTTTTTTTAGGTTCGCCGCAAGTTTTTATAGCGTCAGGTACCCCCATATATTATCTAATAAAGGTTTTAACACCCTAATTGCCCCTAGTTAACCCTGCATCACACCCCAGGCAGCGTCAGGTTAGTGCCAGTAACGCCAACACCCACGCGTGAAGCATACACCTCCCTTAGTGGTATAGTATCTGAACAGATCAATATCTGATCTGATCAGATCTATACTAGCGTCCCCAGCAGTTTGGGGTTCCCAAAAACGCAGTGTTAGCTGGATCAGCCCAGATACCTGCTAGCACCTGCATTTTGCCCCTCCATCCAGCCCAGGCCACCCAAGTGCAGTGGCTTTGATAAAGAAGCGGTGCGCTTCGAAACGCGTCAGCCGGTAGTGCGCCCCATCACGGTTTCCTTGATTGGTCGAAGTGTGGTTTGGGTTTCACATGCTGCAGCCTCCAAGGCACTGTTTGTACAATGCAAACTTTTGTACTAGTTTTGTGAGTACCTTTCTATTGTTTTTATTTTAAATAAATTATCCTAAACGATATCACACCAGGCTGGTGCGCCCTTGTTCTTCCTTTTTTTCATTCACCCAAGTGCAGTATCGATCGATCGCTGTCACTTACAAAACACAACACACATAACTGCAGCGTTCGCAGAGACAGGCCTGATCCCTTCGACTTCAGTGCTGTAGGAGGTGATTTCACCACCACAAAAAAAAAAGCATATATGCCGAAGCATTGGGGCAGCAGGGGCGGAGGAGCGATTTTGCTCCTAATGCCGCGTACATATGGTCGAAATTCCGACGGAGGCTTGCCCGTGGAAAAGTCTGACCATGTGTACGCGGCATAACTTTTGCGGGAGGATGCCCCCATGCTTCGGCATATATAAAATGCATGTATGCCCATCATTAGAAGTGGGTGGATGAAGGGCGGTATTCTAATGGTGGGCATACCCACCGATCAATCTCTTTTTTCTTCAGCCAACAGGCTGCATGAAAAAAAAGGATTACAATACATGTCCAACAAGGACCAGCAACGTACTGGTATGCTAATTAGCCGGATATAAAAAGCGCCATTGGGAAATTGGGAAAGCATTTTATCACACCGATCTTGGTGTGGTCAGATGCTTTGAGGGCAGAGGAACGATCTAGGGTCCAAAAGATCCCAGTTTTTTCAAAAAAAAAGAGTACCTGTCACTACCTATTGCTATCATAGGGGATATTTACATTCCCTGAGAAAACAATAAAAATGATAAAAAAATATATGTATGGAAGGAACAGTTTAAAAATAAAATAAAAAAGCAAAATTAATAAAAAAAAAATCAAAAAAAAAAAATCACCCCTGTCCTGCCCTGCTCTTGCGCAATGGCGAACGCAAGCGTGGGTCTGGCGTCATATGTAAACAGCAATTGCACCATGCATGTGAGGTATCACCGCGACGGTCAGATTGAGGGCAGTCATTTTAGCAGTAAATCTAATGTGGTAACCTGTAAAGGCTTTTAAAAATGTATGTAGTTTGTCGCCAATGCGCGTTTGTGCGAAATTTTAAAGCATGTCGTGTTTGGTATCTATGTACTCGCCCTAAGATCATCTTTTTTATTTCATCAAACATTTGGGCAATATAGTGTGTTTTAGTGCATTAAAATTAAAAAAAGTGTATTTTTTCCCCAAAAAATGCGTTTGAAAAATGCAACACCCACCATTTTAATCTGTAGGGCCTTTGCTTTAAAAAAAATATATAATGTTTGGGGGTTCAACAAAATTTTCTTGCAAAAAAAAAAAAAAATATTTTCATGTAAACAAAAAGTGTCAGAAAGGGCTTTGTGGTTAGAAGAGTGGATGTAAGCTTCCTAATGTTGTGTATAAAATGCCAGAACAGTTCAAAACCCCCCCAAATGACCCCATTTTGGAAAGTAGACACCCCAAGCTATATACTGAGAGGCATGTCAAGTCCATGGAATATTTTATATGTTGACACAAGATGCGGAAAAATACAATTTTTTTTTTTTTTTTTTTGCACAAAGTTGTTACTAAATGATATATTGCTCAAACATGCCATGGGCATATGTGGAATTACACCCCAAAATACATTCTGTTGCTTCTCCTGAGTACGGGGATACCACATGTGTGAGACTTTTTGGGAGCCTAGCCGCGTACGGGACCCCAAAAACCAAGCACCGCCTTCAGGCTTTCTAAGGGTGTAAATTTTTGATTTCACTTCTCACTGCCTATCACAGTTTCGGAGGCCATGGAATGCCCAGATGGCACAAAACCCCCCCAAATGACCCCATTTTGGAAAGTAGACACCCCAAGCTATTTGCTGAGAGGTATTGTGAGTATTTTGCAGATCTCGCTTTTTGTCACAAAGTTTTGAAAATTGAAAAAAAAATAATAATTTTCTCTCTTCATTTTCAAAAACAAATGAGAGCTGTAAAATACTCACCATGCCTCTCAGCAAATAGCTTGGGGTGTCTACTTTCCAAAATGGGGTCATTTGGGGGGGTTTTGTGCTATTTTGGCATTTTATGGCCTTCGAAACTATGATAGGTAGTGAGGAGTGAAATCAAAAATTTGCGCCCTTAGAAATCCTGAAGGCGGTGCTTGGTTTCCGGGGGCCCGTATGCGGCTAGGCTCCTAAAAAGTCCCACACATGTGGTATCCCCGTACTCGGGAGAAGCAGCAGAATGTATTTTGGGGTGCAATTCCACATATAACCATGGCATGTGTGAGCAATATATCATTTAGTGACAACTTTTTGTAATTTTTTTTTTTTTTTTTTTAGTCATTCAATCACTTGAGACAAAAAAAAAAAAATATTCAATGGGCTCAACATGCCTCTCAGCAATTTCCTTGGGATGTCTACTTTCCAAAATGGGGTCATTTGGGGGGGTTTTGTACTGCCCTGCCATTTTAGCACCTCAAGAAATGAGATAGGCAGTCATAAATTAAAAGCTGTGTAAATTCCAGAAAATGTACCCTAGTTTGTAGACGCTATAACTTTTGTGCAAACCAATAAATAAACGCTTATTGACATTTTTTTTACTAAAGACATGTGGCTGAATACATTTTGGCCTAAATGTATGACTAAAATTGAGTTTATTCGATTTTTCTTATAACAAAAAGTAGAAAATATTTTTTTTCAAAATTTTCAGTCTTTTTCCGTTTATATCGCAAAAAATAAAAAAATCGCAGAGGCAATCAAATACCATTAAAAGAAAGCTCTATTTGTGGGAAGAAAAGGACGCAAATTTTGTTTCGGTACAACATTGCATGTTCGCACAATTTCCAGTTAAAGCAGCGCAGTGCCAAATTCTGAAAACACCTCTGGTCCTTTAGCTACAAAATGGTCCGGGGCTTAAGTGGTTAAAAACCCCAAATAGATGTCAAATCCATGATACAAGTAGAGTGTGCAGGAATTTTTTATTTTTTATTTTATATGTCTTACTGCTGCGTGAGTGTTTTCAGATCCAAAAGCAGCAAAAAAATCTTAAGACCTGGCGTCATGCTGCAGAAAAGGACCTTTGCTCTCCGTGTGCAAGTAGTGGTCTCTCTGCCGAGGTCTGACATGCCCCCCCTGCTGAGTCACAGCTAAAACTCTACATTTCAAATCAGACTTCAATTGTGCGTTTATAGTATAAGTAAAGGCAATTCTTTTTTTTAACTTTTGGATAGAGTGGAGAAGGATTAGAACACCTGTCAGGTTATATTGTTATCTGTGCCCCCATTGGAGAGATTCACCCTCTCTATTTGCCCTGTTTATCATTATCACCAAGAGGGAAAGTAAAAGAAAATCCTAAATTTTGGGTTGACATCAGAACCCTAAGGGAAAAAATTCCAATGGGGACACTAGTTCTGGTGGCCCTTGGGACACACAGGATTCCCTCACTTGGGGGAAGGAAGAAAAATCCTCCCAATGGTACACAGATGGTTAAAACAAAAAAAGTTTTATAACCCTCTTCTACTCTATCCAAAATAAGAACAAAACATTATGTCCGGCCTACAGTAAAATGATGGCCGGGCGCTGGCTTTCCTGTTCTGACTGGATATCATATGACGTCCTTCAGAACATGCTGCTCATGCGCGCCCTCATGGCGATTGGTGTTGTGGTGCGCCACATCTTCGATCACGGTAAAGAGCCCATGACATAGGCTTTTTAGCATGTGAACAGCTGTGCCCAAACACAGCTGATCACAGCAACTAGGAAGTGCCTGTTATCAGCATTCCTCTACACATGCTGACAGTCTGTCAGTGCCCATAAAGGCTGGCCATCAGTGCCGTCTATCAGCGCTGCATATTAGTGCCTCCTCAGTGCCCATAAAGGCTGTCTTATAACAGAAACAAAGAAAAAAATATTTTTTTCAATTATTTTCGGTCTTTTTTAATTTGTTTAGCAAAAAATAAAAAAACTCAACAATTATTAAATGCCAAACAAAAGCTCTGTCTCCAAAAAAAAAATGCAAAAAATGTTGTTTGGGTACAGCGTTGCATGACCATGCAATTGTCATTCAAAGAGCACTGAAATATGAAAATTGGCCCGGGCAGGGGGTAAAAGTGCCCAGTATTGAAGTGTTTAAAAAGTTTGAAGACCCATGGGTTAGTATATGGGGGTCAAGATGACACCACAACTTGCTAACGCAAAGCAAAATCGATAAGTGTAAATGAGTCCTAAATGTTTAGGAGGAAATTAGTATTTTTGCGGTTTAATTATCTCTTTGCTTGGGGTTCAACTTTTTCAGAAAAGCATGACAATCCTTCTTGTTATCCCATTTAATAGTACCGTATAGACTCGAGTATAAGCCAACCCGAGTATAAGCCGAGGTACCTACTTTTACCACAAAAAACCTGGGAAAACGTATTGACTCGAGTATAAGCCGAGGGGAGGAAATGTGCCCATTGCCACCTCACTGTGCCAATTGCCCAACCTTACTGTGCCCATTGCCATCTCACTCTGCCACCTCACTGTGCACATTGCCACCTCACTGTGCCCCCTTACTGTGCCCATTGCCATCTCACTGTGCCACCTCACTGCCCATTTTCACCTCACTGTGCCCCCTTACTGTGTCCATTGCAGCCTCCCTGTGCCCGAGTCAGTGTACCTCAAAATCTTGCAATTCCGCAGCCGGCGTCCATTGTTCAAATCTCGCGCCGTTCTCCCTGTCCCTTCAGTGATAGGCGTTTCCAGCAAACACTGTGTTGAGTGTTGCGCCTATCACGGAGATCCTCTCATTCTTGGACTCCGTTTCCCAGCAGGCACTGTGTTCAGTGCTCTGCCAATCACGGACGTCGGACAAGAGGACCTCCGTGATAGGCGCAACACAACACAAGTGTTTGCTGGAAACGCCTATCGCGGAAGGGACAGGGAGAAAGGCGCTAGATTTAAACAATGGACGCCGGCAGCGGAATTTCACGATTTTCAGGTACTGACTCGAGTATAAGCCGAGGGGTATACTTTCAGCCCTAAAAAAAGGGCTGAAAAACTCGGCTTATACTCGAGTATATGCGGTATCTTTGTTTTTAGGCCGCGGTAAGCCCTTTAGAGAGAAGATGTGAAGACTTAGGCAGAAATTTAGACTTCTGAAGGTAAAGCTGGTTCTTACATAGTAGAATATTATTGATAGGGACTTTTAGATAAGCATCCCAGGAAATTATTAATTCAACAGAATGTTTTCATAAAAACAAAAAAAAAAACAAAAAAAAAAACATAACTTCCAAAACTGTTAAAGTTCATTATTCCCTGAATAAAATATGATGGGTTGCAAAGAATACATTGGAAAGCTCAAAGCCTCCCAACAATATATTAATATTCTACGCGTTTCACATGTTTGTAATCCAACATCTTTTATTCTGTGAATATTACCAATTTTGTAATAAAATTAATATGGTTTTATATGACAACATGTAGAATTAATACTTTCCTGGGATGCATATCTAAAAGTCCCAAGCAGTACTATTGTTTTTTTATTGGGATTATGCCCTCTTACATTTACGATGAGGTGACTCCACATCCATTTTCATTGCCTTGCTTACATTTGGTGCTTACACAATCTACATACAAAGATATCATCCCAAATTTCCTAATAGACGAACTATATATTTTTTCTATTCGGTGAGGTCAGCCAACAGAAAACAATATTTCCAGCTAACTGGGAAAAGAATGGATGAAGGAAAGGAAGGTGAAAGAAAAAGTTAAGTAAAGTGGATTTTTAAACAGAGCTTTAAAGCTGCTACGTAGGGATCGCTAGAGAGCTGAAAATGAGAGAGTGCTTACATTCGCCTCTACACGAGGGCTGGGACCAGGAGTGGGCATGAGGGGGGCTGCCCTTGGCACAATGGTTTATTGCAGAGGCGTCCTGACTCTACCCTAAGGGAAGGGGGGGGGCAGCACAGTTTGGCATTTTCGCCATGGGTGCTGGATGACCTTGTCCAGGCACTGCTCTACACAGATAATGTTAGATGGGATAGCAAGTGGAATGGCATGGGTGAATTGGTACAACACAATATACTCACATCCTACGAAAACGACAGTTCCAGGCATGGAGTCACCCGCATTGGTGTAGCAGACAATGTTGTCCCCACTAGACTCTGACTTGTTCATGTTGAAGAGCCGAATACCACCAACATTGCTGCTGCCAAGCTGGATTGCAGGATAGTTAGTACCCTTAAATTGGATTGAATCTACAATGTCTCCCTCATCTGTTACTTTACAGCAGACGGTCATGTTGGAGCCGACGAGAAGCACCTTATCGACAGGAAACATGGAATCATCTATGCTGGCGTCACCTATGTGGGGCAAAAACACATTCATTAATACCATACTGCCTAAAATCAGATGGAATGCTCACATTTTTAGAAGCTCACTATGTCATGTGTTCATTACTACGCACACGAACGATTGGCTGCCAATTCTGTAAATATGACTCCCCACATGCAAATCCCATTTTGCATATTTAACATATTCTAAATACTAGTTGAAGTCATCCAGTCTGACCTGTACAATACATCTTCCTTGATGCCTGGAAGCATGAAGGGTATATGAATATATGAATTAAGATGGACTTCACGAAAGGCCATTTGCATTACCAGCTGCTCTTATGCCGCATACACACGACCGTTTTTTCTGACGGAATTCTGCTCAAGCCTGCCTTGCATACACACGGTCACACAAAAGTTCGGTGAACTTTTGACTGCCAAGAACGCAGTGACATAAAAGACGACGAGCCGAGAAAAAGAAGTCCAATGCTTCTGAGCATGCGTCGAATTGTTTCTGAGCATGCGTGTTTTTTTTCCGTCAGAAAAGCATACAGACGATCGGAATTTCCGATAGGAATTCTTTCCGTCGGGAAAAAAAGAGAACATGTTCTCTATCTAATTCCGTCGAAATTTCCGACGGAAAAAGTCAGATGGGGCATACACATGGTCAGAATATCCGATGAAAAAATCCCGTCTGACTTTTTTCATCGGAAATTCCGACCATGTGTACGCGGCATTACAAGAACGGAGATTATATATAAAATGTAGTCAGCAGCCAAAATAAACAACGGATTTAAAAATCAATTTACCTCAACGGTATACACTTTCCCGGGTTTGGGTAATCCAACTAAGAGAGGATTTACACACCCACCAGTGGCAGCGCATCCACTAGGGGCGCACACGTGATTAGAGCCAGAGGCTCTAATAGGCTTCAAAATAGGGTGCCACCGACCAGGGGGAGGGGGGGGGTGTGGTGGTTGTTCGCCGCCACCCCCCCCCCAAAAAAAACACCAGCTGCCACTGACACCCACTTATACTGAAACACTATTGACATGGAAAGTAATGCTGTATTATTGTGATACCAGAAGAAAAGGAATGCATGTACTTCATAGGACTCCACATGAACATTTAATTGCAGAAACAAAAAAATAGGATTTTTGTACTCACCGTAAAATCTGTTTCTCTGACGTCCATGGACTGACACAGCTCTCATACTGATTACGTGTGGGTATATGTCCCCTGCTTGCAGGAGAAGACCTAGGCAGAATGTTAGATGTTAAAACATTCTAGAACAAACCAGAGCTGAGGGGCGGTCCCTCCGGACATTACCCTCCCACCTGCAGCTAGCAGCCTCAGTTCGTAACAAAGCAGTACAAACCTTAAAAGAAAGGGTGGGTGCTGTGTCAGTCCATGGACGTCAGAGAAACGGATTTTACGGTGAGTACAAAAATCCTATTTTTTCTTATCGTCCATGGACTGACACAGCTCTCATACTAATTACATGTGGGATGTCCCAAAGCAGTATAAGAAAAGGGTGGGAGCAGTAGTAAAGGAACAACCAAAACTTCACTCCAAACCAGCAGAGCTCCTCAACGGAGGAGTTGCAACATTAAACAGCGGCCTGCAACACTTTGCGGCTGAAGGAAGCATCCGAAGATGCAGCCACATCAACCTTGTAGAATTTTGAAAAGTTATGAACGGACGACCAGGTCGCCGCCTTGCACACTTCTGCAACCAACGCTTGATGTTGGAAAGCCCAGGAAGCACCGATTGCCCTGGTGGAATGCGCCGTAACCGGGAAGGGAGGCGCCCGCCCCTTAACGGCATAGGCCTGTATAACAGTCTGTCTGATCCACCTAGAAATGGTGGCAGACGACACCGCTTGGCCCTGTTTCGGACCAGAGACAGATACAGTGAGTCAGACTTCCGAATAGAAGCAGTAGCCGCCAGGTATACCCGTAAGGCACACACCACATCCAAATTGTGAAGCGCAACCTCTCTAGGATGCGATGGATGAGGGCACAAGGATGGAAGGACAATGTCCTCATTAAGGTGAAAAGCCGAAACCACCGTAGGAAGTCACAATACCGCCTTATCCTTATGGAGGACCAGGTAAGGAGACTTGCATGACAGAGCCGCCAACTCAGACACCCGTCTAACAGAAGTGATGGCCACTAAGAAAGCCACCTTCTGGGACAAAAGTTAAAAGAGGAATATCTCTTATTTTTTCAAAAGGAGGTTCCTGAAGAACAGAGAGCACCAAGTTCAGATCCCAAGGAGGGAGTGGGGGCTTGGCAGGTGGAACCACATGGCGTACCCCCTGCACAAAACTGCTAACTAAGGAATGACCTGCTAGGGGTCTTTGAAAGAAAACCGCCAAGGCCGAAATCTGACCCTTAATAGTGCTCAAAAGGCAGCCTTTGTGCAACACCACGCTGCAAGAACCGCAGGATTCTGGGGCCAGAGTACGTCCGTGGACACCAGTCTAGCTCTTCGCACATAGCGATGTAAGCTCTCCAGGTACGGTGATAGATCTTCCTAGAAGAAGAAGACTTCCTTGCCCCAAGCATGGTCGAAATTACCAAATCCGACAGGCCTCGGTCTTTCAGCACCTGGCTCTCAATAGCCATGCCGTGAAAGCCAGAGACCGTAAAGCAGGATGAAAGATAGGGCCTTGAGATAGAAGGTCCTCCCTCAAGGGCAGGCGCCAAGGGACGTCCGCGATGAGACGTACCAGGTCAGCGTACCAGTGACGCCGAGGCCAGTCCGGGGAAACGATGATCACCAGGATGCCTTCAGCCGCTACCCTGCGCAGCAGGCGAGGAAGCAACTGCAGCGGAGGGTAGACATACATTAAGCGATACTGACCCCAAGGGGCCACCAACGCATCCGAGGCATCCACCCAGGGGTCCCTGGACCTGGCCACAAACCTCAACGCCTTGCGATTGAGTCGAGACGCCATCAGGTCCACATGCGGAGTGCTTCACCGCAGACAAAGGAGTTGAAACACCTCCGGATACAAGGACCACTCTCCACCTGGTCCAGGGACTGGCGGCTCAGATAGTCCGCCTGCCAGTTTTCTACGCCCGGAATGTAGACGGCCGATAGCGCCAGCACGCTTCTTTCCGCCCACCTTAGGATGTGGGCGACCTCGGACGCCGCAGCCGAGCTCCGAGTGCCCTCCTGATGGCTGACATACGCCAAGGCCGTGGCGTTGTCCGATTGGATTCTGACCGAGCGGCCCTGTAGCCTCTTCGACCACGCGGAGAGACACAGTCTGATCGCCCGCAATTCCAGGACGTTGATTGGGAGACGAGATTCGTCTGGAGTCCAGAGCCCTTGAGCTGACAGGACTCCTCCCCAGCCCGTCAGGCTGGCGTCCGTTGTGACCACCGTCCAGTGGATGGGGAGGAACGACTTCCCGGCCCGAAGAGCCGAGGATCTCAGCCACCACATCAGGGACGCCTTGACAGAGTGACTCAACTGAATCTGAAGATCCAATGACAATGGGGACTTGTCCCAAACAGACAGAATTCCCTTCTGCAATGCCCGAGTGTGTGATTGAGCATACGGAACCGCCTCGAAGGAGGCCACCATTAGTCCCAGGACTCTCATGCAGAAGCGAATTGACGACCATTTTCGGGACGTCAGAACCCGCACTGCCGACTGAAGTGTCAGTAACTTCTCTGAGGGTAGAAACACCTTCGCTGCCGAAGTGTCCAGGATCAGACCCAGATACTCCAAACTTTGAGTCGGGACTAGAGCCGACTTCTGAGTGTTCAGAATCCATCCGAAGTCCCGGAGGGTCTGACTGACTAGCGTCACATTTTCCTCCAATTCTGAGCCATTTTCTGCTCTGAGAAGGAGATCGTCCAGATAGCCCACGATAACAATTCCTCGCTGTCTCAGCAAAGCTAAAACCGGGGCAAGCACTTTGGTGAAAACCTGTGGTGACGATGCTAGGCCGAAGGGAAGAGGCACGAACTGATAGTGGACTTTGCCTATGGCAAAGCACAGAAACCTCTGGTGGCTTGCGCAGATTGGAACGTGCAAGTGTCCTTGATATCCAAGGACGCCAAAAAAAAATCCCCCTTGGTGGAGTGTCGCAATCACCGTGCGAATGGATTCCATCCGGAATTTTAGTACCCTCACATAGGCGTTCAGGGCCTTGAGGTCCAGGATTAGCCGGACCCCGTCCTTCTTCGGGACAACAAACAGGTTTGAGTAAAACCCCTGAAACCTCTCTTGCGACGGAACTGGCACAATTACTCTGCACCCGAGCAAATCTTGTACGGCCCCCAAGAGGGCCGCCCGGCGGGCAGGAAGGAGAGGGAGGTTCGAGGGAAAAAAACTGTTGTTTGGGGGCCACGAGCGGAACTCTATCCTGTATCCCAAGGTGACCACCTCGCACACCCACCGGTCGGAGATCCAGGAGGTCCACCGCACCGAGAACCTGCGAAGACGTCCCCCCACCCCAGAGTCGGGCAGGGGCAAGACTTCATGCGGTGGAGGACTTGAGAGCTTGCTTGGTAGGCTTACGCACCCAGGGACATCTTTGTCCCCAGCCGCACTTTTTTCAGTCTGGGCGGGCTCAAAGTCTTCTGCGGCTTATCCCAGATTTGGTCAATGAATGTATTAAAAAAAAGGCACGTATGGAAAGACCTTTTTTGAAGAGGCAGCTTTAAAGGAACCAAAGGATACAACTTCCACCTGAGGTTCCTCAGCCTCAATGAGTTCACTTACAAGCACCCTGTCAGTTGGTGGTTCAAGACAGGGGTCTTCCTCACAAGGAATGTCCTGTCCAAAAACATCAAAATCCTCAGAACTAGGCCCATATCTGAGTCAGAGCACTCCCCATGTGGAGACTGTGTGGGGAGGGGGCGCTTTACAGCTCCCGTGCGTTCGCACACTGCTTCCAGCTTGACAAGGAATGATTCCAGGGCTGCCGACAACTGGTCCATAGGAACCGCAGGTGCAGGAGCACTGCCAGTTGCCTCTGACAAGTGTGGAGAAGCAGGTGAACCAGACTCCATACTTCCACCCTCTGAGACCTTATTCACTATTACAGTGAATAATATACAGTCCACCAACTGGCTGAGGCTGAGGAGGGGATACCCGGAGGACTCACCACCCTTAGAGACCGCTCGGTTCCGCTGTATGAGCCGTGCTGCAGCGCGAGTGAAGCCTGAAGAGAGTGAAGAATCTTTGAGGAGACTGAGATTTTCGCGCCGTCAGCAGCGCCGCTAGAGGCCGAAAATGAAAGTGAAAGCGCCGCGGCTACAGGAAAATGGCCACCGGGCACTTGTATAACTGCGCATTTGAGCAAGATGGCCGCCGAGCGCACTATTTAAATGTAAAAAAACAGCGCTAATGGCGCACGCAATAAGGCCTCACACACTCCACCAGAACACTTCCCAGAGTTCACCAACAGCCATGAGCGCCCCCCCCCCCCCCCAGGCCAGAGTGACCCGTCAAGCACCCCCACACAGCACAGCACCAGTACAGGGTGCAGAGAGCAGCTTAACAGGGGGGAGACAGGGAGAACCCCCCACATAAAGAAACACAGCCAGCATGTACTCACCTGCAGCAGGAGAGACTACTTACCCGTCCCTGGAGGGACCCACTGGCTTGTTTCACACATAACTATCACAGAGTAGTACTGCATAGCTGTTGGCCCGGTCCACCGCGAAAGATACAGTCAGGTACTGTTCAATCCTGAGATGACCGCGGGAGCATGAAAGCAACCGTGTCGTGAACTGAGTCTCACGCACACAAGACGAGGATCAGCACGCTCGATGGTCGGACAGGGAAGACTACGAGGATACTAGTGTACCCAACCTGTTGCCCAGCCGACAGTTGATTGAAGGTCTCAAAAATAAAATAAAATTCCCAAAGGAATAAAATGTAAAAGTAAAATCTTCCAGGAGACTGGCTCCTGAGAGAGCCACGTCTTCGCCTTCTGCTAGGCAGAAAAAAACTGAGGTGGGAGGGTAATGTCCGGAGGGACCGCCCCCCTGAGCGGGGCTCTTCAGCTCTAGTTTGTTCTAGAATGTTTTAACATCTAACATTCTGCCTAGGTCTTCTCCTGCAAGTAGGGACATATACCCACACGTAATCAGTATAAGAGCTGTGTCAGTCCATGGACGATAAGAGAAAACGACTTTTTATAAACTCTTGCAAAATAGGAACTGCACTTTGCATTTTTTCTATTTATTACTATTATTATACAGAATTTATATATCGTCAACAGTTTGCTTATAACATAAGTAAAAAAGCAAAATGTAATTTGGTTGAGTCCACTGGGGAACACAGGCAGTCTTAAACCCTCAGGTTACAGCACACCTGGGGCCCTCCTATGTTTTAATTCACCCACCTCCAGCAAAAAAAAAAAAAATGGTATGGAAAAATAAAGCGGCACAGCAGGCCAAACTCCTTTTACCCACAAAATATGCTATAAAGACTGTGCTACAAGCAAGAGAGTAAGGGCTCATTCACACTAACATTGGTCTATAAAGAGCGAACTGCATTCGGATAACTCTTCAGACAGCATTTGACAGGTGGTGAGGAGGAGTATCGCTTCATCGCCGCTTGCTTTAACCACATGAACCCTGCACTAGCGAACGGCAACTGTGTGCATTGCACATTCTTGCAGGGTGCTTGCAGAGCGGCCCCATTTACTTGAATGCAACGAGGTATAATATCTGCTGTGGCCACAACCAAAGCATTATGGCTATGGCATGTGTACACTCTGGCTGCTGTAGCTAACGGGGGAGCTGTTAGGGGGTGGTAAAAGGGTTTTACTGCCCCTCAACAGCTAGTGTAAGCGAGCCCTACTTTACATAGTACAACCAAAATGACCCCCTCCACCCAGTAAAAATCACCCCCCCCCCACCCAAGGCCATATTCCCCACAGTACAGATCTCCCTTAACATCCCTAAAGCCCCCCCCCCCTCACTACAGACTCCCCTTCCAACACAGACCCTCTCAGTAAAGACTCCCTTCCCCCCAGCACAGACCCCCCCCAGAACTGTAGGAACAGACAACACCCCCCCCCCCCCACACACTCACTCTCTAGATAACAAAACAGCGGGAGCGGAGACAAGACACCCTCTCACACTGAGCTCCTGCTGTCCCGCCTTGACAGTTATTTTTTGTGTTACACACCACTGCCATTACCTTCTATTGTTTTTATGGTGCTCCATTTACTATGCTGGATCTCTCCATAGTAGGCATCATCATGGACGAAGCATCGGATCCTTACAGAGTGCGATGTGCAATTCAAAGGAAAGTCTGAAGTCCATTTCCAATGGAACCTAGTCTTGTTTTCATTCCAGTGTACCGTGAATGTTTCCTAAGTACAGAGAACAAACTGTGACTGAGTTTTGCTGGCAACGCTAGTTGGACACACCACCGTACAGCCCCTGACCAATAACAACAACATGGTCTGGCCTAAAGTATTCCTCAGGCAACTGCAAAGCTGAAGTGCTGCCAACTTGAGTAACATGCAACTACAAATGAAAGAGGACTTCAGTCCCCTCTTAGTGGCTATGCTCCCCCTCCGGCGCCACCTTTATGGTGTGTGCACAGAAGTATGGAAGGGCTCTATCCTGCATTCGGGTCCTGGCAGAGTCCTGTGAAGATTGCACTGCACATTCTAACACAACAGGAAAATAGAGAGAAGTCTAGACAATTGGAGGTTGCTCCAATGTCTGTCTGCAGGTCTTTTTCTGCAAATACAAATTTATGTTCTTTCTAGCCTTTGAGATTTAATTGACAGGGAGATATATATTTTTTTTTGCTCAGATAACCTTAAAATATTGCATAGGATTATGGTCCACCAAAAATTAGCTAGCATTCCGTGTGATAAACAGGCCAGGTTTGAACGGGTCTGGACACCCTGGATAAAGTATCTCCAATTGCCTTCTTGAGGGGGACTTTCTAGGAAGTGATGGCGGTCAAGCCAAGTGGAGCCAGTTTTATTTTCTCCACTTACCTTCCCTCTTATGTTTCTCATTCTTTCTCCTTCTATATCTCGGTACTTATTCCTCTGATGTGTACTGAATATGATAGCCTGACCGCACTTTATGATTTTTATATAGTTATTATAGATGTTATCTATCTCTCTATTTTTGGTTAATGGAACCATATTTTGTACTGCATTTGTTGCCATCTCACCTTAGACCTGGCTATGGGCCTATACCCTAGCATGGGGTTGGCATATGCCTACCTTTGATTTTGAGAGCTCACTTAGACCCCTTTCACACGGAGGGCGGATTGCAGGCCCTATAGCGTTAAAAATAGCACCTGCAATCCGCCCTTAAACTGCTGCTCCATTGTTTCCAATGTGAAAACCCTGAGGGCTTTCACACTGGAGCGTTGCACTAGCAGGACAGTAAAAAAAGTCCTGCTAGCCGCATCTTTGGAGCGGTGAAGGAGCGGTGTGTTTACCGCTCCTCCACCGCTCCTGCCCATTGAAATCAATGGGACAGCGCGGCTATACCTTCAGCAGCGCATTGCGGGCGGTTTTAACCCTGTCTCGGCCACTAGCGGGGGTTAAAAGCGCCCCGCTAGCGGCCGAAATGCGCCGCAAATCCGCCCATAGCGTCGCCGGTGAAAATAGCTGCGTTTTACCACCAACGCTATGGGCGGCTCAGTGTGAAAGGGGTCTTAAAGCAGAAATTAAGTCCTGCTAGATGACTTCAGTCTGGCCCCTTTTGCAGGTATAGCTATGTAAAACATTATAAATAAGTGCCTATACTGTTTAAAATCCAGTAATACACTGTCTCACCCTGCTCTGCACATGCTCAGTTGCTCTCAACTTTTAGGCACTGCTGAGTTTGTAAAGGCCGATCTGCTGACAGCCTTAAAGCAGAATTAAACCCTTGTATCCTTTACAGCCAAGGAAGCGGCTTCTGTTTGACCTGCAACTGTCATGGTGCTGCACATGATCAGTTATGACACCAGCCATTTGATGGTTTGACAGCTGGATTGAGGACACAAGCAAATGTAACAGTTAGCAATCCCAGCATTCCAGGAACATAACGTTTTTTGAAAACATAAAATCGATGGGTTTAGTTCCACTTTATGATTTACTGCCGTTCAGGGGCTCTGGGCTGCAGCAAAATGGCAAGAAGAAACATTAGCAATGCTGGAGGCAATTTACAGCACACACTTATTTTGGCAGCATAATTATTCATGTGGAATGGATGTTCCTTGCTAAAGAACATTATTTTTTATCAAGTTGGTATGGTTAAAGTGGTTGTAAACCCACTTATGCAACTTGCACCTACAGGTAAGCCTAGATTAAGGCTTACCTGTAGGTGCAAGAAATATCTCCTAAACCTACACAGTTTAGGAGATATTTGCAAAAAAAGACATGCACCGATGTCTACGGTACATGCGTGTCGTAGACAACGGTGCATTTACAGGGTTTATCCCCATTCACAAATCCGGCTTTGACGGCTCCCGCGCGGAGTGACGTTTTCGCCGCCGTGATTGGCTGGAGCGGCGATACCCAAAAGTAACCTTCTGGGTATCTGAGGAGCAATAGCTGCGGCTGGAGGGGGAGATGAGGACGGCTTTGGGGGCCCCGATCTAAGGTAAGTGATGCATAATGAGCTAGTATGCTAGTCATACTAGCTCATTATGGCTTTGTCTTGCAGGTGTTTTTTTTTTTTTTTTTTTAAATAAAAAAATTCCGGGTTTACAACCACTTTAAAGTTCCGCTTTAATATATGGATAATTTTTCTTATTATTTTTCTATAAAAAAAAGACAGTATTCCACAAGTATAACTACGGCGGTTACTTTGGTTGCACCTGTTGGATGGTTCCTGTTCTATACACGCGTATTATTTGTATATCACTCTTATGTTTTAACATAACTGTATTATGGAATGGTTGTTCTTGTATCTGTCACTCTGCGTTCTGCAAAAATTCAATTTAATAAAAGCCACTGATCCAGAAAATATTGCATATGGTCACTTACAGTCAGCAGCTGTAGCCCATTGCCAATCTAGAAAGCAGTTGAAGACTCGAGTAGCATCTGCTGCGTTTAACACAGACCCATTGGAGCGGGATCTCCCCCCTAGATAGCACAATAGTGTGCCGATACAATCTGCCAGAAAGTGCACAGGCAATGCTGGGCTTTCTTATTAGAAAGCCCAGAATACTTAAACATACTATGGTTATACATCATAAATATTTACAAAGATTTTCAAGGTGATTTTTCAATAAAAGCATGGCGATGTGAATGGATGAGTTTTGTTTTGATTATTAATAATTAAATAGCATTTTTGGTGGTCAGATGCAGTGTAGTTCTGCTGTATGGTCATTATCAGCCTCCGGATCGTGAGCTGATGCATCTCACTCAGCTCTACTCAGAATTACAGGTTTAAACCCAGCGGTTTATTATAGATTGCAAAAAGCAAAAAATTATAATTGGCTGTGCTGTCCTTTAGACCCGGTTCACACGGGCGATTTGTTAGGCGACTTAGCCACCGGACAAGTTGTGCTCCATTCTGTACAATGAAACCGTTCCAACAGGAGCCCCGACTTACAAAACCCCTCAAAAAAAAAAAAAAAAACACTTCTAGACCAGACAAGGCCAGCTGCAGGCACAGGTTGAGTGTGTCACTGTAACATCAAAAACACAATTTTTCATAGAATATATGAATTAAATTTTAGACACAAAATCACATACATTTTTAACTAGCTGAAGTTTTGGACCCTGTAACACGTTGACCTCCCAGTCTATCTTCACTTCGTTCAGAAAGCCGGTGTCATTTACCGTCCATTCCACAAACAGGGAGTCAGAATTATAATCACCAACCAAGGAGCGGATCTGCGGCGTGTACGGAACGTAAGCTGTAAGACAAAAGGGCCCACAATTAGAGAAAAAACACATTCTCCAGGTCTCAGCAGCAGGATAAGATGGAGTTACATAGCAGATTGATCTGCTCTCAACACAATGCACCCATTATGTTCACCAGCGCACTAATGAAATAACATACAGGAAGATCACACTAATCATATAACTAAATGCACTCATTACAGGCCCGGGAAACATGGACAATGTAGATTACCAAGCACAGAAAAAAGAAATAACAGTTTAACAGACACTTTGCTGAATTAACCACTTCAGTACTAGCTTGTAATACTCCTCCAATTACTAGGCTATTTTGCAGCACTGTGTTAGTTTGACCGACAATAAACCTGGCTACACATTATACAATTTTTTTTTGTTAAATTTCCTTTTGATTTACCTTCAACTATGTAGTACGAGGGCCTGCCTGATTGCATACAATTTGGAAGTGTTTAGGTGTGACCTCATATTTGTAAAAAGGAAAAAATTGTATAATGTGTAGCCAGCTTTACTCCCTCACGCAACATACCCAAATTTATTTTATATAATTGTTTTGAGACAGATAGAGCTTTTTAGTGGTTTTCAATTTCCACGTTTTTTTTTTTTCTGTATAAAATAAAAAAGGACTATGAAATCTGGGACAAAAACAGTTTCCTGTATTTTAGGATATACAGAAAATCATCAAATACAAATGCAAGGAGAGTAAAAAAATCCTGCAAAATTATCCCTTTTTGAAAAGTAGACACCCCAAGGTGAACTAATTTTTTTGCCACAATTTTTGGAAATGAAGAAACATGTTGGCATGGAAGTGGTTTAAAGCATGGAGCTTGGTAATGGTGTATCAAGTGGAAGGAAGGAGATAAAAGGGTTAATATACAGGACACAAACAATAGGAGTGAAGGAGATGAAGGGTGGTCAGTGTATAGGTCACATACAGTGGGAGGAAGGCGATGAAGGGGGTTAATATACAGGACACAGACAGAAGAAGGGAAGGAGATGAAGGGCGGTCAGTGTACAGGTCACACACAGTGGGAGGAAGGAGATGTAGGGGTTAATGTACAGGTCACATACAGTGGGAGGAAGGAGATGTAGGGGTTAATGTGCTGAGCTGCAGGATAAGGGAGGCGAAGGAGTTAATATGCAGGTCACTCCAGATATGTGGATCTGAGACTTACATTAGAAGAACGGGGGGGGGGGGGTGAAAGGGTTCAAAAATGTGAATATCTGTTGCTGCCAGCTTGTCCATTAAGAGATAGCCTTGTGTTCTATGAACAAAATACGTGCCATTTTCTGAATGGAGGAGTTGAACAGTGAACAACCCAATAACATCACTGTTTAACACTCTTTAGGACTCCTTATCTTCATGTTAGAGTGGAGACAGGCTACAGGAGTTGACACGCGGATGGGCTGTGGACATTAAGAGTTGTAGGTTTGGAGAGTTGCCATAGATTTAGACATGTTCTTTATGCTCTTAAAAAATGGATTTTCCCAACAAAAAAACACATTCAACTTTAGAAATTTGAGAAAAAATTTCCATTCCACTACTTTCACAAGAGTCAAAAGTGTACATCAATTTGATCCCAATAACAATTTGAAAATGAAAAGTATCTGAATTGAAAGTTGTCAAATCAAGTTCTTCTAATGTATAGCCACCTTAGGTGTGCCTCTCTCCCGAATGAACAGAACTTACGGATATCTTCTATGGTCTTTTGAAAACGGATGACGGGTTGTCCCGGGATGTTTTTTGCTTTGATCCTTACTTGCACGGTGGAAAACATTAGAAATTCAACCTGCAGACTATCACTTTTAGAGTCATAACATCTCTCTCCTTCTGAAGACCTGCATGAAAATAAAGAAATTATTTCTTAACAGACCGTAAGAATGTGAAACACTTTGAGAAGTTTAAAGTACAGTACTCCGTATGTTTATACTACGAACGTCCTCAGATGATTTCTTGTACAATTGATGTATTCTGTGGGCTACACTTAGCTCCAGGCATCCTACAGCTTGCAGAGCTGCAAGTCATCAAGAGTCGCTGCTCATAACATTTATCCAATAGTCCCGTACTCTTCTTGTTATAGCTGCCCAGATGCTACTTTGGATGGAGTACATGCTCTTCTTTTTTTACTATTATTATTTACTATTATTTATTTAATGACTTATTTTGGCTATAATCATTTGTGGTGTAGGAGTGCTGAATCTTTTAAAAGATGTGATAGGTGGTTTGCAGTCCTGGAGGCCGCTTACCAGCAACCGTGGACTCCTGCAGGACCCTTGGAGGAGTCTACTAAAGTTTTGGAAGGATGTGAACGCCAAATCAGCGTAAAATAAAGGTTTTCAAAAGACTATACAATCTGCTTTTTTTTTGGATAGAGTGCAGATAGATTAGAACATTTTCAGGTTTTTTTCTCTGTCCCTGCTAAGGAGATTCAACCTCTATTTGTCATTAGGGCTGCATCGAATGGAAACGTTGGTGCTGAAACCAAAAATTAAGGATGCACTTGGCCAAAACCGAAAATTACAGTTTTTAATAAATATCTATTACAATACACACAGTAACTCACAAAAGTGAGTACACCCCCTCACATTTTTGTAAATATTTTATTATATCTTTTCATTTGACAACACTGAAGAAATGAAACTTTTGCTACAATGTAAAGTAGTGAGTGTACAGCTTGTATAACAGTGTAAATTTGCTGTCCCCTCAAAATAACTCACACAGCCATTAAATGTCTAAACCGCTGGCAACAAAAGTGGTTTTGGCTTGAATTAGACTTCAAAAAAGGTAAATCCCGGGCAAAAAAACAAAACAAAACATAATTAAATACAGTAATAAGTTCATTAAAATATTAGATATATTTAAATGTAACTAGTAGGAGTACCTACATTTGATGTAATACTCTGTACATCTCAGACTGGGATAAGGAGGGACAACACCCTTTCATTATTTATTGTTCAGGTAATGGGCACACATTTGTTTAGTGAAAGTCTATGTCAAGTGAAATGGAGGGGGATTCTTACCGTGAACAAACCTCATAAAGTACTGGAGGTCCAGCATAGTCCGGAGTTTGCCAGTCACAATATATGGTCTCTAGATCGTGTGTCAGACATGTTAGGTTCCGGTAGAATTCTGGAGACTCTAAAATATTAATACAAATCAGAATACATATAAAATAAATGTTGCTGCAACTTAGAACTGTGGGGAGGGATATGCGCAAGTAATAACTATAATACATGATTATGTACATAAGTGAAATACCAGGTTTGCCATGCTGCTCAGATTTCAGTCTAACATTACTGCTAGTATGCTCTAGATTCCCTTTTACAAACCAAAATACCTGGATTTAAAGCAGACCCATCTTTTCACAAATAAAACAAAAATACACACTTTAATTTATATGTTGTGATTCTGTAATACAGACATGTGCCCTCTTGATTTAAACGCCTGCTCCTGAGCACTCTGAAATACAGTAAGCGAACGCCTGGCTATCCAACACTGTAGGATTTCTGGCTATGAGAATCACCGTGAGAATCATTAGAAACTGATTGTAATCAAACAGACTCCTAGATCTGCAATAAGATAAGTGGTTTAATAAAATAAAAGTCTGCATATGTAATCAGCCACCCCAATGTACATACACTAAAGTTTTAGGTGAAAAAATGTGCATAAACAGAAAAAAATAAAAAAATCTAAATAAGTTTTTGGTATGTCCACCCCTACCATTAAAAACAGATACTTTTGAATATAGTGTTTTAAAAGGCACAGTCATTTCAAATATCTAGGACAGACTTTCTCAACCTTTTTAACATGGAGGAACCCTTAAAATACATTTCTGGTTCTAGGTAACTCCTACTTATAATTACTAGATCTACAGCTCACAATACATTAGTGTGATGGTCACTGGGGAAAATGCACACTTTTTTTGCACACACGTTTTTGTGTTTTCATGCATTGGCAAGTTGCTTGGCCTTGTTACTACACGTCAGAGTTGTGTTTTTTCTTCACTGAAGACCACCTCTGACCATACTTCTCTGGACTGTGGATGGGTGTACAGGGTCCCACTGGTTTCTGCCAGGTCTGAGCTGATCATGCCAATGGACGACTTCCCTTCACAAATCAGAAGACATCAGTATGATGCGTCTTTCACCTTATTTTTTATTACACAGTACATGGGTGTAGCACTATCCCTGTAGGAGCTGCTGGTTTAAAGTTTTGGGCCTACCGTTCCCTTTTCTGTTCACCGCACTCGTGTCAGGGATCCCTCTTGAAGAGCTTTCAAAAATTTTCACACCAACACTTGGATATGTTTTCTTCAAGGCTTTATTTTACCAGTTCCAACAGAGGGATAGAGGGAGAGGGGAGGTTCAGGTACCTTGCCAAGCGGATCACAGGCACAATCCTATATCCAGAGGACAAATCAGTTCCATGCTGGATTCAGCAACCACCGGATAGGCCTTCTCTCACTGGCCTAGCAACCGGTGCGACGCTCGTTCAAAGTCTCTGCCACAGACTCGATGAGTGTCGTTAAGTCATTCCACAATCTTCCGTTGCAGGCACGAGGCCGAAAATGGCTCGCACATCCCTGAGGCCAGGAGGGCCCTCAGGTCAGGATCCGGCAACGAATCCCCCATAGAGCGGTCTCTGTCTCTTAAGTACCCCCTCCCAGAATGCACAGCAGGTTGACCACGCCCCCTGAGCCATTTCTGGGAAAGGAATACCCAATACACCCAAGCCTGCTGCATTTCCAACACTGACCTGTGGCGACAGTGACACCTACTGTCAGGTGGAAAACATGCAACCCAGCTAGACTGAAACAGAGCCAACAATTTAGCATAATCCATATGAGCAGAAGTATAGCTCAGATAACTAAATTTAACATATATAGCGTCTACCCAACAGGAGTAGGGTGCTACATGTGTATTTAGCCATTTGTCTGGAGGTCAGCGTCAAGATATTTAAACAATTGATTGTCCATACCCAAGTCACCATACTACTGTTGGTAAAGTTGGACAGTCGGTAGAAAAAAAATAAAAAAAATTATATGAACAGATTTCCCCATCTCCACAGTCAAGGTGGATGAAGGAATCCTCCCACCTGCGCTACTGAATTCTGACAGCGGGCTGCATTCCCTGAATTTTTTTGACATTCCCATTCAAGAGAAGCCTTTAGTTAGATCAACTTCTCTCCAGCTGGAATGGCCATAGATGGGTCAATATTTGGCCAGTCCCTGCTAAACCGGACATATTTTGATGACCAGCCTAAAGGGATATCTTCTCTTCATGCAATCGAAAAAGCAAGCACTCTGGTCCTTGCATACAGTTTATTATCAGATGTGGCGAAAATCCAGCCCTGACATAGACCCTAATGCGTTTCGGCCATTAAGGCTTACTTATAGTTCTCTTCTTCCGGACCTTAGATATCAGTAACAATCTGGCAGAGGATAAAACACTGGCCTAATACATCAAAAGAGAGAATTACTGTTTGGTAGCATTGCTTCAATAAAAGCTAATATTTTAAATGAGTATACTCAACTAGAACACGTGTTGCGATTTTTTTTAATATCTTGTTTTAGGTAGTAAAAAGCAACACATTTGAAGGTTCAGCACAACAATGCCAAGACAAATACTGTTGTGCTGAACGGTTTGTATATTTTTTCAGCTGGTGAAAGTATACACAAAATAATCTGCGCTATATGGGATTAAAAATAGCTCCATGTAAAATAAACCAAGAATGGTCCTTATTAGTGAGCGTGTACACAAGAGGAAGAGCTGGAAAGCATTGATAAAACTAAATTCCAGGAAAACAAATAAAATATGTTGCGGTCATAGAAATATTTTATATGGAAATTACACATCTAGGGCACCGATTCATTGATGGACAATGTTTTGAGTGACAATTATGAGTTATGGGGCTTGAAAATGTAAGTTTTAGGAATGTTCATAAAACACCAATTAAAAAAAAAAAAAAACACAAGTATTAAATGCAGGTACCTTCTACCTGCAAACCCAAATTCTACAGCCATGGCCAAATGCTAGGCAGTTCTGATCAGGAAAAGCTACAATGCTTCTATTGTAGTGTTGAAGTTTGCCGTCTCCTTCCAGCTTCCTATTGGCCTGATAACAATGAACTGGCATTTTTACATAGAGGGGGCTGCGGGTATAGCACGCTGTACACCTGAGAAATATCATACTATTGTCACAATTCTATGCTAGAGCATTTTATGGAGAGAAACGATATTTGGGGGGGTTGATAGAGGAGGTGGGGAGAAGGGGGTAGCTGAAATGTAGCTATAAGATAAGCTTAAGCAGCCATTCTCAAAGGTTCAGTGGATTTCTAGGGTTCCTCCAGAGGTTGCTACGGGTTCCTAGGGCAGACTTCCCATCTGATGGCACCTGCATAGTTTCCAATGCCACTTGGCAAAGCTAGCAGCATGACATCACTGATATTTTTAGCTGCTAGGAGGGTGGCATTCTAACACCACTATAAAGAGGAGCATTCCCCCCCCCCTTACCACAAATGTAAGGCACATTGACCCTGATTACTTTATTTTATCAGGGTTCCTGGAGTTCTAAAAATAGGATTTTTATAACAGCTTACCTGTAAAATCCTTTTCTTGGAGTACACCACGGGACACAGAGCTAGTCATTACATAATGGGTTAAGGGTCACCAGCGGTGATTGGACACTGGCACAACCAATGGAAGACAGTTCCCCTCCATATAACCCCTCCCATCAGGGAAGTACCTCAGTTTTGTAGCAAAGCAGTAAGGTTCCCATAAGAAGGGGGGGACCTCTGTGTCCCGTGGTGTACTCCAAGAAAAGGATTTTACAGGTAAGCTGTTATAAAAATCCTATTTTCTTTATCGTACACCACGGGACACAGAGCTAGTCATTACATAATGGGACGTCCCAGAGCAATGCTCATATGAAGGGGGGGAGACACAGATCAAAACAGGCCGCTTGCGGACCAGAAGCCCTATACTGCTGCCTGCAGCACACTTCGCCCAAAGGCGGAATCCTCATGTCCTTTCACATCTATTTGATAGAATTTGGAAAATGTATGGACTGAAGACCAAGTTGCAGCTTTACAGATCTGAGCCATCGAAGCCTGGTGGTGCACTGCCCATGAAGCACCCATCGCCCTGGTAGAGTGCGCCTTAACAGGAAAAGGAGGAGTCCTGTTCTTTAAACCATAAGCTTGAATAATTACTTGTCTAATCCACCTGGAAATGGTGGATTTTGATACCGCTTGGCCCTTCTTGGGCCCATCTGGTAAAATAAACAAAACATCTGTTTTACGTATCTGAGCGGTTGCTTGCAGATACACCTTTACCGCTCTCACTGGATCTAGAGAGTGTAATAATTTTTCCCCCGCCGTCCGCGGGTTTGGAAAAAAGGAAGGCAGAACAATGTCTTGATTCAAGTGAAAAGCCGACACCACCTTAGGTAGAAAAGCCGGATGGGGTCGTAGTACGATTTTGTCCTTGTGACAAATTAGATAAGGCTCTTTACAAGAAAGAGCTGCTAGCTCTGATACTCTCCTAGCAGAAGCTATAGCAATCAGAAAGGCCAACTTCCTACTTAATATAATTAAAGGAATATGGCGAATAGGTTCAAAAGGTTGCTTTTGCAACACTGACAATACCAAATTCAAATCCCATGGACACAAGGGAGTCCTAACTGGAGGATTTATCCTCAGTACCCCCTTAATGAATGTCCGAACTAGGGAGTGAGATGCCAATGGTCTCTGAAAGAAGACTGATAGAGCCGATATTTGCCCTTTGATGGTGCTAAGGGCTAAATTCATATCCACTCCTAACTGGCAAAAAGCAAGAATCCTACTTATTTCATACTTCTGAGGATTCCAACATCTGGATTCACACCAGGAAACGTATGCTCTCCAGACTCTCTGATAGATGAGTCTGGAGGCTGGCTTTCTAGCATTAATGAGCGTAGAAAGAGCCGGACCAGAGACCCCTCTCTTTTTAAAAATGTGGGTCTCAGCAGCCAGGCCGTCAACTTTAGCCTTTGTAAGGAAGGGTGGAATACTGGACCCTGTGACAGCAGGTCATGTCGGAGTGGAAACTTCCAGGGCCTTCCTATCGCCGTTTTTACAATCTCGGCGTACCAAGGCCTCCTGGGCCAGTTTGGGGCCACTAGGATTACTGGTATTCCCTCCTCCTTGATCCTGCGAAGCAGTCTTTGTAGAAGAGGGATCGGAGGGAATGCCTAGATCAGTGAGAACTGATTCCATGGAGTTATTAGAGCGTCTGTATTATTAGAGCGTCTGTCCCGTAGGCTAGAGGATCTCTCGTTCTGGACACAAAGTTGTCCAATTTCTTGTTGAACCTGGCAGCTAGCAGGTCTACATCTGGGTTTCCCCATCTCAGACATATGGCCTGAAAGATCTCGGGGTGAAGAGACCACTCCCTGGTAGCAGCTGCTGACGACTCAGGTAGTCTGCTTGCCAATTTTCCATCCCTGGAATGAAGATTGCAGAAATGCAAGGTACATGCTCTTCTGCCCATGCCAGGATCCGGTTCACCTCTCTTTGGGCTGCCCGACTGCGGGTGCCTCCTTGGTGATTGATGTAAGCTACTGCAGTAGCATTGTCGGATTGAACCCGAACTGGGTAGCCCTGTAACCTGTATGTCCAGGTTTTGAGGGCTAGATATACCGCCCGGATCTCTAGCACATTGATGGGCAGGATCCCCTGAGTCTTGGCCCAGGTTCCCTGGGTAGAAGCCTCCTCGAATACTGCACCCCAGTCCGATAGGCTGGCATCCCTAGATACCACCTTCCAGGCCACTGGGAGGAAGGACTTTCCCTTCCGTAAATTCCTGGCTTCTAGCCACCAATCGAAGCTGTGGCGTACTTGTGAGGACAGGCGCATGGGTATATCCAGAGCTTGGCTCTTCCTGTTCCAGGAAGCTAAAATATTGCCTTGAAGTAGTCTCGAATGAAACTGGGCGTAAGGGACCGCCTCGAAGGAGGCTACCATCTTTCCCAATAGTCTCATGCAAAGGCGAATAGACGGCCTCTTGTTTGCTTTGACCTTGTGGATCAGGTCTTTCAGAGACTGTATCTTCGGTTCTGGCAGGTATACCCCGTTTTGGGCTGTATCTATGATCATGCCCAGGTACCCTATCCTTCTTTGGGCCTGGAGAGAGGATTTTTGTAAATTTATAATCCATCCTAAATGCTCCAGGTATCCTACTGTAGTGTGTACAGCGAGACCCAATCCGTCCTTTGACTGATCTATTACTAGTAGATCGTCCAGATAGGCTGTTACCGCAATGCCCCGTGTTCTTAGGTTTGCTAACAGAGGAGCTAGCACCTTTGTGAATACTATGGGCGCGGTGGCTACACCAAACGGCAGAGCCACAAATTGAAAGTGGCGATCTTCTACCGCAAACCTTAGGAATCTTTGGTGAGCGGGGAGGATGGGTATGTGTAAATGTGCGTCCTTGATATCTATGGGCGCCATGAATTTTCCGCCCTTTAAAGTGGCGGCCACGGATCGGATCGTTTCCATTCGAAAATGGCGATCGTTCAGGAACCGATTTAGGGATTTTAGATCCAGGATGGGTCTGACATCTCCATTTGGCTTTGGAATCACAAAGAGGTTTGAGTAAAAACCTGAACCTCGCTCTTTTTGGGGTACGTCTGTAACTACCCCTTGAGCCATTAAGTGATTCAAACCTTTGAAGAAGGATTCTCTTTTTTGTGGATCCTTGGAGAGTCTTGAACCTCGGAATTGAGAAGATGGGATCTCTCGAAATTCCAGTTTGTACCCTGAGGATATTGTGGATACTACCCAATTGTCCTGGATTTCTGACCACCAAGTTGCTCAGAACTGACAAAGCCTTCCTCCCACTCGGCCGAGCGGGGGCGCCCCTTCACTGAGAGGCTTTGGGGGCTTGCTTATTAGCTCTTGCACCCCACGGCTTCTTGTTCTTCTGAGCTTGCCCCTTGGCTTTTGTGGGCGGCTAAAACAGGCCGCCGCCACTGGTTGGAGTCAGATTTCCCGGGAGCTGGGGAGAGAGCGTTTAAAACAAGATCTCTTGTTTTTCTCTCAGGTAAAAGTCGTTTTACCACTTGATCTTCTGTATCTATTTTTCTAAATCTTCCCCAAATAGGCGTTCGCCATGGAACGGGAATTTGCCAACAGCTTTTTGCATGGGGTCTCCGCTGACCAATGCTTAAGCCAAAGTACTCTGCGCATCTGTACCAGCTGGAGTGTAAGGCGTGATGCCTGTATGATAGAATCTCTCATGGCATCCACTGTGAAGCATAAGGCTTTAGGCAAATTTTCCCAATTTCTAGCCTGCTCTGAAGGCAGTTCCTTCAGCCCCTGCTTTACCTGTTGGCTGATGACCTGACACATACCGACTGCTGCTACTGCAGGTTGGGTAATTGAGCCGGCCAAAAGGAAGGAGGATTTCAACTTCCTCTCAGAAGGATCTTTTAAACCCTTGTACATTATCCACCGGACATGTCAGGTTTTTATTTACACAAGAAATAGCCGCAACTACCGCAGGCAGGCTCCATTTCTTAAAAAAAAAATTTCCCCCATAGGATAAAGAATGTTAAACCTTTTTAGAGGTGAGAAACGCTTATCTGGATGTTGCCAGTTTGCGTATATTAGATCCTCTAGTAACGGATGAACCGGGAAGGAGCATGCACCTTGCAGGGATCTTAATGACCCTAGGGAGGAGACAGGTAATTCCGTTACCTCCGCAGAGGTTAACTTAAATGCACTGCTATAGCATTGTACCTGTGACCTTAAAATCTGGCTCCTCATCCTCTGCTGATGTAGCCTCCTCCTCCTCATCCTCCTCCCTCAGGTACTTCTGAAGGGAGGTCCAATACTGGAAGAGACCTGCTTCGCTTATTGTCCCTTTTTAGAGGACTTAGCGATTAAGGTAGCAATTTTTTCCTCCAGATTATTTAGGGCAGCTGATAAAGTGTCCTCAGTGACATATACAGGCCCAGGCTTCACTGGGGAAGCCGCCATACCTGACAGAGGTAATGGCTCATCCTGAACAGGTGCATTTAGCAACACAGGAGAGAAAGGTACCGAGTCAGCACAGTTAGAGCCTCCTCTCAGGCGGTGGTGCTTTCTTATCTCTTTTTGTCCGTATTACTTCCCCTGGAAGGCTTACTGTTTAGACAAAATACAAGGTACCTAAATGCATATACTACCGTGTTTAGTTTAGCAAATACATTAAGTATGCAACTTTTAACACATAACTATGCATAACATGGATGTCTTCTAGGAAGTACCCAATCCAACCACATGGAGTCTTACGTCCCTGTATAGCTGCTGTGTTTCTCTGCCAGGAATAAGAGAACTAACGAGCTTGCTTGCTGCTGCAGTGCTTCTCACACTGACAGTCTTTTAAATTTGGCGCCGTTTCTGTGCCTGCGCGCGCCACGTGCCCGCGCACGCCTTCGCCCCCCCCTCCGATAAAGCGCGCTCCCGCGCGCACGCGCGCACGGCCCTTAGCGCTATGGCGGTGGCCATAGTGAGAGAGGACTCTCATCAGCCCTTGTTCCCACTTACCTGCATCTGCAGGTGTCTGGTCGGCCACCGAAAGGAGGATCGGGGTGCCCCAGCAAGCTCAGCAGCGGAGGTGACGAGCAGTGTACTTCGCCGAAGCCGACACTGAACAGAGTGAGGTGAGTATATTCAGCTCTTTACTCCCCCAGTGGTGGAAAAAAAGAAGACATCCACTTTTTGAAAAAGGTCCCAACCTAGTTATGGACCTTCTACCTTATCCACGCCGCAGGTTTTTCTGCTGAAAGATTTCAGACAGATACCAAACTTCACCCTTCACGGTGGGCTATGTGTGCCAACCTTCAGGGATATGGGTTCCTATTTAAAGGATACCTCTCCCCTGGGCCTTGTACAAGACTCTTACCAGGACTTTATAGCGAAATAGCGAAAGTGCTGGATCTTAGAGCCCAGTCCTCCGAAGAGAGACATTACAGGCGACGCCTCATGGATGAGGCCCGGATCCCATCCAGATTCAGCTCATTTGTAGGCGTCTTGGATGGATCCGAAAGCATAGCTCTTTTACCCCCAGAGGGTCTCTTTGGTAGAGCTTTCCTTTAGCACCTCCTAACACGTCCAACACCTTTCAACACTGGCGAAAAAACTGAGGTACTTCCCTGATGGGAGGGGTTATATGGAGGGGAACTGTCTTCCATTGGTTGTGCCAGTGTCCAATCACCGCTGGTGACCCTTAACCCATTATGTAATGACTAGCTCTGTGTCCCGTGGTGTACGATAAAGAAAATTATTTAAAAGGGTTCCCATTGAGTAGAAAAGTTGAGCTAGAATACGTAAGGCTAAGCTAGAGGATGTAAAAAGGAGACTGGGGGATGGGGGGATAAATATATGGCATGAGGCCTGCTTAGAGACACTCCGTTTCTGAAACTCTCCACTTAGAACTTGGACTTCACTTAGTTAATTAAATGAGACAATGAATATCCACATTCGACTGGGAGAAAGGGAGCCATCAGTGAAAATACCTGAATATAGAGGAGCAAGAATCATAAAAAATACAAAAGCAAGAAAATAATGGATAAAAAAAGAAAGAGAATTGGGAAGAATGAATAAGACAGACTATAGGAGTCTTTCATTATCCACTGTAAATACTTCAAAGTTTACTGGTCCCTCATCAGGTTTTATGACTGACCTTCCTGATCTCAACATTTTGCACTTGTTGGTTCACAGATTTATGGCAGTTGTAATAATTTAAATTGACATGAGCTTAACTACCCTTGAGAGCTACCACTAATTAATGACTGAGAGGAAGGAACCCAGCATGTAGGCTTATTGTAGCCCAGTCCTAGCAGAACTATGTGCCAGAAAACAGAAAAACTCAAATACAAGCCTTTAGAGGACTCTCCAGACCCCTGGGTTGTGGTAACATACAAATTTTAACATGTTTTAGCTGGCCTGCTATCTGCCATGTGCGATCATAGCCCATTTAATATTTTTTTCAGAATTTGCTTACTTTTGTCATGTGCCATTAAAAGGATTTTGTGCTTTTATGGATGGCAAATCAAAAGGTTCAATTTAATGCTGGTCCCATCAGCGGAACCTACATTCCTTTCACTCCCCTACCACTAGCAACTACATGAGAGCAAGAGGGAATCTACAAAGAGATGAGATGCTCAACTACGAAACAGCAATGATGTTAAAATGCGAAGGTACTATGAAAAATTGAGGGTATACATTGCAATACCTCCAAATGCTTACGGAGAAAACACACTGGGATTAATTTCCTAAAGGCAAAACCACTTTGCACTGCATCTGAGGGGAAGAGCTGAAATGAGGGGAAGCTCTGCTGATTTTATCATCCAATCATGTGCAAGCAAAAATGCTGTTTTTTTCCTTGCATGTCCGCCTCGGATCTACAGCGACTGCACTTCCAAGTGCACTTGTAGTGCAAAGTGGATTTGCCTTTAGTAAATCAACCCCATTGTGTGCAGTTCTGCCCATCCCATAGGGCCCATTTACACTTTGTGCAGTGACTGGCATTTTTCTGCACTTGATCAATGCCAGGCACCGAAGGCAAAAAAATACATAGCAGGTTGAGGTGCAGTAAAACGCTCTTTTTATGCATAGATATGGCGGCAGCCTAGTACTGGCCACATAAGTGGCAATTTAAGAGGGTGATCGAACTTTCAATTCCATTTTTTGCCAAAATTACAAAACAATTGAAGACATAAAATGGTGGTATGAAAATAAGATCTAAAATTGCCCTGATACAGTGGAGAAATCCAGTCTGTTTAACAAAAATTACAATCATTTTCTCCTGTTCGATGTTGCTTTAATTTAATCTTTTGATCAAAAGTACTGAAGTTGCCAATTTGTTGCCCAGTTTTGACTTCACAATCAACGGAATTCTGGTGGCCGATCAAACTCTTAGTAGTAGATCACTTAGCTACTGGCGAATGCATGAAATTGTATTTGCAATTCCTTGGGGTTCTACAGTGGTTAATATTGAGTAAATAGTGGCACATGTATGGCCAGCTTGAGAGCCGGTTCACACAGGGGCAACTTGGGATCCGACTTGAAGTTGCCCCAAGTCGCGCTGTTGAGAAAATCAATGTAAGTGAATGGAGCCGTCTTAATGTACACTACTGAAGTCGCTCCGACTTCAGAAAAGGTTCCTGTACGACTTCAATCCGACTTCTAGGCAACTTGTACCCATTGATTTCAATGGAAGTCGCCTCCAAGTCGGATCCCCTGTTTTAACTGAAGCAACAATACAGGAAGAGAAAATAGTTTTTAAGGCAAACCCCTCCCTCCCACAGAGTTGATTGTTGTTTGATTGGCCACTGGAAAGCCTCCAGTCCTGGAGGCGACTTGAAGTTGCCTGGGGTCACGATGTGCTGCGCGCTCAGTTCGCCTCGGCCAGAGTCACGTCGCCCCTGTCTGAACCGGCTCTAAGGGTTGGCTGCTTCATTTACAACAATGCACTCCCCTTTTATTGGTGAAGTTTTATCTCAACATTTACAGAACTACAGAACAACAACAATTACAGCTCCCTTTAGAGTCTAAACTACAAATCTAGATTTAAAAATATATAAAAAAACTCAGCGCTTTGGTGTTTGGAATAAGAATAATCAATCAATGCAGCTGCCTACAGCAGTGATTAACCCTCAATAGATAATCCCTAAAAAAATTCAGATATATACATACATACATACATATACACACACACACACACACACACACATACATATATATATATATATATATATTTTTTTTTATTTTTTTATTAGAGAGATATATATGAATCAGTTGTGCTCATAAGTTTACATACAGAATGTATGATTTCTTGGCCATTTGTCAGAGAATATGAATGATAACACAAAAACATTTTTCACAAATTGATAATAATTGGCTTCAGCCAAACACTATCAACTGTGTTTACTCTTTTTAAATCATAATGGCAACAGAAACTACCCAAATGACCCTGATCAAAAGTTTACATACCCCAGTTCTTAATTTCGTGTATTGCCCCCTTTAGCATCAATGACAGGCTGACTTGGCCTTGTGTTTTGGATCAGTGTCATGTTGGAATGTCCAAGTACGCCCCATGCGCAGCTTCCTGACTAATGAATGCAAATGTTCCTCCAGTATTTTTTTGATAACATACTGCATTCATCTTGCCATAAATTTTGACCAAATTTCCTGTGCCTTTGTAGCTCACACATCCCCAAAACATCAGCGAACCACCTCCGTGTTTCACAGTAGGAATGGTGTACCTTTCATCATAGGCCTTGTTGACTCCTCTCCAAATGTAGTCTTTATGGTTGTGGTCAAAAAGCAAAATTTTGGTCTCATCACTCCAAATGACTTTGTGCCAGAAGGTTTGAGGCTGGTCTCTGTGCTGATTGGCATATTGTAAGAGGGATACTTTGTGGCATTTGCGTAGTAATGGCTTTCTTCTGGCGATTCAACCATGCAGCCCATCTTTTTTCAAGTGCCTCCTTATTGTTGATCTTGAAACAGAAACACCACATGTTTTCACAGAGTCCTGTATTTCACCTGTAGTTATTTGTGGGTTTTTCTTTGCATCCCGAACAATTTTCCTGGCAGTTGTGGCTGAAATTTTAGTTTCGTCTACCTGACCATGGTTTGGTTTCAACTGAACCTCTCATTTTCCACTTCTTGATTAGAGTTTGAATACTGCTGATTGGCATTTTCAAATTCCTTGGATATCTTTTTATATCCCTTTCCTGTTTTATACAGTTCAACTACCTTTTCCCACAGATCCTTTGACAATTCTTTTGCTTTCCCAATGACTCAGAATCCAGAAACATCAGTGTAGCACTGGATGAAAGATGCAAGGGTCTGTCAGGAGTCCATAAACTCATTGACCTTTTATACACACACACACAAACTAATTACAAGCAAACAGATCACAGGTGAGGATGGTTACCTTTAATAGCCATTGAGGCCGGGTTCACACTTGTCTGACAAACGCTCCGACATTGGGAGCTCATGTCGCATGACGTGTAAAAAGCAATGTTTCCCTATGGGAGCCGTCTTAACTGGTCCGACACATGTCGGTCCGACTTTGAAAATGCTCCCTGTACTACTTTGGTCCGACTTTGATCCTACTTCAGCCCATTGACTATCATTGAGGTTGGATCAAAGTCGGACCGCAGTCTTGCATGATCCGACTTTGGCATGTGGCTTGTGCTCTGCTGATCTTGAGGGGGAACTCCACGTCAAATTTTAAATAAAAAAAACGGCATGGGTTCCCCTCCAGGAGCATACCAGGCCCTTCGGTCTGGTATGGATTTTAAGGGGAACCCCCTAAGCCGAAAAAACGGTGTGGGGGTCCCCCCAAAATCCAAACCAGACCCTTATCCGAGCACGCAACCTGGCAGGCCGCAGGAAAAGAGGGGGGGGACGAGAGCGCCCCCCCCCTCCCTCCTGAACCGTACCAGGCCGCATGCCCTCAACATGGGGAGTTTGGTGCTTTGGGGCAGGGGGGCGACCTGCAGCCCCCCCACCCCAAAGCACCCTGCCCCCATGTTGATGAGGACAGGGCTCTCTTCCCAACAACCCTGGCCGTTGGTTGTCGGGGTCTGCGGGCGGGGGCTTATCGGAATCCGGGAGCCCCCTTTAATAAGGGGGCCCCCTTTAATAAGGGGGCCCCCTAGATCCCGGCCCCCCACCCTATGTGAATGAGTATGGGGTACATCGTACCCCTACCCATTCACCTGGTGGAAAAAATGTCAATAAAAAACACTACACAGGTATTTAAAGTAATTTATTACACAGCTCCGGGGGTCTTCTTCCTACTCGGGGGGTCTCCGGTGTCGTCTCTGCGCTCTCCGGTTCTTTCTTCCTTCTGCCGGGCCTCCGCTATCTTCTTCCAGCTCTTTTGCTAGTGGGGCCCGGGCTTCTCTGTCGCCTTCTTCTGTCTTCGATGTTGACACGTCGCTTCCTCCCGCTGTAATGCTGGGTGTGCGGTGCACTCCGATTTATATAGGCCTCTCATGACGTCACAGTCACAAGCTCCGGGTGGCCCCGGAGCATGTGACTGTGACGTCATGGGAGCATGTGGCCACCCGGAGCATGTGACTGTGACGTCATGAGAGGCCTATATAAATCGGAGCGCACCGCACACCCAGCATTACAGCGGGAGGAGAAGAGGGAAGATGGCGACGGAGAAGACCGGGCCGCGCTAGCAAAAGAGCTGGAAGAAGATAGAGGCCCGGCAGAAGGAAGAAAGAACCGGAGAGTGAGAGAAGAACCGGAGACCCCCGGAGTCGGAAGGAGACCCCGGAGTCGGAAGAAGACCCCCGAAGTCGGAAGAAGACCCCCGAAGTCGGAAGAAGACCCCCGAAGTCGGAAGAAGACCCCCGGAGCGGTGTAATAAATTACTTTAAAAACCTGTGTAGTGTTTTTTTATTGACATTTTTTTCCACCAGGTGAATGGGTAGGGGTACGATGTACCCCATACTCATTCACATAGGGTGGGGGGCCGGGATCTGGGGGCCCCCTTATTAAAGGGGGCTCCCGGATTCCGATAAGCCCCCGCCCGCAGCCCCCGACAACCAACGGCCAGGGTTGTCGGGAAGAGGCCCTGTCCTCATCAACATGGGGGCAGGGTGCTTTGGGGTGGGGGGGCCGCAGGTCACCCCCCCCTGCCCCAAAGCACCAAACCCCCCATGTTGAGGGCATGCGGCCTGGTACGGTTAAGGAGGGAGGGGGGCCGTTCTCTCGTCCCCCCCTCTTCTCCTGCGGCCTGCCAGGTTGCGTGCTCGGATAAGGGTCTGGTTTGGATTTTGGGGGGACCCTCACGCTGTTTTTTCGGCTTAGGGGATTCCCCTTAAAATCCATACCAGACCGAAGGGCCTGGTATGCTCCTGGAGGGGGAACCCATGCCGGTTTTTTATTTAAAATTTGGCGTGGAGTTCCCCCTCAAGATTCATACCAAACACAGTGCCTGGTATTGGCGGATCCAAAGTAGGACGGCTGTCGTGTTGCACAAGTGTGAACCCAACCTCAAACCCCTTTGTGTCAACTTGTATGCATGTTATCAGGCCAAAATCATCAGAGTATGTAAACTTTTGATCAGGGTCAATTGGGTAGTTTCTGTTGCCATTATGATTTCAAAAGAGTAAACACAGTTACTTGATAATAAATGGTTTCAGCCAAACACTAACCATGAGTAAAGAAATGTTTTTGTGTTCTCATTCATATTCTGTGAAAAATGGCCAAGAAAATCATAAATTCTGTCAGGGTATGTAAACTTATGAGCACATCTCTCTCGTGTCGCTACTCTTTATATATACTACACAATGTAAATGTGGACCTTACATAAAATATAAAGTACATATAAAACTTCATAATTCATAAAAAAAGTGTCCTGTGTCTTTAAAACGTATATACAACGTGCCTTATGCAAATAAGTGCCTTACATAAAAGTGCAAAATACAAAAAGGTACTCTGTGCCTTCAGCTGATTATAAAGAGCGTAACAAACATAAGGTCCATAGATATAAATAAAGTGCTCAATGCTGAGGAATCCAAAGTGCTTTTGTTTTCTATGCCCCGTACACACGATCGGAATTTCCGAGGAAAAAAGTCCGGAGTTTTTCATCGGATATTCCGACTGTGTGTATGCCCCATCTGACTTTTTCCCGTCGGAAATTCTGACGGAGTTAGAAAGAGAACATGTTCTCTTTTTTTCCCCCAGACGAAAAAAAATTCTATCGGAAATTCAGTTCGTCTGTATGGAACTCCGGAGGAGAAAAAAACACACATGCTCAGAATCAAGTCGACACATGCTCGGAAGCATTGAACTTAATTTTTCTCGGCTCGTCGTAGTGTTGTACATCACCGCTTTTTTGACGGTCGTAATTTGGTGCGACAGTGTGTATTCAAGACAGCTTGAACGGAATACCGTTGGAGTTTAAAATCCGATCGTGTGTACAAGGCATTAAATTGTGTTGAAACACTCCGTCCTCCCCTCCTATGTTTCCACACTTACCAGAGCGCAAAAGAGCTGGCACTTTATATAGGTAAAACCAATGATGTTTTTCCAAGCCGTTTCCTTTATCTTCCTATTAGGGTAGGTAAATCCCCTTTAATCCATCATGCTTGTATATGTAAGGAGATAAAAGCCAGGAAATGCTCCATAGCATAATTCCATTTATTTTATTAAAAACCATAAGAGGTACACTCACAATAGGCAAATGCTCGCATTACACGAGCTAAGATCACATGCATCAAATTCCCCCGGTTTGGGTTACTCATCTGCATTCCAAAAGCCAAAATTCAGTCAGTGATAGTAACCAAACGTGTCGGGAGGAGCTTGCTGACGTCTCTATCGCTTACCGAATTCCGTCATTCCAAAAGCCAAAATTCAGTCAGTGGTAGTAACCAAACGTGTCGGGAGGAGCTTGCTGACGTCTACCGCTTACCGAATTCCGGCATTCAAAAAGCCGTAATTTAGTCAGTGATAGTAACCAAACGTGTCGGGAGGAGCTTGCTGACGTCTCTATCGCTTACCGAATTCCGTCATTCCAAAAGCCAAAATTCAGTCAGTGGTAGTAACCAAACGTGTCGGGAGGAGCTTGCTGACGTCTCTATCGCTTACCGAATTCCGTCATTCCAAAAGCCAAAATTCAGTCAGTGGTAGTAACCAAACGTGTCGGGAGGAGCTTGCTGACGTCTCTACCACTTACCGAATTCAGGCTTTTGGAACGCAGATGAGTAACCCAAACCAGGGAAAATTGATTTATGTGATCTTAGCTCGTGTAATGCGAGCATTTGCTTATTGTGAGTGTACCTCTTATGGTTTTTAATATTTTTTAATAAAATAAATGTTATCATGCTATGGAGCATTGCCTGGCTTTTATCTCCTTACATATACAAGCATGATGGATTAAAGGGGATTTACCTACCCTAAAAGGCAAATAAAGGAAACAGCTTGGAAAAACATCATTGGTAGGTTTGGAAACATGGGAGGGGAGCGCGGAGTGTTTCAACACAATTTAGGGAACAAAAGCACTTTGGATTTCTGAGAACTTTATTTATACCTATGGCCCTTATATGTTGGTTACGGACTTTATAATCAACTAAAGGCACAGAGCACCTTTTTGTATTTTGCACTTTTACGTAAGGCACTTATTTGCATAGGGCACAGGACACTTTTTTATGATTTATGAAGTTATATGTGCTGCACATTTATATTGGTTTAGATTGTATGTAAGGTCCACATTTACATTGAGTGTATGTATAAAGAGCAGCCCCACACATATATACCCGAAATCTCTAAATTTACTACAAAAATTGTTTTGAAAGCATGTAAATGTCCCTGCAATATTTAAGTGGAACGGTCATAAAAAAATGTAAACAAGTGGGTTCCTTAAAGCAGAACAGAAATGCTATGCATCTTCTTACTGCCAGTCTGCACTGTAAACTGAACTGTGCACACGCAGCTCAGTGTACAATTTCAGTGTTGCAAGATCAATAAATTCCCGCACCTGCACAGCTCACCCAAGGAAAATGTGTATACAATGATGTTGTTCAAGGTGGCTCCATTGTTCCACCATCCACAGTGGAGACACCTTAAGGCCTAAAAAATAAAACTAATGTAGCCACCACGTGTCAGGATAGGTAAGCTTCTACATATGGAAATGTTTGTTTTGGGGTTTAATACTGCTTTAGCTGAAAATATGCGCTTTCTGAAAATTAACTACACTTTCTTTGAAATTGCACTGGCAAAAGCTAGAGTGGGTAAAGCAAAGTACGGACACTCACCAGTGGCCTGGCTGCAGACATGGCTCAAACAGACAACAGCAATCAAGCCGCATAGGCAAAGCTTATTCCGCATTCTCCGTTACTTGTCTTCTGCCAGATCCTTCCGAGGTTATTTTAGCAGCTGCATCTCTTAATGAGCTGAACAAGCCTACAAGAAAATATGAAGGATAATTAGATTGGTTCACTTACAGGAACTGCACCTGCTCATATTTAATGGCACAGTAACCTCAACATTTGCTGTGCTCAGTTCTACCAACTGAATATACTTTATTATTGTCTGTCCATGCCATTTATACACAAAAAGACACAAATCAGATTTCCAGGCAGAAGATAACCCACAATGCAGTTTGTAACCTACCAGCACCATTTTTGTTTAATGCAGCACACTACATCGTACGGATGGTTCACAGTCCACAAAAAAAGATTAGTACCGCAACATACTGCAGTCAGATTTGTGTCGCGTTAACATGCAGTAAAACTCCCATTCGCAACACATGCAGTAGATTAAGGTGACCAGATTTTTTAAATGAAATCCGGGGACATTTTAATTTTATTTTTTTATTGGCAAATGGTAAAAACTATTTTATAAGCACATTTTCCTCAAATTATATATGCAGTGTATGTGGTATGTGTTTATGGAATTATTGTACGATATATACGATATTTCTCAATTTCGTCCATGAGATAAAAAAAAAAAAAGATACTTCTTAGAATTTTTTGAAATATGGACTACCAGATGTTATGAAGAGAAAAAACAGAGCGCAGGGCTCAGGACTGCGCTACATAAAGAATGCAGGGCTCAGGACTGCGCTACATAAACAATGCAGGGCTCAGGAGTGCGCTACATAAAGAATGCAGGGCTCAGGAGTGTGCTACATAAAGAATGGAGGGCCCAGCTGTACCCATCTATGCAGCCTCACCAGTGCCTATATATATCCCGAAGGCTTGTCCAGGTAAATTGTATGTTCGTGCAAATAAAAAAAGTACACATACATACATACATACCGTAAATACTAGAGTAAAAGCTGAGTTTTTAAGCACTTTTTTTGTGCTGAAAATGCCCCCTCGGCTTATACTCGCATCACCTTTTTGCGCCTGATTACCCAGACTTTGGGGACCCGGTGCCGGCCATAGGTCCCCTGGCACACAAACTTGGCACACATGTAGCTCCACTCTTACTCCACAAGTGTGCAAAGTTTGTTGTCTAGGGGGTCTACGGCCGGGGAGCACCGATTTTTCAAACCCGGGCACCCCTTCCATGTTAAACGTCAGTCTAGTCATTGACACAGCGAGGCAAAGTGAGACATGCAGATGGACACCCTAGTCTTATACGCGAGTCAATATGTTTTCCCAAGTTTTTTGTGGTAAAATTAGGTGCCTCGGCTTATACGCGAGTGTGTGTGTGTGTGTAATTTATATTATATATATATATATATATATATATATATATATATATATATATATATATATATATATATATACACACATACATACACATATATATATATATATATATATATATATATATATATATATATATACACATACACACATACACATATACACACACACACATATACACATTATATATATATACACACATATACATATATACATATATACATACATATATACATACATACACACACACACACACACACACACACACATACATACATACATATTGCCTTGAAAAAGTATTCATACCCCTTTTTCACTTTGTCATATTTCTACCAAAACGTAAAATGAATTTTATTGGGATTTTATTTGATGGGCCAACGTGGCACATGTAGCAGCCCTTTACTTCCAGGGGTGCTATGTACTTAAATGAGCCAGTAGTCACTCAGACCATTTTGATTGTTAGGACTAGCTTCTGCCTATGTAATGCAGCCTGACGCACAGTTCCCTGTGGCCTGTAGGTGGCACTGCCATATCAGGTGAGGGTTGAACCATGGGTGGCATTGCTATGCCTTAGAGTGTCCTCTCTCGGCAGTGGTACGGTGGGCGTGGTTAACCTGCTGTGCATGCTGGGAGAAGATACATAAAGGGGCAGACGCCATCTTTTGGGGAGCAGTTCGCGTCACCCAGCCCTCCAGGCCAGGGGTGCGCGTGTGCATCAGTCTCAGGCACCTTTAGCCTGGGGCTGCAACTTTACTATTGGGCCCAGCACCTTTAGCTGGGGCCCATCCCCAAAAGAGGAATCCCAGGGTGCCCTTGCGAGGGAACCCGCTCTAAGAAGAGGAGGCCGGGGAGGACCTTTCTGAGGGAGCAGTGAAAGTTCACAGTGAAGGAGAGGCCCGGTAACTTTCTGGAGGGATTCAAAGATTCACTACAGGCCTTACAACGTGCTGTCGCCGGCACCTGTCCTTGTGTTGCATGCGCTGAGAGGTTTGGGACTTAAAGATTCTGTGGCAGAGGATCTCCCGATCGTATCTCTGGGAAAACTCAAGTAAACGTTCGAGCATCACTCCGGCTGCTAGGATCCGCTCTTACAGGGAACTATCCGGGTGAGCTAAACCCACTCGGGACCAAGTGGCGACTACAATATTGCTTGTGCCAGGACCTATCTCCCAACACCTTGCTGTCCTTTCTCTCATCCATCTTTACTGTCCATTGAACTTTGCTTATAAAAATAAACTCAACGTTGGAGTTTAAGGTGGTGTGGACATTGGAGTTACTTGGGAAAAAATAGAGACTTGTCCCTATACGCTAGGAGATGAGAACCAACTTGAAGGTGAACCTAGCTGCATGACCCAAAGATCTGTTAACACCGCTCGACCTCTCAAAAGGGAGGATACGGGCATATAGCGCGGTGTGCCTTGACCTGCAAACGAGCCAAAGACAGGAAAAGGTCTGTGTGCTACACACATAATTGTGAAGTGGAAGGAAAATGATTTTCAATTTTTTTTTATACAAATAAATGTGAAAATTGTGGCGTGCATTTATATTCAGCCCCCCTGAGTCAATACTTTGTAGAACCACCTTTCACTGCAATTACAGCTGCAAGTCTTTTTGGGGATGTCTCTACCAGCTTTGCACATCTAGAGTGACATTTTTGCCCATTCTTCTTTGCAAAATAGCTCAAGCTCTGTCAGATGGACAGTGTCTGAACAACAATTTTCAAGTCTTGCCACTGATTCTCAATTGGATTTATGTCTGGACTTTGACTGGGCTATTCTAATACATAAATATGCTTTGATCGAAACCATTACATTGTAGCTCTGAATGTATGTTTAGGGTCGTTGTCATGCTGGAGGGTGAACCTCCGCCCCAGTCTCAAGTCTTTTGCAGACTTTGCAGGTTTTTTTCTAAGATTGGCCTGTATTTGGCTCCATCCATCTTCCCATCAACTCTGAACAGCTTCCCCACAACATGATGCTGCCACCACCATGTTTCACGGTGAGGATGGTGTATTCAGGGTGATGTGCAGTGTTAGTTTTCCGTCACACATATTGTTTTTCTTTTAGGCCAAAAAGTTCAATTTTGGTCTTATCTGACCAGAGCACCTTCTTCCACATATTTGCTCTTCAACATGTTTTCCGTGTCCCCCACATGTCTTCTCGCAAACTGCAACCTGAGGTGTGGATCTCTGCAGCTCCTCCAGAGTTACCATGAGCCTCTTGGCTGCTTCTCTGATTAATGCTCTCCTTATCCGGCCTGTCAGTTTAGGTGGACGGCCATGTCTTGGTAGGTTTGCAGTTGTGTCATACTCTTACCATTTTCGGATGATGGATTGAACAGTGCTCTGTGAGATATGTTCAAAGCTTGGGATATTTTCTTTATAACCTAACCATGCTTTAAACTTCTCAAACCGTTTGAAGAAGCACTGAGGTCAGTGTGAAACGCACGTGTCACCTCCTGGGTTCGGACACTCTGTCTTTGTTGGCTGTCATTTGCTATTTTTTGGAATAAAATCGTTGGAACATTCCTGTGGCGTGCAGCCATTCTTTTCTTCCTGTCTGGCGTGTTCCTTGGCCTTCATGACGCGATTTATTCGCTAACTTTCTCAAACAAACCTTTGAGGGCTTCACAGAACAGCTGTACTTATACTGAGATTACACACAGGTGGACTCTATTTAATAATTAGGTGACTTCTAAAGTCAATTGGTTAAACTAGATTTTAGTTAGGAGTATCAGAGTAAAGGGGGCTGAATACAAATGCACTCCACACTTTTCAGATATTTGTAAAAAAAAAAAAAATGAACCATTTATAATTTTCCTTCCACTTCACAATTATGTGCCACTTTGTGTTGGTCTATCACATAAAATCCCAATAAAATACATTTACATTTTTGGTTGTAACATGACAAAATGTGGAAAATTTCAAGGGGTATGAATACCTTTTCAAAGCACTGTACATACGCATATATTAACTTAATATAATCTTGATAATCGTATTTAATCGGTCTTCTGTAGATGCTGGTTACTTCTCAAACATGATAAAAATATATAAACAAGGTTAACTGTTCTTCACGCACAGATTTGATGCATTTGAAGATGCTTTTAAATTGTCCCTTTTAAAAACTCCCTTTAAAATGTCATGTTTGGTCTTGGTCTACTGTAGATGTGGATTACTTCTCAGAGGTTATTAAAGGGTTAGTCCATCCAAAAAAAATAAAAAAATCCCCTTGACAACTTCTTATGGACCCTATTGAAGTGTTCCTGGGTTTGCCCACCTGCTGGGCTTGCCATCTCCCTTCTTGGATTCTGCATTTCTTTTATGTTCTGAAGAATGGAGTAGGACAAGGTGGGACACACAAAAGGTGAATAGCAACACCCAAATCTCCCAACAGGAAAGGTGAAGTATCCAAGACATAAGAAGCCAGACTCTGTCCACCCGACTCTGCCAATAAAATCTAACTTTTAAATGGACGCTTTCAGATAGGTAATAATCTTTGAGAAGTAATCAGCATCTACAGAAGCCCAACAAACGCAACATTTTCAAATGGAGCAAACCCCCTTTTTCAGATGCATAGAAAATTAGCTTTGCTTGTATATTTTGTCTCATTGCTATTTCCTCTCAAAATAAGTTGAAACTGAAAATGCCCGGCAGTGACAAACACCACAATCTGAGAGGTTAGTAAGAGAGATGTAGAGGATTAGTTCCTAAAGGTTATGAGACGTGTCTACGTTGTGTTATTCTCAGCATATCGGGAAGTCACCTCATTCCTTCCAAGTACAAGGAATAGCGCCCGAGGCTTCCCTCACACAACCTGAGTCATATCCTACACTGTATTACACCAACATGACAAAAGAGACTATTAGTTAAACTGTCCTGAGAAAACTACAGGACCTACCTTTGCTGAACTCTCTTTAGGTAATGCTTGATAAAAAAAAAAAAAAAAAAAGGAAGGTAGTGAAAAAAAAAAAAAAAAAAGTTAGAATCATGAAATGGCGAGAAAACTCATTAAGTCAGCATGACAGTCAGGCAAATAATAATTTCTAAAAGTGGTTGTAAACCCTTTCAGACCACTTAGACCTACAGGTAAGCCTAGATTAAGGCTTACCTGTAAGGGCAAGAAATATCTCCTAAACTTACACGGTTTAGGAGATATTTGCAAAAGACATGCACAGATGTCTACGGCGCATGCACCGAAGACAACGGCGCGCAGGCGCACTGAGCGTGCCGTTATTAACGGCGATCATGCCGTTAGTGGCGGCACCCACACGCATGCGCAGGAGTGACGTCATCGCAGCTCCGGCCAGTCACAGCACCGGAGCCGCGATACAAGGAAGACACTCAGGGAGAGATGGCGGCGATTGAGGAGAGGAACGAGCACCGCTGCTGGGGCTTCGATCTCAGGTAAGCAATTCATAATGAGCCAGTATGCTATGCATACTAGCTCATTATGCCTTTGTCTTGCAGGGTGTGTTTTTTTTTTTTTGTGGGTTTACTTCCTCTTAAAAGATGTTCTCTATTGCAGTCTTCATATTTTTCTCTTGCCTGCACAATGTCTCCACTAAAAACAGAAGATTTAGTAAATTAATGCATAGAATACATAAACCTTCTGTCTTTAGAACCACTTTAAGGAAGGCCATTAAAATGAACTGGCTGCCTTAACACAACACACTTCATCCTGTATTAAGCACTGCAAAGATGTAAATGGGTCCCAAGTCCATTTGCAGTTTGCACAAAAAAAGTCCCAATCTATTGAGTATAGTGGTAAATGGTAAATGTCTTATTGTGTAATTGCTTTTAATTGATCTCATCTAGCAAGAGGAATCATTGCAGGGACACAGATGGACTAAAGATGCAGCAAAAGCTTTTTTTATGAAACTTTTTTTTGGAATTTATGTAAAAAATGTACAGTTCTGTTTTAAAAAGAGCATTCAGTTATAAACCGTCATGAAAAAAAGTAAACACCATGGAAATTGTTAACTAACATTTGATGGGGCAAACATTAGAGATCTATTCAAATAGTGCCTGCTGCTAGATGATATCCGTAAACAAAGGTCACATAAAATTTACATGTGTAGCGGGGTATCGTTTTCACCCACAAAACTACAGTTCCCAGCACGCTTTGGGGCACCCGGGGTGCATTTCCCCGCGCAAGGACTGCTGGGGTGGACTTTAAAAGGGAGAGGAGGAGCCTCGCTCTCTCTCTTGGAACGCCGCCCTCCTTGCAAGAGGATCCCTGCACTCACCTGCTGCGCATGCAAGGCCTGAAGCCTGGGCCTCGCACTTTGTTCCAGAGAGCCTTCCGTTCCACCGGGGAGCCTGCGGAGCATCCGATCCACCTGAAGTGCCACCATCTTCTGGAGGACCGAAGAACCGGTGCATCGCGGGCACTGTGAAGCAACTCACAGTAGCGGAGGTACCAGACAGGAGTCGGTCCGGTCTGGGTGAGAGAGCGCCAGCTCAGAACCACATCTAAGTAACTTTGTTGCCTATTACTTTTGCCTAGGCCCATCATTGACCACAGTTATACTTTGGAGAGACTGTCTGCTGAACTGAGTTTATCAGTCTCTCCAGCTTTACCAAGTTAGCGATCATTTGCTACCCCTATTGGATTACAGTTTGTTTCTTTATGTGCACCACCGAGAGTTGCTAGCGAAGATTCTTCTACAAACTATACCCCAAGTTATAGTCAGGCCTGACTGGGTAGTAAAGTACATTGCTGGGCGCCATTTTTTTTCTCACGAGGGAGGATAGCTGCAGCGGGGATATTTTATTGTCATTGCATTATTGAATGTTATACCCTTTTAATGTGTACACCTATATTGCAGGGATCTGCATGAGATATTGTATACAAAATTACCTTTTATACTTTTACCAATAGTAAAGAGTTATAGTTAAGTAAATTTGGTTGTCAATTACTGTGCTGGGATACAGAAAGGGGGTTGTACCATATAACAGTATAGATATATTGCAGTTATACCATTCTTCCCCCTTTCTTAATTCAATCTTATTTTATTTGTTTATGCAAGGAAACAACAGAAAAAGACATACATTGTCTTAAACATTACAAACATTGATAGGATACATCCTCAACAGGCATCATGTGTGTCAGAACAGAGCAGGGCTAAGTTCCATCAGATGAGAGTATACACAAATCTATTTGGAGAATATGAAGTAGGGTCACTCAATGGGTTATAGGCAGTAGGTAAATCGAAGCCCTGGTACGTTATCCTACTGGGTTCTTAGAGGTGTATTTATGTGTAGAGAAAAGAGAAAGAGTCAGAGTCAGGGGCAAATAGTAGGGGTACACAGATAGGGGACAGGGATCAGAATCACTCCATCAAGATCCGAGAGTGGTCTCGTCTAGGGCACACTCCGCCCAAGAGATAAACTCCGAGGAGTACCGAAACACGGACCACGAAGTCCATGTGAGAGAGAGAACTGTTCACTTTTGTCATTTTCCTCCGCCAACAGGCGTTCAAGGTCCCTAATGCGGTCCACCTCAACAGCCCAATCCCCCAGGGAAGGCATGGTTGCCGTTCTCCAATGACGGGGAATCACTACTCTGACCGCCGCCAGAAAGTGTCGCAAGACATCATTTCTGATGGATTTAAATGATCCAGGGAGAATAGACAAGAGAGCCACCTCAGGTGAAGGGTGGATAGAGGTCGCCATCAATTTGCAGTAGAGTGTGAAAATCCGCTGCCAGTACCTCCGCACAGGAGGGCACTCCCACCAGATGTGGAGCATGGTTCCTCGGGAGCTGAGGCACCGCCAGCAGGTATCTGACACCTCCGGATTGAAGTGGTGAAGAGATGATGGACATCTGTACCATCTTGTTAACAGTTTAAACCCCTTCTCCTGGGTCTTGGTGGCTATGGACAATTTGTGCGTCAGGGTAAAACATTTTTGCCAGTCAATAGGGGAGATAGTGTGACGGAGGTCTGTCTCCCAGGCCACCGTATACGGTGGGAGGTCAGGGGAGTAAATATCGAGCAGAAGGGAGTATAGTTGAGATACAACATGCGTTGGAGGTTCCACCTGCATGAGCAATTCCTCAAATCCCGTCGGTTCAGCAAGAATGTCTGTAATAGATGGGAAAGTCCGGATGTAGGAGGCAGTCTGTTGCCTCCGAAGCCACTGCATGGGGTGACGGGAGGTCAGACCGGTAGAGGTATCTGACCTCAAAGTGGGGTCTGCACGAAGGACCTGGGCAAGTCGCCTATGATCCTCTCTTCGCCATGGTCCGAATCTTGCTACCGACATAGCTGGCGGAAAGGCTGGGGTCCCAAAGAAGGGAGTCATAGGCCCCATGCGGTTTGATAAGCCCCTTCTGGACAGCATGCGATCCCAAATCTGGATCGTTTGATGGGTAAGGTCATTAAGAGGGCCCGAACCCCCCCGTACCGTAGGCAAGGTCCAGGGGAGAGCGGAGAGTTCAATTGGGTTCATGTGGCTTTCCAATTGAACCCAAAGCTTGGTTGAAGAATGATGGAACCAATCTAGTATGCGGGTGAGCACCGCTGCTTTATGGTATAGGGAGGCATCTGGGGCTCCAGCCCCCCCGCCCCCGAGCCTTTGGAAGAGAAAGTGTTTCATACCGTATCCTGGGACGGGCCGCATTCCAAATAAATTTGGAAAACAGCTGGCGTATTTTCTTAAAGTACGAATTAGGTATGTGAATAGGGATGGTCTGAAACAAATACAGGAACCTAGGGAGAACATCCATTTTCAGGGCATTCACTCTACCTAGCCATGAGAGCTGTTTGGACGCATAATTGATTAAATCTGCCTGGGTCCTAAGAAGTAGGGGGGCAAAGTTCAAGGAAAAAAGTTGGGAAGCATCCGCCGGTATTTGAATTCCGAGATACCTTATGGAGGGGGAACCAGTTTTGAAGGGGAAAGAAGACGATAGTCTTCGTAGGGCCGACGTAGGCAGAGATATGTTGAGGATTTCCGATTTACTGTAGTTGACCTTGAAGTTGCTAACTTCTCCAAATTTCCGAAACTCCTGCAATACCGAGGGCAAGGATGTGTGAGGGTGTGTCACGAACAGGAGCAGATCATCTGCAAAGAGTGCGAGTTTAGTATGTGTGGGCCCGACTGTTATGCCTTGGATAGAAGGATTGTTACGTAGAGCAATAGCTAGATGTTCCATAGTGAGAACATAGAGGAGGGGGGACAGTGGGCATCCCTGTCGCGTCCCGTTAGATACAGAGAAGGCTGGAGATAGCGAGCCATTTAGTCTAATCCTAGCATATGGAGAGGAGTAAAGGGACATTATTCTCGCCATCATATTGGTTCCCACGCCTATTTGTTGCAGGGATAGTCGAAGGAACTGCCAATCTACTCGGTCGAATGCCTTCTCGGCATCGACTGTTAAGAGGCATAGTGGGATATCGTGGGACCGGGCATAGTTGGTTAAAAGAAGGGTCTTCAGGGTATTGTCCCTAGCCTCACGGCCACTCACAAAGCCGACCTGGTCTAGGTGTATTATCCCAGGCAACAATGGTTGTAATCTATTGGCTAGGATTTTAGCAAAGACTTTCAAATCGACCCCAATCAAGGAGATCGGCCTATAGCTTGCACAAAGAGTAGGGTCTTTGCCTGGCTTTGGGATGAGGGATATGTGGGCCTCAAGTGTTTGTGGAGGGAACATTGAACCCTCCGACAAAGAGTTGAACACCTTAGTTAGAAAGGGCGTGAGGAGGGCGGCAAAAAGTTTGTAGAACTTAGGAGTGAAGCCGTCTGGGCCCGGGCTCTTTCCACTCGGTGTACCCGCTATGGCTTTGGCAACTTCGTCTTCTGTGATTGAGGTTTCCAGATCAGCGATGACGTCATCGTCTAAGGTAGGGAGCGCGGTTTCCAATACATATGACATCTGGTCTTCCACCCCGGAAGAAGGGGAACTTGTCCCTTGAGTCTTAGGGATATTGTACAGGGACTGATAGAAGTCCCTGAATTCCTCCGCCATCTTAGTGGGTGAGGATACCATTTCTCCCTGTGCCCCCCGAATATGGGGCACAAAGGCGGAGGTTGTTTTTGGGTGCAGGGAGCGAGCCAGTGGCCTACCACATTTATCTCGAAACTTATATTGATGGAAAGTGAGCTTATCTGCATATGTGCGTGCAGAGGCTTCATAAAGTTCTCTAAGTTGTGATCGCGCCCTAGAAACGTCCGCCAGCATTGTCACTGTCGGGGATCGTTTGTGCTCAGTTTCTAAGTTTCTAAGCGTTTGATTTGCTGCCTCTATGGCGGCTGAGCGCTCCTTTTTAAGACGCGTACCCATTTGGATAAAGGTACCACGTAGGACAGCCTTAAGTGCCTCCCATTGAAAGGGCAACGATGTCGTATCCAAAGCGTGGTCCGCAAAAAAGTTAGAGATTGTATCTGAAACCCTTGTCACACATTCCGGGTTCGTAAGCAGCGAATCGTTCAAGCACCATGACCATTCCCTAATCGGAGTGGAAGGGAGCGAGAATGTCATGTGTATAGGAGAATGGTCAGACCAGACCATTGGGTCTATGGTGCATTCCGGGGACCAGTCCAGGCAGCTATGGTCACTCATTAGGTAGTCTATGCGACTATAGGTGTGATGAACATGGGAGAAGTGGGTATAGTTACGGGCCGTGGGGTGCAGCACTCTCCAAACGTCCACTAGACGCAGATCGTAGAATGCCCGTTTCAGAGCCCTCAGTTTGGGGAAGGAGATACACGATCGCGAGGTGGAGGAATCTAAAAGTGGTTCAAGAGGGGTGTTAAAATCTCCCCCCAATACGAGCTTACCCTCCCTGAATCCTGACAGAATCCTCAAGTATTGTAACGCGGCCGATACTTGATTAACATTAGGAAGGTAAATGTTAGCTACCGTAAATTTGGTACCCCATAACACGAATTTCACAAAAACATACCTCCCCTGGGGGTCCGAGAGATGGTCAAGCACCTCTATAGGGAGCGTCTTATGGAAGGCCACAGACACTCCCTTGGCTTTCTGGGTTGGGCTAGTGCTGTGGAACCACCTGTTGAAGTATCTGCTGGAACAGGAAGGGGTGGAGGCAGAGTGAAAATGTGTCTCTTGGAGAAGAAGCACATTGACTTGGCGTTTGTGCATTTGATACAGGATTTGTCCTCTTTTGGAGGCAATATTGAGCCCATTGACATTGTAGGAACAGAATTGTAACCTAGGGTGAGAGGTCACTGTGTGGGCCATGATGGAGTGATGGGGGGGGAGGGGGGGAAGGAGAGAGAGAGAAGAAGAAAAAAAAGAAAAGCGGGGAAAAAAAGGGGGAAACACAACAGGGGAGGAAGAGAGAAGGTAGAGCGAGGCGGGGAAGAGATTGAACATAGAGAGCACCTGGGGAAGGTGGCTCAAAAATACTAAAGTGTGCGCAAAAACGTAACACTTCGTGAAATATCACGTAGTAGGCACGAACTGTGCCAATCCTATTTAGGGGGAGAGAACGGGGTTAGAACAGCTGAGTTGTGATCCCGACAACCTAGCAGGCATATATAACATAACTGTAAATGTAACACACCCAATGACCGTGGCATCTAATGCTCAACTGCCTAGTCACTAAAGAGCAGAGTGTCAGACTAATACCATAGGTACGCTTGAGTGTAATAAACAATCTAAAATTACATAGAAAAATAACATCAACGTAGAACAAGGTGTACACAAACTGGTGACAGAATAAAGGCACAGGTATTCCCGCGTAAGCATGCGAGGGTTGGAAGCACCAATTACTACATTTATAGCAGCATTAACTATGATAGTCGTCACGGCTTAGCTCAGATATCTGTGTAAACGCACAGAAGGTGTCAGTGATAAGGCCAGCCAGTCCCAAGCTCCAGGGACATAGATGTCCAGAGCCCGAGGGAAGACCCGGAGGTCCCCGGACAAGCCAAAGGGCTATGCCCGGGAAACACCAAGCCAGCCAGTAGAGCCAATGCCGTGAAAGAACATATCAACACCACCGACCGCCTTTCCAGAGCCCCAGCAAGCACAACTGTACCAGCTGAGGGCAAGGAAACATTCTCCGTGCCAAGTGAGACAACTAAACCGTTAGCAGCATTTAGATAACAAAGTGAGCAAGAGTCAGTGGGGTGGATACGCAAGTAAAACCGTGAGTACAAAACGAAATAGGGAAAACAGTAGGCAAACCTGGCCGGAGTTTCATAGAGGAACTGTAGTCACCTGGTGGACAAAAGGACATAGCAAAAAGAACCATTTCAGGTCTCAGACGACAGAGTCTGGATCAGTCTTCTGGTGACGTGGCTCGCCGTACTCTAGGACCGGAAGGTACCGATCTAGACTGTGGGCGTCCTCGACGCTGTAGAGGAGGGCCCGGTAGCCGCTGGCGGTCATCTGGGGGGTCCAACCAGTTCGGGACGACAATAGGGTCCCGGTCCAGGAACAGGAAGAAGGCAGGAAGCTGGTCCGGGTCTGACAGCACAAATTTGTGGTTATCTTCTCGGGTCACTTTGATGCTGAAGGGGTGGCCCCAAGTGTACGTGGCGCCTACTTGGCGAATCAAGTCCAGCAGAGGACGGACCGCTCGCCGCATGTACAGCGTGTTGCGGGAGAGGTCCGGGTAGAGGTGTATAGGTGATCCGTGAAAGTCCAGTGGCCCCAGGCGCCAGGCCTTGCGCAAGATTTCTTCCTTCAGGGTATAGTAGTGCACCCGGCAGAGTACGTCACGAGGGCGGTCCCTGCGGTCACCCCCCATGCCTCCCACTCTATGCACTCTGTCCAATTCAATGGGAGATGTAACTTCCCTGCCCAGGACCTGATTGAGGATAGCGATGACAGTGGGTTTGAGATCGGCACCTGATGTAGCCTCCGGGACCCCCTGCAGCCGGATGTTGTTCCTGTGGCTCCGGTTCTCACTATCTTCTATCCGGAGCTGGTGTTGCCGTAGACGGGAAAGGTGAGCCGTAGATGCATTTTCAAGCGCCGTTATGCGGGCTGAATGGTCCTCCTGGGTGGTGGCCATAGCAGAAACCGTGACCTCCGACGCGGAAACCCGTTGTTTGAGGGCATTTAGTTCAACATGGAGAGAAGTTTCCATTTTGGAAGCCCAGGAATCAAAGTCAGCTCGGAAAGCAGAAAGTACGGCAGCGGATGTAGAGCCCTGGGAAAGCATCTCTGCTGAGGCCGTGTTCACGCTAAGAGTAGCGGGATCCATCGGAGGGGCCGGGTGTACACCTGGGCCGGTCCCACCGACAGAGAAAGCTGCTGCAGTCGGGGGAGGAGGTGTTGGTTTGCCTGGGGTTCGGGCTGACGAAGCCCTGTCTTTCCCTGTACGGGAGTCCTGTGAGGCTGTGCGTAGCAGGTACCGTTGGATATTACCTTGTTGCAGTGCAGCGGAATCAGTAGAGGTAGAGCTGGAAGCCGCCATCAGCAGATTGGGCGTGATTGGTTGGGAACACAGCCTGCGGTCGTCGGGAGAGCACAATGCTCAGCAGTACATGTCTTCAGCCATCCATCCTCAGCCACGCATCCCCATAGGTGGAGTGGAAGAGCAGAGAGTGCGACCCGTGTCGTACATGGGAATAGACGCTTGCTGTGTTGCTACTGTCTTATTGGAGCAGGCGCAGGGGAGTGCCGGTGTTCGTGTTACAGGACAGTGGTACGGCAGCCTGGGCAGCACTGGCGGCTGAGGAGGGGGCAGAGCAAGGCTAGTGGCAAGGGGGAGCACGGAGTCCGGGTGGAGCAAGATGGCCGCTACACTTCTTGCTAGTCTGTGACTGGAGGGTTACGGGGAGGGCAAGATGAATGAGGTGGAGGCCCAGCCGCCCTGTATACCAGAGTAATCAGACCTTGATGTGTAGGGCGAAGCGGTTTCAAACGGGCAAGGGGGGACCCAGCAGTCCTATGGTCGGGTGTAGCAAGATGGCCGCCCCTCGAGCCTATGGGGTCAGGGCTCCCACCGAGTGCTCCTTTCTGACTGCCAGCCTGGGAGGGATCAGCCTACTTCTGGTGCCTTTTACTCTGCCCCCGCCCCGCTTACCCTGTGCGAGATGGTGCTTTGTGCTGGATGTTGCTCTGGGTGTATTGGGAGCAGCAAGATGGCCGCCGACTTCCAGGAGTAGGCCGAAGCCGCGGACTTTCCTAGAACTGGCTGCCGCGGGTGTGTCAGGCCGAACGTCCCGGGATCCCTCAGGTATACAGACCAGTCCAGTGTAGGCACACTTGCGGCCGAGCCGCCCGCCGCACACTCCGCTGACCGCAGCACTTTAGGCCGGAGGATGCTGCTGGTCCCGCAGGCCGCAAGATGGCGGCCAGGCCTCGGAGCCGACCACGGGCCGGGAAGAAGACCGAGGGGGTTCCCTACTAGTCAAACACCTCCATCCAAGCCTGGATGGAGATGCAGGATGTCCGTGGGGTATCCGGAGACCCTCCGGGAGGCGTTGGAGGCTTCGTGGGCCCCAAGATGGCGTCGGGCCTGGGCTGTGTGGAGCGGGCCTGGTAGTTACCGTACGGCCGGCCCGGAGTCACAATTCAGGCGGGGTTGCAGGTAGGGAATCCTCAGGAACGACAGGGGTAGATTTGGAGCAATTTCCAGTGGATTAGGAGCGAGGATGGCTATAGATTGAGGGTGCAGTTGCGGAGCTCAATGTCTGCACGTCCTCCTCAGTCGGCTCCCGGACACGCCCCCGTAATTACAATTTTTGAAGCAATACTTTGCAACAGGGCTCATTGCTGTGCTCCAAGTACAGTATCTGTGAGGGGTTGCAGTGTTGTGCCACCAGTGCCTAAGGCCCAATCTCTTCCCCCTTTCTTAACTGTGCCACGAGAGGTTAGAGCCGATTGCCAGGGGTTGATAGCGGTGCATTACAAGGCCCAAAACAAACAAGCAGCCCGCTTAAACTGAGGGTATCGCTATACATGTATTCATTCTCAATCTAAAATGAACAAAAAAAATGGATCAAATCATATATTAAAAAATAAATACACGCCTACATTTATCACAATTACAAAGTCACGATTTAAGAATCCAGATCAGATGCCAACTGCTCATTAGAACCTTCCTAGGGAGTAGTGATGAGCCGAACACCCCCGGGTTCGGTTCGCACCAGAACCCGCGAACGGACCGAAAGTTCGAACGAACATTAGAACCCTATTAAATACAATGGATGCGAACGTTCAAATTCTAAAGTGCTAATTATAACAACTATTATGCATGTTATTGTCATAAATAGGGTTTGGGAACCCGGGTTCTGCACCAGGGGACATGTATCAATGCAAAAAGAAGTTTTAAAAACGGTCGTTTTTCGGGAGCAGTCATTTTAATGATGCATAAAGTGAAAAAAAAAAAGTCAAATATTCCTTTAAATATCGTACCTGGGGGGTGTCTAAAGTATGCCTGTGAAGTGCCACGTGTTTCCCATGTTTAGAACTGTCCCTGCACAAAATGACACTTCTAAAGGAAAAAAAAGCCATTTAAAACTGCTTGCGGCTTTAATGTAATGTCTGGTCCCGGTAAAATGGATGAAATTCTTTAAGAAAAATGGCATAGCTACCCCATGACCCCCCCCCCCTACCCCAGCCCATTACCAGCCCCTTTGGGTCTTGTATGGATATTAAGGGGAACCCCGCACATAAAATAAAAAAGGCCCTATATACTCTGAACAGCCGTATACAGGCGGTGCATACAAGACAGGGACTGTAGGTTTGTTCTTATGTAGAATCTGTTTGTAATTTTGAACAGGTACATTGTTGAAGTGTAGCTCCAGCCCAAAAATCTATTTTTAAACTTTTTGGGAAACATAGGTAAGGGTTATCACCCCTGTAACATTTGTTTTGCTGTCTGTGCCCCTGTTCAGAACATTTCACCTCACTTTCCGTCCCAATGACAACTGTTTTTGAAATGTGGTGTTTTTCTTGAAACAAGGATTGCTGATAAAGCATCAGTACAGATGAGACCCCTTTCTCCCATATTTATTCTTACAGGAGAGAATTTTCCTTTCTAGGGGTAGATTTCCTCTCACTTCCTGTTGTCTTCTTTCGTTTGCAAGTAGGAGTCGTTTGTAAGTTGGATGTTTGAAAGTAGGGACCTGCCGTATATACTCTGCAGAAATAGGCCCCTTAGTTGTTGGTGTTGGCACAACACTGTAAGCACTCAGTTACTCTTGGTTGGTGCTGGAACGCCCTGCTGTCAACTATTATATCAGGAATTTTAATTACATATAATTGTTGAACAGTGGTAGTAAAAATTGGGGCTTTGATGGTGGTGCTGGTGCCACAACACTGTAAGCCCTGACAGTTACTCTTGGTGGGTGCAGCAATGGGCCCTGCTGTGAATTATTAGATCAAGAATTGTAATTACATGCCCCTTTTGAACAGGGGCTGAAAAATTGGGCCTTTCGTGGTGGTGGTGGTGGTGGCGTTGCCACAAGACTGTAAGCCCTCAGAGTTACTCTTGATGGGTGCAGCAATGGACCCTGCTGTGAATTATTAGATCAAGAATTGTAATTGCATGCCCCTGTTGAACAGGGGCTGAAAAATTGGGCCTTAGGCACTGGTGCCACAACACTCCAACCCCTCACAGATACTGTACTTGGAGCACAGCAATGAGCCCTATGGCAAATTATTGCTAAAAAAATTGTAATTACACGCCCCTGTAAAACAGGGGCTGAAAAATTGGGCCTTAGCCACTGGTGGCGGCACCCATAAACAAAAATGATCTTCCAAGCTATCATCATCAATCGTATCATTGAGGACTCGGAGGAGGAGGATAGCCAGTCAACATAACAGCACAGGCACTCAGCATCAGCATCAGTCTTGAAGGGATGTGACATGTTAAAATCAATTAGTCTGTTATATCAGCATCAGGTGTGTGGTAGCTGGTGGTGATCCAAGACTGGTTCATCTTGATGAAAGTCAGTCGATCAACCGAGTCGGTGGACAGGCGCACCCTGTGATCCGTGACAAATCCTCCAGCAGCACTGAATGTGCGTTCCGAAAGAACGCTGGATGCAGGACAGGCCAGTAGCTCAATTGCATACTGTGCAAGCTCTGGCCAGTGATCCATCCTCAAGACCCAGTAAGCCAGAGGATTTTCGGTGGGGAAGGTGTCCAAGTCTGACCTTGCCCCTAGATATTCCTGCACCATGTTTATCAGACGCTGGCGATGGTTGCTGGAACCGATCATACTTTGGGGCTGCGGACTAAAGAATTGTCTGAACGCATCGGTCAGACGGCCACCTTCCCCACCGCTCCTTCTTTGACTGGCCGAAGCCTCAGCAACTCGTTGTCCAGGACCAGGAGTTTGTAACCTCCCAGTCTCTGGGAACGCGTTGCACAGACCTTTCTGCAAGGCCTCCCGGAGTTGTCTCATCCTCTGCTCCCTCTGCGACGGTAACATAAGGTCCGCAACCTTACCCTTGTACCGTGGATCAAGGAGAGTGGCCAGCCAGTAATGGTCCCTCTCCTTGATCCGAAGAATACGAGGATCCTTCCGCAGACTTTGCAGGATCAGGGAGGCCATGCAGCATAGGTTTGCTGAGGCATTCGCTCCGGAGTCCTCTGGGTCACTAAGGACGACATGATCCGCAGCCACCTCCTCCCAGCCACGTACAAGTCCACTGGTTTCTTGGGACTGTAAATCATCCCTAAAAGAATGCTGCTGATGATGCTGAGTGCCAGCCTCCACCTCCATGCTGACACAATCCTCCTCCTCCTCCTCCTCCTCCTCCTCTTCCTGTGCGATGGGTGGGACAGAAGGAACACTGTCTGGGTAAAGGGGGCCTTGAGAGGCAAGGAAGTCCTCCTCTTCCTGCCTCTGTTCTGCCTCAAGTGCCCTGTCCATTATTCCACGCAGCGTGTGCTCCAACAGGTGGACAAGAGGTACAGTGTCACTGATGCATGCACTGTCACTGCTCACCATCCTCGTGGCCTCCTCAAATGGTGCCAGGACAGTGCATGCATCCCTGATCATGCCCCACTGGCGTGGAGAAAAAAAACCAAGCTCCCCTGACCCTGTCCTGGTGCCGTAGTCGCACAGGTACTCATTGATGGCCCTCTGCTGCGTGTGCAGCCGCTGCAGCATGGCCAACGTTGAGTTCCACCTGGTGGGCATGTCACATATAAGGCGGTTCTTGGGCAGGTTCAACTCCTTTTGCAGCTCAGCCAGGCGAGCACTGGCATTATAAGATCTGCGGAAATGCACACAGACTTTCCTGGCCTGCCTCAGGACATCCTGTAAGCCCGGGTACCTGCCCAAGAACCGCTGCACCACCAGGTTAAGGACGTGAGCCACACAGGGCACATGGGTCAGTTGTCCCTGTCGGAGGGCGGAGAGGAGGTTGGTGCCATTGTCGCAAACCGCCATTCCTGGCTTAAGCTGGCGTGGCGTCAACCACCTCTCGGCCTGGCCCTGCAGAGCAGACAGGACCTCTGCCCCAGTGTGGCTTCTGTCCCCCAAACACACCAGCGCAAGCACGGCATGGCATCTTTTTGCCTGCGTACTTGCGTAGCCCCGTGAACGGCTACGGAGCACCGCTGGTTCATAGGACAAACCACAGGAAGAGGCCATGGAGGAAGAAGAAGAGGAGGGGGTGGAGGAGAGAGGTGTGTCACAACCAGTAGTAGCATTTTGGAGGCGTGGCGGTGGGACAACCTCCAACACTACTGCACCTTGTCCTGCATCCTTCCCAGCTGCCAAAAGAGTGACCCAATGGGCCGTGAAAGAAAGGTAACGTCCCTGTCCATGCCTGCTGGACCATGAGTCAGCGGTAATATGCACCTTACCGCTGACCGCCCTGTCCAGCGAGGCCAAGACATTGCCTTCCACATGCCGGTAGAGAGCCGGAATAGCCTTCCGTGAGAAAAAGTGGCGTTTGGGAACCTGCCACTGAGGAACCGCACATTGCACAAACTCACGGAAGGGGGCCGAGTCTACCAACTGAAAAGGCAGCAGTTGAAGCGCTAGCAATTTAGCCAAGCTAGCATTCAACCGCTGGGCATGTGGATGGCTGGGAGTGAACTTCTTTCGACGGTCCAGCAGCTGGGGCAGGGAAATTTGCCTGCTAGAATCGGACGTCGGTGTACTGCTAGCAGAGTGGCCGCAAGTACTTGGCTGTGACACACCTAATTCTACACCTTCATTCCTCTCAGTGCATGTTTCAGAGAGGACTGAAGTTATAGTGGGGTTGGAGATCCCAGCTGATGCGGTGCAAGGAGAGGTCCGCTTTGTTCTTTGGTGTGGGTCTTTCAGGTAGGCTTGCCAACGAGCTGCATGGCAGGTCAACATATGTCTGGTCAGGCATGTGGTACCCAAGCGGCTGATGTTTTGGCCACGCGATATACGCTTGAGACATATGTTGCAAACAGCAGCTGTGCGATCTGATGCACTAGCCTCAAAAAAGGCCCACACCAAAGAACTTTTTGAATGACGGGCAGAGGCAGCGCCCTGCACAGGCGGAGCTCTGCGGTGTGATTCCGTCGGTGTACTGCCCTTACGCTGGCCACCAAAGGGCATCCTGCCTCGTTGGAGATGTGCCTCCTCCTCATCCTCCTCCTCCTCCTCTCTCCTATTAGGCACCCACGTGGAGTCAGTGACCTCATCATCACCTCCCTCCTCATCACTGGAGCCAATCTGGCAGTATGCTGCAGCTGCTGGAACATGACTGCCAGATTGGTGTCCTTCTTGAGCATCCCCTCTGTCTGCTCTCACGCTACTGCCTTCCTCTAGCTGGGTTTCATCATCAGACCCTTCGAAACGCTGGGCATCCTCCTGGAGCATGTACCCAACACTGTGCTGAAACAGTTCGGGGGACTCCTCAGGAGGAGGACATGGTGGGTCTAGGGAAGGAGTGACTGATGATGAGTCTGACATTGATACCAGGGAAGAGGACGCTTTGGCAGCTGCTTTTCCAGTACCCTGAGCCTGGGTGAGAGAGGATGAGGAGGAGGAGGAGGGCTTGGTCATCCACTCTACCAAGTCTTCGGCATGATGTGGCTCAACATGTCCAGCTGCCGAAAAGAAGGACAAGCGTGTCCCATGGCCATGTGCTGATGACAATGCAACGCGTCCACGACCAGCACTGTTGCCCCCAGACACAGAGCCTGCTTGCCCTCTTTTATTGCCTCCTGACTGTCTGCCTCTCCTTGTTTGCCTTCCAGACATTCTAATAGATGGCCTGCAGGGAGATGGGAAAAAAGCAATAAGGGCTACCTTCAGGTGTCCTTCTCTGTCCCTTGAAACAAGGACTTTGACAGTGAAAGAAACTGACACACTCTCCCTACCTACAGTTTTCTGTCCCTAGAAAAAATGTTTTTTTTAAGCACAATTTAGCACAAGGAGAATTCACTCACTGTCCTTCCAGGTCCCTGGAAACAAGGACTTTGACAGTGAAAGAAACTGACACACTCTCCCTACCTACAGTTTTCTGTCCCTAGAAAAAATGTTTTTTTTAAGCACAATTTAGCACAAGGAGAATTCACTCACTGTCCTTCCAGGTCCCTGGAAACAAGGACTTTGACAGTGAAAGAAACTGACACACTCTCCCTACCTACAGTTTTCTGTCCCTAGAAAAAATGTTTTTTTTTAAGCACAATTTAGCACAAGGAGAATTCACTCACTGTCCTTCCAGGTCCCTGGAAACAAGGACTTTGACAGTGAAAGAAACTGACACACTCTCCCTACCTACAGTTTTCTGTCCCTAGAAAAAATGTTTTTTTTAAGCACAATATAGCACAAGCACAAAACACACTGACACTCTCCCTACCTATCCTTCTCTTTCCCTAAACTAAAGGAATCCAGGTTAAGCAAGAAAGAAATAAAAGTCACTGTCCCTGCCTATGCTGCTCTATCCCTGCTCCGGAACACACTACACTAGGCCGCCGTGCTGGCGGCCTTTTATAGTGTGGGGCGTGTACTAAACACCCTCAGCAATAATTGGCCACAGGCATCCTGCCTGTGGCCAATCATTGCTCTCCTCGCTGCCGGCGCTGTGATTGGCCAAGCATGCGGGGTCACAGTGCATGCTTGGCCAATCACAGCGCCTGGATGACACTGCGATGGCGTAGTGCATTGTGGGCCGTTCGCGTCACTCGAATTTGGCGCGAACGGCCCAAATCGTTCGATCTTCATCGAACAGCCGATGTTCGAGTCGAACGTATGTTCGACTCGAACACGAAGCTCATCCCTACTAGGGAGTATACAGGTAGAAACTGTCTTATTCAAACCTCTATGATCTGGTGTTCTCTGTTTGATTCTGATGTGTTCTATCATCATGCCAAAATCAGACGAGCTCTCCAAGGCCCTCTAAAAGAAAGTTGTAGATGCCTATAACTCTGGCAAGAGATCTAAAAAAGATTACCAAATGATTTGAAATTCCACTGTAAGGAAAATATTTTAAATTTGTCCAGAACTGGCCGTCCCAGCAATTTCAACTTCCGTTGGATGCCAAAGGAAGTTTCCAAGGTCCCAAAATATTTCAGGAGCGAACTCTTGCAATAGCTGTGTTCAAAGTGCATGGATCTACAATCAGAAAGAGACCAATGCAACCTGTATATACACGAGGCACGTTAGTAAAAAGCCTTTGCTGTCCCCAAATAATTTTAGAGCATGAATACAGTTTGCCGTTAAACACAAAGACAAGGCCTTCTGGAGTATTGTGCTGAAGCATGATCCAAGTAAAAGTTGTTGGTTCATAGTATTAGACATGTTTGCCGGATTCTGAAGATGGTTTTTCAACAGAAAAACCTTGTAACAACTGTAAAAAATGGCCATGGAAGTATTATAGTTTGGGGTCACTTTGCTGCTTCAGGTCTCGGCAGCTTGAATTTATTGAGTCCACTAGACATTCTGCATCATATTTAAGTGTACTTGAAGAGACTGTGGGGCGTTGGTCCAAAAAGTGGAAATTAAATCAGAAGGTAGACTTTTTGTACGATAATGATCCAAAGCAAGCCAGCAAATCCACCAAGAAATCGTTCAAAAAGAAGAAATAAAAGAATTATGGACAGCCTCAGTCTAATGCCCGACTTTATTCCCATTTATATTTTGTTGGGGGGGGGGGGATTTTGAAAAAGGAAGCACATGCAGTGACAGAGATGGACTAAAGATGCAGCAAAAGCTTTTTTTATTAAACTTTTTTTTGGAATTTATATAGCATGATCAAAGTTAACACAAGAAACCTACAAACACCTTGCAATTGAAGGGATTTTGGATTGAGGATTGGTCAAAAATATCAGACACCGGTTGGTATTTATACAAAAGGACTACAAGAAGTCAGTTGTTTATGAGGGGGTAATAGCAACGTTTGATGCCAACTGTGTACTTATTTTTCCTTAGCACACTATTCTATCTATTGATATTTTGTTGAATAAATGGATTAAAAAAGGCAAATATTTCTTGTTTTCTTATTCAAGTATATAACTTTTCTTTCTTACACACTAGGATGAGAACAGCTGGGGAGTCAATGGTGGAGAAGGATCTGGGTGTTCGGGTAGATCATAAGCTTAATAGCAGCATGCCATGCCAAGCTGCAGTTTCCAAAGTGAGCAAAATCCTTGTATTAAAAGAGGGAGAACCAAACTGATAAGAGGCATAGAGGAACTCAGCTATGAGGAAAGATTAGAGGAACTGAATTTATTCTCTCTTGAGAAGAGGAGATTAAGGGGGTATATGATCAACATGAACAAATATATATAAGGGATCCATATAGTGAACTTGGTGTTGAGTTATTCACTTTAAAAGATCATCACAGAGGACAAGGGGTCACTCTTTACATCTGGAGGAAAAGAGATTTCATCTTCAAATACGGAAGGGTTTCTTCACAGTAAGAGTTGTGAAAATGTGGAATAGACTCCCCCAAGAGCTGTTCTGGCCAGCTCAGTAGATTGTTTTTTAAAAAAAGGCCTGGATTCTTTCCTATATGTATGTAACGACCTCACCCCTCTCATTCTCGGCTTGTCTGTCTTTGTCTAGGGGTGTTAGTACCGGGGGGAGGGATGAGATACACCACGGCCCATGTCCTCCATAGTGACGAGGTGAAGGCCAGAAAGATCGGGTTTTGTGTAGGTGTCCTAGTGTCAAGTCCTGTCCTTCGTCCTTGACTCCCCCTTTGCTCCTAGTAACCAGAGTTCCACACACTGAATAGGTCCAACACAGTTTTATTCTTCTCAGCGAATAAACATACAGCACAGTCAAGTTGGGACCTTTGCAACAGTTCAGTATTAATGGGAGTAGGTCGAGGCACAATCCTTCCAGATATAGCTAACCACTGTGGTGTCACCAGTGGCGAATAGTCACTGCCACTGACTATGTGAAATAGAACATGAAATACCTTCGCTAGCACGGTCCCCGTCAGGGGAAGGATATCCGTCCAAGGAAGGTACCGGAGGCCTCTCTGTCACCAGCAATGCTGCGCCGGACTCTCCAGAGACGTTCTGCTCACCAGTCCTCACGAACTCAGCGAACCCGCTGTGACGCAAAGGGAGAGGGGATAAAAGGGGCGGACGCCCTTACCACGGGGTTCAGAGTCTGGAGGACGCGGCCGCACCCAGGCACCTTCAGCTTGGGTGCTGGTGTTCCGAGCCCAGGTGCCCTTGACCTGGCCGGAGCGGGAGATGGAGTCCATCTCAGGCACCTTTAGCCTGGGGTGAGGTACTATGGCGGATGCCTGGGGCTCAGTACCTTCGACTGAGTTCTGCGAGGGTGGAGGAATCTGAGGGGGCCCTAACTCCTAAAGGTGCCTGAGGTGAAACCGGAACAAGGCCTCCGGGCCTAGGACACCCGGAGATGACGAACCACACTCCCACACACCCAGGCTGAAGGTGCCTGGGCGTGGACGGACGAAGACCCCTCTCAGAAGATGTCCGCCCCTTTTACATCCTCTCCCGGCATGCACAGCAGGTTCCCCACCCTACCGTACAGCTGCCGAGAGGGGACACAAAAGGCACAGCACTGCGCTCACGGTTCAACCCTGGCCCAGAATGGCAGCGCCACCCACAGGGAACACATCACAAGCATTAACCCCCGAGAACAAAAAATGGTCCATGAATCCTATCAATTTAATGTGTCTGAGCCTAGTTACCACTCAGACACTTCCCTTAAATTGTACACCCCGCTACACATACACACACACACATATATACACATATTCCTTCTATTGGTTGAACTAGATGCAATTGTGTCTTTTTTTTAACCAGACTAACTATTTAACTTTTATCTGTTAGCACTGTTTGAATAAATATCGAATACTTGCCTTTTCCAATAGGCTGAAAAAATAAACAAATTTTCCGGGATGTATTTAATTTTTTTCCCATAACTGTAGATAGATAAATTGGGCCCAAAGAGGGACAGCTTTGGACAAATAGAGGGATTTGGATATAAAAGTGATGTTTGGGAGATTTTCAGTTTGATTCTATTCTTATGCAAGAACATGTAATAGCAATTCTACAAAAAAAAAAAAACTTTGCTGGCAGTTCAACGACTTAGCAGGTGATTTGAAGCTGCAAATCGCTATCTGGAAAAGTTCCAGGTCTGAGTCACAATACTCCAACAGACCTCATATGAGAGAGCAGTTAAACTGTCAAGGCTGATTGGCAATAAAGTTTTATTGACAGGCTGTCTGCTGTGATACAAAACAAAACAATTGGCATAGCAGAAATAGCTTTGTGTACAAGTGGGACTTCATACTGTCCAGCTTTCTGAGATTGGAGTGTGTGCACCACATTTTCAGATGGGTAAAAACATTCAACATTACTGAACACCTGGAAGCATCAACATTGGCCCAAAAAAGTCATCATAAAACCACTTCAACGGTGGCCTGGAAAGCAGGCTCCATATTTCTGGATTAGGAAAATAAAACATTTTACTGATTGCTTGCCAGCATCATCGCTGTCTCTCTCTCTTTATATGAATGCTGGAAAATAAACATTCAAGCAGAACTACGCTGCATCTGAGAGCCACAAAAAAAAAAAAAAAAACACCACCAATTCATTTTTAATATTCAAAGCAAGTTCTCCCATTCATCCATGTTTCCATGCTTTATTTTGCTGAGAAATCACTTTAAAAAAACAACTCCCTAGCATTTCTGGCCACGGCCATGTTGAGTAAGGGCAGATGATCTATTGTAGCATTTACTTACTGGAATCCATCTGTCCTTAACCATTTGCTGACCAGCCGCCGCAGTTTTACTGCAGCAGAATGGCACGTCTGGGCGAAACAACATTATGTTACGTCGCTTCGCCTTTTGGCCACTAGGCCGATGCGCGATGACCACCGGGCACCCGCTATCGCTCGTGACAGAGCGAGAACTGAGATCTGCGTGTGTGCAAACACACAGATCCCGGTTCTCTCAGGGGAGAAGAGACTAATCGTGTGTTCATACAAAGTATTAACACCAATCTCTCTCTTACCCTAGTAAGTCCCATCCCCGCTACAGTTAGAACGCAGTGAGGGAACACAGTTAACCCCTTGATTGCCCCCTAGTGTTAACCCCTTCCCTGTTTGTAAAGAGGACAATCCGCGCTATCCCTATTTGGCAGAAAAGATATTTTAACAAAGAATGCCAAAATTCAACCAAAGTGAAAAATTTTTGTATGTATGTATGTATGTATGTATGTATGTATATATATATATATATATATATATATATATATATATATATATATATGTAGCGGCCTCACCCCGACCTCTTTAGCTAGGGGTATGTCGAGCGACAGAGTGAGGTGCGCTACGGCCCATGTCCTCCCCATGGCTGTGGGTGAGGTGAAGGCCAGTACCAATCTTTTCCTCGGGTCAAATGTGTGCTGGTTACGAGGGTCAGTCCTTCCGTGCCAGAATCTCCCTTTGTTCCCATCGACAGAGTCCATACACCCATCAAAGTCCAAACTCAGGTTTATTGCGTATCTCCACATACAGTCAATGCAACGGCATGATACGATGGGGAAAACAGGTCGAGGCACTGTACAGGTTCCTAGTCCCTACACTCCCTGTGCTATGACCAGGGGTTGCAGGAGTCTTGATGGAAGCTCCTCCGCTGCGCTGTAGCCCATATCAGGGGAAGATGTCCTCCAAGGGAGTTACTGAAGGCCCATCCGTCACCGGGTTGACGCTACACCGGGTCTTCGGACGGGTGACCCCCCCCAGCCTCCTCACCTCAGATGCGGGTCCCCTCGCAAGGGGTGCCCTGGAGCAACTTCACCCTCGCGGGACCCAGTCGGAGTCACCGGGTCCCAGGCCTCCTTAATAGTACCTCACCCCAGGCTGAAGGTGCCCGGGATGGACTCCATCTTCGTTCTGGCCAGGCCTTGGGCGCCTAGGCCGGAACCTTGAACCGCCCGCACCCAGGCCTAAGGTGCCTGGGTGCGTGAAGAGATGATCCTCCCCAAAAAGACCTCGTGGCGAGGGCGTCTCCCCCTTTTATCTCCTCCCATCGACACCACGGCGGGTTCCCCGCCCCAGCCGTACCATCTCCAGGAAGGGACAAAGAAGGGTAGCACTGTGGTAGTGATTCTACCTCGAGCCAGTAGGTACACTGACACCCACTGGTCAAAGAGAATATTACACCACCCAATCCTCCACGAATAAGAAAAAGGGGTCTAATCCCTGACATAATTACACACCTGGGTCTCTCTACCCCCAGGTGTATCCCACTAACTTTTAAGACCCCGCTACATTATATATATAAACAAAATACAGTGGACGCCCTGTAGGGAGAAACGCAGCGTCGGGTGGAGCTCAGGAATTCAAGATCATCACGCACCAGCTGTTAGGCGTGAGCTACAGCTGATTGCTTTTTTAAACTGTTGTCAGAGACTGTGGGCAGCAGTGCGCCCTCTCTCCATATATCTTTTTATCTTCTGTGGATGTCAGCCTTTAGTATGCAATAAAGTTTTTTTTTTCTTTTAATCACTCTGCACCATGAAGTTTTTTGTTCTTAACCCCAACATATTATAAGCGGTGCCTCCGATTGGTTTCCTACACTGAGAGGAATTGGTTTGAACACGGTGCAGTAGCAGAGCATTGGATTTAGAGGAGTACCTGATTTCCTACATCAGATGTCCGGAGTATACGTCTATCATGCCTGTTTGATCCCTGTAATGGGGGTCCACTGGATTTGGTAAGCAGACATCTTTATTACCTGATTGAGGAGGATTGGCACCTTCGCTTCCATATTTTTTTTTTTTTTTTTTTGTGTGGACAATTTATGTATATTTTTATGAACACTATATGTTGCACACTTTTTGAATTTTTTCACTTTTTTATTATACGTGTTTGAATCATACGTATACTAGATATACACACATTGAGGTTTTGTTTATACATCTCCTTCTTTTGAGTACACAATAATATTTTTCCAGAAGCAATTCATGGAAATAATTACTGTTTGTTTTTTTCTTCACTAGTTTTTGGGTTGCGCATTTTTTACTGTATAAATGTCACTGGCAGGGAAGGGGTTAATAATATACAGTAATCAGTGCATTTTTATAGCACTAATCGCTGTATAAATGTGAATGGTCTCAAAAATGTGTCAAAAGTATCCAATTTGTCCGCCACAATATCGCAGTCCTGATATAAAAAAAATTAAATTAAAAAAAACACAAATCGCCGCCATTACTAGTAAAAAAAATAAATAATAAAAATGCCTTAAAACTACCCCCTATTTTGTAGACGCTATAACTTTTGTACAAATCCCTCAATATACGCTTGTTGCGATTTTTTTTACCAAAAATATGTAGGGGAATACATATCGGCCTAAACTGAGGAAAAAATTGTTTTTTCGGGAAAAAAATGTGGGATACTTATTATAGCAAAAAGTAAGTGTTTTTTTTCAAAATTGTCACTCTTGTTTATAGTGCAGAGGTGGCCAAATACCACCAAAAGAAAGTTCTATTTGGGGGGGGGGGAGGGAAGGACGCAAATTTTGTTTGGGTCTAGCGCCACACGACCGCGCAATTGTCAATTAAAGCGACGCAGTGCCAAATTGTAAAAAGTGCTCTGGTCAGGAAGGGGGTAAAATCTTCCGGGGGTGAAGTGGTTAACTCAGGCATGCGGGCAGGAGGGTGTGCTTAGCTGAGAAAACTCCTCCTCTCCAGAAGACTCTTGGGAATTGCCTAGGCCTGAAAATCTGGAAGTAACTGAAAAAATGTAAAGCTGAACTCTGGCAATTTTTTTTGCCCCATGCAGTGGGGTCATATTCGCACTGCATGGGTTAACTGCTCATTTTATTCCTACGGGAGAGGACAGAGATATACTTACCCGATCTGCTGATCCTCCCTGCACAAGACCGGTCCGGCACCCCCACGCTCCACTGGTCTTGAAAATGGACTGCTCTTGACGTCAGCCCACGTAGAGCATGCTCCATAGACAGGAATAGTAGGGGAGCGTGGTTTTCTGGAGGATGAGCGGATCAGGAGAGTATGAAGTTTGTGCTCACCCCTAGAAAAAACGAGCAGTTGACCCATGCAGTGCAGGCACAGCCCCTGGGGGGAAAAAACCCACATGGGGAAAAATAAATAAAAATTGCCTGCAGATGGGCTTTAAAAACAAAAAAAAGTTTAACACAAGTAAATATGATAAACTTTCCTATTTATTTACAAAATGCTAGCAGCATACGGATTTAAAAATAGTTAGTCAATGTCGATTGAGAGATACAAGTGTAGCGGCCTCACTCCATCTCTTTTGTCTAGGGGTATCACACACGACAGAGTGAGATGCGCTACGGCCCATGTCCTCCCCATGGCTGTGGGTGAGGTGAAGGCCAGTACCAGATATTTCCTCGGGCCTGTGCATTTCTGTAAAGGATCAAGTCCCGCTGTGCCAACACTTCCCCTTGCTCCCATTAACCAGAGTTCCACACACCGATCACAGTCCAACTCTTTTTTTTGCATAACTCACAATAAACAGTGCTTCAGTAGCCAACTGGTTGGGATCCAATAACAGTTTGATACAGTGGAATGAGCAGGTCGAGGCACTTTCCTGTTTGTCAGCTAAACCACTGTGGTTTCACAAGCGGTTACTATAGCCATCGGCTAAGAGAGAACTTAGGAGTCTCTACCAGCGACTCAAGAGAACATAGATAGGAGTACCTTCGCTGCGCTGTGGCCCCTGTCAGCGGAAGATGTCCCTCCAAAAGAGTTACCAGAGGCCCATCAGTCACTGGGTTGATGCTGCTCCAGACTCTCCGAACGGGTAACATCCCCGGCCTCCTTGCCTCAGACATGGGCCCCATCCACTTCAGGGACCCTCGGACTTCTCCACCCTCGCGGGACCCAGTCTAAGTCACTGGGCCCCAGGCCTCCTGGTTTAGTACCTCACCCCAGGCTGAAGGTGCCTGGGATGGACTCCAACTCCATTCCGGTCAGGCCTAGGGCACCTGAGCCGGAACTCAGAATCGCCCGCACCCAGGCCTAAGGTGCCTGGGCGCGTGATGAAGGACCTCCAAGAGAGCAAGACCTCGTGACCAGGGCGTCTCCCCCTTTTATCCCCTGCAATGACGCCATGGCAGGTTCCCCGCCCTCGCTGTACCATCCCAATAAAAGGGACAAAAAGGACAGCACTGTGGCAGCAAATCTACCTCGAGCCTGCGGGCACCTGCCACCCACAGGCCAAGGAGATTATTACACCGCCCAATCCTCTACGAATACAAATGGTCCATTTACTCCCATAATTCACACACCTGGATCATATTACCACCCAGGTGTACCCCACCTAAATTTAGAGACCCCGCTACACAAGTCTGCTTTAAAAAAATAAATTGTAGAAGAGGGGATTTTTAATCCTGGATACAAAAATATATATATGTAAATACAAAATGTTATTGAAACATGGATCAAAGTACATCAAAATGATTTGATTAATCATCAGACATTTGTAAGTGTGAAAGGCATGAGTATGACTACCTCTAATACAGTTATTAAAAACATTTCTGGGAAATTCATACTGAGGTCAGAGTATCCACACCCACACTCCATGCTCAGTCTAGCTGAGCCCCCCTTCCTGACGCTGAAGCCATCACACAGGCAGTACAGCAGGAGAGGAGTTTTGGGGTTTGATAGGTAGAGCCTGATAAGGATTCCGAGATACTACCTCTATATCAGGTCAACTCCTCTTTTGATTGACAGCAAGCTATGGGCAGATTCCACAACCAATAGACAGCCTGCTATAGCTATAGAATTCACCCACTGCCAGCAGTCATCAACAAGGGGACCGGACAGGGAACTAGTCCCTCCGCTTCTCCATCAGGCTCCACACACTGTAAGCATCAATGATTTCCGGCAATAAAGCCAACAGCATTTTTTATAGGTGGAGAGCAAGTAGTGGCAGCAAACCTGTTGCCTGCTACACAGCGTACAGAGATGGACACTATGGCCCGTCTCTGTACCTCAACTTAGAGTTGGTCTTTCAGTTTTGTTATCTACAAACTGGAGGTAATTCTTTTCAAATTTAGTGCAGTCATAGTTGCAAAAGTGGTGCTAAAAAATAGGATTTTTGTACTCACCGTAAAATCCGTTTCTCTGGCATCCATGGACTGACACAGCGTGTCTTATACACCTTTACACGTGGGTTATGTCCCTGCTTGCAGGAGAAGACCTAGGCAGAATGTGAGATGTTATACATACATTCTAAACAGCCAGAGCTGAACAGCCCCGCCCAGGGGGGCGGTCCCTCCGGCATAACCCTCCCACTGCAGTCAGCAGACCTCAGTTCGTAACAAAGCAGTACAAACTCGAAAAGAAGGGTGGGTGCTGTGTCAGTCCATGGATGCCAGAGAAACGGATTTTACGGTGAGTACAAAAATCCTATTTTCTCTTGTCATCCATGGACTGACACAGCGTGTCTTATACACCTTTACACGTGGGATGTCCCAAAGCAGTGTCAAGAGGGATGGGAGCAGTATAAATGGAAAACCAAAAACTTCACTCCAAGCAAGGCAGAGCTCCTCAACGGAGGAGTTGCAACTTCAAACAGCGGCCTGCAACACCTTGCGGCCGAAGGAAGCATCCGAAGATGCAGCCACATCAACCTTATAAAACTTAGAAAAGGTATGAACAGACAACCAGGTCGCCGCCTTGCACACTTGTGCAACCGACGCTTGATGTCGGAAAGCCCAGGAAGCACCAATTGCCCTGGTGGAATGTGCCGTAACCGGAAAGGGAGGCGCCCGCCCCTTGAGAGCATAAGCTTGAATGACGGTTTGTCTGATCCACCTAGAAATGGTGGCAGACGAAACCGCTTGGCCCTGTTTTGGACCAGAGACAGCCACAAATACTGAGTCAGACTTCCGAATAGAGGCAGTAGCAGACAGGTACACCCGCAAGGCTCGTACCACATCCAAAGTGTGAAGCGCAAACTCTCTGGGATGCGATGGGTGAGGACACAAGGACGGGAGGACAATGTCCTCATTTAAGTGGAAGGCCGAGACCACCTTTGGCAGAAAAGAAGGTCGCGGACGTAACACCGCCTTATCCTTATGGATGACCAAAAAGGGCGACTTGCAGGACAAGGCCGCCAACTCAGACACTTGTCTAATGGAAGTAATGGCCACCAAGAAGGCCACCTTCTGAGACAAAGTCAAGAGGGAGGTTCCTGGAGAACCGAGAGCACCAAATTCAGATCCCACGGGGGGAGAGGAGGCTTGACAGGGGGGAGCACATGGCGAACCCCCTGCACAAAAGGTGCTAACCAAGGGATGACCCTCCAGCGGTCGCTGAAAGAAGATGGCCAAGGCCGAAATCTGACCCTTAATGGTACTCAAAGCGAGCTTTTGGGTCACGCCACGCTGCAGAAAATGCAGGATTCTGGGAACGGAATACGTTCGTGGGCGCCAGTCCAGCTCTTCGCACATGGCGATGTAAGCTCTCCAAGTACGGTGATAGATCTTTCTGGAGGAAGACTTCCGTGCCCTTAACATGGTCGAAATGACCGAATCCGAGAGACCTCGGTCTCTCAGCACCTGGCTTTCAATAACCATGCCGTTAAAGCCAGAGACTGTAAAGCAGGATGAAATATAGGACCTTGAGACAGAAGGTCCCCCCGTATTGGTAACCACCAGGGAACGTCTGCGACGAGACGTACCAGATCGGCGTACCAGTGACGCCGAGGCCAATCCGGAGCAACGAGGATCACCGGAATTCCCTCGGTCGCTACCCTGCGGAGCAGGTGAGGCAGCAACTGCAGCGGAGGATAAACGTATATCAGGTGATACTGACCCCATGGGGCCACCAACGCATCCGAGGCATCCGCCCAGGGATCCCTGGATCTGGCCACAAACCTCGACACCTTGCGATTGAGTCGAGAGGCCATCAGGTCCACATCCGGCGTGCCCCACCATCTGCAAAGGAGTTGAAAGACCTCCGGGTGCAAGGACCACTCTCCCTGGTCCAGCGTCTGGCGACTTAGATAGTCCGCCTGCCAATTGTCTACGCCCGGAATGTAGACGGCCGACAGAGCCGGCACGCTTCTTTCGGCCCACCTCAGGATGCGGGCGACATCGGAAGCCGCAGCTGAGCTCCGAGTCCCCCCTTGATGGTTGACATATGCCACTGCTGTGGCGTTGTCCGATTGGATCCTGATGGAGTGACCCTGTAGTTTCTCCGACCATGAGGAGAGGCACAGTCTGATTGCCCGTATCTCCAGCACATTGATCGGTAAGAGGGCTTCGTCCGGAGTCCAAAGCCCTTGGGCCGACAGGACTCCCCAGACTCCCCCCCAGCCCGTCAGGCTGGCGTCCGTCGTGATCACCGTCCATTGGATGGGGAGGAACGACTTCCCGGACCGAAGAGCCGGGGACCTCAACCACCACGTCAGGGACGCACTGACCAGGTGACTCACCTGGATCTGAAGATCCAAGGACAACGGGGATTTGTCCCAAGTGGACAAGATCTCTTTCTGTAAAGCCCTGGTGTGCACTTGGGCATAAGGAACGGCCTCGAAGGAGGCCACCATGAGTCCCAGGACTCTCATGCAAAAGCGGATTGACGACCATTTTCGGGACGTCAGCACCCGTACTGCAGACTGAAGTGTCAGTAGTTTGTCTGGAGGTAGGAAGACTCTTGCCTCCAAGGAGTCCAGAATCAGACCTAGATACTCCAGACGCTGAGTCGGGACTAGAACCGACTTCTGAACGCTCAGGAGCCACCCAAACTCCCTGAGGGTCTGACTGACGATAGTCACACTTTCTTCCAATTCTGAGCCACTGTCTGCTCTTAGAAGAAAATCGTCCAGATAGCCCACGATAGCAATGCCTCGCTGTCTCAGCAAAGCTAGGACCGGAGCAAGCACCTTGGTGAACACCCTCGGTGCCGAGGCTAGGCCGAAGGGAAGAGCCACAAATTGATAGTGGACTTCGCCGACCGCAAAGCGCAGAAACTTCTGGTGGCTTGCGCAGATCGGAACATGCAAGTAGGCGTCCTTGATGTCCAAGGATGCCAGAAAATCCCCTTGATGGAGTGTAGCGATCACCGTGCGAATGGATTCCATGCGGAATTTTTGCACCTTCACGAAGGCATTCAGGGCCTTGAGGTCCAGGATTGGCCGAACCCCGTCCTTTTTTGGAACAACAAACAGATTTGAGTAGAACCCCTGAAACCTCTCCTGGGACGGAACCGGCACAATTACTCCGGACCCGATCAAATCCTGTACAGCCCCCAAGAGGGCTGCCCGACGGGCAGGAAGGAGAGGGAGATTTGAGGGAAAGAATCTGTCTGGGGGCCAGGAGCGGAACTCTATTCTGTATCCTGAGGTGACCACCTCGCACACCCACCGGTCGGAGATCCGGGAGGTCCACCGATCCGTGAACCTGCGAAGTCGTCCCCCCACCCCAGAGATGGGCGGGGGCAAGACTTCACGCGGAGGCGGGCTTGGGAGCCGGCTTGTTCGGCTTACGCACCCAGGGGCGCTTGTGCCCGCCAGCCGCACTGTTGTCAGTCTGGGATGGCTTACCCGTGGACTCTGACGGACGAAAAAAAACTTTTTGCTGGAAAGGAAGGACCCGGTTTACGTCGGGCCTCCTTACCCTTGATAGTTTGAGGAAGGAGAGTGCTTTTACCTCCCGTGACATCCTTGATGATGTCATCCAGAGCAGCACCAAAAAGTCTACCACCCTTAAAAGGTAGATCCGTCAGGAGCTTCTTAGAGGCTAGGTCAGCAGACCAGCATTTCAACCAGATGAGACGACGCAATACCACCGCCGAGACAGAGGCCCTGGATATTAAAGGGGCCGCGTCCAACGTGGCGTCGCACACATATATCAGACCCTGCACCATCTGGTGGGCCAGAGCAATAGTGTCTGGAGTAAGGTTATACTCCTGCACAGTTTGGTGCAAAATTTTTGCCCATTCCGTGAGTGTCTGAGACACAAGGGTCGCCGCTACTACGGGCCGTAGGGCGGATCCCAACAAGGCTAACATGGCTCTACTCACCACTTCTGACCTCCTGTCAGTGGGGTCCTTAAACGCAGGAGTCCCCTCCATCGGGAGAGTGGTGGCCTTGTTTAAACGGGCGACTGGAGGGTCGACCACCGGGGGAGAAGCCCACTTTTTAAGCAGGGCGTCTTCAAAGGGGTATCTAATAGACAAACGCCGCGGGACCATGAAAGTCTTCTGCGGCTTTTCCCAGACCTGGTCAATGAGCTGGTCAAAGAAAGATACATATGGAAAAACCTTTTTAGAAGGCTTGGTCTTAAAAGAACCAAAGGAGACTGTATCCGCCTGAGGTTCTGCGTCGCAGCATTTAGCTTGAGAGTGTCCCTCACAGCATCAATGAGTTCACTAACAAGCGCCCTGTCATTTACTGACTCAGAACTGGAGTCTTCCTCACAAGGAATGTCCTGTTCAAAACCATCCAAATATTCAGAGCTAGGGTCCTGAGCAGCAATAGCTAGGCCCATATCTGAATCAGAGCATTCCCCTTGTGGAGATAAAGTGGGGAGAGGGCGCTTTTTTGCTCCCTTGTGCTCACACACAGCTTCCATCCTGGTCAGAAATGATTCCAGGACTGCCGACAACTGGTCCATAGGGACCGCGGGTGCTGGAGCACTGGCTGCTGCCTCTGGCATGTGAGGGGAAGCTGGCGACTCTGACTCCATAATGTCCCTCTCTGAGACCACCCACAGGCTGTGCTGACTGAAGTAGGGGAATGCCCAGGGAACCCGGACCGCTCGGTTCCGCCGCTCTGTCTCACTGCGCCGCGCTGCTCAGCGTGAGTGAGCTGAGAGGAGAGAGAGTGAGGAGATTCGCGCCGTTCCCAGCGGCGCTAGAGGCCAAACTAGTGCTAGAAAAACGTGCGGCTACAAGAAAATGGCCGCCGCAATGTGCTCCGGCGGGTCACGGCAAGTTGGCCGCCAATGTAAAATCAGCACACACACTAAACATGGCGCCGAACGGCGCCCAGGCCCCTCACACCCAAAAACAAAACAGCCCCAGCGAATGCAGAGCAGCATGAGCCCCCTCCAGGACAGTATGGCCCCCAGGCACCCCACACAGTACAGCGCCAGCACTAGTGACCAGAGAGTGACATTAAAAAAACACAGGGGGAGACAGGGAAATCCCCCACACAAGAAACACACAGCATGTACTCACCTGCAGCCAGGAGAGACTACTTACCCGTCCCCTGAGGGACCCACTGGTGTGTTTCTGACAGAACTATCACAGTGCGGTACTGAGTAGCTGTCGGCCCGGTCCACCGCGAAAGATACAGCCGGACTGTTCTATCTTGAGAGGACCGCGGAGCTGGAAGCCCACCGGCCACCCCTGGAGTCGTGGGGCATGTCGTGAACTGAGTCTCACGCACACAAGGCGAGGATCAGCACGCTCGATGGTCGGACAGGGAAGACTACGAGGATATCTTGTACCCAACCTGTTGCCCAGCCGACAGTTGATAGAAGATCTCAAAATAAAAAAAATAGGAAAAAATTCCAAAAGCAATAAAAAATAGGTCAGGAGACTGGCTCCTGAGAGAGCCACGTCTTCTCCTTCTGCTAGGCAGAAAACAACTGAGGTCTGCTGACTGCAGTGGGAGGGTTATGCCAGAGGGACCGCCCCCCTTGGCGGGGCTGTTCAGCTCTGGCTGTTTAGAATGTATGTATAACATCTCACATTCTGCCTAGGTCTTCTCCTGCAAGCAGGGACATAACCCACGTGTAAAAGGTGTATAAGACACGCTGTGTCAGTCCATGGATGACAAGAGAAATAACAATTTGAATATGCCACATGCTTTGGTAAAGCTAAAGAAACTGGTGGCAGGGATCTAAGGCAGCATTTTAAAGGGCCAAGCCACCAGAAATGTGGTGTGCATGCCTTATTGAACCCCTGATCATAAATCACACATCAACGCGTTTCATTTCCACCACTTATTCAGCACCGCTGTGACACATGATCATAGTTATATATGTAGCACCCTGCTCCCAATGACTGGGCGCTATGTTAAATCTAGTGGGTGTCTAAACTGGTAGTTAGCTCAGACTCTGTAAATAATTATACTAAATTAGCCTCTGTTCCGGCTATGGCTAGGTTGGAAGACTTCCCACTGTTGGCCTGTAGGTGGCGTTACCACCCCAGGCCAATGTGGAAGACTGACAGGCCAGAGAGGATTGGGTGCCTTTACCCGGGAACAGTTCAGTGGGTGTGGTCTACCCACTGAGCATGCTGGGAAAGGGTACTTAAGGGGCAGACACCATTTTTGGGGTCCTTCTTCCCCTCGCGGCCCTCCTGGCACGAGGAGTGTGTCGTGTGATTTTGGCCTCGGGACCATGTTGGTCCGAGGCTGCAACTCTACCAAGTAGGCCCAGTTATGCTGACTGAAGCCTACACTTTGAAGGTGATCCTGTGCTGTCCGTCCTGAGGGAGGAAGCCACTCAATGGAGGAAACCAGGGGAGGACCTGTCCTGGAAAAGACCGAGCGGAAGGCTGGTGTCTTGAGGAAGGCCTGGTGATTCTATTGGAGGATGCACCGTAGCTAAAGTTCACCTTGCAGTCTGCCGGGTCAGCTTAAAGGCTCTTTGACTACTTGGCTGAAAGTTCGGGCGTTAAGTCCTGTGGCAGAGGATCCAGGATTTGTCCAATTTTGTGCACAACCAGTCTGTGGCAGAGACTGGTCCTGATCATTGTCCGTGTATCATTCCGCCTGCTAGGCCAGGTGAGAGGGGCCTATCCGGGTGAGCAATACCCACTCGAGGAGGAGTGGTGAATGACTTTGTAGTTGAGAAGTTTTCCCTAGTGATCTGTACTGCGTACCTGAACCTACCCTTTTCCCTTCTACTATTCTTCATATGTTTTATGCAAAATAAAATAAAACCGAACAGCAGAAGGTTTTTGCATCCTGTGTGGACATTGGAGTTCTTACAGACTTTCTTCCCCTAGACAACGAACATTGAGGGAACGTGCAAGGCCCAAATTAAACCAGCAGCTCCTCTGGGGGTGTGCTACATATATATTGTGGTCTTCATGGTCAACAAAAACCCTAGAAGGGGCATTAAAAGGAACCTCCATAAAAAAGGTAATGATTGTAAATATTAAGACTAAAAAGGTGTCTTTTCCGACTGACCCTAGAAAAAAAACATACAAAATGGAACATCCAACAAATGAACATTCTATCAAGGCTTCCAGATGGAAATAGAGACATAGCCATGAGGCTGGTAGGAGCAGAATGATGGTCTACCAGCCCCATAGAAGTCTATGAGGCCGAACTGCACAAGTGCAGATGATGGTTCAAGAAGTCAGCAGAGGAATATAAAACAATCCTGCAGGCCTCAGAGAGAGATTTAGGTAAGTACAGACATTTGGATGGTTGGGGGATTAGACTTACTTAGAGGGTGGGGGCAAAAGGGTAAGGAAACATGGGAAAGTACCCTTTAGGACCCAACTCCTGGGTCAACCCAGCCTTCTGGACAATAAAAGACTGGGTACATCTGGTGGCAAAAAGGAATTACTATGGGAACAGCACAGGAGAGAAGGTGACATATGCAGCCAGAGTTACTTAATTTTTTTTTGTTTTTTTAAAACTGCAGCTGTGGAACCATTTACAGTGAGGGAAGTATTTGATCCCCTGCTGATTTTGTATGTTTTCCCACTGACAAAGAAATTATCAGTCTATAAATTTTAAATGGTAGGTTCCACAAAAACATTTAAAAAAAAGTTATAAATTGATTTGGACATTACAGCGGGGGGGGGGGAGACGTGGACATTACAGCGGGGGGGGGGGAGACGTGGACATTACAGCGGGGGGAGGAGACGTGGACATTACAGCGGGGGGAGGAGACGTGGACATTACAGCGGGGGGGGGAGACGTGGACATTGCAGGGGGGGGGGGGGGAGACGTGGACATTACGGGGGGGGGGGAGACGTGGACATTACGGGGGGGGGGAGACGTGGACATTACGGGGGGGGGGAGACGTGGACATTACAGCGGGGGGGGGGGAGACGTGGACATTACAGCGGGGGGGGGGAGACGTGGACATTACAGCGGGGGGGGGAGACGTGGACATTACAGCGGGGGGGGGAGACGTGGACATTACAGCGGGGGGGGGAGACGTGGACATTACAGGGGGGGGAGACGTGGACATTACAGCGGGGGGGGGGGAGACGTGGACATTACAGCGGGGGGGGGAGACGTGGACATTACAGCGGGGGGGGGGGGGGAGACGTGGACATTACAGCGGGGGGGGGGAGACGTGGACATTACAGCGGGGGGGGGAGACGTGGACATTACAGCGGGGGGGGGAGACGTGGACATTACAGCGGGGGGGGAGACGTGGACATTACAGCGGGGGGGGGGGAGACGTGGACATTACAGCGGGGGGGAGACGTGGACATTACAGCGGGGGGGAGACGTGGACATTACAGCGGGGGGGGAGACGTGGACATTACAGCGGGGGAGGGAGACGTGGACATTACAGCGGGGGGGGGAGACGTGGACATTACAGCGGGGGGGGAGACGTGGACATTACAGCGGGGGGGGAGACGTGGACATTACAGCGGGGGGGAGACGTGGACATTACAGCGGGGGGGAGACGTGGACATTACAGCGGGGGGGGAGACGTGGACATTACAGCGGGGGGGGAGACGTGGACATTACAGCGGGGGGGGGGGAGACGTGGACATTACAGCGGGGGGGGGGGGAGACGTGGACATTACAGCGGGGGGGGGGGGAGACGTGGACATTACAGCGGGGGGGGGGGGGAGACGTGGACATTACAGCGGGGGGGGGGGAGACGTGGACATTACAGTGGGGGGAGGGGGGAGATGTGGACATTACAGTGAGGGGAGACGTGGACATTACAGTGAGGGGAGACGTGGACATTACAGTGAGGGGAGACGTGGACATTACAGTGAGGGGAGATGTGGACATTACAGTGAGGGGAGACGTGGACATTACAGTGAGGGGAGACGTGGACATTACAGTGAGGGGAGACGTGGACATTACAGTGAGGGGAGACGTGGACATTACAGTGAGGGGAGACGTGGACATTACAGTGAGGGGAGACGTGGACATTACAGTGAGGGGAGACGTGGACATTACAGTGGGGGGAGGGGGGAGACGTGGACATTACAGTGAGGGGAGACGTGGACATTACAGTGAGGGGAGACGTGGACATTACAGTGAGGGGAGACGTGGACATTACAGTGGGGACTTTGTCTTGTCTTTTTTTTTTTTTTTTTTGCTGATCCGAAAAATGATCCGATCCGTGACTCTGATCTGAGGAACGATCCGAACCGTGAATTTTTTGATCCGTTGCACCCCTAATGTTTGGTACTCGAACCTTCAGCTCCCTTCACATATTTTCTATGGTATAAGGTCTAGAGACTGTCTGGGCCACTCCAGGACCTTAATGTGCTTCTTCTTGAGCCACTCCTTTGTTGCCTTGGCCATGTGTTTTGGGTCATTGTCATACTGGAATACCCATCCATGAACCATTTCCAATGACCTGGCTGAGGGAGGTTCTCACCCAATATTTGACAGTACATGGCCCCGTCCATCGCACCTTTGATGCAGTGAAGTTGTCATGTCTCCTTAGCAGAAAAACATGTTTGACAGTGGGGACGGTTTTCTTGGGGTCATAGGCAGCATTCCCCCTCCTCCAAACACAGCGAGTTGAGTTGATGCCAAAGAGCTAGATTTTGGTCTCCTCTGACCACAACACTTTCACCCAGTTCTCCTCTGAATCATTCAGATGTTCATTAGCAAACTTCAGACGGGCTGTACATGTGCTTTCTTGAGCAGGGGGACCTTGCGGGCGCTGCAGGATTTCAGTCCGTCACGGTGTAGTGTGTTACCAATTGTTTTCTTGGTGACTGTGGTCCCAGATGCCTTGAGATTGACAATATTCTCCTGTGTAGTTCTGGGCTGATTCCTCACCGTTCTCATGACCATTGAAACTTCACGAGGTGAGATCCTTGTATGGAGCCCGAGACCGAGGGAGATTCACAGTTATTTTGTGTTTCTTCCATTTGCGAAATAATCGCACCACCTGTTGTCACCCTCTCACCAAGCTGCTTGGTTTAAGAGAGTGCTCCTAATCTCAGCTTGTTCCCTGTAGAGAAGACATCTGGGAGCCAGAAATCTTGCTGATTGATAGGGGATCAACACTTATTTCACTCATTAAAATGCAAATTAAATTTATAACTTTTTTGCACTGTTTTTTCTGCATATTTTTGTTGTTATTCTGTCTCTCACTGTTATAATAAACCTACCATTAAAATTATAGACTGATCATTTCTTTGTCAGTGGGAAAATGTACAACATCAGCAGGGGGGGGGGGGGGGGGTCAAATACTTGTTTTCCTCAATGTATATAGAAAAAATGGGCAATAATGGACACGGATCAAATCCTCTGGCAGTTAGAAGGTAAAACAGCTCCCAAATAACGTCTCTCAATTGTGTATTTAGCTAGTGCCTGAAGCTTATCTATAAACTCCCTCTGCACCCAGCAATGGGCAGCTGCAATTCAGGATCCCCAGGGAACGCGAGTTAAGGCAAGGAAAACAGAAACATTGCTGTGCTGCGAACAAAGACGAGATCCTGTTGTACAATGTCAGCTGTGACTACTGTGTGCAGGCTCCATCAGGTTACATGTTAGTGAATAAAGCCTCAGGTGTCATCCCTGCCAACTCCATCTGCCACCTGTGTAATGCCAGGACAGAAGGCGGACAACGGCCTTATTTATAAAACACGCAGGTTGAGCGGTGTTTATATAAACACAATCGACCAGAGAACAGAAGGCGTTTTATCTGCCAGTTCCATCAAACTAAGCCTTCAAGGCGCCGCTCTTCATGTACATTACACAGCCCTTACTTAGAGAATTTTCAGAAAGTACAAAATTATGAGTTTTATTTTACTGAAAAAAATGTGCCATATTGACTGGATGCCAATTTTTTCATTTTTTTTTGTTCCGACAAACCTGAACAGACCTGGATGTGGGCAAATATTTATTTATTTATTACAGGTACATACTATAGCGCCATCAATTTACATATATATTATACATTCACATCAATCCCTACACTCAAGGAGTTTACAATCTAAGGTCCCTAACTCACATTCACATACTGTGCCAATTTAGACAGGAGCCAATTAATCTACCAGCATATCTTTGGAGTGTGGGAGGAAACCGGAGTACCCGGAGGAAACCCACGCAGGCACAGGGAGAACATGCAAACTCCAGGGTAGGTAGTGCCGTGGTTGGGGTTCAAATCAACAAACCTTGTCCTGCCAGGTGGGAGAGCTAACCACTTAGTCACTGTGCTGCGCACAAACAAATGCCACTTACAGGGACACATTTCAGGTTTTTTTTTCCCCAGATAATCAGGGATCAAAAACAGACTGATAGAATACCTGTGTGAAAGGGGCCAGGGTTAAGCTTTGTTTTTGCCTTTAAATCGTTACCCAAACACTTCATATTCCTGATATGTGCCTGCTGTACCATGTACTTGTATGAGAAAGTATCTCTACCTTTGTGTGAAATCCCTGGTGTTCCTGCTAGTCCCCTTGTTTTCCTATTTAAAACTGACCACACTAAGCAGGAGAGCACACCATGGTTAGTTCTCTAGCTATACTGGGAACTCAGCCCATTCTTCTCCAATGATCAAACTTGTCCTGACACGCCCCCACTGCACAGCCATTCACTGGAAAGCTCAGTGTGTTGCTGCTTCCCCTCCCCCCAAGCTCTTATGCAGCTGAGAACAGAGGGAATGTGATCACTTATAAAAAAAAATAAAAAATTATAATTACCCCCCTTTTTTTTTTTTTTTATCTATACAAAAAGGTTTTGCCTTCATTTCTATTTTAGCCTGAATGGGTTGTATTACAAGGTGATCGTTTACAATCACTTTAAAGGGGTTTTAAACCCTCGTGGTTTTTCACCTTAATACATTCTATGCATGAAGGTGAAAAACCATTTGTGCTGCAGCCCCCCCCCCCCCCTTTTTCTTACCTCAACACGATCGTACCAGCGACGGGAACGAGCACAGCAGCTCCAACCACTGTCGCGGGACCTCATTGAATAGATTGATAGCAGAAGAAACCATGGGCTTCTGCTGCTGTCAATCAAATCCAGTGACATGAGAGCTGGGGGGCGGGGCCAAGTCCTTCTGTCTGTGTCAATGGACGCAACAGCAGGACTTGGGAGTGCGCTCTCCTGGGTGCCCCCATTGAAATCGGCTTTCCGTAGGGGCACTCGAAGAGGAGAAGGAGTGCCGCCAGACCCCAGAAAAGGAGAATCAGGGCTACTCTGTGCAAAACCCTTAGGGTCCTTTCACACGGGGTGGATCCGTGCAGATCTGCCCCGTGAAGCTCCGCTTGCTCAGCGGGGATCGCTCCGTTGATCCCCGCTGAGCCGACGGATAACTGGGCGGTCCCCGCACACTGTGCAGGGACCGCCCTGTCAGAGCGCCGCTCTCCCCTATGGGGAATCGGATGACGACGGACCGTAGAGTCCGTTGTCATCCGATCCGCCGACGGAAGGAAAAATAGGGTTTTCCTCCGTCACACTTTGGCGGAGCGGAGCGGATGTCAGCGGACATGTCTCCGCTGACATCCGTGCCTCCATAGGGGTGCATGGAGGATCCGTTTCAGGTCCGCCTAAAAAACTGACAGGCGGACCTGAACGGACCTCCGTGTGAAAGGGGCCTTACACAAAGCAGATAAGTCATGTTTATTATTAAAAAACAAAAACAAAGCTTTACAATTGCAGTGGGGGAAGTATAAGGCTCCATGTACACAGAAGCTGATAAACTGCAGTTTATTGGCGTTTTGGCGTTTTTTTTAAAAAGCCCATTAACTGCACTCTATGTTAGCCTGTGTGTTCATGTACACATGGACGTTTTTTTAGCTTTAATGAGCAGTGGAGTTAATGGGCTTTTTTCTGAACGCAAGAAATTTGTGTTCAAAGTGCCGTTTTTCGGCAGAAAAAAAACCACAAAACGCCGAAAAACACTCAAACGCTGGCCGCGAGCGTTTTTTAGCGTTTTTTGGTCCATTGAAAAAAATAAATAAAAAAAAAAACGCTACACTGAAAAACGCTAATAAAAGCTAGTAAAAAAAACGCTGATAAAAGCTAGCTTTTTCTACTGCTTTAAAAACGACCGTTTTTGAGCTTCTGTGTACATGGAGCCTAAGACTATAGGCCACTTGTAGGGTTAACTGTTAACTTGATATTAAACCTTTAAGATTTTTAATCATTTGCCGAGTATTTACTTTCAATTATTTTTTCCTTGCCTATGTTCCAGTTTAAGCTGGTGTCATGACCTTTGCCCAATATTTCCTGTTTCAGGGTGGTCCCTTACTCTTGCAATGTCCTATGGAGCCCATATATATATATATATATGTGTATGTAGCGGGGTCTTCAAATTTAGGGGAATGTTTGAGTGGTAGTTATACTCAAACATCTTATTTGATAGGGCTTTGCTAACCATTTTATACATAGTTCCCTGTGGCCTGTGGATGGCACTGCCATCGGAGGCTAGGGTTGAACCGCTGGTATAGTGCTGTGCCTTGGATGTCCCCTCTCAGCAGTAGTATGGTGGGCGTAGTTGGCCTGCTGTGCATGCTGGGAGAGGATATAAAAATGGGCAGACGCTGCCTGGTCTGGGTCTTTCTTGTCCCGGGGGTCCTACCCCCGGGAAGTGTGTTGCTGTTCTGCGGATCAGTCCCAGGCACCTTTAGCCCTGGGGCTGCAACTGAAGACCTTGGGTCCGGCACCTTTGGCTGGAGCCCACGGAGGGAGGAGGAATCCCAGGGTGCTGCCTTGCGAGGGGACACGTTTCTAAGATGAGGATGCCGGGGGATGACCATTCCAAGGGACTGGTAAGAGATCACGGTGAAGGAAGGGGCCCGGTAACTCTCTGGAGGGATGTCATCTTCCCGTTAGAGACCCATCATCAAAAGCAACATTCACCAGATCTGTGGCAGAGACCCAAAGTTCACCAGATCTGTGGCAGAGACCCAAAGTTCACCAGATCTGTGGCAGAGTTTGTGCAGAGACTGTGTGTAATCTAATTCGAGCATCACTCCGGCTGCTAGGATCCACTCTAATGGGAGACTATCCGGGTGAGCTAAGCCTACTTGAGAGATAAGTAGTGAAACATACATTCGTTTGTGCCTGGACCTCCTCCAACGCCTTTTTGCTGTCCTGTTCTCCATCCAACCTTTCCTATCTAATGACTGTGCATATGAGAAATAAACTCTACGTTGGAGTTGCAGCTGGTGTGGACCTTACATGTAGAGGCGAGAACCATTCTCTGGAGAACCTCGCTGTGGAGACCCACAGTACGGGCACATAGCATGTGCTTTTTCCTGCAAATGAGCCAAAGGCAGATAAAGAGTTTGTGTGATTATATATATACTGTATACACACATACATATACTTCTAAATGCAAACGTGGCAAAATGCGGCTAAACACGGCATGTAATCGCAGTAATACAAATGTTTTAAACGTCGGTTACCATCTGTCAAGTTAAATCGTTTGGGGAGAGGTTGTAAAAATGTCCCGTGTACATGAAGCCTTAGGCCCCTTTCACACTGGAGGCGTTGAAAAAAAAAAAAACGCAAAAAAATTATGTTTTTTTTACCACGTTCGCGGTAAAAATAGTGCTAACGCATATGCGTTTTTACCACGTTTTTGCGGTAAAAAAAGGATTATTTGGTAACCCACAATCCTCCACTCTACTGCGGTCATGTGACCTTCCCACAGCTTCTGGGTGTTTTTTACCGCGTTTTTACCGCGGTACTCATTCATTTCAATGGGGATAGGCGTTTTTACAGCGCTATTTTATGCGCCCCAAAGATGCTCTAAAAAAGCTGTTTGCGGGATTTTTTTTAACGCACAGCCAGCACAACGCCCTCAGGGCTTTCACATTGAGAATGCTGGGGCAGGATTATTTCAGGCATTTTTACAGCGCTGTTTTTACCGCAAAAACGCCTCAGTGTGAAAGGGGCCTTAGAGTTTTAACAAATAGTTTACTGGGGGAAAGTATTAGGTGTTATAGCATTATGTTAGGTTAGGTTTTATGCTAAGGGTTCAGGGAAGGTGTACAGACAGTTAAAGTGTATGTCTTGGCATAACTGAATCTACATAGCATGGGGGGAGGGGGGGGGGGAAGGGAGGTAAGGCGACCCCCCCCCACCCCAGCCCCACTCATTAATGCTACATTTTAAAGCGGAGTTCCACTGATGTGATGGTTGCACCTACAAATATATAAATCAGCATGAGTAGTAAATGTATGTTTTAGTAGTCTCTTTATGGTTAAAAAAAAAAAAAAAACCTACTTTGGTTCTCTTTGTGAGGCCGCTCCCTTTTTTTAGTGTGGGCATCTGAAGCCCACTTGTTGCCTCTTCTGGGATACAGCGCTTGCGCATGGGCATATTGTAGAAAGCGGGGCACGCGAATACTGCTGTAGGTGGAGGATGCCCATTGGCTCCTGGAATGATATCCCAAGAGGCAATGCGCGGCCGCCGGGCGGAAATGAAGTACCTCGCTGCAGCGCAGAACAGAACGGAGCATTGCCCGGCTATATAAAAGTACATACATTGCTGGGAAAAAAAAAAAAAAAAAAGTGGCCAATGTAAAATTGAGCAGTAGTCACAAACGCAGGGGCGAAAATTCAAAATGTGGGTGGAACTTCACTTTAATATTATTTGTAAAAAAAAAAAAAAAAACACGTTCGTGTCATTAGACACAGGAGAAAAATTTAAAAAGAATGTACATCTTTATTGACAAACACTTTTTTTGTAAGGAATATCAATTACTCAATCAAGTATTGATCAATCTAGAAGATTTCATAGCGTTTCCCCCGCACCGCCAGCTCTCACCGTTGTCAGTCTGCAATTGTAACCAGGAAGACTACCCTGCAGTAGAGCGATCTGAAAGCGAGGCTTGAACCGCTCGAGGAGCGCAGTGTGGAACGGATGATGTTGATGGGAGGTGAGGACGACGGTCTATGTGGACAGCTTTACCCGGATGCCTGCAGACTTAGATGGGCCTCTTTAATCATCAACCATGTGAGTTGCTAAATGCTGTACCTTCATTAAATGTAACCATATTGCTACACTTAGAGGCGCCTCTCTTTTCTTTTATACTCAGTTGTGACATTACGCTACTTGTATATCAAGACATCGCTTGTTTATCAAGTCAAATTTTATAAAAATAAAAAGAAAAAATTAGCTGGTCTTGCAAAATTCTCTGACCAAGTTACCCTCAATCCAAGGTTTTACTGTATATGGATGTGGCATTGAAGTGATTCTATTACTATTTAGATATTTTTTGCAGTCACATTGGTCCAAGCTGGCCCAAAGTCAATATGTATAAAACATCCATACCTGGAATTCATCTTTAAACTTTGACATGCTGTAAAATTAGAGACAATTTAACTGTACTGAGAGCATTAGAGGGGATTTTCCTTCCAAAATCTATACTAGATTTCTGGCTTCATCTCCAGTACTTTATTTCCCCGTCCTGCATGTTGGGTCAGAGTCTCAGCGTGAAGTCAGAACTCCTAATCTGACCATTTGTTCCATGTCAGCGACTCAAGCCTCGTACACACGACCGAGTTTCTCGTCCAAAAACGACAAGAAAACTGCAGAGAGAGCTTTCTTGCCGAGAAAACCGTCCGTGTGTATGGTTTTTCGTCGAGAAAACTGCCGTGAATCTCGACGAGAAAAATAGAGAACCTGCTCTCTTTTTTCTCTCATCAGGATTCTCGTCGGCCTGTTTTGCGACGAGAAAACCGTTCGTGTGTATGCTTTTCCGAGTCTTCAAAAAGCGCGCATGCTCAGAATCAAGTATGAGACGGGAGCGCTTCTTCTGGCAAAACTAGCCTTCGTAATGGACATGGCACATTCGTCACGCTGTAATGAACTGAAAACACGAAGACTGAAAAGTGCGAATCGTCTCTCACCAAACTTTTACTTCACACGCCGTAACACGAGATCAGCAAAAGCAGCCCAAGGGGTGGCGCCATTGAAATCGATCTTCCCCTTTATACTGCCGTCGTACGTGCTGGACGTGACCGCGCAGAACAACGACGAGATTTGGAATTGACAGTGTGTATGCAAGGAAAGCTTGACAAGAATCTCGTCGAGAAAAACGATGGGTTTTTTACGACGAGAAACTCGGTCGTGTGTACGAGGCTTTAGAACACCACAAAATTTGAACTGAATCAGCAAAACTGCCAGGGAACTGGTATTTTCAGGAGAGGTCAGCAATGGCAGTCTCCATACTTCCTCAGTACAAGTTTCCTTCAAAACTGTCTCCAAGGGGAACTGCTCAAGAGGCAAGAGGTCGGCCTGAAGGAAACGTTGGGTCAGGCAGATAACTACTGCATATTCTTTCCATGCAACTTCCCAAGTATTTCACGTGCTGTGCGCTCACTCCCAAGAAAATTCTATCCTTTCCTCCCAAAGCATGTGTTTTCCACCCCCACAAATGTGTCCTCTCGCCGGATAAAAGTAGGATTCTCCTGCCAAAAGACATTGTCTCACGCGTGTTTACAGCGGTTCTGTCCTAAAAATAAAGATTTCTTTTTATTTTGGTTTGAGGAAAATGTTTAAAACAGGACATCATTGTATAGCGGCCTCACCCTACTGAACGTACAACTATGCATTACAAATGCATTCCTAGAGATCCGCTGTATATAAACAAGATATGGTTAAAATAGTACATGAACAGTAAAAAGTAATGAGAGTATTTAACCATCAAAGTATCCATTCAGTGGCCATTTGATCTGGTTGTGCAGCTCTTGTGGCTTTAACCACTTCAGCCCTGAGAGGTTTTACCCCTTGATGACTAGTGCATTTTTTGCTATTTTGCTATTTGCCACTGCGCTACTTTAAACTGGTCATTTGCTCAGTCATGCAACCCTGTACCCATACAACACTTTTTTTTCACACAAATAGGGCTTTCTTTTGGTGGCATTTGATCACCACTGGGTTTTTATTCTTTTGCTCCAGTGCCCGTCCAGGGAGACTAACGCATACGTATTCATATTCAGGCAAGGTGAATATAAATGTGCTTTGGCTATATTGTACATTGATCGCTTAGGTAACCATATATGTAATGAAATATGACTTATTCATGTAATTTCTGTCTGTACAGTGAGGCCTGTTTTGTCTTTATTCCCCTTTGCGTGTCCTGAGGAAGTGGATAAGTGAAATGTGTTGAAGCACAGAGGCCCATTTATCCAATACAGGTGGTCCTTGGGTTACAAAATATCCGAATTACAAACGACTCCTGCTTACAAACGGAGGGAGACAACAGGAAGTGAGAGAAAATCTACCCCTAGGAGAGGAAATTCATCACTGTAAGGGTTCTCATGGGAAAAAAGGTATATCCACTGAAGCTTTAAATCACCAATCCTTGTTTCCACAACAACCCAAAATTTTCAAAATCCAATTGTCATTGGGACAGAAAGTGAGGTGAAATCTTCTGAACATGGACAACAAAACAAAATGTTACAGGGGTGTTAAACCCTTCCCTATGTTATCCAAAACGCTTAAAAATATGTTTTTTTGGCTGGGGCTGCACTTAAATTTTTTTTTTTACCTGTTCCGACTTACAAATTCAACTTAAGAACAAACCTACAGACCTTGCCTTGTTTGTAACCCGGGGACTGCCTGTACCATGTAACAATGACATATCTAAAACATTGGGCCTTTGTTGGCCATATTTTCTATGTAGCGCCCCTTTACTTTTAGGGGAGCTAGGTACCTAAATTTAGGGGTTGATCTGGGTTAGTAGCCAGACCCAGATCACTTCAATTGTTAGGTTTTAATAAAATAAAAAAAATACAAATTTCTTCCCGGCCCTGGGCCCAAAGGGAGCCAGGTCCTTCTCTACTAGGCAGAAAAAACAAAACAAGCTGCTGACTGCAGGGTGGAGGGTTATGTCCGGAGGGACCGCCCCCTGGGTGGGGCTGCTTAACTCTGTTAAAGTAACATGTATTTATATATCTAACATGTTCTGGCTAGTCCTCTCCTATAGGACAGGAACATAACCCAACTGTCAAAACTTAAGAGGCTGTGTCCGTCCATGGACGAAAAGAGAAATGGGTTTTATATAAATATTATGGTCCAATTTGCCTTTAAAGTCTGACCTAATGGTTCTTTTCTCCCCTTTTCGTGTTTCAAATTATATTTACGAATGTGGCAGTGGAGTGATTCTAGTAATTACTGTATATACTTGAGTATAAGCCGAACTGAATATAAGCCGAGGCACCTAATTTTACCACAAAAAAAAATGGGAAAACGTATTGACGGAGTATAAGCCTAGGGTGTCCATCTACATGCCTCACTGTGCCCACGACTAGACTGACGTTTAACATGGGAGTCTATGGAAGGGGTGCCCAGCTTTGAAGAAAAAAAAAAAAAAAAAAAAAAAAAAAAATCGGTGCTCCCCGGTTGTAGGTCCCCCAGATAAACTTTGCACACTTGTAGAGGAGAAATTGGGCTACATGTGTGCCAAGATTCGGGTCCAGGGGACCTACGACCGGCTGGTACTGGGTCCCCAAAATCACCAGAGAAATTACCGTTTAACATGGGAGTCTATGGAAGGGGAGCCCGGTTTTGAAAAATCGGTGTTTCCCAACCGTAGGTCCCCTGGACAAAATACTTTGAACACTTATAGAGGAAGAGTGGGGTTACATCTGTGCCAAGTTTGGGATTCAGAGGACCTACGGCCGGCCGGTACCGGGTCCCCAAAGTCTGGGAGATCAGGCACAAAAAGGTGACTCGAGTATAAGCCGAGGGGGGCATTTTCAGCACAAAAAAAGTGCTGAAAAACTCGGCTTATACTCGAGTATTTAATAGAAGTCTATGGTAAAGTGCAGCTAACCTGCAGGAAAGCCACAGATGAACTGTGCTGCACTCGTGGTGCGGGTAAACAACACTGCATCAGAGTGAAAGCAGCCTTAGGCCCCTTTCACACAGTCAGTCCAACCCAATCGGACCCTCCATTCACCTCTAAGGAGTGGCAGATGTAAATGGACTTGTGTCCGTTTACAAATGCCTACCTCCAATCTAATCCAGAAAAAAAAAAAAAAAAAAAAAAAAAAAAAAAAAAAAGAGTAGAGTGAGTTCTATGGAATAGAGTGGGCTGACATACACCCGCTCCACTCATTGTGGCCCGTGACCGTTTACCAAGTAGCTTAAGTGGCCCTCGCTCTTCAAAAGGTTGGGCACCCCTGTATTAAAGAATATAAAGCCTCATGCTACATAAATAAGCTCCATTTCATGCTGAATAAACTAATTTATTAATGTATCTTAAATAGAAAACTATCTTTAGATATATTTTTACTCCGAAAGCATTTTATTAAAATAAATTTGATTAAAAAAATAAAGCTTAATTGATTTTCATCCACCCTGCCGTTTTGCACAATCAGAGCAGGTGTTGGAGGATGGGGGGCATAGGGGGCGCGTGCCCTAAACCCGGAAACAGGCAGCAACGTACCAGTCTGTCGCTTTGCCTGTGCGGGCCGGGCCGCCCGTTCACAGTACATTGCAGGTGGGCGATCTGCAAGTGGTTATAGCAAATTGTGACTTGGAAGAAAAAAAAACGTACTTATGTCCATTGACATCTGACTACCTCAGAGTCCTACTATTTAAAAAAAATAGGGAAGAATGGGTTCTAACTTGAAATATATTTTTTTATGCAATACAATGAACAAGTGTGCCTCCACCAATGAGGAGAATCCTGCATTTAGATACATGGGCATACTGCATTCTTTGTTTTGGCATCTCCCCAGCGTCACACCAATGTGGCAAACCAAAACAGTCGCCGAGCTCAGCGTGCGGGAAGCTGGACAGGATAAGCATTGAGGAAACGTAGACAGGATTCAACGGCGGAGCTCAGCCGGACACCCTGGGGCATCCTTCAAGGCGGCATTGACTGTTTACTTAGTGTTCAGCTCTGGAATTAGACTAGATTACTAGCTGGAAAAAACAGGCGTGGATACAGCGCCAAAGACACTTCCGTAATGAAATGAGTCCTAACAGGGAGGGGAAAATATTTCTATGTCCAACATCTTACTACAAGACTTCTGGAAAAGACCGAGTCCCTACAGTACAGGAAATGGAGGAATTCTAACAATCATCAAAATAATAATAATAATAATAATAATATTATAGGATAGTGATCATATTAGAATCCAATTGTACTTCTGGTAATAATTCAATTTTTGTCATATTATGTGTTACTCCAACTATTGATCTAATAACAGAATCATAACTAGCATATGAATAAAACCCCTTATGTACTAACAAAAACATAACACAAATATGACATTGAAAGTGTTACTAAACCGTAACAGTAAAATCAGTCTGTATATGCAGTAAAGCATACCCACTGTGGAACCTAAGGGGTTAATCCTCTGCATTGTGTTAAAAGGCCGTTTGATCCTGTCTTCTCTGATCCTCTCCTTCTTCCACTGTCCCCAAACCATCTCCTGATAGAACAGAGCCTTGGGGGCACTCTGCACATGCTTCGTTTGGCGTGTATTGCTAGATTTTTTTCTTTCTTCTTGAGAGGGTGCATGTGATCAGCACAGGGGCCAATCAGCACTGTCCAGACCAGGGTTTCTCAACAAGGGTTCCATGGAACCGTAGGGTTCCTCCAGAGGTTATTAGGGGTTCCTTGAGCAATAAGCAATTTCGGCCTCTCAGATAAGTTCCCACTGACATCAATGATCTTTTTATCTATCTGTAATGGAGTAATTCTTCTCAATGACCTCAAGTGTAAGGAGCATTCTTCCCACTGACCATCACAGTCTTGCATCATGGCTTATAGATATAATATTTTTTTTGGCACGGGTTCCCTGAGACTGGAAAGTTAATTCAAGGGTTCCTCTGTGTTGAAAGGGTTGAGAAAGGCTGGTCCAGATAGAGGGTCAGTGTTTCTGCAGACTCATAGGACAGTCAGAGTAGAATGAAAACTCCTCCTACAAGCTTTAACCAGACACTGACAGAAGTCTCAAGACTGCTATATACTGCTGATGAGAAAAGATATTTAGTGGTTTATATTTACTAAAATAATTGCATTTCCATGTTCTGTGTACTGTGGGAGACCAGATATAATGAATGCCGGGTCCTGGGTTTAGTAACGTTTTAAATCTGCTTACGGTATATTTTGCCTTCCCTGGATCCCTTGGAATATATTGATCTAATTACTGAGGAGTGCGTCTGTTTTTTCTTGAATGTTGCATTACAAAGAGTAAGAACTAATTATTTTTCGGCAATGCACACAGGTGAGATAATACAGGCAGCATTGCATGCAGACCACCGTAGGTAAAGCCCACAGGCGATGCTGAGCTTTTATGAATAAAAGAAGGGAAAGCCAATAAAGAGGTGGGCCAGGGACAGTCAGGCTGGGGAGGAAATGGCTGGATAATGCAGGTTATTGTTCATCCTGGAAATATGTGCTCTGACTTACTGCAGATTTTAAGGCATGTTGTGAGAAGCTCACAGTGTGCAGTGAACTAAGACTAAGCATTTTAAAGAGGTTTTAGACACAAAACCAAAAAATGTATATATTGCAGCTCACTAAACATTAGATGCGGTGGCTGCATTTGTTTTCTTTTTCAGGCCTGGTGACCTGGTCAGCATTGTAAGTCTTCTGGGAGAGAAGTGTTAGATGTACTAGCAGATTTAGATACACCGACAAACTGAAAACAAACTCCAGCTCACACTGAAGTTACAGCAACAATGTTTTTTCCTTTTTAGGATAAAGGCTTTGCATAAATAAAACCTGATTGTAGGCACCCCTGTCAATGGTGAATGGTTTGTCTCAACACTCGTAACTGAAACATTTGAAGAACAGCTTGATCTGTGAAAAAACAACAGACTCACTGGCTAGATGAAAATAAAAAGAAAGCCTAAAAAAATAAAACTAAAGCAGCCATCGCACGCAAGATGTGGTAAGCTGCAATATAATAAAATGTTTGCTTTTGGGTTTATTACCACTTTTAGTACAGGTGAGCCTACCCCCCCAACTTTTGTAGATGAGAACGACGGACGCCAATTAGGAAAAGTATGTAGGCATAGGAGACACCCCCTTAACCACTTCAGCTTTGAAAAAATTTACTCCCCTTAATGACCAGGCCATTTTTTTGGGATACATACTGCACTGCGTTACTTTGACAATTGCGCAGTTGTGCGACATTTCACCCAAATAAAACGTGTGTCCTTTTCTGCCACAAATAGAGCTTTCTTTTGGTGCTATTCTATCACCTCTGTGGTTTTTATTTTTTGCGATTTTGAAAACAAAAAATAGGATTTTTTGTACTCACCGTAAAATCCTTTTCTCTGACATCCATGGACTGACACGGTGTCTCTTTACACTTTACACGTGGGTTATGTCCCTGCTTGCAGGAGAAGACCTAGGCAGAATGTGAGATGTTATACATACATTCTAAAAGCCAGAGCTGAACAGCCCCACCCAGGGGGCGGTCCCTCCGGACATAACCCTCCCACTACAGTCAGCAGACTTCAGTTCGTAACAAAGCAGTACAAACTTAAAAAGGAAGGGTGGGTGCCGTGTCAGTCCATGGATGTCAGAGAAAAGGATTTTACGGTGAGTACAAAAAATCCTATTTTCTCTCATCATCCATGGACTGACACGGTGTCTCTTTACACTTTACACGTGGGATGTCCCAAAGCAGTGTCAAGAGGGATGGGAGCAGTATAAATGGAAAAACCAAACTTTCACTCCAAGAAGACAGATCTCCTCAACGGAGGAGTCACAACTTTAAACAGCGGCCTGCAGCACCCTGCGGCCGAAGGAAGCATCCGAAGATGCAACCACATCAACCTTATAAAAAACTTAAAAGGTATGAACAGACGACCAGGTCGCCTGGCACACTTGTGCGACCGACGCTTGATGTCGGGAAACCCAGGAAGCACCAATTGTCCTGGTGGAATGCGCCGTAACCGGAAAGGGAGGCGCCCGCCCTTTGAGAGCATAGGCTTGAATGACGGTTTGTCTGATTCCCCTAAAAATGATGGCAGACGAAACCTCTTGGCCCTGTTATGGACCAGGGGCAGTCACAAACAGTGAGTTGGACTTCCGAATAGAAGCAGTAGCAGACAGGTACACCCGTAAGGCTCGTACCACATCCAATATGTGCAGCGCAAACTCTCTGGGATGCGATGGGTGAGGACACAAGGACGGGAGGACAATGTCTTCATGTAGGTGAAAGGTAGACACCACCTTTGGCAAAAGGGAAGGTCGCGGATGCAACACCGCCTTATCCCTATGGATGACTAAATATGGCGACTTGCAGGACAAAGCCGCCAACTCAGACACTCGTCAAACAGAAGTGATTGCCACTAAAAGGCCACCTCCTGAGACAAGACAAGAGAGGAATATCCCGGATATTCCCAAAAAGGAGGTTCCTGGAGGACCGAGAGCACCAAATTCAGATCCCACGGTGGGAGAGAAGGCTTGACAGGAGGGAGCACATGGCGAACCCCCAACACAAGGTGCTAACCAAGAAATGACCCGCTAGAGGTCGCTGAAAGAAGACGGCCAAGGCCGAAATCTGATCCTTGATGGTACTCAAAGCAAGCTTTTGGGTCACTCCACACTGTAGAGGACGCAGGATTCTGGGGACGGAATACGTCCGAGGACGCCAGTCCAGCGCTTTGCATATGGCGATATAAGCTTTCCAGGCACGGTGATAGATCTGCCTGGAGGAAGACTTCCGTGTCCTTAACATGGACAAAATGACAGAGTCCGAGAGACCTCGGTCCCTCAACACCTGGCTTTTAACAGCTCTGCCGTTAAAGCCAGAGACTAAGCCGGATGAAACATAGGACCTTGAGACTGAAGGTCCTCCCTCATCGGCAACCGCCAGGGAACGTCCGCAACGAGACGTACCAGATCAGCGTACCAGTGACGCTGAGGCCAATCCGGAACAATTAGGATCACCGGAGTTTATATCAGGCGATAAGGACCCTATGGGGCCACCAACGCATCCGAGTCATCGCCCAAGGATCCCTGGATCTGGCCACAACCTCGACCCTTGCGACTGAGTCGAGAGGCCATCAGGTCCACATCCGACGTGCCCCACTGTCGGCAAAGGAGTCAAAATATGCAAGGACCACTCTTCCTGGTCCGGCGATTGGCGACTCAGATAGTCCGCCCCTACAGAGCCGGCACGTTTCTTCCGGCCCACTTCAGGATACGGATTACCTCGGAAGCCGCCGCTGAGCTCCGAGTCCCCCCGTGATGATTTACATACGCCACCGCCGTGGCGTTGTCCGACTGGCTCCTGATGGAGCGACCCCGTACTTTCTCCGACCTGAGGAGAGACACAGTCTGATGGCCCGTATTTCCAGAACAGTGATTGGTAAATGGGCTCGTCCGGAGTCCAAGGCCTTGAGCCGACAGGACTCCCCAGACTCCACCCCAGCCCGTCAGGCTGGTGTCCGTCGTGAGTACCGTCCATTGGATGGGAGGGGAACGACTTTCCGGACCGAAGAGCCGAGGGTCCCAACCACCATGTCAGGGACGCCCTGACCAGGTGAATCACCTGGATCCGAAGATCCAAGGACAACGGGGATTTGTCCCAGGTGGACAAGATCTCCTTCTGCAATGCCCTGGTGTGTGATTGGGCATACAGAATGGCCGCGAAGGAAGCCACCAGGAGTCCCGGGACTCTCATGCAAACAACGGATTGACAACCATGTTCGGGATGTCAGCACCCGCACCGCAGACTGAAGTGTCAGCAACTTCTCCAGAGGTAGGATACCTTTGCCTCCAAGGAGTCCAGAACCAGAACTAGATACTCCAGACACTGAGTCGGGACCAGGACTGACTCCTGAATGTTCAGGAACCACCCGAAGTCCCTGAGGGCCTAATTGACGATAGTCACCTTTCCTCTAAGTCTGAGCACTTTCTGCTCATAGCAGAAGACCGTCCAGATAGCCCACAACAGCAATACCTAGCTGTAACAGAAGGCTAGAACCGGAGAAAGCACCTTGGTGAACACCCTTGGTGCCGAGGCAAGGCCGAAAGGAAGAGCCACAATCGATAGTGGACTTCGCTGATCGCAAGGCGCAGAAACTTCTGGTGACTTGCGCAGATCGGAACATGCAAGTAGGCGTCCTTGAAGTCCAAGGACGCCAGAAGAAAATCCCTTTGGTGGAGTGTAGCGATCACCGTGCGAATGGATCCCATGCGGAATTTCTGCACCTTCCCGAAGGCATTCAGGGCCTTGAGGTCCAGGATAGGTCGAACCACGTCCTATTTTTGGGACGACTAACAGATTTGAGCAGAATCCCTGAAAACTCTCCTGTGACGGAACCGGCACAATCACTCCGGACCTGATCAAATCCTGTACAGCCCCCAAGAGGGCTGCCCGACAGGTAGGAAGGAGAGGAAGATTCAAGGGAAAGAATCTGTGTGGGGGCCAGGATCGGAATACTATCCTATATCCTGAGGTGACCACCTCGCACACCCACCAGTCGGAGATTCGGGAGGTCCACCGATCCGTGAACCTGCAAAGTCGTCCCCCCACCCCAGAGTCGGGCGGAGGCAAGACTACACGCGGAGGTGGGCTTGGGAGCCGCTTGTTTGGCTTACGCACCCAGGGGCACTTGTGCCCACCAGCCGCACTGCCGTCAGTCTGAGAGGGCCTACCTGTGGACACTGACTGACGAAAAAAACCCAGTTTTGCTGGAAAGGAAGGCCCCTGTTTGCGGCGGGCCTCCTCACCCATGCTAGTCTAAAGGAAGAAGAGTGCGTTTACCTCCCGTGACATCCATGACGATGTCATCCAGAGCAGCACCGAAAGGTCTACCGTCTTTAAATAGTAGATCCGTCAGGAGCTTCCTAAGGCTAGGTCAGCAGACCAGCATTTCAACCAGATAAGACGACGCAATACCACCGCCGAGACAGAGGCCCTGGATATTAAAGGGGCCGCGTTCAGCGTGGCGTCGCACACAGAAACCAGGCCCTGAACCAGTTGGTGGGCCAGAGCAACTGTGTCTGGAGGAAGAATATGCTCCTGTACAGCTAGGTGCAACATTTTTGCCCAACCTGTAAGTGTTTTAGACACAAGGGTCGCCGCTACCACAGGTCGTAGGGCGGATCCCAACAAGGCAAACATGGTTCTGCTCACCACTTCTGACCTCCTGTCAGTGGGGTCCTCAAATGCAGGAGTCCCCTCCATCGGGAGAGTGATGGCCTTGTTCAACCGGGCGACTGGAGGGTCGACCACTGGGGGAGAAGCCCACTTTTTAAGTAGGGCATCTTCAAGGGGTATCTGATAGACAAACGCCGCGGGGCCATAAAAAAATTCTTCTGCGGCTTTTCCCAGACCTTATCCATGAGCTGGTCAAAGAAAGTACAATGGAAAAAACCCCTTTAGAAGGCCTGGCCTTAAAAGAACCAAAAGGAGACAGTATCCGCCTGAGGTTCTGCATCCGCAGCCTTTGAGCTTGAGAGTGTCCCTCACCGCAGTCATGAGCACACTAACAAGCGCCCTGTCATTTACTGACTCAGAACTGGAGTTTCCCTCATAAGGAATGTCCTGTTCAAAACCATCCATACATTCAGAACTAGGGTCCTGAGCGGTAGTGGCTAGGCCCATATCTGAATCAGCGCACTGCCCTCGAGTAGATAAAGTGGGGAGAGGGCGCCTTTTTTGCACCTTGCGCTTGCACACAGCTCCCATCCTGGTCAGAAATTGATTCCAGGGCTGCCCACAACAGGTCCATAGGGACCGCAGTGCTGAAGCACTGCCTGTTGCCACTGACATTTTTAGGGGAAGCTGGTGACACAGACTCCATATTGTCCCTCTCTGAGACTCTCTCAGATAAAAAGTCCACCCACAGGCTGTGCTGACTGAGGAGGGGGCGCCCAGGGGACTCACCAAACCGGACCAGGGACCGCTTAGTTCCGCTGTCTGTACCGCGCTGTGTCAGCGCTGGTGAGCTGTGAGGAGACTGTGAGGAGATTCGCGCTGCTACAGCAGCGCTAGAGGCCAAACTAGTGCTGAAAAGCGCGCGGGCTACAAGAAAATGGCCGCCGCACTTCACTGAGGCGATCCGCGGCAAGATGGCCGCCATGACGCAGTTAAAATGAAACAGCACACACGCACAGCGCCACTCGGCGCTCAGGCCCCAAAAAAAAACCACACAAAAAAGCCCCAAGGCATACATTGCAGACCAGCATGAGCCCCCCAAGAACAGTGTGACCCCCACGCACCCCACACAGCCAGCGCCAGTAATGGTGACAGAGCGACAATAAAATACAGGGGGAGACAGGGAAAATCCCCCACAGAGAAACACACAGCCCTTTGTACTCACCTGCAGGCAGGAGAGACTACTTACCCGTCCCCTGAGGGACACACTGGTGTTTCTGACAGGACTATCACAGTGCAGTACTGAGTAGCTGTCGGCCCGGTCCACCGCGAAAGATACAGTCAGTCAGGAGCTGTTCAGTCTTGAGAGGACCGTGGGAGCATGAAAGCAAACCCGGCCACCCCTGGAGTCATGGGGCCTGTCGTGAACTGAGTCTCACGCACACAAGGCGAGGATCAGCACGCTCGATGGTCGGACAGGGAAGACTACGAGGATATCTTGTACCCAACCTGTTGCCCAGCCGACAGTTGATAGAAGATTCTCAAAAATAAAATAAAAAAGAATTCCAAAAAGGAATAAAATAGGTCAGGAGACTGGCTCCTGAGGGAGCCACGTCTTCTCCTTCTGCTAGGCAGAAAAAAACTGAAGTCTGCTGACTGTAGTGGGAGGGTTATGCCCGGAGGGACCGCCCCCTGGGTGGGGCTGTTCAGCTCTGGCTTTTAGAATGTATGTATAACATCTCACATTCTGCCTAGGTCTTCTCCTGCAAGCAGGGACATAACCCACGTGTAAAGTGTAAAGAGACACCGTGTCAGTCCATGGATGATAAGAGAAACAATATTTTTTACTTTCTACTATAAAAACATATCCACATCATTTGGTGGAGGGGGGATTATGGTGTGGGGTTGTTTTTCAGGGGTTGGGTTTGGCCCCTTAGTTCCAGTGAAGGGAACTCTTATGCCTCGTACACACGGGAAAACTGCCATGACAGCTTTTGGCCTGGAAAACCGGCTGTGTGTATGCTCTATCGCAGTTTTCCCGACAAGAAAACTGCGGGGAAAAAAAAAGAGAGAACTTGTTCTCTTTTTTCCCGCTGGGATTCCTGGCGGTCTTTTTCCCGTTGTGAAAACCGTTGTGTGTATGCTTTCCCGAGGGGAAAAGAAACGTGCATTTTCGTAAACAATTTGACGCATGCGCGGAAGCATAGAACGTCATTTTGTCGGCTCGTCGTAGTCTTTGACGTCACTGCGTACTTGGCAGTCAAAAGTTCAGCGGCCTTGTGTGCCCGTGTGTATGCAAGGCAGGCTTGAGAAGAATCCCTTCAGGAAAAGCGTCATTTTTTTTCCTGCCGGGAAAACCGGCCGTGTGTACGAGGCATCAAGGCGTCAGCATACCAAGACATTTTGGACAATTTCATGCTCCCAACTTTGTGGGAACAGTTTGGGGGTGGCTCCTTTCTGTTCCAACATGACTGCGCACCAGTGCACAAAGCAAGGTCCATAAAGACATGAATGAGCGAGTTTGGAGTGGAGGAACTTGACTGGCCTGCACAGAGTCCTGACCTCATCCTCATAGAAAACTTTTGGGATGAATTAGAGCGGAGACTGCTGGCCAGGCCTTCTCGTCCACATCAGTGCCTGACCTCACAAATGCTCTTCTGGAAGAATGGTCAAACTTTCCCATAGACACACTCCTAAACCTTGTGGACAGTCTTCCCAGAAGAGTTGAAGCTGTTTTAGCTGCAAAGGGTGGGCCAACTCCATATTGAACCCTACGGACTAAGACGGGATGCCATTAAAGTTCATGTGCGTGTAAAGGCGGGTGTCCCAATACTTTTGACAATATAGTGTATATCCACTTGTCCCCCGCCCACTGTCAATTGACGGCGGGCGGAGGATACTCTCGTTCTGGGAGGACATCATATGACGTCCTCCCTTTAAAAACGAGCTAGGAGGCGCGCGCTCGCCGCCAGCGGCGCACGCGCGCGCCCGCCGCGTTCACAAGGCCCCGGTGCGCGTGCCCGGTGGCCGCGATTGCCGCCGGGCACCCGCGATTGCCCGGGAAACGAGCAGGAAAGTGGATCTCTGTGTGTAAACACAGAGATCCACGTCCTGTGAGGGAGAGGGGACCGATGGTGTGTCCCTTGTACATAGGGACAACCATCGGTCACCTCCCCCAGTCAGTCCCCTCCCCCTACAGTTAGAACACATTGAGGGAACATATTTAACCCCTTCCCGCCCGCTAGTGGTTAACCCCTTCCCTGCCAATCACATTTATACAGTAATCAATGCATTTTTATAGCAGGGATCGCTGTATAAACGTGAATGGTCCCAAAAATGTGTCAAAAGTGTCCGATGTGTCCGCCGCAATATCGCAGTCACAATAAAAAAAAAAAAAAAATCGCAGATCGCCGCCATTACTAATAAAAAAATAAAAATGCTATAAATCTATCCCCTATTTTGTACACGCTATAACTTTTGCGCAAACCAATCAATACACGCTTATTGCGATTTTTTTTTTCACCAAAAATATGTAGAAGAATACGTATTGGCCTAAACTGAGGAAAATTTTATAAAAAAAAAAAATGGGTATTTATTATAGCAAAAAGTAAAAAATAGTGTTTTTTTTCCAAACTGGACGCTATTCTTTTATTTATAGTGCAAAAAATAAAAACCGCAGAGGTGATCAAATGCCACCAAAAGAAAGCTCTATTTGTGGGAAAAAAGGACGCAAATTTCGTTTGGGAGCCACGTCGCACGACCGTGCAATTGTCATTCAAAGTGTGACAGCGCTGAAAGCTGAAAAATGGCTTGGGCAGGAAGGGGGTTTTCGTGCACAGTAGAGAAGTGGATATAATACGTATATAAATACAAGATATTTGAACACACACACTGATGAGATGATGTACTCTGAACGGATCTCTTCCATGTGAAGAACATTGAAAAAACTATCCATTTCCTTTGAAGGTCTAAGTCCTCTATGGAATTTATTGGCACAATACAAACAATAACAGAAATGTTGGCGCACGACTTTTATCATTCACAGATGCCCATTTATATCATAAGCAAAGCTGCCTTGTGCTCAGCTAATATAAAAACATCAACCGTCTCAAGTCATTTCGTGTTTTTCCAGGACAGTTGGATTGATTCCGGTTCCATCCCATGATAACACAGCTAAGAGGAGTTCACTTTGTAATGAACTCCCCCTGAATACTTCAGATTTAATCAACCCGTCCCAACTGTCACTACGTTACGATTTGCAATCATGGGAACTTGTCTTCTCACTTTGTTGGGAATACGGCCAAATCGGGTCAGTTTACTTACCGCTAAAAGCAGGATGATTAATGAACTTTATGCAACAATAAAAAGAAAGCTATAAATGGTTTCGTAGAAACCTTCCAGAATTGTTTAATAAGGAATGCTTGTTGGTGCCATTACATTTGAACCGTCTCACAGAGGGAGCCTCTGGCCCAGGTTCTAATGCCCCATACACACTATTAGATTTTCTGCAGATTTTTGTCTTTAGATTTACCAAAACCATGTAATGCAAGGGCCTGCCTGATTGCATACAAATTGAAACTCTTAGACCCCTTTCACACTGAGAGGGTATTGCAGGCACTATAGCGTTAAAAATAGCGCCTGCTATCCGCCCTGAAACAGCTGCTCCATTGTCTCCAGGGTGAAAGCCAGAGGGCTTTCACACTGGAGCGTTACGCTAGCAGTAGGGCTGGGAAAAAAATCGATTTTAATCTTGAATCGAGTTTTGAGCTCAAATCGATTCAGTTTTGAAGAAAATCGATTTTTTTAGATTTTTTTTTATTTTTATTTTTATTTTTTTTTCCCCTTCAAAGTTTCCGTAGCAAGACTGCAGGGGGCGTATCCGGAATGGCACTGGGCAGCGTTACCCCAATTACATCTACTCGCTGCAGCCGCCGTCTGCCTACCTGATCAGCGTGTCATGCAGACAGACGGCGGCCATTGCAGTGTTCAAAAGCCGCACCTCCCGAGTCCTCGTCGTCTGTGATAGGCGGAACACTCAATTTCACAGCAGGCAGTATTCAGCCTATCACGGACATCCTCTCATCCTCGTCTGTGTTATGAGGATGACCATGATAGGCGGAACACTGAATGCTGGGAAATTGAGTGTTCCGCCTATCACAGACGAGGAGGAGGCGCGGCTTTTGAATACTGGAATGGCCACCGGTGTAGCAGTAAAATCCGTATACCATGAAAATCTGCATCAGGTACGGGCACAGTGATTGAAGCATGGGCACAGTGAGACACGGGCACAGTGAGGCATGGACACAGTTCAATTCAACTAAGAGTAACCTCAGGATTTTTTGTTGTTTTATTAGCTAAATCCAAATGCAGTATTAATAATTTGGATGTTTAACAATCTTTGTTGCACACTGCAAAAAACAACAAAAAGGTCACAAGCGCTAAATTGGTGGATAAAGAAAAAAATATAATGGATGATAATAATAATAATAATAATAATAATAATAATAAGAAGAAGAAAAAAATCCCAAATATTTTGGGAAGTACAAAGTATCCAAAAGGGGGAAAAAACAGGATCCAGCGCAGCAAGAAAAAATCCGTACCCAGAATTACAAAATACACAACATGCACACAATATAATCCAGCGCTCATGGAACATACATTATTAACTATTGAAAACTCTTGAAGAATTGATAAAAAAGCTTAGTCCATTTATCACAATAAAGAGAGGGATCCAATCCCAAATGTGCAGAGGGCAAATGAATCTTAACTCTCCAGTTGCCAGTGGTGACAAACTTGTTAAACTTGCAGTGACATCCGTGGAGCAAGGAGGGGTTAAAAAAGTCAAAACAAAGCCTGTGGCATGATCTCCGTGTGACCACAGTACCTTGAATGATGGACAACAGGCAGACCAGCGTGTGGAGGGCCCTCCAACCCAAAAGGATGCAGAGCCAGGATCGCAGCAAGGCTGGGACAGAAGGAATCACACACAGAGTTTCAAGAGTTTTCAATAGTTAATAATGTATGTTCCATGAGCGCTGGAATATATTGTGTGTTTGTTGCACACTGACTTTGCAGTTAGAGAAAGGGTTTACCTTTACAATTTTGTTTTTTGATGCACTTTAATATAATAAAAAAAAAAAAAAAAAAAAAAAAAAAAAAAAATCGAATCCAATCGTAAATCGGAGTTTTTTATATAAAAAAAAAAAAAAAAAAAAAAAAAAAAAAAAATCGCAGATTTTTTTGGGGGGGAAAAATCGCCCAGCCCTACCTAGCAGCACGGTAAAAAAAGTCCTGCTAGCCGCATCTTTGGAGCGGTGAAGGAGCGGTGTGTTTACCACTCCTCCACTGCTCCTGCCCATTGAAATCAATGGGACAGCGCGGCTATACAGCCCGCAATGTGCTGCTTCGGCAGCGCATTGCGGGCGGTTTTATCCCTTTCTCGGCCGCTAGCGGGGGTTAAAAGCGCCCCGCTAGCGGCCGAAATGTGCTGCAAATCAGCCCATAGCATCGGCGGTAAAAATGGCGGCGTTTTACCGCCGACGCTATGGGCGGCTCAGTGTGAAAGGGGTCTTAAGGTTTGACCTTGTATTATATGGTTTTGGTAAATCTGAAGACAAAAATCTGCAGAAAATCGAATAGTGTGTATGGGGTCTACGTTACCGTATTTATTGGGCGTATAACACGCACCTTAAATTTTAAGAGGGAAGTTTCAGGAAAAAAATAATATATTTTAAATAAAAGAACTTTGGAGAAAAATAAGGGTCAGTGTCCATCTGTAGCCTCACCATTGCAGCCTGTCAGTACCCATCTGCACCCTCACTATTACCCATCATTGCAGCCTGATCAGTGCCCATCTGCAGTCTCACCAGTGCCCACCAACGCAGCCCAAACAGTGCCCACCGACGCAGCCCAAACAGTGCCCATCGACGCAGCCCAAACAGTGCCCATCGACGCAGCCCAAACAGTGCCCATCGACGCAGCCCAAACAGTGCCCATCGACGCAGCCTCACCAGTGCCCATCAATGCAGCCTCACCAGTGCCCATCAATGCAGCCTCACCAGTGCCCATCAATGCAGCCTCACCAGTGCCCATCAATGCAGCCTCACCAGTGCCCATCAATGCAGCCTCACCAGTGCCCATCAATGCAGCCTCACCAGTGCCCATCAATGCAGCCTCACCAGTGCCCATCAATGCAGCCTCACCAGTGCCCATCAATGCAGCCTCACCAGTGCCCATCAATGCAGCCTGACCAGTGCCCAGCAATACAGCCTGATCAGTGCCCAGCAATACAGCCTGATCAGTGCCCAGCAATACAGCCTGATCAGTGCCCAGCAATACAGCCTGATCAGTGCCCAGCAATACAGCCTGATCAGTGCCCAGCAATGAGTTTGTAAATGGATAGAAAACTGGCTAAAAGAATTCAGAGAGTAAGGGGTTAATGATTCTTACTCTGAATGGTCCCATTAGTGGTGTGCTGGGACCCTTACGTTTTAAATATCTTTATAAATGATATTTGGGTCTGGGATTAAAAGTAACATTTCTGTCTTTGCAGATGACACCAGCAATGCAGCATGATCAGTGCCCAGCAATGCAGCATGATCAGTGCCCAGCAATGCAGCATGATCAGTGCCCAGCAATGCAGAGACGCCTGATTTCAGAGCGGGGATCTCCTATTTACTCGACTGTTACAAAGTCCCGCCTCCTACGATAGTCAGAACACTGGTCCAATGCCACGACATGTGACGTCTATCATAGGAGCCGGGACTTCGTATTACAGTGGCCACCGAGTAAACGGGAGATCCACGCTCTGTATAATCCGGTGCCGTTCACCCCCCCCCCCATGTAAAATATTCGAGTATAACACGCACACGAGATTTGCCCTCCATTTTCAGGGGAAAAAAGTGTGCGTTATACACCGATAAATACGGTAAATTTCAAGTGTCCCTGCACACACGCAGCTCACCTGCCTCATCACTGCCATTCTGCCTCAAATATTTGTAATTTTTCTATGTTGTATTGAGTTGCATCAGATAATTATTCTATAGTATGCGGACATCTAGTGGTGGTTTAGAACCACTCAATTACTTATGTCATTTGGCATCTCCCTCGGTCTCTCCTGTTTAGCGCAAGTTAGTTCAGTTATAGCTAGACCCTCCCTGCTTCTTCCAAGTTCCCTCAGTCAGTGTTAGCACTTCAGAGACAGGGCTTGGGAAAGTAATTGCCTTTTTACATAAAAGGCTAGAAAAAAATCCTCTGTATTGCTATCATCTGAAAAAAAAATTACATTGGATTCAACGTATTAAAAAGGGATCAGTCTTTACCAAGTAATTACAGGCAGTCCCCGAGTTACGAACATCCGACTTGCGAATGACTCCTACTTACGAACGGGAGGCGGCATAACGTCTCCGCCGTTCTGCAAATGCGCGGCCCCTTTTCGACAGAACATTCAAAAAGGGTACTGTTCCGACTTACGAACAAATTCAACTTAACAAACCTACAGTCCCTATCCCATTCGTAACTAGGGGACTGCCTTGTATAGACCTGTTGGTTTAACGTCTATAGCTGGGAAGATACTGGAGAGTTTACTAAAAGACCACATAGATGAGTTTTTGCCGGAAAAATATAATTTTAAGCAACAGACAGCATGGATTCATGAAAGACGGAATTTATTAAGCAAATCTGAATTCTTTTTATCAGGAGATAAGTAAAACCTTGGCAGTGGACGTGGTATACTTGGATTTTGAAAAAGTGTTTGATACAGTTCCCCACACACGGCTCATGTGTAAGGTAAAGTCTACAGGATTGGAAAAAGGAGTTTGTAAATGGATAGAAAACTGGCTAAAAGAATTCAGAGAGTAAGGGGATAACGATTCTTACTCTGAATGGTCCTATTAGTAGTGTGCTGGGACCCTTACATATTACTATCTTTATAAATGATATTGGGTCTGAGATCAAAAGTAACATTTCAGTCTTTGCAGATGACACCAAGCTATGCAGTGGAATAACGTCCTTACAGGATGTCTCCATTTTACAAGCCGACCTCAATGCTCTGTCTAATTGGGCGACTATGTGGCAGATGAGGTTTAATGTTGATAAATGTAAAGTTATGCACTTGGGGGCTAAGAATATGAATGCATCATACATACTAGGGGGGTACAACTGGAGGAATCCGTAGTGGAGAAGGATCTGGGGGTTTTGGTAGATCATAAGCTCAATAATAGCATGCAATGCCAAGCTGCAGTTTTTATTTTTTCCCCTCAGATTGAAATATTTGAAAAAATAATAACATGCCAAGTGAAATGTCTGGTTTAATTTTATAAACTGTACTGCACAAATAACACTGGAACAAGAATGGCCCTAATAGGCGACACAAGCAAAACACCCCTTACTTCCTCCAGTTATTTTTAACTACGCTCCTTGCTTCTAGATCAGCCGATGGCTCTCGGCACCCATTATCCATCACTGCCTTCCCACCTTACTTTCTCTTTCCCTTCTACTTCTCTGAACTGCAGAACACGTAGATAGTGTTCCCTGGAATGGCACAGAAAGCAGATCCGTCTCTACATGTCAAATATTTACTTTTGCACAGCCGTGTGCCAATTTAATTATTTCACATGTGCGCAAAGGAAATAATCCAGTGGGGAAGTTTGCATGCAAAGTGTGTGTTCTGGTTGGACATAACAACTCTTAAAAGGAATCTGTCACTAACACAAGAGCACTTAAACATGGCACAGTTCACGCATTAGACAAACAAACCTTTCCAGGGTATCTGTCAATACCGGGAGCAATGTTGCAAAGCAGTACAAAATACACACTGGGAGCGTCAGAAATTTTACTTTTATCCAATTCATGAAAGTCCACAGCTTATGAATGTGTCCATGGTTGTCAACATATTAAGTATAGGAAGCCTCAACTACAGCCCATAATGTCCCTGGGGGCCACACATAATGTTCAGTTAATGTAGTGCTACAGGAGACTTAGTAGAGGCTATAGTCTGAGACTCTGGACATGGAGGTTGAAGGCATGCCATAAGGCAGGTGTCACGGCATGCTGGGGTGCCGAATTCCCCCCAGGCTTCTGCCAGCACAAGACCCAGTTTGCCCTGAATAAGCATCCTAAGTTGCCATGGTGTAGGTGTGCCAGCTGCCAACAACATAACAACCAGTTATGTTCTAGGAACAGGACACGTGGCATCTTACATTGCTATGGAGATGATGCCCGTCACCTGCCACATAGCAATGCATGACTTTTTCAGGGCAGATGGCATGCCTCCAGCATCAGACAGAAGTCTCCTCCAAATCTCCACCACCTCCCACCATGTGCCGCATTGTTGGAACCAAAAGGCATGGCTCTAATGTAAAGTGGAGGCTGTGTGATTGCGGAGCTCTGTGAAGAGGGAACATCTGATGTAAAGGGAAGACCTCAGAAGTTGTGAGAAGACCTCTATAGTCATGTGAAGACCTCTGATGGGAAAAGGGGATATCTAAAAGTGATGATAAGCCCTCTGCTGTGAAGGGGGACCCCTGAAGTGATGATAAGCCCTCTGCTGTGAAGGGGGACCCCTGAAGTGATGAGAAGCCCTCTGCTGTGAAGGGGGACCCCTGAAGTGATGAGAAGCCCTCTGCTGTGAAGGGGGACCCCTGAAGTGATGAGAAGCCCTCTGCTGTGAAGGGGGACCCCTGAAGTGATGAGAAGCCCTCTGCTGTGAAGGGGGACCCCTGAAGTGATGAGAAGCCCTCTGCTGTGAAGGGGGACCCCTGAAGTGATGAGAAGCCCTCTGCTGTGAAGGGGGACCCCTGAAGTGATGAGAAGCCCTCTGCTGTGAAGGGGGACCCCTGAAGTGATGAGAAGCCCTCTGCTGTGAAGGGGGACCCCTGAAGTGATGAGAAGCCCTCTGCTGTGAAGGGGGACCCCTGAAGTGATGAGAAGCCCTCTGCTGTGAAGGGGGACCCCTGAAGTGATGAGAAGCCCTCTGCTGTGAAGGGGGACCCCTGAAGTGATGAGAAGCCCTCTGCTGTGAAGGGGGACCCCTGAAGTGATGAGAAGCCCTCTGCTGTGAAGGGGGACCCCTGAAGTGATGAGAAGCCCTCTGCTGTGAAGGGGGACCCCTGAAGTGATGAGAAGCCCTCTGCTGTGAAGGGGGACCCCTGAAGTGATGAGAAGCCCTCTGCTGTGAAGGGGGACCCCTGAAGTGATGAGAAGCCCTCTGCTGTGAAGGGGGACCCCTGAAGTGATGAGAAGCCCTCTGCTGTGAAGGGGGACCCCTGAAGTGATGAGAAGCCCTCTGCTGTGAAGGGGGACCCCTGAAGTGATGAGAAGCCCTCTGCTATGAAGGGGGACCCCTGAAGTGATGAGAAGCCCTCTGCTGTGAAGGGGGACCCCTGAAGTGATGAGACCTTTGATGTGAAGTTAATTTCATCAAGATGGTGTGCATCATCCCAGGCCCAAGTTTCCCATTGATACGTGACATTTACATGTTAGACTGGAGTGTCCCAAGATTTTGCATAATTTTAAAAAGGGTGCCATGACAGAAAAAAGGTTTAAAAACGCTGTAGGAGTTAGCGACTGCGACATGTTATGTAAAACTGCTAGAAATCATTGCTTATACAGTCCATTTACAAGTAAATATCACCACCCCCACTATTGAATGCTGGAGTCCAAAGGCCAGACTGCAGTACACTGGTGCATGAGCCCTTGGAGGCTTATTTTCTCATACATTTTATCTCCCATTGGGGAGCACAGTTTGTTAGGTTTAGCACTTGTGCCTTGCAACACCACATTTGCAGATAGTGTCCTGATTGGGATTCAATCAGGACACTATCTGCATGGAGTTTGCATGTTCTCCCTGTGCTTGTCTAGGTATTCTGGTTTCCTCCCACACTCCAAAGACATGCTGGTAAGTTAATTGGCTCCTTTCTAAATTGGCCTTTGTATAAAAGTGTGTATGTATTGTAGCGGGGTGTCACTTTAAGGAGCTCAAAAGACTACTGTTCCCAGTGTGCAGCAGGACACCCAGAGTGCATTGCCTGGCGCAAGGTCTGCTGGGGAAGGCCTATTTAAGGAGGAGCAGATCAACACGCGGGTCTCTTTGGACATCGCCCACCTGGCAAGTGAAGCCTGCGCTGGGTCTGTCGTTGGACTGGGCCTGATGCCGCGTACACACGTCCGTTTTTAATGTAAATTTTAAAACCGACATTTTTCTCGCCGTTTTTTTCTTGTTTCCGCTCAACCCTGTCTTGCGTACACACGATCATGAAAAAACCCGCTCGAGCAAAGCGCAGCGACGTACAACACGTACGACGGCACTATAAAGGGGAAGTTCCGTTCAAATGGCGCCAACCTTATGTTAGTAAAGTTTGTTGAGCGACGATTCGCGCTTTTCAGTCCGTTACAGCGTGACGAATGTGCTATCTCCATCACGAACGATAGTTTTACCAGAACGAGCGCTCCCGTCTCATACTTGATTCTGAGCATGCGCATTTTTTTCCCCCTCGTAAAAGCACACACTACCGTTTTTCACGACGGGAAAAAAAAACACGAAAAACGACGTGAAAAAAATAGAGCAGGTTCTAAAAAAAATTTAGCCCGTTTTTCACGTCGTTAAAAATGCTCTAGAGCCTACACACGATCGTTTTTAATGCCCAAGTTAAAAAATGGAATTTTTAACGACGTGAAAAACTATCGTGTGTACGCGGCATCAGAGTTGGGCCTTGTGATACAAAGAGCCTTCCGGCCTTCACGGGAGAACCTAAGAGTCACCTCGTCCATCACCCTTCCTGGGACTGTCGGGAGGATGTGTGCAGGGACCCAGCTACGTAAGTTGTTTTTACGGACTGGTCCAGTCGGGTGAGAGAGCACTTGCTCAAGGATTATTTGACTAATCTTTAGGCTCAGTGTCCCTTGCTCAGGGATCACCGTTACCGGAGTGTTACATTGCACGCTAGAGGGACCGTGTGTTGTGCAGCAATAGTTGAACCTTTTATTGCATATCGAGTTGATGACTGTTTATACCTGTGGATTACAAATACCCTTTTAAGTGCAACACCATTGCTAGCGAAGATCCCTCCACACGGAAGCATCGTATCTGCAATAGTCAGGCCCGACTGTAAAGCAATTAGACATTGTTTGGGCGCCATCTTTGCCCACGAGGGGGGAAGCTCGCGAGCGTATTTGACGGACATTGAGTGTGTGTATTACTATTAGAACTTATTGCTTGTTTATATGTTTAACAGTTAACATTGCAGAGCTCTGCATAGGCATATGTACGATTGTCTAACTTCATACTTTATACTCAGTAAAATTTACTTGTGGTTAAGCAAATACGCTGTGTGGTTATATGTTTATTGCGGTATTGTGACCCCCTTAGCCAACGGGTTTCACAATCCCATATTTACTGCTATCTGTGCCAAGGGAGGTTAGAGCCAGTTACTGGGGGTTGGCAGCAGCGTGTACAGGCCCAAATCTATATCAGCAGCGCTCTCTTAACTGGGGGTATTGCTACAGTATCAAGATAGGGACCTTTGATTGTAAGTTCCTTGAGGATTTGTTCACAGTATGATCAATTTTCCTGTATATGCAATAGTAGGATTTTTAAAACAGCTTACCTGTAAAATCCTTTTCTTGGAGTACATCACGGGACACAGAGCAGCATAGTCATTACTATGTGGGTTATATAGAATTACCTTCAGGTGCTGGCACTGGCAACTTCCAAAACAGGAAGTACCCTCCCCTATATAAGCCCCTCCCATCCGGGAGTACCTCAGTTTTGTAGCAAAGCAATACGTGTCCCCAAAAGAAGGGTGGGAGCTCTGTGTCCCGTGATGTACTCCAAGAAAAGGATTTTACAGGTAAGCTGTTTTAAAAATCCTACTTTCTTGTTCATACATCACGGGACACAGAGCAGCATAGTCATTACTATGTGGGACGTCCCAAAGCAATGCCACATGAGGGGGGGGATACACCATACATAAGCTGGGCGCCATCAGGCATGAGGATCTTTTGCGGCCTGCAACACACTGCGCCCAAAGGCGACATCCTCCTGACTTCTCACGTCCACCTGGTAGAACCTAGTAAACGTGTGTACTGAAGACCATGTTGCGGCCTTACAAATTTGCGCCAGGGAGGCCTGGTGATGCACTGCCCATGAAGTTCCAACTGCTCTCGTGGAGTGCGCCCTAACTTTGAACGGAGGCGGTCTACTTTTCAAGCCATAGGCTTGTATTATGACCTGTCGAATCCACTTGGCTAAAGTAGATTTTGATGCTGCCTGACCCTTTCTGGGGCCTTCCGGCAGAACAAACAGAGAATCCGTTCTACGAATCTGAGCAGTGGCCTTTAGATAAGCTTTAACTGCTCTTACTACATCCAAAGAATGCAATAACTTTTCCTCTACCGAGCTTGGTTTGGGGAAAAAAGAAGGAAGAACCACATCCTGGTTCAAGTGAAACCTCGATACCACCTTAGGAAGAAAGGCTGGGTGAGGACGTAATACTACTCTGTCCTTATGGATAACCAGATATGGCTCTTTACAGGACATGGCGGCTAATTCCGACACTCTTCTAGCCGAGCATATGGCTACTAAAAATATCAATTTCCTGGTGAGTAGAACCAAGGAAATGTGCTGCAAAGGTTCAAATGGCTGCTTCTGCAGAACCGACAGAACCAAATTTAGATCCCATGGGCATATAGGAGCCTTAATCGGTGGAATAATACGAGTCACACCTTGCATAAAGGATTTGACAAGTGAATGCATAGCCAGGGGCCTTCGAAATAGTATTGACAAGGCCGAAACCTGGCCCTTGATAGTACTTAAGGCAAACTTCCTGTCTACAGCCCACTGCAGGAAGTCCAGAATTCTGCCTATAACGTACTTACGTGGATGCCATTTTCTGGCCTCGCACCAAGTGATGTACGCCTTCCAAACTCTATAGTAGATCTGCCTGGATACAGGCTTCCTGGCATTGATTATAGTTGATAGCACAGAGATTGAGAGACCTCTCTTCTTTAGGATGTGGGACTCAATAGCCAGGCCGTTAAACTTAGAGTTAGTAAGGAAGGGTGGTATATCGGTCCTTGCGAAAGCAGGTCCGGACGACGTGGAAGGGTCCAAGGACTCCCCACAGACATTTTGATGATCTCCGCGTACCAGGCCCTTCGGGGCCATGCTGGAGCCACCAGGATCACCGGCTTCTTCTCCAACCTGACTCTGCGAAGGAGTCGAGGCAACAATTGTAGTGGAGGGAATGCATACATCAGTCTGAACTGATCCCAAGGGAACACCAGAGCATCCGAGCCGCAAGCGAGGGGATCCCTTGTCCGGGAGACAAACCTGTCCACCTTTGCGTTGAATCTGGATGCTAGAAGATCTACATCCGGTGTTCCCCACCGCTGACATATTGCTCGGAAGACCTCGGGATGAAGGGACCATTCCCCTGGGCATAACTGTTGGCGACTCAGAAAGTCCGCCTTCCAATTCTCCACCCCTGAAATGAAGACAGCTGATATACATGGGACATGCTTTTCTGCCCATTCCAGGATGTGACTTACTTCCCTCTGGGCTGCACGACTCCTGGTGCCTCCCTGATGATTGATATATGCCACTGCTGTGGCATTGTCTGATTGAATTCTGACAGGGGACCCTTGGAGTCTGGATGTCCAGGCTACTAGGGCGTACCGGGCTGCTCGTATCTCTAAGAGATTGATGGGCAGGGTTTTTACTACATTTGATCATCTGCCCTGGAGAGACCATTGCTCCAGTACTGCCCCCCAGCCTGTAAGGCTGGCATCTGTAGTGACCACCTTCCAAGATATCGGGCTGAAGGGTTTTCCCTTCTGGAGATTCTGGGGGATCAACCACCAGCAGAGACTCTTCCGAACGGAAGGGGACAAAGCCATCGGGAAGTCTAGAGCCTGAACTTTTCCGTTCCAGGCTGACAATATGGCCCTTTGTAAATTCCTTGAGTGGAATTGGGCGTATGGCACAGCTTCGAATGATGCTACCATCTTTCCTAGCAGCCTCATGCACAGGCGTATGGACGGCTGTCTTTTTGCACAAAGCAGACGGACCAAGCCCCTCAAAGAGGATACCTTGTCTAGAGGTAAGAAAATCTTCCTCTGGTCTGAATCCAGCCGTAGCCCTAGATATACCAGGTTTTTCACTGGCTGTAGGGCTGACTTGTCCAGGTTGATGACCCAACCGTGCGATTCTAGATACTTGATTGTATCGATAATTACCACTTCTAGCTTGGCAACTGAGTGGTCCATCAACAACAGGTCGTCTAGGTATGCCATTATTGTTACACCCCGTGTTCTTAGATCGGCCAACAGTGGGGCCAGAATTTTTGTGAACACTCGTGGTGCTGTGGCCAGACCGAATGGTAAGGCTCTGAACTGAAAATGGCGCCCTTCTACTGCAAAGCGTAGGAATTGTTGATGACCTGGAAAGATGGGAACATGCAAGTAAGCATCTTTGATGTCGATCGAGGCTAACCATTCCTCCCCTTGTAGGGCAGCGGTGACCGATCGGATCGACTCCATCCGGAAAGACCGGACGTTTAGAAATTTGTTTAGACTCTTTAGGTCCAATATGGGTCTTATGTCCCCGTTTGGCTTCGGGACTGTGAAAAGGTTTGAGTAGAAACCCAACCCCCACTCTTCCATAGGAACCTCCATAATTACTCCTTGGAGCAATAGTTGTTCTAACGCCAATAGGAGAGACCGTCTTTTCAGAGGGTCTCTTGGCATGCCTGACCACATAAAATGGGACGGAGGAGACTCTTTTAACTCCAACTTGTATCCCAGAGTTACTGCGGAGAGCACCCATCTGTCTTTGATCGTCTCCCGCCAGGTCTCTGCGAACAACTGAAGTCTTCCCCCCACCCGTTTGAGTGGGGGCAGCCCTTCATAGGCTTGACTTGGAGGCTGGTTTAGTACCTCTTCGGATCCAGGGCTTTTTATTACCCTGTGGCTGTCCCTGATTTTTACCTCCTGAGTTTGACCGAGGAGGCCGTCGGAACTGACGTCGCAGGGATAGGAGAGGTAGTCCTCTTAAAAGATGGACCCCTAGACCTCTTCTTACTCGGTAAGAGAGTACTTTTACCACTGGAAATCTTCTGGATACACTTATCCAGGTCTTCGCCAAAAAGGCGTTCCCCATGAAATGGGAAGCTAACTAAGAGCTTCTTACAGGGAGCTTCAGCAGACCAGTTTTTAAGCCACAGAAGCCTACGCATATGTACCAAAGACAGCGTGAGGCGGGAGGCCTGATGGATAGAATCCTTGATGGCGTCAACCGCAAAGCATAATGCTCTAGGCAGATCAGCCAGAGCCTGGGCCTGTTGGTCTGGCAAATCCCTCAGGACCATTTTCATCTGATCCTTTAAAGCTTGGCAGACCCCAATAGCTGCCACTGCTGGCTGTGTAACAGCCCCTGCTGTGGAAAAAGTAGATTTTAATAAAGATTCCAATTTTTTATCCACTGGATCTTTGAACATTATCTACTGGACATGTCAGTGATTTGTTCACAGAAGAGATGGCTGCATCCACCGTAGGAACATTCCATCTCTGGGTGAACTTTTCCTCCATGGGATAGATCACCGGAAACCTTTTAGGCGGAACAAATAGTTTATCAGGATGTTCCCAGTCCTGGTATACAAGTCCTTCCAATAATGGATGTATTGGAAAGGAGCAATTAACCTGGGGAGCTTTTAGCGACCCCAATGAGGAGACAGCAGTAGTTGATGGTTCAACAAGAGGCATTTTAAATGCAGATCGAACCATGTCAGTTAGGGTCTGGACCCATAATCTTTCAGTCTGTGATGCTGAAAATGGTTCATCTACTGTCGATTCCTCAAAAACAGAGCTAACCTCCTCCTGATCCCCTTCAGGTAGGTCGGTCCCTTCCTGGGACTGTTGCTCTGCCAACAGGCACTCTAATGGAGGTGATGGAGATCTGGCGCGCTTTCTTTCCTGAAGAGAAGAAGCGATCAATGCAGCCAATCTCTGCTCCAATCCCTCCAGAGTTGAGGCAAAAACCTCCTCTGTTATATATGCAGGAGCAGGTGGACTGAGGACAGCCGCAGTACCTGGCACTCCCAGGGGTTCCTTATGGGTATTAACCTCTGATTTCTCAGGGGAGGAGGGTGCAGATGACTGCTCCAGATCCTCAGAGCCCGATGGAGACCCCCTACACTTCCTGAGAGATATATCTCGGAGTTTTTTAGGCGGCATATTCCTTAGTTCAAAGCTGAGGTATTCCAGCCGCAATACACCCCTTACTGAAATAGTCTAATGCAATTTGCTGCTATGTACATCAGTGGGTGTCTACTAATGCGTCTTTCTGGGGATGCCTGTATCAACCGCCCGCTGTAAGCCCCTATACCATGCTACCAGCTCCTTTTCATGCTCTGTGTCCATAGCAAGCAGCGTGGACCGAGTCCTTTTATCTTGCTGGGACGCCCGCTCATGCGCAGAAGCGCTGGGCGCACAGAGCGCGTCATCCGCCAGGCTCCGCCCCCTTTTTTGAAGCTAAACTTTATAAAAAGAAAGCATGTGTGCGCGCGCGTGCACGTGTGCGCTCTTGGCGCCATGTAGGGAGAGGAGCCAGGGTCCCTGTTTTACCAGGACTCGGGGATGGAAGGAAACTACTTGGCAGCATGACAGAGGAATGCAGCTTCCCTGATAGAGAGCTCACTCATCTGCCTGGACTTTCACCATGGAAGGAATAGTCCCAAGAAAAAAGACGTTCCACAGCGGCCTCTAGTGGACAAACACAGGTACCGCACTTTTGTCTTTTTTTTTTTTTTTTTTTTAAAACCTCCTTTATGAAAAACATTTCCAGGTTTACAGTTTTTTTAAAACTTCCCTTATGAAAAAACATTTCTAGGATTTCTTAGGCATATACAGCTATTAGTGGGAATACCCTTTAGGTAACAGGCAGAAAGACATATTAGGCTTGGGGGTCCCCTCAATAGAACCAAGTTCCTGAGGGGCCCCCACTTACCTTTTCCCCGCCGCAGGACTTTGTTTGGTCCACAGAAGCCCAAACTTCACCTCTCACGGCAGGCATTGTACTAGACCTTCAGGGACCGGGTTCCCAAGGATTCCACTCCCCTGGACCTGTATAGCACCCTGCACAGATAGCCTCTTGGTTTTGGGTATGACCAGAGCTCTGGATCCCAGGGTCCAGCCCTCCTAAGAGAGGCATTACAGGCAAAACCCTGCTCTTCTCTGCAAGGCCCGGGTACCGACCGTTTAGCTATGAAGCTTTTTTGGTCGGATCCGGAATAGCTTGCTAAGGCCCAGAGAACCTGTACACAAGCCCAGATGAATACATGTTAACCTTGGCCAACACCTTAGACACTGGCAAAAAACTGAGGTACTCCCGGATGGGAGGGGCTTATATAGGGGAGGGTACTTCCTGTTTTGGAAGTTGCCAGTGCCAGCACCTGAAGGTAATTCTATATAACCCACATAGTAATGACTATGCTGCTCTGTGTCCCGTGATGTATGAACAAGAAAATTATTATTTTTATTTACATTATTTTGCCTTTGTGGCATTTCATAAATTTCTTTGCCGAGTTACAATGCATAGTAACACAGGAACAGATAACTGTGGGGTGGTGCAGATTTCCACACAGAAATACACCCACCCCCCCAAACACACACACGTTGCCTGCTTTCCAATGTGAACAGCGCAACTGTTTTCTGTGCGTTGTTGTGGAGCTCAGGGACTGATGTGAATATACAATACGTAAAGCGTTGCGTAAATAGTCTGCACTGTATATAAATAATCTCCCAAAGTATTTTTTACCACTTCCTCGTATCCATTATTTTCCTGCTCTCCTCTGCAGACTATTAAATCCACACTAAATCACCCACGTGAAACATTAAGAAGAGTTTAAACCAACGATGCATTAACAGTACGTGTCTCTACATGGTTTTGTTGTACAATTCAACCCGAGCGCAGGTTTTTATCCAAAAGCTACTGACATTCTGCATACTTTGCAGTTATCCCTGTGTGACAATACCTGATCAGATCACAAATCCTTCTGGGCCTCAGTCTGCTGGTTGGTTAAGCTGCCCAATACTAATTGATTTGATTTTTTTTCCCGAAAATAAACAAAATGAATGAAGTATAAAAAGGAACCCTCCCCGCTATGATATTGTATTCCGACAGCAGGGACTCCTCCTCTGTCAGAATACACTGGTCAGCACTGAAAATTTTCCAACATCCCATTTGACAAATGTCCTTAGTTAGGTTGACTTTTGTCAAGTGGGAATGGTTATAGACGAATCAAAATTCGGCAGATCCTGACTGAACCGGAGGAATTTTGATCCATCTATGGCCATCTTAAGGTTAGGTTCACACCATACAGGTGCAACCCAAGTGCTCATATTACATAGTTAATCTGGTTAAAAATTAAAGTCCATTTAGTTCAACCCACAGAAGAAAAAAACAAACAAAATATCCAATACCCACAATTGATCCAGAGAAAGGCAAAAAAACAAAACAATGGAGCATGATCCAATTTGCTCCATCAAAAATCCTTCCTGAATCCCCAAGAGGCAATTGGATATTCCCTGGATCAACTTTACCTATAAATGTCAGTACCCAGTTATATTATGTACATTTAAGAAATAATCCAGGCCTTTCTTAAAGCAATCTACTGAGCTGGCCAGAACCACCTCTGCAGGGAGTCTATTCCACATTTTCACAGCTCTTACTGTGAAGAAACCTTCTTGTATTTGGAGGTCAAATCTCTTTTCCTCTAGATGTAAAGAGTGCCCCCTTGTCCTCTGTGATGCCCTTAAAGTGAATAACTCAACACCATGTTCACTATATGGACCACCTATATATTTGTACATGTTGATCATATCCCCCTTAGGCTTCATGTACATGGGACGGGTTTTACAACCTCTCCTGAACCATTTAACTTGACAGATTACTTAGTAACCCACATTTAAAAACGTCAGTTTTGGCGCGTTTACGTTTAGAAGTTTTTTTTTGTTTGTTTTTTCAAAATAGCCAAAAATGATAAATGCCTATGAAACGAAACACGGCTAAAAACGCGAGTTACCCAACTGCTCCTAAACGTCCGTTTACCAGCAGCAGTGTACATGAGGCCTTAATCTCCTCTTCTCAAGAGTGAATAAATTCAGTTCCTCTAATCTTTACTCATAGCCAAGTTCCTCTATGCCGCTTATCAGTTTGGTTGCTCTTCTCTGCACTTTCTCCAGTTCCTCGATATCCTTTGTGTTTCAAAACGTCATGTGTAGGGAAGCCTATCAAATTTCAATGGCCTGTCCTATGTGCAAGAAACATGGAAAAGACGTCCCTGGCCTTTCTCTCAAAACACACTGAAACAAACTGCATGGCGTTGCGGCATCATGCAGTTTGGCTAAAGCATGCGTATGCCATTTAAGTGGAAGTAAAGACAGAAGTTTTTTTATATTAATGCATTAAGATAAAAAGCCTTCTGTGCGCAGCAGCCCCCCCTCAATGGATCGAGAGGAGAGAACGAGAGGAGCGAACGAGAGGAGCGAACGAGAGGAGCGAACGAGAGGAGCGAACGAGAGGAGCGAACGAGAGGAGCGAACGAGAAGAGCGAACGAGAAGAGCGAACGAGAAGAGCGAACGAGAAGAGCGAACGAGAAGAGCGAACGAGAAGAGCGAACGAGAAGAGCGAACGAGAAGAGCGAACGAGAAGAGCGAACGAGAAGAGCGAACGAGAAGAGCAAACGAGAAGAGCAAACGAGAAGAGCAAACGAGAAGAGCAAACGAGAAGAGCAAACGAGAAGAGCAAACGAGAAGAGCAAACGAGAAGAGCAAACGAGAAGAGCAAACGAGAAGAGCAAACGAGAAGAGCAAACGAGAAGAGCAAACGAGAAGAGCAAACGAGAAGAGCAAACGAGAAGAGCAAACGAGAAGAGAAAACGAGAAGAGAGAGAGTCCAGGGCTCCATGTCTGAATGGACACAGGGAAGCTGTGACTCGGCTTGGGTGCCCCCATAACAAGCTGCTTGCTGTGAGGGCATTCAACAGTAGGGAGGGGCCAGGAGCACCGAAGAGGGACCCGAGAAGAGGAGGATCTGGGCTGCTCTGTGCAAATCCACTGCACAGAGGAAGTACCGTATTTATCGGCGTATAACACGCACTTTTTTTCCCCTTAAAATCAGGGGAAAATCGTGGGTGCGTGTTATACGCCGATACTCACAGATCCCGGCGATCTCCACTGACTGAGCGCAGCGATCGCCGCCGAGATACACATAGCCGAGTGTACTCGGCTTTTCTCGGCTCCGCTCACAGTCACGCCCAGTCCCGCCATTGGACCTGTGTTATGTCCATCATAGGGCGGGACTCGGCGTGACTGAGCAGAGCCGAGAAGAGCCGACTAGAGCCGAGTACACTCAGCTATGTGTATTTCAGCTCCACCCAGTCCCTGCGTTCTCGGCGTTCACCCCGCTCCGGCCAGTCTCAGCGGCGATCTCAGCAGCGCCAATTTTGAAATTCGGGCAAGGCTGCACTGGACACTGCTGGCAAGGCTGCACTGACAAGGCTGCAATGGACACTGGTAAGGCTGCATTTAAATGTAAGTTTTTTTTCCTTAAACTTCCCTCCTAAAAGTTTTTTTCGCTAAAATTCCCTCCTAAACTTGGGGTGCGTGTTATACGCCGATAAATACGGTGAGTAAACATTTTTTTTTTTCAAAAATAATAAAACGAGAGACTTTAGTATCACTTTAAACAATCAACAGCACCCGTGTCTGCTAAAGGTTGTTGTGTTGTGCACAACAGAAAAGCACGTGATGTTGCGTGCATTCCCAACATGCATCAGTGTGAACCCAACCTTAAAAAGGGGTTGTAAACCCTTGTGTTTTTTCACCTTAATGCATCCTATGCCGTGGGACCCCAGAACAGGAGGATCGGGGCCACTCTGTGCAAAACGAACTGCACAGTGGAGGCAAGTATGACATGTTTGTTATTTAAAAAAAACAAAAAAAAAAACTGAATCTTTAGTGTCACTTTAAGGCTTGGTTCACACTGATGCAATGACAAAAATCGTACGACTTGGCCTGTAACTTCCTTCCAACTTGGATGCTATTTAGAAGACTGTACAAGGGCTGAAATTGCACCCAAGTCGGACCAAAGTAGTAGACATGTGCACTGCTGAAAAATATGCTAGTTTTTCTTTTCATTCATTTTATTTTTATTTTCCTTTTTCGGGTCTTGTTACGATCCCAAAAATTTTTTTCAAATAAATTCGTAACTTTGGAAAAATTTATTCATTATATTCTATTCATTTAGATGCAGTATTTGTAAATCCGAAATAACTAATAGGTGTTGGAATTTCCTTTCAAATTTGTCGGTTTATGAATGTAACGAAATCAAAATTTATCCAAAGTTATGATTTATTCGAAATAACGAATGCTGCATCTAAATGAATGGAACGTAACAAATAAATAATAAAATGTTTTTATATTATTAATTTGTTACGTTCCATTAGTTTAGATGAGGCATTTCTTATTTCGGATAATTCGTATTCATTACATTCACCAGCAGCCAAATTCAAATAATTTAATATTATTATTATTATTATTATTATTATGTAGTTATTTCGGCTTTTCTAATTTTTTGTTCTTTTGAATTTTCATTCTTATTTTCAGATTTTAGAATTCTCAAAATGTACTCATTTTCAGAGAAATTCGTTAAATGGGTTTTCGTTAATTTAAATATTCCCAAATTAATTAATTTTGCCGAAAAACGAATTCGGAACAAAACAAATTGCACATTTCTACAAAGTAGTGCAGGAACCTTTTCTAAAGTCGGTGCGACTTGTGTAGTAACAGTTAAAGCGGAGGTCCACCCAAAAAAAACAACAAAAAAACAAAAACAACACACAACACATAAAAAGGCTCCCAAAAAATATATCTTTTTTTTTACTTACCAGAAATGGCGGATGCTAGGCAGATCTTCCTAATCTGCCACTTCCTATTCCGCGGTAGTCTTCATTCTTCTTCTCCTCGCGTTGTCTTCTGGGAAATTTGGGCAAACTGTCTTCAGGGACCTGTGTGTGTCCCATAAGAAAGCCGCACATTCACAAAGCGCCGCGTGACTTGCGCATGCGCAGAAGGAAACAGGCAGTGAAGCCGAAAGGCCCCACTGCCCGTTTCCCTTAGTGAGGATGGCGGCACTGGGACACGATCCGAAGGATGGATCGGCCCCGGAGGGCACAACATTACGGGCGCCTAGGACAGGTAAGTGTCCTTATTAAAAGTCAGCAGCTACAGTGTTTGTAGCTGCCGACTTTATAAAAAAAAAAAAAAAAAAAAATTGCGGCTGGAACACCGCTTTAAGATGGGTAGTTTAACACATAATGCGACTTGGGGTCTCGCGAGTCGGAACGCACGTTGCAGCAGTGTAAACCGAGCCTAATCCAGGTCATTTTGATTCAGCACTGGAAATCCCACCCGTTGCTCTCCACCCAAATCTACAACCCAAGTCTGATGGACACATCCCTGAACAGGCCTATTCTGTACAGATTTCTCCATCTGTCTGGTACGGATTAGGAAGGTCACATAAATCCAGCCTGCCGAAGAAGCAATTCGGCTCCACCGCTGACCTGAGTGATCCTGCTTGTTACTTTGTTTAAACGGGGAAATTACACAAGACGTGGTGTTGTTTAGAAAACACAGTAAAGTATCGTTATAAATAATATGTTTCCAGTTTATTCCACAGATGTGACTTTCAGGATTTGTGGAAAAATAATGTGGGTTTTCATCAATATGCCAGATTGTTGGCGGAGGTTCCCATTCACTACATTCAGGAATTTTAAGGCTATGCCAAGACAATAAAATTAGTATTAAACCCCTTAGTGTTTATTTTTTTTCTAGCTTAACACATTGAGCACAATAAAATAAACAAATGTCAATGCTGCTGGCCCCTGTTCTCTCTGTGCTGCTTCCCTGAACGTTTAGTCTTCACAGGAAAGCGTTAAAGTGACCTTTTCACTGTGACAGTTACTCTACAAAAGTGGAACTCTGACCATGAAAAACTAAATATGTAGTTGAAATACCTATAAGCAAATTGTTTAGGAACCCGACTAAAATGCAGAAGCTCAGCTGAATAGTCAGCACCACATTTCCATTTAGTAGACATGCAAAAATAGTAAAGAGTTGGGACTTTATAGGTGCTGAAACCTCCTTCAGAATAACTATCCATTCACGAGCATACACCAAAAGTGGAACTTCCGCTCATTTGTCTCCTCCTCACCGGTGCCACATTTGACACCTTTTGGGGGGGGGAGCGGATACCCGTCTTTGACAGGTATCCTGCCCCCACTTCCGGGAGTCCGGGCCTCGGCGAATTACACCCTCAGCTCCCTACTCCTCCTTCCCCCGCCGCCGGGCCAGTGAAAGAGTGCAGAGGAGCCTTGCGCATGCGCAGTAGGAACCCGACATGAAGCCGTAATGCTACACTGCCGGGTTTGCTTTCCCACAATGGCCATGGCAGCACCCGACAGCTGATGGAAACAATCCCCACCAATCACCATCCTAGCCTTTCAGCAGCAGATCCTTTCTATTGGAATCACTTGATTACAACCAGAAATAGATCACTATAGTAGTGATCTATTGCAATAGCGCTATCCTTGCTTCTATACCCAGCCCATATCCTGGACGCCATTTTAAAAAAGGAACTCAAGTGATAAAGCAGTGTAGCAAAAAAACAGAACCCCGTCAGATTTATTTTTTAGGCAGAACTAGGTTTTTGAAATAGTCCAGCAGTTGTCCAATTATAATACAGGTTCATTGCTGGAGAATCGCCATTTTCCAGTGTGCATATGCAAAACCCAATAAAGCAGACTCCTCTTCAGAGATTTCCCAATCTAAGCTTAGGACACCCGAAGTCTGTGAGGGGACGTTCAGATGTCTATTTCCAGTACAGAGGATCCCTTTAGGCATTCAGGTTCTCCAGTGAAGAATCCTCCCGGTTGACCTTACCTGTGGGAAGCCACATTGTAGTGCCTACGTTTCCTGCTAAACCTCAATACCGGGGGAGCAGCTATCTTATTTCCGAAAGAGACAATGAATACGTTTCCTGCTCTAAACACTTTCGGTCTGCTGGATGCCAATTGACTTTGCCAAGTGCTGGCACAAGTCCCGGAATCCGGCATGGAAAAGGAACAGCCCAAATATTAAGAAAAGCAACAGACGCATTTGTGTACAAGGTGAGCACATATCCATGCTCTCCAAAGTGGGGAAGGTGAACAGAGAGCGGCTTTCATGAGCTTCCCCACAACAAGAGGCCTCTTGTTTCACCCAGCTTCACTGATTAATGACTGGCATGGAAAGTGGCATCTAGTACAGTGCAAGCAAATAAAAGATGGAGAAACAGATGACAGTCAATGAAAATAAATTGATCCACATTACTTTTCATTGGGTACGGACCTCGACTTGCAACAATTGGATTGCAATGTATCCAGTGGAACAGAGGCAAATCTATTTATGGTGAACACAAATAGAAGAATATTCTTTTAACGTGTGCCACAAAACCTTATTTTTGTTACACCGATAATACTATTATTATTGTCACTACCTTTCATCCTGCCTAAGATGACTGTATTAGTGCATTGTAATTGAGTACTGTAGGGCTCCTTCACATGGGCGTCATATGGTCCAATCAGCAGTGGATCCGTGGACAGATCTCCTGCTGAATTGGAGCTGAATGGAGCACTTTTAGGACATCCATGCCCCTTGAGTTTTCTGGTGAATTAGGAAAAAATAAATAAAAATAAAACTATGGGTGGGGGGCAGATGTACACGGATTTGCGTCCATGCGTACCTCATATTCGTCAGATTTATTTACAAAAATAAGGAAAAGGGTGCAACTTGTCCTGGATCTTTCTATAGGAATGTTTGACCATTCTTCCAGGCTCGCATTCTCCGCTCTAATTCATCCCAAAGGTGTTCTATCGGGTTGAGGTCAGGACTCTGAAGACCAGTCAAGTTCCTCCAACCCAAACTCACTCATCTATGCCTTCATGGACTTTGCTCTGTGCACTGGTGCGCAGTCCTGTTGGAACAGGAAGGAGCCATCCCCAAACTGTTCCCACAAAATTGGGAGCGTGAAATTGTCCAAATCTTTTAGTGGAGGGCGGGGGGGGGGGATTAGGGTGTGGGGTTGTTTTTCAGGGATTGGGCTTGGCCTCTTAGTTCCAGTGAAAGGCACTCTTAAGGGTCAGTAAGTATACCAATACATTTTGGACATTTGGAGTCTACAAACATGGATCCGGACTTTCCTTTTTCCATTTTCGACAGGTGCGACAAATTATGTAAAGTTTTATTTTTGTATTATGATGGTTGAACCATTATGTATAAATTGTAATATGTGGAAAGTAAAATATAAATTTATATTCCAGAGTGGTATCTTATCCCTGAAGAAGATAATTGTTATAAATATTTTGAAACACATTGGAGTCCCCAAGCTTAGTGGGCCAACCAGTAATCCAATTGCAAGCTAAATCATCAGCTGTGGGGGATACCATTTGGATCACACTTCTTGATGTTGTAACCAAATTTTGCACAATATTTTATACTGTGTAACATGTAATGTAATATATGTGTTTCAAACCTCGAAAATAAATGTTATTACAGCTTATTTTTAAAGAGCAATTGTGGTTTTTCAGGTATAATTAGGATGGTGGCAACCACACCCAAAGTCACACACAATTGTAAGAAAAAGCACTACTGGATGAAGAGTTGGCCCAGGGGCAGAAAGGAATGATTTGCATGGCTTTTCCCATTATCTTTCACACTGCATTCACACCAGAGCGTCGCATTTTTGTGCCTTTTTTGTTGTTTTGTACAGCATTTTCCAAGCATCTTGGAGCTTTGGTGTTTTTGTACTAGTCAATAAGGAAAACTATCATCCGTTCCTTCATTTGTTGCTTCTTCAAAAACACACCAATCTGCCCCAAATCGAGCTACAAAAAGAGCTCCAGAACTTTTTTGAGCTTCAGGGGTTTTGGAGTGGAGATGTGAACCCCTCCATAGAAAATAATAGATAGGCGTTTTGGAGCTTCGAGCTACAAAAGGCTCAGATGTTAATGGGGCCTAAAATAGCTGCATACAGGAGGTTTTTTACCTTCATGCATTGAATGCATGAAGGTAAAACACCTTTAGCTTTTATAACCACTTAAGCCTGGTGACAATGTTAGAGTAATAAAGTGTTTCTCTCTACAGGAACAAGGTAAAAGGAAAGATAACCTTGGGACAAGTTCTAGAGGGGATGTGAGGGTAAATTTGGGTATTGCCTAGATGTACACTTTAAAGTGGTTGTAAACCCACTTTGACAACATGAACCTACAGGCAAGCCTAGATTAAGGCTAAGGCTTACCTGTAGGTGCAAGAAATATCTCCTTAACCTACATGGTTAAGGAGATATTTGCTTTTAAAAATAGCACCGATGACGTCATGCGCATGCACACTAGCAGGCCGGGGTCATTGCCGGTTTTATGAATGGGACCTTGCCGGCCTGCGTGTGACAGCCAATCAGAGCGGCGATACCCGGAACTAGCGACGAGGGGACATGTGGATGGACCGAGGCGGACTTCGGGGGCTTTGATCTCAGGTAAGTGACACATAATGAGCTAGTATGCTGTGCATACTAGCCCATTATGCCTTTCTCTTGCAGGTTAGTTTTTAAAAAAAAAAAAATTTACGAGGGTTTACTTCCTCTTTATGCTGCATGGACAGAAAAAAAAAAAAGTATTAAATACGCACAAAAAAATACGCAGGAAAGTCAGGATATTATCCTCAGCAGCAGGGCTGTTCTGCTGCAAACAAAGATGTATTCTCTAGAGATGCAACAGGATGAAACCTAAAAGCAGAGCCACCAGTGGGAAGAGCTAGACAAAACACGGCATCCCAATAAATCAAATGAGTCTCAGTCCTCTTGAAGGGAAGGAAAAAACACAGGAAAACCTGCACCGTCTTCGTTACCTTACAGTAACTCTTCTAGAGGCTCCAAAATAAGAGAAGACCTCTGGGTAATGCCCCCCATCGGTGCATGCCACCGTTTTGGTCAAAGTAGCCTCATAGTGAAAGGTTGGTGGCTTTGCACAGCATGTAATAGGCCACTGGAGTGACAGACACTGCCAAGAAACTGCAGGCCCCCCATGAGGCACAAATACCTACAGCAACTTCAAAAAGTCTACGGATACGTCGGCCATTCTGGCACGCAAAGTTTGGAAGCTACCAGATAGTATCAGAACTTGCCACTATTGATGAAAGTTTCTCAAGCTGGCCAAATATTATACAATTTCCTTAGAGCCCATTCACACAGGGGCAACTTTGGATCCGACTTCAAGTCGCCCCCAGTCGCCTCAAGTCGCGCTGCATGAGAAAATCAATGTAAGTGAATGGAGCCGTCTTAATGCACACTACTGCAGCCGCTCCGACTTCAAAAAAGGTTCCTGTACTACTTCAATCCGACTGCTAGGTGACCTGTACCTATTGATTTCAATGGAAGTCGCTCAGAAGTCGGATCACTGTCTTAACAGAAGCAACTTTCCAGGAAGAGAACATACATTTCTCAGGCAAACCCCTCCCTCCCCCCGAGCTGATTCTTGTTTGATTGGCCACTGGAATGTCTCCTGTCCTGCAGGCAACTTGAAGTTGCCTTGTAAGTAGCTTCATGTCTCGCTGTGATTCATACTCAAGTCATGTCCAAGTTGCCACCCAAAGTCGCGCTGGAAGTCGTGTTGCCCCTGTGTGAATGGAGTCTTAGATCAAAATTCCACCGGTTAAGCAGCTGGCCATCGATCGACTTCAATACAGCCAGCCTGATTTATTGCATACGATTACTGCTGGTGGCTATAGCTTCCAGCAGTGATCTTTGTGTTCTGCTGGCAGAGAAGGCTCCCCGCTGGCAGAACACAATAGTGCTGCGGGAGAAATTCCCCCATCAACGTTGACTGTGACCCATGGAAAGAAAATAGTATCATCTATGGCTTTCTATATATTTATTTAGTGCAAGGGCCTGCCTGATTGCATACAAACTGAAAGTGTTTAGGTTTGACCTCATAAGGTTTTTGGTAAATCTAATAGGGAAATTGTAGAAGAAAATCATATAAATGTATGGCCAGCTTTACAAGGTTTATCTATATCTCAAGTTGACTTCCCTTACTTTGAAGAATCTTCCCTGAAAAAGAAGTAAAGAAGATGTAATAAAAATGGGACACCTCCTCCGCTCACTACTAATCAGGACAGCATTACCATCAAGTGTCCAAAATACTCAAATGTCATACTCCATGGTTTATCTGAAGGAGGAACATGAACGGGGCAGTAGGCCAACAGCTGTTAGTAGAAGGAAGAGATTACACTTTATGCTTGCTGGCAATGTTGGCATAGATCATTATGGGACTGAGATGGTTATAATAGAAACAGGCTTCCCATTTTTATTACTCGACTAAATCATTTTTTGTTTGCTAGAATGTCAAAGTGTAAAAAACTGAAACTTTTATAATTCAATGCAACCAGTGTAAGCCCTTAAATTTAGATTGGCATCAGCCTTATTCAAAATGTTTTTTACACATTTTACTTCCTTGCTGTACTACAGTTAGATTGGTGCGGTTTACTACCGCTATATATATTTTTTTTAAACCCTGCAAGGTAATTGCATATTGTGCTAGTATACATTGCATACTAGCATATTATGAAATACTTACCTTAGAACAAAGCTCTTTAGCGCTGCGCTGTCGTCGCTGAGTCGCTTCCATCTGCACCCGTCTTCATTTCGGGTTCGCGTCCTCCGGCTGTCTGATTGGTCACGCCGAGGTGACGTCACTCACGCGTGTCACGGACCGTGGCATGGAGCTCTGAAGGGATGGCACGGGTATGCCGTCCCTTCAGAGTACATGCGCCGGTGACATTACCGGCTGCATTTAGTGCGAATATCTCCTAAACCGTGCAAGTTTAGGAGGAGATCGTCATTGTACCTACAGGTAACCTTATTATAGACTTGCCTGTAGGTACAAGTGCCCAAAAAAGGGTTTACTTCCGCTTTACTGCATTTTAAGTACATATTTGATGCTATACAGGTGCTCTTTCTGCCTGTAGACACTTAGACCAGCCATTACAAAAAATCACTTAATTCACCCATCAACTCAGACAATGCTAACAGGGGAAGAAGGAGCTGTCCCCACTGGGAAAACAGAGAGATTATTGCTAGCAGCTATAATAGCCGCTAGCAATCGTGTGTAAAATCCAATGGTAATTTTTGGGGCAGCAAACAGCATTGGCCGGATTGAGAATCAGTATTTCAATAGCGAATATTAATTCGCTGTTGTAACACCTGGGTGGGTTCTTAGCGCAATGCTCTGCGCCCCAAGCTCACCCCATTTTGAAGCCTATTAGAGCCTCTAGCTCTAATCAGGTGCTTAAAAAAAACAAAAAACACCCCTGCTGCTGTAATTCACGCGCCCGGCATCCTGAAAGAGGCTGGATGCATGAATAGAGGGGGTGGACCGGCCGCCACTGCTCGGCTGGTTCATGCAGAACTGGCAGAGATTAGAACCATCTATGGCCGTATTTATGCTTATACTGCTATCCAGGCCTTAAGTGTACAAAAAGCCTTCTGTTACCTTCAAACTTGGACTCAATGGTCCAGAGCACCATTTCTCTGCACACCAAGGCGCTTGGTCTTGTTTGAACATTGAAGGTTTGGAAACAAGGCCGCAAGCCTTCCATGAAGACCACTTCTAATTAAACTTCTCCAGACTTCAGATAGGTGTACCAGGGTCCCGCTGTTCTCTGCCAAGCCCAAGCAGAAGGTGCTACAGGACACTTTTCTGATTCCTAGTGGCTGTTTATTGCTATAGAAAAATGATTAATTTCATTATTTTGTACAACTGCCTAAAATTTCTGCACAGTAATTATATATATATATATATATATATATATATATATATATATATATATATATATATATATATATATAGCGGGGTGTTCCCCTTTAATGCAGAGAGACAAGAAGTTCCAGGTGAGAGGTGAGTCGGGAGGAAGTAAAGAGACATTATGGAAGTGAAAGCAGAGGAGAGAGAGACTACATCTCCCAGTACATCTTGCAGCACCCAGGGTGCATTGCTCCAGAACAGAGACTGCTGGGGCAGACTTTATAAAGGGGAGGCGGAGTTTTGGTCGGCCTCTTTGGACACCCCTCTCCTAGCAAGAGGATCTCTGTGCTGAACTGCTGTGTGCACAAGGCCTGAAGCCTGGGCCGTGTGCTCCTTTCCAAAGAGCCCTCTGCCAGCCTAGCAGAGCCTTAGAGACATCTAATCCTCCTTGCTGCAGTACACCAGAAGGATTGAAGACTTGGATGTCGGTGGATTCCTGTTCCCAGACGAATCGATGGAGGAAACGGATTTGGACTTGTCCGGGTGGTGAGAGCCGTTTAAAGACCGATCCTTTATCTTTACTATTCGTTGGGATTACAAAGTTGTTCTTCAAGTGCACCACCGAAAAGATTGCTAGCGAATATTGTTTCACTGAACTTCCATTTAGATCAGTCAGGCCTGACTGCATAGGTAGACATTGCTGGGTGTTAGTCTACCCATGAGGGGAAGTAGCTGTAAAAGGGCAGCGCTAGAGTTGCATAGCAATACTTTATTATTCTGATTACTCCGTTTATCTTTATTACTGTTTATTGCAGGGATCTGCAACTTGTTATACTGTTGTTTATTACTTGCCCATTAGCCTCAGTAAAATATCTGGGTAAAGTACATTTGGTGTCAGTTCTGCTTACTTTAATAGGAGTTTTAAAGTATATTCTGTGTATGTTTGTTATAGGACTGCGTCACCAACAGTTGCGATCACGCGGTCCTATCCCTCTATCACCAGCTGTGCCACGGGAGGTTAGAGCCGATTGCCGGGGGTTGACAGCGGTGCACTGCAGGGCCCAAATCAATATCAGCGGCTCTCTTAACTGGGGGTAGCGCTACACGTGGGGGCTCGAGTCCGGGATCCTTGTACGTTGCACGCTGCAATCAAGCCGGTCAGAAGTACCAGCATGGACCCGCTGGCAATGTCACAGTGGTGCGCAGTGATTGGCGCCGATCCAACCGCGGCGGTAGTCATTGTACTCCCGGGGGAAAGATGGAAGGAAGAGGAGATAAAACAGCTCGTATTGTTACTGTCTCCGAGCCACAAAGCATGGGTGATGGATTTTAGGCCAGATCCAGTGATCTCGTTTACATACGCACTGGTAGAATGGAAAAACGAAATCCCAGAGCATTTTAAAAGTCAGAGTATACAAGCCATAGATAATCAGATCTATCACTTGATACATACGCTGCCAGTGAAGGAAGAATGGTTTCAGACACCAAAGCCATCACTCCCACAATTATCTCCACCACTATCCCCTAAAGCAGAAAAGCTTAAGGAACTATTAAGCCCGGGATCACCGCTGGCCGCTATAGGGCCTAAATTGTTGAATGCTCTAGGAGACCTTGTAATTAAGTGCCAGAAAAGCAGTACGGTGCATGTGGAGGCCGGTTACCGGAAGCTTAGCACCTTCTCAGGGAAGCTCCCCGTCCCTGCGGGGGAGGAAGATTTTGACACTTGGGTGGAACAGGCATTGCAGGCAGTAGAAGCATGGGAGGTGCCTGAGGCACAGAAGAGACAGCGAGTCTTAGAAAGTCTGAAAGGTGCCGCGGCAGAAGCGGTGAAGAGCTTCCGGTTTGGAAATGAAAACTGTACAGCTCAAGATTGCCTGGCCATGCTGCAGGAAGAGTTTGGTCAGCTGGAGAAGGTGTCAGAGATGATTTATCAAATTGAACACACTCTCCAGCAGCCGAATGAGAAACTGTCAGAATATGTTAGAAGGCTGAACAGGCAGTTATGCAAGATTGTACTGAAGAAGGGAATGCTGCCCAAAGATGCAGATGAAGCACGCATGAAGCAGATCATGAGGGGAGCGCGGCGCTCAGACCCGGTCTGGCTGCACCTGAAAACCTCAGGAGGAGGAATGTCACTAACCTACTCTGATCTAATAAAAATTATTAGGGACGAAGAGGCGCTGCAGGAAGATCAGCAGGTGGCCAAGGCGAATGTCACACCTGTACCAGTGTTGGTCCATTCGGTCAAGAGCCCAGAAAGAGATGCGGAGGTTGACACTCTGAAATCGCAAATGGCCCAAGTGTTGGAGATGCTGACCTCTTTGATGGAGAAAGATCAGAGAAGACGAGAGAAACCAAGCCCAAGAAAGGAGTTGTTCCCGAACACCTCAGCACCGGCCTCCCTACAGGACCGAGAAGAGGTGATTTGCTATAACTGCGGAGGGAGTGGCCACTTTGCTAATGTATGCTCCAGCCCAAAGAAGAAGAGAACAGATAATTGCAAGCCGGCGGGAAACTCCAAAGGGCCCCGGTGAAGGAGTCAACCGGGTGCCCATCATCTTCAGTGCGCTCCAAACTAAAAAAAAAGGCCAAGAATGGAGGAGACAAAACTCCTAGGAGGAGGTATAGTACACCCCCACCAAGATGTACCCCAGAGGGAGGGGGCAAGACCCCTCAGTGGAAGTACAGCACCCCAAAGAAGGAACATCCACCTAAAAGGAACAATAACATCCCTCAGCGGGTTTGTGCCCCCATTGAGAGGGAGAAAGTCAATGCATGCCAGGCTCAGGAAAAATTAAAGTCCAAAAGGAGCAGGGCAAGGGTCGAAAGCCAAAAAAAAGAGGTGACCCCAGTCCGGCCATACACAAAGGAACTGGTGGGCCCGTCTCCTACTGAGCCCATTCAAGTGGAAGGAGTCTATACTAAAGCTCTTTTGGACACCGGAGCACAGGTGACTTTACTATACCGGGACTTCTATGATAGGCACTTGAGTCATCTGCCTATCCAGAAGATAGAAGAGCTGGAGATATGGGGACTTGGAACCCAGAGTTTCCCTTATGATGGGTACCTGCCCATAAAGATGACTTTCGACCCATCCGTGGCTGGGAAGGCTGAAGTGTTTGACACCCTGGCAGTTGTGTGTCCCCGGCCGCCTGGAGCCAGCAAGATTTCCCTGATCATTGGGACAAACACGGATCTAGTCAGGAGACTCCTGACCCCTCTAGTGAAAGAGAGAAACCATTCAGCCACCAAAATCCATCCCATGCTAAAGACGGCCTACCAACGACTGGTCTTAGAGCAGAAGACCCCGAGAGAGGGGATAGGGAAGGTGTGGAGACTTGGCAGAGAAGGAGTAGTGCTACAGCCCGGAGAAGTAACCTGTCTTAGGGCCACTGTGAAGCTTTCGTGGGAACAACCTGGCCCCTTTGTCATGCTGGAATCAGACCCAAGGGAAGAGTCCTCAGGCCTGGAAGTGATACCAGAAGTGATTCCGTTCAAGGCCCTGAAGAAGGCCCATGGCAGAGTTCCGGTGAGTGTTAGGAACACTACGGGAGGACCCATGGAGATCCCTGCCAGAGTGTTGCTTGGTCAGGTGAGCCCTGCTGCCCCGGTCACTTGGTCCGAAGTCAAGGGGACGGGTGACGGAGGAGATGTTTGGGAGAAACTGTCCGTGGAAAACCCGAACCTACCCAGGGCTTGGAAAGAAAGAGCCAAGGCCCAGCTGACCAGGTGGGAGAAGATCTTTTCCGAAGATGAATTCGATGTGGGGTGTGCAAGAAGTGCCACCCATCGGATCCGCCTCCAAGAAGATAAGCCCTTCCGAGAAAGGGTCAGGCGGGTCCCCCTGGCAGATCTGGAGGATCTGAGGGAACAACTTGTAGAACTAAAGAAGACTGGTGTGATCCGGGAGTCTAGAAGTCCCTATGCCTCCCCAATCGTGGTGGTCAGAAAGAAGAATGGGTCGTTGAGGCTTTGTATCGATTACAGGACTCTCAACAGGAGAACCATCCCTGACCAATACACCACGCCAAGGATAGAAGATGCCCTACAAAGTTTGTCTGGAGCCAAATGGTTCAGTGTGATGGACCTCAAGAGTGGGTACTATCAAATCCCTATGCACCCAGAAGACAGGGAGAAGACAGCCTTCATAACCCCGGTGGGATTCTTCGAATTCAATAGGATGCCTCAGGGTCTGTCTGGAGCTCCTGCTACCTTTCAACGCCTTATGGAGAAGACTGTTGGAGACATGAATCTTATAGAAGTCCTTGTGTACTTGGACGATGTCATTGTCTTTGGAAGAACCTTGGAAGAACATGAAGCCAGGTTGGAGAAAGTATTGAGAAGACTCAGCGAAGAGGGACTTAAGCTTTCCCCCGAGAAGTGTCGGTTCTACCAGTCTTCTGTGAACTATCTGGGGCACATAGTGTCTGAAGAAGGGGTGGCCACAGATCCTGAGAAGTTGGAAGCAGTCACTTCCTGGCCACGACCCACCACAGTAACAGAGCTCAGATCCTTCCTGGGGTTCTGCTCCTATTATAGGAGGTTTGTGGAGGGGTTTGCTCGGATTGCCCGCCCGTTGAATGAATTGCTAAAGGCAGAAGGGGAAGAGGATGACTCAGGGCCCAGGAGGCCTGGTGAGTCAGTTCAAGATCAGTGGAACCCAAGGTGTGAAGAGGCCTTTCATGCTCTGAAGAGGAGCTTAACCACTGCCCCAGTCCTGGCCTACGCCGACCCTACCAGACCTTATGAATTACATGTGGATGCCAGCCATGAGGGTCTAGGTGGTGTACTCTACCAAGAACATGAAGGACAACTGCGACCAGTGGCCTATGTGAGCAGGAGCCTGACCCCCTCAGAAAAGAATTACCCCACTCATAAGCTGGAATTCCTGTCCCTCAAATGGGCGGTAGTAGACAAGCTAAAAGACTACTTGTATGGGGCAGAGTTTACTGTGAAGACAGACAACAACCCCCTGACCTACCTCTTCACCACCGCGAAACTAGATGCCACCGGACACAGGTGGTTGGCCGCATTGTCTGGATTCAACTTCAGTCTGAAGTACAGACCAGGAGCCGGAATTAGGGATGCAGATGCCCTGTCCCGGAGGTCTCATGCCACGACAAATGACTGGGAAGATTGGACCCAAGTGGCACCGGACGGGGTGCGGGCCCTTTGTCAAGGGGCTGAATTCCAAGCCAGAGGAGGCTCCAGAGCAGAAGAAATAGGGGTTACCATGGTAGGAGTCCCCAAACACTATTGTGGGGTAACTCAACTGGAGGAAGACAACCTACCGAGACTGTCCAAGAAGGAGTTGAGGTGTGACCAATTGGAAGACCCCATGGGGAGATTGGTCCTCGAAGCCCTGGAGAATCAGGATCCCAACAAATTCCTACATCACCCCTCAAAGGAGGCTCGCCTGTTGAGGAAGGAATTGGACAGGCTACAGGTACATCAGGGAGTGGTCTACCGAAGGGGCCCCTCTGATGACTCAGAAGATAAGTGGCAGTTATTTCTTCCAGAGAAGCACCGAGAGACTGTACTAATTGCCCTGCATGACCATCATGGTCACCTAGGGGCAGAAAGGACCTTCCAGCTTGTCAGAAATCAGTTCTATTGGCCCTGCATGAGGGCAGAAGTAGAGGAGTATTGCCATTCCTGTGCACGATGCATTCAGAGAAAGACCCTACCCCATCAAGCTGCCCCAATGGGCCACTTACAGAGTCAAGGCCCAATGGATCTGGTATGCATTGACTTTCTCTGCCTCGAACCCGACCTGAGTGGATTGGGGAATGTTCTGGTAATAACCGACCATTTCACCCGCTATGCTCAAGCTTTCCCAACCAAAGACCAGAAGGCATCCACCGTGGCCAAGATACTTATGGAGAAGTATTTTGTCCATTACGGACTACCACAGAGACTCCACTCAGATCAAGGAAGGGACTTTGAGAGTCGGTTGATCCGAAGACTTTTGGATTCATTAGGAATAAAGAAGACCAGAACCACCCCTTACCACCCACAAGGAGATGCTCAGCCGGAGAGATTTAACCGGACCCTGCTCAACATGTTGGGAACCTTAGAAACAGAGAAGAAGCAACACTGGAGTCAGCACATATCAGCCCTAGTACATGCCTATAACTGTACCACAAGTGACGCCACTGGCTACTCCCCTTATCGACTTATGTTTGGGAGAGAAGCAAGGCTACCTGTGGACCTGGCCTTTGGCACTTCTATAGACAATACCTCAGCTACATCCCACAAGGGATACGTGGACAGACTTAGACGTAGCTTGCAGGTGGCCTATGAACAAGCCCAGGCGGCTTCGGATCAAAGGGGGGCCCGCAACAAGAGAAATTTTGATCTGAAGGTTCGAGTGCAAGATCTGCAGCCCGGGGACCGAGTACTGCTACGCAATCTGGGGGTCCCTGGAAAACACAAGCTTGCCGACAGGTGGAGATCTGAGCCCTATGTTGTCTGTAGGAAGTTGCCCGGTTTGCCTGTCTACAAACTAAAGCCAGAAGGAAAGGTGGGTCCACTGAAGACGTGGCATCGGAACCACCTGCTCCCACTTGCTGAGGCAGTCAGAATACCTCCCGTGAGAGACTCCCCTGAACCGGCCTCTATCCTGGATATTCCTAGGCCGAACACTCGGTCCCAGACCTCTCGAGCCAAAGATGGGGAGGCCTCCCAATTGAGTACAGAAGAAGGTGGAGAACTGGACTGGCTGTGGCCTCCCTCGCCTCTGGGAACGTCCGCCATAGATCTCCCAAATGGAGGGGATACCCCAGATGCAACGCTGAATCCGGAGGCTACTGAATTCATACCCTTCAGTCCCTCAGCTGATTACTGGGAAGATGTTCCTGACACTTGCGCAGAGGAGGACTCTAGAGATTCCATACGTCAGTCGACTTCTGAATCAGAGGTTCCAGAACCAGCAATGTTACCTGAACTTACTCCTGAAGAAGAGCCTGTGGTGCCAGAGTCAGAAGCACCAAGAGAGCAGAGGGCTCGCAGAGTCATCAGGCCTCCCAAGAAACTAACTTACCCCCAAATGGGGACGAGCTCAGAGGACTCTGTTGTAACGGCTAGGAGAAGTGTTGAACAACCTGATCCTTCCACCGTCCATTTGGTGGAGGGCAACCCCAGCTCACTCTCTGGCACAGTTAGGCAGGCCACTCATGGTAGTGTGACCTGTGGGCAAGAGAGTTCCATCCCAAAGTTTTGGTGGGAATTCCCTATGCCAACATCATGCTCGACATTGTCCAAAATGGTAAACAGTATTTGTTGAAGTTTATCTTTGGGGACCAAAGAGTTCAAGTGGGGGGAGTGTGTAGCGGGGTGTTCCCCTTTAATGCAGAGAGACAAGAAGTTCCAGGTGAGAGGTGAGTCGGGAGGAAGTAAAGAGACATTATGGAAGTGAAAGCAGAGGAGAGAGAGACTACATCTCCCAGTACATCTTGCAGCACCCAGGGTGCATTGCTCCAGAACAGAGACTGCTGGGGCAGACTTTATAAAGGGGAGGCGGAGTTTTGGTCGGCCTCTTTGGACACCCCTCTCCTAGCAAGAGGATCTCTGTGCTGAACTGCTGTGTGCACAAGGCCTGAAGCCTGGGCCGTGTGCTCCTGTCCAAAGAGCCCTCTGCCAGCCTAGCAGAGCCTTAGAGACATCTAATCCTCCTTGCTGCAGTACACCAGAAGGATTGAAGAGTTGGATGTCGGTGGATTCCTGTTCCCAGACGAATCGATGGAGGAAACGGATTTGGACTTGTCCGGGTGGTGAGAGCTGTTTAAAGACAGATCCTTTATCTTTACTATTCGTTGGGATTACAAAGTTGTTCTTCAAGTGCACCACCGAAAAGATTGCTAGCGAATATTGTTTCACTGAACTTCCATTTAGATCAGTCAGGCCTGACTGCATAGGTAGACATTGCTGGGTGTTAGTCTACCCATGAGGGGAAGTAGCTGTAAAAGGGCAGCGCTAGAGTTGCATAGCAATACTTTATTATTCTGATTACTCCGTTTATCTTTATTACTGTTTATTGCAGGGATCTGCAACTTGTTATACTGTTGTTTATTACTTGCCCATTAGCCTCAGTAAAATATCTGGGTAAAGTACATTTGGTGTCAGTTCCGCTTACTTTAATAGGAGTTTTAAAGTATATTCTGTGTATGTTTGTTATAGGACTGCGTCACCAACAGTTGCGATCACGCGGTCCTATCCCTCTATCACCAGCTGTGCCACGGGAGGTTAGAGCCGATTGCCGGGGGTTGACAGCGGTGCACTGCAGGGCCCAAATCAATATCAGCGGCTCTCTTAACTGGGGGTAGCGCTATATATATATATATATAATTATAATAATACACACACACACACACACACACACACACACACACACACACACACACACAAGCTGACCCCAGCGCATTAGTTAATGGAGTATTAGAGGTCTGTCTGCATCTAATCTATATTTAGTTGTGGATTTTCTCCTGGGCATACATGTGTTATGGCTATCAGCTGGTATTTGGCATTATCTTGTTTGGTTCACATAGAAGTGAGCTATTCCTGGAAAAGCAGTTTTCCCTTCTGGAACAAGCGTCACCTTTACCATATGGAACAGGAATGAAATGTCCTTTAGGAAAGAGACTTGGGTCACCCATAGAGATCTTTTTACTATGAAGAATTAATGATTTTTCCCCACCATGTCTGGGTCTCGCCAAAAGCAATAACAGATTTTAAAAGGGCCAAGTTACAGCTATGCTCCCCCCACCCCCCCCCCCCCCCCGCCCATACAATTTCTATTGAAAAAAAAAAAAAAAAAAACGGTTGTTAACCCTCAAGGTTTTTCACCTTAATACATCCTATGCATTCAGGTGAAAAACCTTCTGTAGTGCAGCAGCCCCACCTTTTACTTACCTGAGCCTGATCGTTCCAGCGAGGGGGACAAGCACAGCAGCTCCAGCCGCTGTCTCGGGTCCTCATTGGATAAATTGATAGCAGCAGGAGACATTGGCTTCCTCTGCTGTCAATCAAATCCAGTGACACAGTAGCTGGGCCGAGTCCTGCTGGCTGTGGCAATGGACGCATCAGCAGCAGGACTCAGGAGCGTGCCCCGCACGAGTGCCCCCTGGGAAAGCGGCACTCGAGAAGGAGGAGGAGCCAGGAGCGCCGCTGAGAGACCCCAGAAGAGGAGGATCGGGGAGGCTCTGTGCAAAACCCTTGCACAGAGCAGGAAAATATGACACCAACCTTTACAATCCCTCTAAAGCGGTTATTATGTTTTTTTTTTTACGGTGCTTCTGGCTCCTCCCTGCTGCAGAGTGCCCATGCTCTGTGTGTCCATTCAGACATGGAGCGTGGCTGGGCCCTGCCCCCGCTCTCTCTTCATTGGCTCACTGGCTGTGATTGCCATTGGCGCCCGCTACGGTCTCAGCCAATGAGGGGGGGGGGACCAGGGAGCCACTGTCCTCATGCACATCGTAGTAGGGGGGCTGCTGTTTCAGCCAATGAGGAAGAGACCAGGGAGAGTCACTGCTCATGATATCGCTGGATCGAGATGGGGCTCAGGTAAGTATTAGGGGGGCTGCTGTCTCAGCCAATGAGGAAGAATAGACCAGGGAGAGTCGCTGCTCTCGTGCACATCGCTGGAATTTTTTTCCTGTGCTAAGGCCCAATACACACTATTAGATTTTCTGCAGATTTTCCAAAACCATATAATACGAGGTCAAACCTTAAGAGTTTCAATTTGTATGCAATCAGGCAGGCACTTGCACTACATGGTTTCGGTAAATCTGAAAACAAAAATCTGCAGAAAAATTAATCTAACTGTGTGTATGGGGCCTTAGATGTTCCCTCCTCCATATTTCAAAGGCGGCATAGATGCCAACTGTCCTGGATTTGCCCGGACAGTTCCTCATCCAGTTGCTCAGGCCCAGACTTCATCCTGAGATCACAGCATTTACACTTATTTGAGTCAGTGAGCATGCACAGTCACCAATAAAAGGGTATTGGCTGAGTGGATCCCCGCCATGAGTCGGCGGTTCCCGCATAATCAGATGTGGGACCAATTATAAAGTGGGTGCAATCTGTGAGGGACCGCTCCAAAAGTGGATGCGATCACCCACCTGGAAGGAGGCCTGATGATATCTGTGGGTGGAGGTGACAGTTTCCGGGCCGAAGATACTGCTAAATATGATACAATGTGAACGTTCCATTTGCAGAACGATCTATCGGCAGCCAGATTGTGCGCACTCATAATGGACCGCCATCTATTGTCTGATATTTACCTTTATTCATCAACCGTCTGTATAATGGTGTTTTCACTCCAACTATTTTGGGCGGGACTCTAAGGACAGATAGGTGTGACAGCCATCCTATTACACAAGGTTTACTTTGTTTAAAGGCAGTGTTGGGACTGATAACATAATCAAGCAAAACGAAGGTTTGTTTTGGCACTGGTTTGAGAAGGAAAAAATAAAAAATAAATAAAAAAAAAAAAACCACACATCTCGCCTTCCTTTGGGCCTGGAGCAGGAAGACGTCAGTGTGGTGTTTAGCTTTGTATACATCTGTATGCGTCAGTATAGAAGTCTATAGGGGCTCATTCACACAGCTGTGTCTGGTAGCAGAATGATGCGCCTTTATTTAGCAGCATAATTTTTATATTTATATATATATATATATATATACATACACACACACACACACACACACATATACACACACACACACACACACACACTAGAGGATATACTGTAGGCGAATAGATCATAGATTTTGCTTGAAGATGGTGGTTAAAACACAGACTGCAGAGGTGAAGGGGACAAGAATAGAAGGATATGAGGTATGGAACTCTGTATACAATGTGTTAAAGTGACTGTAAGTCTTGTTTTTTTTTTTTTTTTCTATAAAAATAGGATTTTGTTAGGGTTCATGGACCAATTTATGTCAGTGGAGGATGCAAGGGTGTTCATTTCCCTGCGGCCTGTAGGTGGGGCTGTCACCATGGGCCGAGGTTGAACCACCATTGCAAGTCTGTACCCTTTTTGCCCTCTCGCAGCAGTAGTACGGCGGGGCACCTGCTGTGCATGCTGGGAGAGGGGATAAAAGGGGCAGACATCTTCCGCTCGAGGTCCACGCCCAGGCACCTTCAGCCTGGGTGTGCGTGCTGGTGGTCTCTGGGCGCCCTCGGCCCGGAGACGGAGCTGCGATTCCACCCCAGGCACCTTAGGCCTGGGGTGAGGTACTTGCTGGAGGCCTGGGGCCCAGTACCTTCGACTGGGTTCCGCGAGGGATGTAGGATTCCTAGGGTGTCCTCTGGTATTGGACACCCGAATCTCGGGCGAGGGAGACCAGTGAAGTGACCTTCCCGGAGACCTAGCGCAGCATTGGCTGGTGACGGCGGAGGCCTCTGGTGACCGTCCAGATGGATGACTCCCCTGACAGGGGCTGCAACTCAAGAAGGTAGTCCACGTTCTCTTGGTCGGTGGCAGCGACCCTTACAAATTCTACTTCACCAGGTCGGTGGCAGCGACCACCCTCAGTCGGTGGCAGCGACCGTGCGCCAAGCCTGTTTGCGCATACCGAAACAGGAGACTAACAAGTTCATGTCTGTGCCTGGACCTTCCTCTTTACCTTGTCTGTTCTATGTCTAACCAGTCTGCTCGTATAGGACTATTTATTGCTCAAACAGAATAAATAAGTGTTGGACTTTCAAAAGGTGTGGAACTTGGCTTACTGTTAAGTTTAAGGACCATTCTCAAGTGGGGCTTTGGCTTTGAACAGGGACAAAGACCGAAGGTAATTGGGGTAAGCTCACACCCCTACACATTAAGGGATACGAGCTGGTGGTGCATCACACTCTCCTCCCTGGTCCCTTAGACGAGAGCCATTGACAGAGAAGAAGGGAGTGAGAGGTGAGGTCGCTACATATATATATAGCTTTGCTACAAAACTGAGGTACTTCCTGTATGGGAGGTGCTATATACAGGGGCACTTCCTGTCTGTTGAGTGTGCCAGTGTCCATTTACCTATAGGTGGCATATAACCCAGATAGTAATTACTATGGCTGCTCTGTGTCCCGTGATTTACGATAAAGAAAATAACAAACATGTTATAATTTACCTGCTTTATGCAGCGGATTTAAAAGGATATTTAAAAGATTTTTGGGTACCATAGTTTGGTGCTGTTCCACGTGCGTACGTAATTTTAAAGCATGACATGTTAGGTATCTCTTTACTCTACGTAACATCATGTTTTAAATTTTTCTCCAAAAAAAAAAATTGCTGCACGAATACATACAAAAATTGCAGCCCCCACCATGTTATTCTCTACTGCCTCTGCTTAAAAAAAAAAAGAATGTTTGGGGGTTCCAAGTAATTTTTTTTTTGCTAGGAAAGTAGATTTTTACATATACAGGATCTCACAAAAGTGAGTACACCCCTCACATTTTTGTAAATATTTTATATCTTTTCATGTGACAACACTGAAGAAGAGACACTTTGCTACAATGTAAAGTAGTGAGTGTACAGCTTGTATAACAGTGTAAATTTGTTGGGCCCTAAAAGCCAGTATAAATTTGGCGTTATCCCTCTCTCTCTCTCTCATACTGGTCACTGGAAGTTCAACATGGCACCTCATGGCAAAGAACTCTGAGGATCTGAAAAAAAGAATGGTTGCTCTACATAAAAAGGTGGCCTAGGCTATAAGAAGATTGCCAAGACCCTGAAACTGAGCTGCAGCACGGTGGCCAAGAACATACAGCGGTTTAACAGGACAGGTTCCACTCAGAACAGGCCTCTCCATGGTCCACCAAAGAAGCTGAGTGCATGTGCTCAACGTCATATCCAGAGATTGTCTTTGGGAAATGGATGTATGAGTGCTGCCAGCATTGCTGCAGAGGTTAAAGGGGTGGGGGGCAGCCTGTCAGTGCTCAGACCATACACCACACACTGCATCAAATTGGTCTGCATAGCTGTCATCCCAGAAGGAAGCCTCTTCTAAAGATGATGCACAAGAAAGCCCACAAACAGTTTGCTGAAGACAAGCAGACTAAGGACATGGATTACCAAGTTAAACTGAATTCTAATGGGTGGGGGGGGGGGGCTTTGAAGCACCTGGTAGGCTATTCTCACACTGAATCTTCTCTCTGCCAATCAGGAAGTGGGACCCGTTTCCCAATTGGCCGAAAGGAGGAGCGTTCCAATTGGAGAAGATGGAAGCCACCGGGCAGGGGAAGGAGAAGCCGCCGTGATGCCCATGGAGGAGAGCAGGGGAAGCCGCCCGTGATGCCTGCCATGGATGGGGTAAGTGCTCCGACCGGACAGGGAACGGGGATGGGGGGGCGGTGTCTGCACTGTTTGCCGCCCCAACAAAAATTGCCACCAGCTGCCATAGTATCAGATAGTGATGTAAAATCCAGGATGTTGAGCCACCACTAGAACAGAAATGGAGGATAATTTTCAATGGGGACACTAGTTCTAGTGCAAAGTGAAGAGATTTCTTCTCACTTCCTGTTGTGTCGACAGGAAGTGAAGGAAAACGTCCCCAATGGGACCCAAATGTTTTTTTAGTTTTTTTTTAGCATTCCCTACTTTAGAAATTTGGCTTTAGATATGTGAAGTTTGCCATATCAAACCCCAGTCTCAGGCATCACGTTGAAGAGGACATCTACAGAGATTTGTCTCATAGCAATAATTTTCTTCCATTGTAGAACGAGGGAGGGGAAAATAAAATGTTATAGGTGTGCCAGAAATAAATTTTCCACCAGAAATATTGATAAATATGACCTGAAGTGATCTACAAGCACGCTACATCCCAGCAGGTGTACAGAAGACGCATGGAGTGGGAGGGTACCTACTGTCCGGGGCCAAATATATCCCAGGAATTCATAAACACACCATGTGTAGGACTGAAGAAAGAATGTAGATCTGTTTTATACCAACATGATTGGCTGCACCCAGCAGAGGCAGAACATGGACACTTACAGGAACCAGCCGAGTAATAAAAACTGGGGGGGGTGGTAAACATAAAACAAGTACAAATGCTAAAAAGAAGCGCTGTAAGTTCAAGGGGAAAAACTGTTTTTAGATATAAAACGAACACGATCAATTTAAAAGCGGTGTTTAACCCAAAAGCAAACATTTATTATTTTGCAGCTTACCAACTCTTCTTGGATGTGGTGGCTGCATTAGTTTTCTTTGTTATATATATATATATCGGGTGGCTACATTTAGGGGGAAGCATCTGAGTGGTGACTAGGCTCAGATGCACTAATTCTTAGGTTTCATGGATCATTTCTATCCCTGGGAGATGGTACTGGTGTATAGTTCCCTGGGGCCTATAGGTGGCGCTGTTGCCATGGGCCCGGGTTGAACCGCAGTGCAAGGTTGTGCCTTTTTTGTCCCCTCTTGGCAGCAGTACAGCGGGGCAGGAACCTGCTGTGCCTGTCGGGAGAGGATATAAAAGGGGGCGGCCATCTTCCAGAGGGGTCAGTTCCGCGCTCAGGCACCTTAGGCCTGGGTGCGTGTGTGTCGCCTCCGGGTGCCCTAGGCCCGGAGGCCTGGTCGGGTTGTCTCTGGGTGCCCTAGGCCCGGAGACGGAGCTGCTGTTCCATCTCAGACACCTTCAGTCTGGGGTGAGGTACTTTGGAGAAAGGTCTGGAGCCCAGCAGCCTTCGGCTGGAATCCGCCGGGGACTGAGACTCCCAGGGATCTGCCTTGCGAGGGGAACTGTATCCAGGACGAGGAGGCCAGGGAGGTGACCCTTTCTAAAAGGCCCAGCGCATAGTCGTGGTGACAGATGGGGCCTCTGGTAACTCTCCGGAGGGATGTTCTTGTCCTATAAAGGGCCAGTTTACTAAAGGAAGGAAATGCGCGTCCTTTAAGTCACAGTGGCAGTGACACTACACACACAAGGTCAGTGGCTTTCATCTTTTTTTCACAAGGTCAGTGGCAGTGACCAACTTCATGGTCTGTGGCAGAGACCGTGCGCCAAGCCTGTTCGTGCTAATCAGAACAGGAGAAAACCCAAATTTAAGTTTGTGCCTGGACCTCCTCCCACCTTATCTGACCTGTGTCTTGTCCCAACCTGTCTGCTCTTAAAGAGACTGTTTATTATGCTAAAAGGAATAAATAAGTGTTGGACCTTTCAGTTGGTGTGGACAGTTGCTTACTGGGGAGAACTAAAGACTTGTTTCTGACTACCACAGAAACAAGGTCAGCTCTGGAGGTTTTTTAAACACTGGCTGCAAGCAGGCCCGAGAAACTAACACCGCTCAACCTCCCTATTCAGGAGGGTACGGGTTTATTTATTATGTTCTGCTTATGCCTTTTAATACAAAAGTAAAACCGTTATATTTGATCTCTCGCATCAGTGTGTTGTCTCAGACCAAAGAGGTTACCCTTGAAATACTGTTTGCTTGTGATACAAGTAGAATCCCTAGACTAACTGTGCCATAGGAGACTAGACAAGATTGCCGGGGGTTGGTGGAGCTGTACTCAGGGCCCGAAATCAAACCAGCGGCTCTCTTAACTGGGGGTAGCGCCACACACACACATATACACATACATACATACATACGGTCTTTGAATTTAGGGGAAGCATCTGGGTGGTAGTGTAACCCAGATGCACTGATTGCTAGGGAATCAGACTCTTTTATGGTTCTTGGAGGACTCTGGTGATGTGAGGTTCCCTGCGGCCTATAGGTGGCGTTGTTGCCCTGGGCCGGAGTTGAACTCACACCGCAAGACTGTGCCTTTTTGTCCTCCCCTGGAGTTGGTACAGCGTGGCGGGGAACCCGCTGTAGCGCAAAGGGAGAGGAGATAAAAGGGGCGGACGCCCTTACCACGGGGTGCAGAGTGCAGAGTCGGAGGATGCGGCCGCGCCCAGGCACCTTCAGCTTGGGTGCTGGCGTTCCGGTGTTCCGGGCCCAGGTGCCTTTGACCTGGCCGGAGCGGAGATGGAGTCCATCTCTGGCACCTTTAGCCTGGGGTGAGGTACTATGGCGGATGCCTGGGGCTCAGTACCTTCGACTGAGTACCGCGAGGGTGGAGGAATCCGAGGGGGCCCTAACTCCTTGGGTGTCCGTGTCTGAGTTAGTGAGGTCTGATGTGCGGAACTTCTCTGGAGAGTCCGGCGCAGCATCGCTGGTGACAAAGAGGCCTCCGGTATCTCCCTTGGACAGATCTCCTCCCCTGACAGGGGCCGTGCCAGCGAAGGTAATTCACGTTCTATTTCACATAGTCAGTGGCAGTGACTATTTGCCACTGGTGATACCACAGTGGTTGGCAAGAGAAGGGAAAGGATTGTGCCTCGACCTATTCCCATTAAGACTAAGTTGTTGCAAAAGAATCCAACTTAACCGTGCTGTGTGTTTATTCGCTGAGAAGAAAAAAACTGTGTTGGACCTATTCACTGTGTGGAACTCTGGTTACTAGGAGTCAAGGACGGAGGGAAGGATTTGACTCTAGGACACCTACACAAAGC